>CM059866.1:5237965-5886842 GCA_030490815.1 Acer saccharum
ATCTCTTATGGTGAAAATCTCATATCCGCCCATGATATAGTTGATTACTCTATCTTGTGAGGTGGTTCTGGTTGATTGTCATTTACGCTGATTTACCTCTTTTCATCACGTTGGGTGAGGGTTTGTTTCCCCTTGTTCGTCAGGAATTCTGCAGATGTCCTTGCTTTAGAAGTTTTGCAACTTCTAGTTTGAGGAACACGCAATCCTCTATCAATGACCGTGATCCCAGCGGAACTCGCATCGAAGTTCCACGTATATTAAAAATAATATATATTATTTTAATTGATATATCCGCCATGTTCGTATCCTAGTTTTTTGAGATTTATCGTATCCCCGTATCGTATCGTATTGTATCGAGTCCCGATATCCGTATCCGTATCCGTGCTTCATAGATATGGAGATAAAAAACGCGTTATCATGGGTCGCACTACCATACAAACGACAAAGTTGGTTTGTACGATATAAACCATGGAGCTGCCTGCCTATTACCTTGAACCTTCCAAACATGGGTCACGCTACCAAACAAACCACAATGATATGAAACAATTTTTGAAGTATTAGAAGAAGAAGAAGAAGATGAAGGAATATTCGAAATCAATGCCATTGATGATAATGAAAATGATGAGAGAGTGAGTGTTGAGATGTGTTTTAGCTGATAAATGTTTTACAAATATTGCTCTGTTCTTAAAATCTTCATTGACCTTTGACCTATAGTTGGCTAAAGCAGCTTCCTGGAAACTTCGTTCCAATTAAAATTAGTCTTTGGAGTTGCTTTTTTGTGGACCCTTTCACTTTGAAAACGGAGCACCACGTCTGAACAGAGCAATAATTGTCTTGTGGATTGATTTTGTTTACTTTTGAGACTTGTAATAATGTTTTGCATCTTTTTTTCTTAAGTCCAATTTCCTGGAAGAAGCAGCCCCTTGATTTATTATTTACCTATTTATATTAAGTGAATTGACAATACAGTTTTATCTATGTAAATGAGACCAAATTTCCAAGAAAATGTAGTAACATCCATAATAACAATTATAACGGCATGAGCCATAATAACTAACAATTTTTTTATTTTTATTTTTGTTGATAATATCTATTAATTCGGGGTCAAGTATTTTTTTTTTTTTTTTATAGCTTTCGCCTTCGGTAGGATCATATATTCATTTGCCCAAACCCCAAGCTCGTCCATCTACCCGCTGAGCTACACCCCTGTTGGCATAATAACTAACAATTACAACCTTTGAATTCACTAATAATGAGTATGAATAGAAACAAATTGATGTATTTGGCATTCAAATTATCATTAAAATGCCAAAATTTAGATACATTTAGTATCAAATTGGGATTAAAATTAATACCACCGCCCAATGCGTTCATTCAATCTGGTAATGTCTCAGATTCAAATCGTTGTTATTGCAAGTGGTATATAATTTTTTTTTTTAAAAATTTAAAAAAAAATTGGGGTTAAATTTGGTAAGATGTTGGCTAAGTGGTATACCACCCGCACTCATACATTGAAGTTGTTAGTTCAAATCATATCATCTTATTTAAATCATGAAGGAATTGTAAAAATAAAATTAAAAAACAAATGGGAAGTAAATTTTCTAAATGGACAGCAGACGGTGATTGAAATTAGGAGCAAATGACAAAAGAAAACAAGCCACGAAAAGCAAAGGAAGGCCTAAAGGAGTAGAATGTGATGGTTAATAGGAAAACAGGAAGAGTGATGATACTTACACCCCTAAAAAATGGTATGTACACCCCAAATTTGTAATCTTTAAAATTCCAACATTATACTTAAACTAAATTATTAATATTTTAAGCAAAAGATATTATAACCCTTTTTTTTTTTTTTTTTTTTTTACATTCTAAACTAAATTTAAAGAGGAATAAAATAAAAATTATTTTGTTTTGTAAAGGGAATAAAATAAAATTAATAAAGAAAAAACAAAAACTTGCATTGTATACTTGAGAAATCTCGAGAGGATGAAGAAGATAGATCTATAGTCGTGTATAATTTTATTTATGTTTCCAACATGAATAGGGCTGCCTCCTGCCCTCCACCATCTTAGATCTACAGCCTCCTCCATCAAAAGAGAGGAGAAAGCCAGTCTCCTCCCAAATCTGGGTGTGGCTTCTCAATTGTTTTTTTATTTTATATTTTTTTAATTATTTATGATTTATTTATTTATAATATAGTTTTTTTCAAAATTAAAAGTAAAGATATAATTGGTAATGTGCGAGGTGTGATTACAAGATATAAGCTTTTAAAAAAATTGAATGGGGCGTTTATACAAAAAGGGTGTACATACTGTTTTTTAGGGGTGTAAATATCACAACTCAAACAGGAAATACTTGAAATAAAGGATTGTATATGTTATTCAGACTGAAATTTAATTAATAATAGTAAACGGTTTAGATGACTTGACTTAGCGTTGCTGCTTTGAAAGCCAGAACGCAATGGGCAGCGGTTGTCTTTGATTAATGGTTCCTGAAGATTCATAGCAAAGCTTCACAATGCTGTGTATTACACAGCGTGAAGCAATTTGATTCTACTTTGCTATTAAACTTCACATATATCAAATTTAACTTATTTTTTAATTTCACAAAAATCAAGACTCGACTTTGCTTTTTCATTTTTGTTGACTTTGAAGTCTTCATCAATAATTCCAACATTATTATTATTTTTTTTCTTTAAATTGCTGCTTCCTTTAAGCTTCTAAGCTATTGCTTTGAATCTTCAGGAACCATTAATCTAATATTATATCAAGGAATTTATACATAAGAGATTTAATAATCAACATAAGAGATTTTCACCTTATATTCTTTTTTTAATTAATTTTATATTAAATTAATCACCACCATCAAGATGATCACATCATATTATTTTTTAATTAATTTTATATTAAATTAATCATCACGACCAAACTGAAACTTTGAGTTTATCAAAAAAATAAAAATAATAATGAGACTTTAAGAAACGGAAAAAGTCACAATATCAATTTAATGGAAAGATGAAGACCAATGTTTACAGTGTTGTATTATATTTTATATTTCATTTTTGTAATTATAGATAAAAATATCCATCTATTTAGCATCAAAGTTAACGGAGTTTGATGGAGTGACTATTAGTGTCACAAAGTTTATCAACAATAGCCATTTTAGAATAACTTTTCAATCTAGTGATCAATTTGATAGTGTGTCATCAATTCAATGAATATCGGAGTAATTATCCTTAAGATTTTCATCCTCTAATATTGTTGGCATGCAGAAGTTTCTTCCGCAGGAAAATTGGCCCATCCTTTTCAGATACTTCTCTAGCTGCCCCACCACTATGAACATTCCCACTAACTCAACTTGCTTTAGCTTTATTAACACTACTCTCCAAACAATCACCTTTCTGAAAACAAGGACCAACCACTCCTTTATTCAAACCACTTGGTCCCACAATACACTTTTCAACCACAGACCCAACACTCCCACTTTCGGCTGCCCCGCCATTAATAAAACCCTCTATAATCATAAACGGTAACTTATTTAGATACCAGTCAAAAGTGTTTGAGATTTACCATGCATAAAAATATGATCTCTATAGGACCATTATTCCATTTCGATATACAAAAATAATCATAAATGATTTTCTCACTTTCATTTATTAAGGTTGTGTGATCTTTTGAAAAGAATTTTTTGATGCCTGAATCCCTGATTATAATTATTTGGTGAACGTTATATAATTTTGTTATGGAATGTGTAAGGATATTTTAGAATCACCTAGCTTGTATTTGGTATTCCCATTATGATTCTCATCGACACGTGTATGGATCATTTGATGCTCTGCGGCCTCTGCCTGAGTAGTGATAAATGATAATACCCCTTGGGATTTCTTTGATGCTTTGCTGTGGTGAAAAATCTTATCAGGTGTATGAGCAAGTTTGACATGGGTATTGGCTTGGTGTGCGTAAATTTTGTGGAGATAAAATTGTTTAATTGTGATAGAAAAGTATAATATATTGTCAAGTTTCATTGTTTCATAGGTTTATTTCATGGTATTTGATATTTGGTACTTGTTTCATTTTTTTTTTTTTTAATTAAGATTTATGTAACCATTTATTTTTAGTTCAATTGTTGTACGTGTGAAATAAGTAATTGGAAATTTAATATTGACACGTTTATTAATTAGGAATCAAAATGAAGGAAACAAAGAAAAATCCCCAACAATAATATCTTATGTTGATTATTAATCTCTTATTGTGAAAATCTCAGATCCGCATGTGATATAGTTGATTACTCTATCTTGTCGAGGTGGTTCTGGTTGATTGTCGTTTGCGCTGATTTGCCTCTTTTCATCGCGTTAGGATTTTGAATCCTGGTGCATCTTTGACACCGTAATTGGTCACCAAAATTATTAATTATAATGAAAATGAGAGAGAGATTCTACTTTGCTATCAAATATATCACCCTTTACAACAAGCAGATAATTCCAAGTACAGAACAGTCAACTGGAAAGTAATGCAGAGGACTAACCGCCTTTCCATTTGTGCATTTAATAAGAACCTCTTGACCGTTGATCCGGGTAACTTCCCCATCAATCCATGCCAGAACACGATCTTCAACCCATACATGGGAACCTACAATTATGTTATCCGGTGCCGCCTGCAAATGTAATTTCACTTAAGTAACAATGTAACATTAAACCATAATATGTCATTTATTAAGTCCAAGAAGCCATTAGAGATGTTTCATGAAAGACAAATTAAACAATAAAAATTTTAATTCCCAGGAGAGCAGAAATGCATACATCATTTCTAAACTTCATATCAAAACTCAAGTATATAACACATGTACTACTATGTAACTATGTTGTTATGCTTACAAAGAGCTATAATTTGCAACATTATATAACACGAAAGAAAAAAACTTCCAAAATAACCGACTAGAAAGCATGCCTCCGATTCCAATAAGGAAATCATTTTCTTAAACTGCCGGTAAATTCATTCACTAGAATCCTAAAATTGCCTCAGTAAATTCAATCAATTAAACATAATTGCTATTCAGAAATGGTGAAATGCCAAAATCCCCCTAAATGTGGCATTCCAAAACGCCAACAACCAATTACAAAGCAACCCTCAATTTCGAAGCTGTCTATACATCATTTAATTCCCGGAAAAACAGCCACTCAAAAATTTAAAAAAAAAAAAAAAAAAAAACTGGATATCAACTTACATAACAAATGAACCAAAGTACCAAATTTCAATCAGAATCCATTCTTTCACACAAGAATTCTCACAATTCACTCACATTTAAACAACACCTCATCAATGAAATTCAAAAAAGAACACAAAGTAGCAGCACAACCCTAGTTCCCAATAGTTCAAATAACCCCTAAGAACCCCCAAAAAAAATTCAAAATTCAAATAGGTATATCACCACCCCTGAAGTCGACAACCTCAAAAAAACAGCACAAGTAGCAGCACAACCCCAGTTCCCAATAGTTCAGATACCCAAAAAAAGAAAATTCAAAATTCAAATAGGTATATCACACCCTGAACTCCACAACCTCAAAACTAAACAAACAAAGTAAACTTCAACATGGGTAAATTGAAAAACCTATATGCACACATAAACACAAATCAAAATGAGCAGAAAATGATTATTATCAAAAGCTTCGTTCAGAATTTACCATTCAATAGTCACCAAAGAAGACACCTTTACGATCCTCAACTCATCCAAAACCAAACCCAGATTCTCGAATAAGTAAAAAACAACAAAACAGCTTTCAAATTCTCAAACAACCACCAACTCTCCCTCCCCCTCCCTCTCTCTCCAAGCAAAAAGTTGTCTCTTTTCAGCTTGTTTCTCTCTCTAAACCTTGAGTTTCCAGAGTTTTTTTTGTCTCTCTCTCTAAATATATATATCTACAGTTGTGTACTTGTGTCTCTTCTTTTTTGTGTGTTCAAGTTTTTGAAAGTATTTTTTTTTGAATCTCTCTCTCTCTCACTAATCTAATAATAATATCTATATATATATCTCTCTCTCTAAAAGCTCTCAGCTTTACGTTGTTTGTATGTCTGGTCAGCAGCTGTGGTGAGAGCAGGGCAAAATGTGGGACCCACACGCAGCTCGGCTAAATAGCCCCTCTCTCTTTCCCTGTACAAAAATGACTCAAACACTCGAAAGACAATAAAAAATAAAAATGAAAGTTGAAGAAGAAACGTAATTATTATATTATAACTTTAATTACACAATTATCCATTTTCAGACTTCTCTTTTCACATAAAATTACATATTCACCCTTTTGCATTTTTTTAATAAGAAAAAAAAAAATTCAGTTGGTTTTTTTTTAATGAAATTTCAAATAGGTTTTTGTTGGTGGGAAAATTGTTTCAAATTATTGGTTAAGGATTTGGTTTTTATTAGAATTCTTGAATTGATAGACTTTAATATATATATATATATAATTTCAAATGTGAATGTCATGATATAACTTCACGAAGATATTGAATGTGAGTAATAAGTTTTACATATTTTGACTCAAGTGTTTATGCACTTGTTAAAACTAGTGATTCACATTCAATATTCACATTCAGAACGTCCGTATAAGAACAGGACTGTGTATATATATATATATATATGGAGAGAGAGTGAGAGAATTTATTTATATATGCAATATTTTTAGACTTTTAATCCTTTTTATTTAATATCAATATGTCAATTTTATCATTTTCTAAACTTTTATTTAGTACAAATCAAATTCAGACCGGTAATTGATAATGAAAAAATAATAATAATAATCTTGACTATCGTTTAAAAAAATATAATAATAAATAATATAAGATCTTAGTGTTAACTTGTTTAAATATAATTTTTTATTTGCATGTTTATTTAATGGCAAACAAAATATAAAAGTGTGTTTAATCTATCATTATAATTTTGATCAAGATTTTATTTTCTTTTAATATTTGGATTTTCTAATCATGTAATAATGTCAATATAATTCATTCAACTCTTGAATTAGGTTGATGATAAATATAGAAAACTATTTTATAGCATTGAGTATTTCTTATATTTATTTCAAACTAATATTTAATTTAACATTGTTTATTAAAAAATCACAAGTCAATGAATAATTTAAATATAGGGTATTTTGAGAATTTAATATTCTAAATCTTTCAACAAAAAACAATTATAATCATCTTAACAAATAGGAAAATCAAAGGTTGTGATGTAGTTATGGAATTGTATGGAGGGTAGATATGGAAAAACAATAAATTTACAAAATCCAACCTCATACGACAAGACAAAGAGAAATCCGCCCGGCTTTGCTGGATTTGAAAAATTAATAATTTAAATAATATTTATTAAGAGCCCAACTAAAATGGTATATTACTATTTGACCACATAATTATGCTGTTTTTCACATTTGGGGCTTGTCAACTCAAATTACTAAACTACCCTCATATTTATAAAATTAAAAAAAATTAAAAAATAAAAACCACGAGGCAGAAAATACAAAAATATATAAATAAATTTTTGGTATTCTTTGTATCCATCTTTTAAATGATAGAAAATAAAACAGTAAATGAAGATAGTCTCTTGTATTATAAAAAAGGTAAGACAAATTTAAATCGTTACATATAATCAACATAAATATTTCAATTTATAACTTTTTTTTAAGTAATCTTTCTACTTGTAACTTAAATAATATAGTTTGACACTTACCTATCCGTTTAAGTTTTCAAGTATAATGGTTATTGACATTCTATAGAGTCAAAAGGAGTCAAATCACCTCTCCCTTTACTTACCATTTGGGTCTAACTTATATTGAAACAAACGTTAAGGTTTTAACATTCAAGATGTAAGTAAAAATCCCAACATATTAACATAGAACAACTTCATTTAATTACATTTTTATATATACTTCTTGATATATATTTGTATTGAGTTGATGTACGAATGAATAAACTACATGGCATGCTCACTATATCTCATCGAGGCTTCCTCGAATTTAAAGTTTAAACTAACAAATGCCAATTTGCCTCTCATGTTTTTATACCAACAACAACAACAACCAAAAAAAAACCTTTGTCCATACATATGAAACTATCACCAATAAATCATGTATCTTTATCCATCAAAAAATAAGTAAATTAACAAACCACAATGTGATAAATATATATATATATATATATAATTATATATATATATATACAGTCTTTCTATTATCAGTTCGAACTGATATAAAATATATCAGTTCCTTGCATATGGGCCATTGGATTTAAAAAATACTTTGACAAGTGCATGTAGCCAAGTTAAAGTATTTAAATCTAATGACCCACGTGTAAGGAACTGATATATCTTTTATCAGTTCGAACTGAAAATAGAAAAATTGTATATATATATATATATATATATATTTAAAAAGTTTATCTATCTTTTTTTTTTTTTTTTTTTTTTTGACAAAAAGTTTAGATATCTTTTAAAAGAAAGAAACTAAAACCTTGTGTTTTAGGTATCTCTCCAAGCAAAAATTTGTCTCTTTTCAGCTTGTTTCTCTCTCTAAACCTTGAGTTTCCCAAGTTTTGTTTTTCTCTCTCTCTAAATATATATCTGCGGTTGTGCCTTCAAGTTTTTGAAAGTATTTTCTGTCTCTATAATCTCTCTCTCTATATATAATGCTCTTGTTGTTTGTATGTGTGGTCAGCAGCTGAGGAGAGAGTACGGCAAAAGATGGTGTACCCACACGGCATGGGCGTTCTCTCTGTGTGTAAAAAAATGACTGCAAAAGTGCAAGACTCAAAAAAACAATAAAAATTGAAATAAAAGTTGAAGAAGAAACGTATTATAACTTTAATTACACAATTATCCAATTCCAGACTTCTCTTTTCACGTAAAATTACATATTCACCCTTTTGCATTTTTTTAATAAGAAAATATATTTTTTTCAAACGGATTTTTTTTAATGAAATTTCAACTTGGTTTTTGTTGGTGGGAAAATTGTTTCAAATTATTGTTTAATGGTTTGGTTTTTATTAGAATTTTTGAATCGATTGATTTTAGACTGTCGATATTACCACCCATAAATATGATAAGCACACCTATATTTTAATAAAAAAAAATTAATTACAAAAATATCCCAATAGAAATTTATCAATAACGACAAATTAGTTTAATTAAAAATAAATCAAATACTAAGTACATCTATTAATTACACCATATCGTTAACTATATCTATTGACGGTGATTTTTCGTTGGGTGAAAAATCAGTGAGCCAACTTGATGATGTGCGAGTGGTTAATGGTGGAAAACAAAATGGAGTAAAAGAAATACAAATTTACATGGAAAACCTTGTGAAGGGAAAAAACCACGGGTGCCAATGACGGCGAGAAACGAATTTCACTATGAAGAAAAATGGTTTACAAGGCTCTGCTCCCTTAGTGCTATTTTTCCTGTGTGTACTCTAGAAAATGGGTTGCATTTATACATTTATTTGTTAACCATAAACTTGATATGCAAGCAGTTGACTTGTAGAATCTCATTGTGATTCTTCTAGCATGGATCCCCGTATTTGTCTTGATTTCTTCCCCGTTTGATGTTTATGTTGTGATAAATGTAGTTGACATTGTGCTTGATTTGAACTCTAATTCCTTTTGGGAGAGGATAAGGCTATTTCCTTGTTAGCGTGTGATTCTCGATCTTCATATCCTAATGGGATTCCTTTTTGGGGTTTGCCAGGCATTAATGATTCGCGTTGAGCCTTAATTCGGGCAAGTGATCTTTAATAGAGGGATCATCTAGCCGACCGAATTTTCGTCATTTGGTGAGGTCATCTTCTGGTTGCGCCATCCTCCTTAGAATGTTGTTACTCATGCGATTGGCGAATATGCTACTCGGATTGGATGATCGAACGACAGTGGATAACGTGGCGCATCCCTTCTCTAATATTTTTATTGATTTTTATGACATGTCAGCTGTTAAAAAATTCACATACAACAATACCCTCTCAAATGCCTGAGGCGAGTGTTTTGGTCAGTGAGATCCTTCTCGTCCCTTTATGGTTGATTCTCTCGGTGAGGGTATTTGATAAAGGCCTTGTGAATTTTGTCGTTTTGCTCATTAACACTATTTGATCAAAGTGGTAAGGAGGTGTTGGTTAAGGATGTCCTTCAAGTTATCCCGACATACTCTATGTCGTTATTCAGATTGCCTAAAAGTTTGATCAATGAGCTTCATCAACTTTGTGCCAAGTTTTGGTGGGGATCAAATCTGGAAACAAGCATTTTCTTTTTTATCCGGAAAAACAGATTTCTAACCGAGGCGGACCCACTTTTGGATAGGGTCCGTGCCCACCTCAAATTTTGAAAAACAATTTGATTATATATATATATATATATATATATATATATATATAATATTAAATAATTCAATAAATTTCTTAAATTAGTTATTTCCTCGTGTTCCTCGTGTTTCATCCAAAAATATCAAAAATAAAAAAGTAAAAAAATCTCATACACTCATTTTATATGGATCGGGTATTTGGGTTATACCAGATCCACACATCATCTTCTTCACCCTAAAAATCCCAAACAAACGCATCACTTATTACTTCACAACTTCACTCTCTCTCTCTCTCTCTCTCTCTCTCTCTAAAAATGGCGGCTTCTTCTTCTTCGTCTCTCCATCAAGGCAAGGTGGATTCAAAGCATCAAGCAAGAACAATCACTTCCAGGCCTTGTCAACCAATTACTACTTCATATTATAATTTCCATGTTGTTAAATACTTAAATGCACATTTTCCGTATATTATGATATTAGAGCTCTCCTAGGCTTGCTGGGCCTAATACTGTCCATTATTGGACTTTATATATATTTTTTGCTAAATGAACCCAAATCGGTCTCCTTAGCTGCAGCTCAAGTCCGTGTCGCACTATCACCTTCAATCGTGATTCGTACATCGACGACAACTCAATCACCGTCGTCCAAAGTAGAAAACAGAGAAAGAGAAGTTTTCAAGTGCGGTGTAAATGTGAAGAATATTGATTTGGTTTTGTTTTTGTTGTCAACCTCACTCGATTTCTCTTTTTTCTGTGTGCGAGAGAGAGTTTTTATGTTCTTTGCGTGATAACTCGTCTCTCATGATCGTCGTCGATCGAGCGAGGTCGAGTCGAGTCGTCGCTTACTGAAACTCCTAGCGCGGATCGCAATCAATCCATTGAAGAGTTGACTCGGTGCTGTGGCGATTTTATGAATCCTGACAGACCAGACACGTCACTTCTGACAGGTGACGTTTCAAGACACATCATCACCATTAGATGACATGTCCGAGCACGTCAGCAGCATTTGATGGTGTGTAAGATGATGTGATCAGCCACGTCATTGCCTTTTATGACATGCCTTGTCACATCATCAGCTTTAATGATGTACCTGTGACGTGTCCGGACACATCATTATTACCAATGACATGGCCGATTATGTTTTGGACACATCAGCACATTTCAATGACGTGCCCAATCACGTTGATGATGTGTTCGGTGACGTGTCTGGGCACGTCATAACTTTTCAATAACATGATCAGGTACATCATTATTATCGATGACATAGCCGTTGACTTTTTAAACACTTCAGCATTTTACAATGACGTGCACAGGCACGTCATCACTTTCAACGATTTGTGCTGTGACATCATTATTTATGATGATGTGGCCGTAAAAGTTCGTAAACACATCAGCTTTCTTCGATGACGTGCCCCAACACGTCATCATTGATCTCAATTTTTTTTTTTTTTTTTTTTTTGAAATGATCAGAGGTCGTTTACAGACTAAAAATGTCGGGGTTTTCACTTTGATTTCTACTTGATTGGGTTTTTATCGTTGAAGTTCTTCAACCACATGCATTACTTGGACACAGATTTTCGACACTTCTTCTCTCACGATTCCTTTTTCCCCGTTTTGGAGGTATTTTTATCAACACATTTTGATGGGTATCTTTGTTTGTCTGTTCTTTCTCTTATTCAATGTGTACTTTTTCTGTTTCTGTTTATGAAATTCGACAGCCTTTTCAACTTTCTCTGACTTTTCTACTGTATTGTTTGTTATCTTTTTAATTTATATATATGAGTTTTCTGTTTCTTATTCTACAAATAGGATCAGCTGTTATCAGAAATTCAGAATGTTGCAGAGGACTATTTTGGGGATGAAATATTACAGGTGAGAAAGTTTACATTTTGATTTCGGAGAGGTTGTTTTCTATAGCTAACCGGATCAGATTTCTTATTTTCATGATAGGTAGCTATCTATATGATGATTCTGTTGTTTTCCATATTTCGTAGGCATGTTCTCTAAGAATCTTAACTATATCATGAAAATTTGATAGATTTAACCCTCTTTTCTTTTTCAAACCAGAAATCATTGAGTTCATACATCAAGAAATATTCTTGGAGGAATGCAAAGACAGAAGATCTATGGAGAGTTATGCAGCAATGAGAAAGATGAAGAAGAAGTGGAAGCATTTTCTACCAGTCATGTGCAGTTGACAAGAATGAAGAATCCGAATCAAGGATCAGGCAAGAACAATCCCTTCCAGACCTTGTTAAATTCCTTTCCGTTCGCCTCTATCTCTCTCTCTCGAAAAAGAGGAAAATCTGATTAGGGTTAAAGTGTTAAACAATCACTTAAGGACAATTTGGTCTATTTACATTCCATGTTGTTAAAAATGAATTTTGACCACATCAAAAACGGTGCGGTTTGTCAACACTTGAAAACTAGCTATATGAACTAGTATGAAGTTTCATACTTCACTGAGCTAGCTTGAGGGATAAACAACAAAGGAAAAGAAAAATGAACATAGAGCAATTCAAAGGCCTAGCAAGGCTACCAAAGTTTGCAATCCCAAGCCACTATGATCTCCACCTCAAACTTGATCTCTCTGCAGCTTGTACTTTTTCTGGTACTGTGAAAATCAACCTCAGCATCACTGAGAAGACCAATTTCCTTGTCTTGAATGCCAATCAACTTCATGTTCATCAAGCCTTGTTCACCACCTCTGGAAACCAAGTAAGTATATACTATACTTTGGTTGATAATAATGATTACCCATATTTTCCTTTTATGGCTTGTAGTGATTTTTTTTTTTTTTGGGTTTCATTTTTGCAGCAATATTGTCCCTCTGATGTTGTTGTGGATGATGATGATGAAGTGGTTGTGTTGGTTTTTGATGAAACTCTCTGTGTTGGAAAAGGGTTGTTGGGGATTGAGTTTTCTGGGAAACTTAATGAGCACTTGAAGGGTATTAACGGTAGTGATTCATAGGATAATATTTATTCAAGTGAAACACTGATGTACAATGTATAAATACCCTCACTTTCAATGAAAAGCTAAGGCATTATTTTACACAATTATTCTAAACCTATTATGGTATCAGAGCAATAGCTAAGAAATAGCTTGAGATCCTACAACCCTAAATTTTCTTTTCTTCTCCCAAAATTCTCTTATCTCCAAATCTTCTCCCAGCCGTCGACCACTATGACCAACTCTCATACAACCGTGGCCTCATCCTCCTCTACATCAGCCCCACACGTTACTCTAATAGGAACAACAAGCAACAACATCAATCAGTCACCATCTATTATTGCCATTAATTCCACTCAAGTTCCTATCACACTAACGAAAGGAGGGAACTATGCAGCGTGGAAATCCCAATTCGAAAACCTGCTTTTTGGCTATGATCTCATGGGATATCTTGACGGTACCAAACCGTGTCCCCCTGCCTCTTTCTCAGCCTCAAATAGCGACACCAATGGTCCAGAACCTGACCGAGTCGCATCCAATCCTGATCATCAGATTTGGCTTCGTCAAGACCGACTTCTCCTGCATGCCATTCAAGTCTCATGTATGGGAGCCGCTCAATCTATAGTCACTCGGTCCACTACCTCTGCTCAAGCGTGGGCGAAACTTGAAGTCACTTATGCCAATCGATCCAATACTCGCAAACTTGGCCTCCTTGACTCATTAACCAACTTCAGCCTGGAAGATAAATCCATAGCGGATTACATGCAAGGAATCAAGAATATCGTCGACAACCTTGAATTGATTGGTCATTCGGTTGATGACGGTGCAGTAGTAATACACACATTGAATGGTTTGAGTTTAGCTTACATGTCTTTTGCTTCAGCCATTCGTGCTCGAGATACCCCAATTTCCTTTGAAGAATTGTATGATAAATTACTAGACCATGAAGCCTTTCTTCGCAGAGATGAATCTAAGAAAAGTGGCCCAATAATTACTGCTCAATTCACTCAACGATCCTTCAATCGACGAGGCCGTGGACAACAAGGAAACTTCTCTCCTCACAATGGTCAACACCACCAATTCGGTTCCACTAACTCCCAATATCAGTATCATAATTTGGGACAGCCATCAGGTGGCAATCGTGGAGTCCACCACAATCACAACAATACCTACCGCAATCAATCCAACTCAATTCACCACAATCAATCCAACTCGGTTCACCAACAGCAGCAGTGGCGTCCTCATTTGTCTCACACCAATACTCGTCCCATATGTCAGTTATGTGACAAACTTGGGCACACAGCTCGTACTTGCCGCTCCCGTACTCCTCAGACAGCTCCAACTTGGCCTCAAGCCAACCACATGACCTCTGATCAACCTGGCACTCGCAACACCAACAATTGGATACTTGACTCAGGTGCCTCCCACCACATGACTTCGGATCTTCAGAATCTGTCGTTACATTTAGAATATGGTGGTCCTGAGGACATTACGCTTGGAGACGGTAAATCAATCCCTATCACTCACACTGGCTCTACTTTATTGCATACTTTTGATCAATCTTTTCGCCTGAAAAATGTTTTGTGTTCCCCCAAAATTTCCCAAAACCTGGTATCTGTCTCTCAATTCTGTACTCACAATCACACATCGATTGAATTTTTTCCTGACTATTTTCTTGTGAAGGATCTGATTACGGGGGCATCCTTGGTCCGCGGCCAGAATAAAGGAAATCTTTATATTTGGCCAACGTCTAGTCAACTGCGTCAATCAGAGTCTAGAGTCCACCTGCATTCCGCGTCCATCCACCCTGTCGCCTCTCACCTTGAGTGGCACTGCCGCTTAGGCCATCCTTCTGCACCAGTCCTTCAAAAGCTCATCCAGTCCCACAATCTTCCAGTCAACAAGTCCGGAGTCCAATTTTCTTCATGTTCTGCTTGTCAGTGTAATAAAAGTCATAGGTTACCATTTGGTAAATCAACCTTGACCAGTAGTCAACCATTAGAAGTTTTATTTACTGATGTTTAGGGTCCAGCTCATGTATCGTCATTCGATAACTTTCGTTATTATGTTATATTTGTGGACTACTTCTCTAAATACACTTGGCTGTATCCAATCAAAAATAAGTCTGATGTTCCACATGTTTTCAAACAATTTCGAGCAATAGTTGAGAATTTTTTTAACTCCAAAATTAAAACGGTGTACTCTGATGGTAGTGGAGAAGCTCATTCTCTTGGCATTGAACTGAAAAATATGGGAATTCAACACCTTAAATCTCCTCCTCACACACCTGAACATGTGGGCACAACTGAACGTAAACATAGACATGTGGTGGAAACGGCTCTCACCCTGCTTCACCATGCGTCTATGCCTGTCAAATACTGGTCTCTAGCCTTTCAAACAGCGGTTTACCTGATAAATCGCATGCCCACGCCAGTTCTCAACAACCAATCCCCGTATAGTCTCCTTTTTGACAAGGACCCGAATTACCGGAAACTCCATGTATTTGGCTGCCTTTGCTACCCCTGGTTCCGACCATATGTGTCTCACAAACTTCAACCCCGCTCAAAACCATGTGTCTTTGTCGGCTACTCCACCGTACACAATGCTTTCCTATGTCTAGATCGTCTCACTAATAGAATCTATGTATCTCGTCATGTGGTTTTTGTCGAAACCGAATTCCCCTTCACCCACGATGTCAGCCGCACGTCTACCTCCATTCCCCCCACTGTCCTCCATTGGTTTCAGTCCATTTCCCCCGCTGTTAGGTCCGAACAGATGGTCGACCATGCCACTAATATTGTCTCTTCTCCCATGCTTGATACACCTACACATGGTGCCATATACATACCCGTGTCCTCATCAGGTTCAATTTCCCCTCCACATGTGTCTCGCCCTGCTCAACCCACACACCAAACATCCACTCATATTTCCCACTCCACATCACCGCAAATTACTCTGCCTACCCCTGCCTCATTTAGTGCACCGAACTCGGCACCAAACACTACTCCACCACTGTCACCTGATTCGGCTGAGATGTTACCCGATCAGCCCTCCCCTCCTCCTGCTAGAGTGATCCATACGAGGTCAAAGAGTCTCATTTTCAAACCCAAAACTATATTTGATCTCAATGCCACTGCCCACACCTCCCCACAAACCGAGCCATCTTCATTAACACAAGCTAGGAAGCATTCGGAATGGCGACAAGCCATGAGTGCGGAATATGACGCTCTTGTGAAAAATGTCACGTGGGATCTAGTTCCACCTCATCCGTCTCAAAATGTGGTTGGTTGTAAATGGATTTTTCGGATCAAACGCCACCGTAATGGTACGGTGGCCCGGTACAAAGCCCGACTTGTGGCGAAAGGCTTTCATCAGCGCCCCAGTATCGACTTTAATGAAACATTCAGCCCTGTTGTGAAACCTGTCACGGTTGGCCTTTGCGCCAGCTAGATGTTAACAATGCTTTTTTGCAGGGCTCACTTTCTGATGATGTATATATGATGCAGACACCTGATTTCACTCATTCCACCAAACCGCAGTATGTGTGCAAACTGCGGAAGGCGATCTATGGTCTCCGTCAGGCTCCGCGCGCATGGTACACAGAACTTCGTACTTTTTTACTGGCTGCTGGATTTACTAATTCTATCAGTGATGCTTCCCTCTTCATACAACACCGCTCTGGTCACACTCTATATCTCCTCGTCTATGTTGATAACATTATTGTCACTGGCTCCTCTGACTCCCAGGTATGTGACTTTATCGCTACTCTGGCTCATCGGTTCTCTCTGAAGGATCTTGGTCTCCTCTCCCACTTCCTTGGTGTTGAGGCACACCGTTCTCCACGTGGGTTGTTTCTTTCTCAACAGCAATACATTCGAGATCTCCTAGTCAAGTCCAACATGTCAGAAGCCAAGCCAGTTTCAACGCCACTCTCGCTCACTGAATCCTTGAAATTATCTGATGGCAGTGCACCCACGGATCCCACTCAGTATAGGCAAGTGCTTGGTTCCCTGCAATACCTTTCCCTCACTCGTTCGGATGTCTCCTTTGCAGTGAACAAGCTCTCTCAGTTTATGCATCGATCGACCACAACTCACTGGAATGCTGTCAAGCGTGTACTCAGGTATCTCAAAGGCTCTATTGACCATGGTCTACTCATTTCTCGCAGTTCCCCACTTCGCCTTCATGCCTTTGCTGATGCTGACTAGGCGGGTGATCCTGATGACCGGCGCTCAACTACAGCATATATTGTTTTTCTAGGCTCCACACCCATTAGCTGGAGCTCCAAGAAGCAACAAACAGTGGCTCGCTCATCCACTGAAGCCGAATACCGTGCCATAGCCTCGGCAGCTGCAGAGCTCAATTGGATCGGCCACCTCCTCCATGAACTTCGGATACAAGTGCCTGTCGCTCCTGTCATCTACTGTGACAATGTAGGTGCCACATATGTCTGTGCCAATCCCATCTTCCACAGCCGCATGAAACATGTTGCTATTGATTTTTTCTTTGTTCGAGATCAAGTGGCTCGTCAGCAACTACGTGTCGCACACGTCAATACGAAGGACCAGCTAGCTGATTCTCTTACCAAAGCTCTCTCTCGCAAGCACTTTCAAGATCATCGGTCCAAGATAGGCATCCTCGCCGGCAGCTCTATCTTGCGGGGGCATATTAACGGTAGTGATTCATAGGATAATATTTACTCTAAATTACTGCAGTTACCGTGTATATTTAGGAGTATGTATAGTTAGCTGTATCAATTCTCATTCAAGTGAAACACTGATGTACAATGTATAAATACCCTCACTTTCAATGAAAAGCTAAGGCATTATTTTACACAATTATTCTAAACCTATTAAAGGGGTTATATAGATGGTGATGTTTTTTTTTTTCTCTCTCTCCTTTAATTTTCCAAGCTTGGTATTTGCTGTTTGGCTGCTGAGAAATTATGGGGAAAATTTTGAATCTTAAAATTGTTTTGTATAGTATCAAAATTAAACAGAAGAGCTTCTGTTTGGCTGCTGATAAATATGAGGATTAATGAATGAATGAAGAACTAAAGGACTGAGTTAAGATTCAAAATTTTGTTTCATATCCCCGCTCATTTTTCTTTCCAACCAAACAAAGGGTATTAAGCAATTCAAAATATATGTATTTGTTTCTTGATCTAATATTCAAACTTTAACAGTACACATGTGGATGAAGGAGTAAAGAAGAATATGGCGGTTACTCAATTTGAAGCTGCAGCTGCAAGGTGGTGTTTCCCGTGCTGGGATGAACCTGCTCTTAAGGTAGCCATTATAGAATATCTTGCTCTTAGATATGGATTTATGAAAGTGCTAGATGTTTTCGCAAAATGAGAAATCTGCTGCAAAACTAGATATTGTAACGACTTTTCTGACTGTTGATCCTGCTGATTTCTGGGTAATAAAATGGAAAATTATCTTGCTGGATTCACATACGAACACCTATATATACATTTATGCTTTCGTGCTTGTGAAGTAGCTCGTATGTTTTCATAGTTTATTGCATGTATATTGTACTCTTTTAGAATGTTCAATATTTCCTAAAAACTGATAAATCAGCTTTATCACTGTGGAATTATTGAATCATTCTTAACAGGCAACCTTTAAGATAACCTTGGATGCGCCATCAGAGTTAACAACACTGTCGAATATGCCAATTATTGATGAAAAGCTCGATGGGAATGTTAAGACTGTTTATTTTGAGGAAACTCTAGTCATGTCAACTTATTTGGTGGCTGTTGTTGTTGGTTTGTTTGATCATATTGAAGATACAACAGCTGATGGTATGTCTATAAGCAACAAGCCCTTGTTGTTGTTCGATATAAATCACTTTCCTGTTATCCAAAATCTTTGAACTCATCGTGCAGGTGTCAAGGTTAGAGCATATTGCCCTGTTGGTAGGAGTGATGAAGGCAAGTTTGCATTAGAACTTACTATTAAATCACTTGATATATTTACTAAGTGAGTACATACATTCCACTTAAACATATCGTAATTCTAATTCCAGCGCCATTAAACTGATATATTAACAATGACCACTGAATTTGTTAGGTACTTCTCAACTCCTTACCCACTTCCAGTTGAGGTAAGATACAGCTAGAACTTGTGCTAGGTCTGGATGGTGGTCTAGGTCTGGATGCACCTAATTTTCTTAGAGAAACTACTGGTGGTCTAGGTCTGGATGCACTAGAACAATCACATCCAGTTGAGGTAAGATACAGCTAGAACTTGTGCTAAACTTTGTCGTTATACACACATCGCTTTTGCATGTTGAACAATTTTGAGTCATCAAATGGAGTTTGTGATTGAATTAAATTCAAGACATGAGGCAAAGTATCAAGTACACTTCAATAATAAAAGCCTTGGTAAAGATCTTAAGTTCTTGAGCAGAAAAAACTCATAGGCAATTATATATTTCATGCGCTACTGTTCCTTGCTATCAACTGGATGGTGGTGTTTTTAGGTGGAGGTACATCATGTTCATGGAGTTGAACAAGTTTTCGATGATATCGGCTACAGAAAAGGATCAGCTGTTATCAGAATGTTGCATGGCTATCTTGGGGATGCCATATTTCAGGTGAGAGAGTTTACATTCTGATTTACTGAGAGAGGTTAGTTTCTACAGATAACCGGATTCTGTTTTCCATATTTCATTAGCATGTCCTCTGAGAATTTGAATTATACTATCAACCTTATTATAGATTTAACCCACTTTTTCTTCAAACCAGAAATCATTAAGTTCATACATCAAGAAATATTCTTGGAAGAATGCGAAGACCGAAGATTTATGGAGAGTTATTTCAGAGGAATCTGGTGTAAATATAAACTCACTGATGGACAGTTGGACAAAGCAGAAAGGATATCCAGTTATCCATGTGAAATCCAAAGATCATATTTTGGAATTTGAGCAGGTGATAATATTAAATAACAAGAAAAATGCATTTCTTATTAGGAGTAGCTCACAAATTTTATATTTCACCCTGAATTTTTCTTTTAAGTTAGGAATTTGAGTGTGATTTGGGATTTTCAGTCACAATTTTTGTCTTCCGGTTTGCACGGTGATGGAGAATGGACTGTTTGATGCAGCGGCAACAAGGGCTCTAGATTACTTGGAAAGCAAGGATCGATGCAAGGCGGATGGCCCAGCTGGAAGGAGGCGTGAGCTGGACAAAACGTGGTGATGTGGGAGGCAGGTCGAGCTGACAGCTGGCACATGGCAGACCTCCTTAGCTGGCCGAATGAGTCTTTGTTGGGTTAGGATTAAAGAGTCCAGGAATTATTTAGTTTTAGTTACAGCAGATTTCCTTTTTTAGTTAGGATTAGTTTTCGTTTCAGAGTTCAATTAGGAGTTAGAATTAGAGTAGTCCAGGAATTATTTAGTTTTAGTTACAGCAGATTTCCTTTTTAGTTAGGATTAGTTTTCGTTTCAGAGTTCAATTAGGAGTTAGAATTAGAGTTTTCTTTTGTTTATTTTCAGTCTATTTATATTGGTGTATTTTCATTAAAAACGTTGGTTGAATATTAATAAAAATCAGAGAATGTTTCTCTACAATCCAGTTATCATATCTTTGCGAAGGTAGAAGTAATTGAAGCCTGATAACGAATCCTTCGTGCGCGAAGTCGAACGTTTTCAGTAGGTTGTTTTCTAATTGTTTGTTATAGGTTTTTCTGGTATAAGCTTCCGCTACACCAGTTTGGTATCAGAGCCGTGTTCGTTCGGGACATCAATATGCCGCCGAAGAGACGAGTACCTAACCGGATCCCCGTAGAAGAGGCCAACGAACGTGACCGTGTGGCACAGTTGGAGCAGCAGATGGCGCAAATAACGGAGCAACTCGCGACGTTAATCGCCATCGCCAACCAAAATCCATTCCACGCCTTGAATCCGAATGCGAGTGACGTTGAGGATGAGAGTAACGAGGAAAGTGAGTCTCAAGTAGAGATTCCACAGCAGCGGCGACAAGCACCAGAACGTGACGACAGCCGGCGTTGGGAGTCAGGTATGAGGACAGAAATTCCAGAATTTCAGGGCAATCTTTCGCCCGAAGAATTTCTTGATTGGCTTGGAGTCGTGGAGGAAATCTTGGAGTTCAAAAAACGTGCCGGCGAATGCAAGGGTAGCCTTGGTGGCAACTCGGCTTCGGGGACGTGCCGCCGCTTGGTGGCAACAACTCAAGCTCACACGAACTCGAATGGGAAAAACAAAAATCACAGATTGGGAGAAGGTGGTTCGTAAGTTACGCGTTGAATTTTTACCTCACAATTTTCAGAGGTTAATGTATCAAAAGTTACAAAATCTGCGCCAAGGTTTGAGGACGGTTGATGACTACACAACGGAATTCTATCAATTGATTGTGCGCAACGACATTCAAGAAACTCAAGATCAATTAGTATCCAGGTATTGCGGGGGCTTGCGAGCGCAAATCATGGAAGTTGTGAATCTTTTCGATCCACTCACAGTGTCCGAGGCGCATCAGCGGGCCTTGCAAATAGAGAAGTCAGTCTCACGGAGAGGGGTAGGCGGACTGTTTTCTCATGGCAGTGGTGGTACGATAGGGAGACTTGGGAGCGGTAACAGCAGCTCCTCCAGCCGACCAGCAGCCGTGGGTAGCAGCAGCAGCACACCGAATATTTTCTCTGCTCCAAACCAGCAGCCACGAACAGCAGGGGGTTTCAAGTGTTTTAATTGTGGGGAAGTGGGTCATCGTCAATCGGAATGTAAGAAGCTGGGCAAGCGAGTCTTATTCACTGAAACGGATGAGGGGAACAATGACGACACAGTCATTGGAGGAGAGCCGCAGTTCGATGAGGATGATGAGGTTATTGAAGATTGGGTGGATGGTGATGTCGGTCCTTTGTTAATGGCACGACCAGTTTATGATGTAGTTGCAAAGGCTGTTGACTTGGAAAAAGATGAACTAATGGCGGGTGAGTTGGGAAAAGAAGAACTAATGGCAGGTGGCACTGGGTACAAAGATGTCACAACTAACCATGGAACAACCATGGTGGTGCAGCGCACTTGTTTAGCTCCACGGGCGGACGAGAGCGATTGGCTTCGGAACAATGTCTTCCATTCGACTTGTACCATCTTGGGCAAGGTTTGTCGATTCATTATTGACGGAGGGAGTTGTGAGAACATTGTGTCTGCTGAGGTGGTAAGAAAATTGGAAATCAAAACATGTCAACATCCCAAACCATACAGATTGGCATGGCTTCAAAAGGGTGGAGAGGTAGCAGTTTCGCAACGAGCTCTGATTTCCTTTTCTATTGGCAAGCACTACAAGGACCAGGTATGGTGTGATATTGTGCGCATGGATGCATGTCATTTATTGCTCGGACGACCATGGCAGTATGATCGCAAGGTGAAACATGATGGTTTAAAAAATACTTACACTTTCCTTTATGATAAGATGAGTATTGTGTTGCTACCAAGTAAGCCGCGAGACCAGCCGACAGTGACAGAGGGATCCAATCTACTTTCTTTTTCTGAGCTCGAATTAGAGATGGAGGTTGCCGAGACGGTGTATTTGTTGCTGAACAAGGAAGTGGACACCAAAAAAGAGATCCCTAAGACAGCAGTTCCGTTACTCGCAGAATTTGCGGATCTATTTCCAGCTGATTTACCTGAAGGTCTACCTCCTTTGAGAGATATTCAGCACCATATTGATCTTGAGCCAGGGGCCATGTTGCCCAACAGACCACACTATCGTATGAGTTTGAGTGAGCATGAGGAGTTGCGACGACAAGTGGAAGAGTTGCTCGCCAAAGGTCATATCCGTGAGAGCCTTAGCCCGTGCGCGGTACCAGCACTTTTAATCCCGAAAAAAGACGGTTCATGGAGAATGTGTGTCGACAGTCGTGCAATTAATAAAATTACAGTGAGATACAGATTTTCGATTCCTCGACTGGATGATCTCTTAGACCAACTCAGTGGGGCGACATTATTCACAAAACTTGACTTAAAGAGTGGTTATCATCAAATACGAATTCGCCCGGGGGATGAGTGGAAAACGGCGTTCAAGACACGAGAGGGGCTCTATGAGTGGATGGTCATGCCATTTGGTTTATCCAACGCACCCAGTACTTTTATGCGTGTGATGAATCAAGCTTTACGACCATTTATTGGGAAATTTGTGGTCGTCTACTTTGATGATATTCTGATCTACAGTGCCGCTCAAGACCTCCATGTGCAGCACCTTTGTGAAGTTTTAACTGTCCTTCGCAACGAAAAATTGGTCGCAGCATTACACAAGTGCGTATTTATGGCTTCAGAGGTGTTATTTTTGGGTTACAAAATTTCAGGACAAGGTCTTCAAGTGGACGATACTAAAATTGAAGCTGTTAGACGATGGCCTCAACCGACAAGCATAACGGAGGTGCGAAGCTTCCATGGCTTGGCAGCATTTTATCGACGATTTATACCTCACTTCAGTAGTATCATGGCTCCGATCACCGATTGCATGAAAGACAAAAAAAAATTTCAATGGCCTCAAGACGCGGAGGATGCGTTTCAACTCATCAAGGTGCGTTTAACTACTGCTCCTATACTGATTTTACCCGATTTTTCCCAACCCTTTGAGCTACACAGTGACGCATCGAAAGTGGGAATAGGGGCTGTGTTGAGCCAAGCATGCAAGCCAGTCGCGTATTTTAGTGAAAAACTCACAGGTGCGAGGGCCCGGTACAGTACATATGACATCGAATTCTACGCGGTAGTTCAGGCCGTGAAGCATTGGAGGCATTATCTTTTTCATCGTGAGTTCGTTCTCTACACCGATCACGAAGCATTGAAACATCTACATAGCCAAGATAAGATCTCAGCCCGTCATGCCTCCTGGTCCGCGTATCTGCAACAATTTACTTTTGTGTTGAAACACAAGGCGGGTACATCAAATAGAGTTGCCGATGCCTTGAGCCAACGGAGCAATTTACTTTCCACAATGACAGTGCACGTGCCAGGCTTTGAGACATTCAAAGATTTGCTACAACTTGATCCTTACTTCGCAGCTATCATGTTGAATTTAAATGCTATTGAAAACCGAGAATTCTTGGTAGTGGATGGGTTTTTATTCCATGGAAATCAGCTATGTGTACCTGACAGTAGCTTGCGTTTCCAAATTATAAAAGAGCTTCATGGAGAGGGTCATGTGGGAAGGGACCGAACATTGCAGCTGGTCAAGACAAATTATTTCTGGCCGACAATTCGGCGTGAAGTGGAGCGTTACGTAGCGCGTTGTCATGTGTGCCAAGTTTCTAAAGGCGTGGCGACGAACGCGGGCCTTTACATGCCGCTACCGATACCAACGCAGCCATGGACGGACCTTAGCATGGACTTCGTATTGGGTTTACCAAGAACTCAACGAGGATTTGATTCAATATTTGTTGTCGTTGACAGATTTTCTAAAATGGTCCATTTTATTCCTTGTAAAAAAACGACGGATGCTGTGAACGTCGCGCAACTTTTTTTTCGTGACATCTATCGTCTTCATGGACTTCCAAATTCAATTGTGTCCGACCGAGACACGCGGTTCCTTAGTCACTTTTGGCGAAGCTTGTGGAAGATGGTGAATACTCAACTGAATTTCAGTAGCGCGTATCACCCGCAAACGGATGGTCAGACGGAGGTGGTCAATCGATCTCTCGGGAATTTATTGAGATGTTTAGTTGGTGACAATGCTCGTGCCTGGGATCAGAAGATCAGTCAAGCTAAATTCGCTCATAATCATGCAGTAAATCGAAGCACAGGGTTTAGTCCGTTTCAGGTTGTTTACTCGGTTGTGCCGCGTGGACCGTTGGATTTGCTTCCCCTGCCAAACAAGACACGGGTTCATGGTAAGGTTGGGGACTTTGTGCACAGCTTGCAGGACACTCATGCACAGGTATATGAGAATTTGGGGAGGACCGTGGGTAAATACAAACTTGCAGCTGACAAGAAACGTAGACATGTGGAATTTAGTATTGGTGATTTTGTCTGGGCTATACTAACTAAGGATCGATTCCCTGTTGGGGATTACAACAAGCTAGCAGCAAAGAAGATTGGCCCATTGGAGATTTTGGAAAAGATAAATCCGAATGCTTATCGTTTGCGGCTCCCTAGCCACATTCGTACGGCGGACGTGTTTAATGTGAAGCATTTGATATCGTATGTTGATGACTCCTCTGGGGAGGATACGGATTGCACGTCGAGGTCGACGTTTCTTCAACCTGGAGGGGATGATGCAGCGGCAACAAGGGCTCTAGATTACTTGGAAAGCAAGGATCGATGCAAGGCGGATGGCCCAGCTGGAAGGAGGCGTGAGCTGGACAAAACGTGGTGATGTGGGAGGCAGGTCGAGCTGACAGCTGGCACATGGCAGACCTCCTTAGCTGGCCGAATGAGTCTTTGTTGGGTTAGGATTAAAGAGTCCAGGAATTATTTAGTTTTAGTTACAGCAGATTTCCTTTTTAGTTAGGATTAGTTTTCGTTTCAGAGTTCAATTAGGAGTTAGAATTAGAGTAGTCCAGGAATTATTTAGTTTTAGTTACAGCAGATTTCCTTTTTAGTTAGGATTAGTTTTCGTTTCAGAGTTCAATTAGGAGTTAGAATTAGAGTTTTCTTTTGTTTATTTTCAGTCTATTTATATTGGTGTATTTTCATTAAAAACGTTGGTTGAATATTAATAAAAATCAGAGAATGTTTCTCTACAATCCAGTTGTCATATCTTTGCGAAGGTAGAAGTAATTGAAGCCTGATAACGAATCCTTCGTGCGCGAAGTCGAACGTTTTCAGTAGGTTGTTTTCTAATTGTTTGTTATAGGTTTTTCTCGTATAAGCTTCCGCTACACCACTGTTCCTATAACTTTGGCCCTCGGTTCATACGACAAACGCAAGAATTTCCTTATGGAATCAAAATTTGGAACTGTGGATATATCCGAATTTTTTCCCTCTTCAGATGAAACATTATGGATAAAAGTTAATGCTGAGCAGAGTGGGTTTTATAGAGTGATGTATGAAGATAGACTGGCTGCTCAACTAAGGAAAGCTGTAGAAAACAATTGCTTGTTGGCAACAGATAAATTCGGTATGTGTTATAACTTAACAGTACTGTTTCATCACAAACACTCGAAAATAACTTTGATTAATCTCATCTTCAGGCATTTTGGACGACATGTTTGCTCTTTGCGAGGCTTGCGAACAACCGTTATCATCTTTGCTTTTGTTGATGAATGCATACAGAAATGAGATGGATAATATGGTGTTATTGAAACTCCTCGACGAGAGGCCTTCTGTATCTAGACAATGACATAAATTAGAACTGATACTTACATCATACTGACTTTTAAGCAACTTATGTGACAACAGGTTTGTTATGATGTGGTTAACATCTCAACAGGTGCCATCCCGGATTCAGTGAAGGTATTGAAAGAATTCTTCATCAGTCTCCTCCAATGTTCCGCTGAGTAAGAAAAATTTAGCTTACAAAATTACCCAGTAATGGCTTTTATTCCAACCCAATTGGTTGCATCCATCGTATCGAAGAATTTTCTTTTATTCTAAGGAGTGATGATACATGGTTGGTACATAATAACGTCTATTCTTGTAATTTGCTTCTCATTTTGTACAGAAAACTAGGTTACCCGGAGAGAGTCATTTAGATGTAATGTTAAGGGGAGAAGTTTTCATAGCTTTTGCTACTTTTGGCCACGACAAAACTCGCAGAGAAACAATGCAGCGCTTTCAGGTTTTGTTGAATGATAAAAATACTCCACTTCTTTCTGCTGATGTGAGAAAGGTAACTTTTAGTCTAAAAGTGTCCATACCGTTTCCTTGTACCTTTGATCACTTTTAGATATGATATGCAAAAGCTCTAATTTCTTTGCAGGCTGCCTACATTTCTGTAATGAGAAATTCTAGCACAACAAACAGAAATGGCTTCGAGTCTCTGCTGAAGTTCTATAGAGAAGTTGATGCAATGCAAGAGAAAGAACGGATTTTGCGTAAGATTTATATACTATTGTTTTAACTAGAATGAATTTATGATTCCATTTATTAGTTATATGTTTTGACATGATACAGAATCTCTTGCATCATCTCCTGATCTGGATATAGTTCTAGAGGTTCTGGACTTTTTGTTGTCTGATGAGATACCTCTCTTTATTCAACAATCTATAGTAAGTGACGGCTTGAATTTTCTTGCTATGATTACGGTTACCGAGTTCATGTTCTCAATATTGATTTAGGTTCGAGATCAATATATCATTTACGGACTTGTAGGATTAAGCATAGAGTGTCGCGAAACAGCATGGAGATGGTTGAAGGTATGTTTAGTGAATATGTTTCTCTCAGAGTTTGGAGGATTTAGCAATTTAATCAAGAAACTCTTCCACAATATTCTCGGATTTACCTTGTGTTTTGCATTGCATTTGATCATGTATATTTGGTTGTGAATGCAGGAGAATTGGGACCGAATCTAAAAAAAAATACGGTTCAGGGATGCTTCTTCATTATTTCGTAAGGGAAATTGTCACACCAGTAAGTAATTTAATCGAGCAAGACTGTATTGATGAATTCAACTAGATTTGACATTATGCGTTAGCTGATTCAATGACATTCATTTGGGCAGTTAAGCAGCAATGAGAAAGCTGAAGAAGTTGAAGCTTTTTTTGGCAGTCATGTGAATCCTGCAGTCGACAAGATTCTGAAGCAAAGCATCGAAAGAATCCGAATCAAGGCAAGGTGGATTCAAAGCATCAAGCAAGAACAATCCCTTCCAGACCTTGTTAACAATACAATTAATAATACTTCATAATACAATTTCCATGTTAAATGTACATTTTCGTATATTATGATATTGTCTGTTTCGGATAATTCTTTCGGGTGAAAAAAAGCATGTAAATGTTCGCACAAGCAATAATACTTGAAGTTGCTATTGGTTAATTTATCAAAAAGGAATTCAGCAATTGACCATAGAAGGTGAGACTGAGAGCTTCATATACATTAGTTAGTCAGATAACAGATTGGTGTCTAGGGGGTGGTGGAGGTGGAGGGGGGTCCAAAAATCGGAAATATCCTCAAATATCGAGAGTATTTGAAGATATTTAAGGATGTTTTTAATATCGGCACTCCTGAAAGCCATGGAAAATATCTTGGAAATATTTCCGATATTTGACGTTAAAATATTCAATGTTTCACCTCAAGTGAAAAAGACAATTGATTATGCAACAATTGTATTAAATAAACTACTTATTAAAGCACTACTTAGGCCTGTACGGCCACATATGTTTGTGCTAAATGAACCTAAATCGGTCATTGAAGCCTGGTTTAATTGCCGACGACAACTCAATCACCGCCGTTCGAAGTAGAACGCAGAGAAAGCCTAGTTTTCAAGTATGTCATTGTAAATTTGAAGAATATTGTTTTGATTTTGTTTTTGTTGTCAACCTCTCTCTCTCTCTCTCTCTCTCTCTTTGATTCTCTGATTTTTGTGTGTGAGAGAGAGTTCTAATGTTCTTTGCGTGACGAATTGTGTCTCATTGGCGTCGATCTAGCGAGGTCGAGTCGACTCACTTAACGGAAATCCTAACGGTAAAGGGTAAATCTTCGAATAATTTGGTTTTCAGGGGGAAAACCGGTCATTTTTGAAACTAGAGAGTGCAAAGTTACGAATATGGCAAACCTCAGGGAAAAATAATAATATCTTTTTTTTTTTAACCCTCAAATCTCTACGTATACACTATGCAATGACTCCATACCATTGTAAACAAGCAACAGCCAACAAGTCCCGATTTGATTTTATTATTATTATTATTATTATTATTATTATATAATTCTTTATTTCTCATAACTTAAATAAAGGTTCGTAAAATTATATAAATAACAAATAAACATCAAAACTTATCATAAAATCACTTTAATCTTCAAAAGAGAAATTATTGAGGGATGGAGGAGATAAACCTGTTTTTTGTGGAGGAACATACCTGTATAGGGAAAGGAGAGGAAATGAGGAGGGAGATATGACCCCTGAAAGTTGGGTGTTCTGCACAAACCATTTCCATTTAAGCTCTTTTAACTTCCAAACACTACAAAAAAGGGGACTTTTTGCCGCGGACAGATCCGTGGCAAAATCCGCGGCAAAAGGGCTTTTACCACGAATTTGCTACGGATTTAGGGTGTTGCAAATACGGTCGTGGTAAATTTTTTTGCCACAGATATATCTGTGGCAAAAGGTGTTTTTGCCGCGGCAATTACCCGTGGCAAAAACCTGTTGCAAAGTTTTTTACATTTGCCACAGCAGCCATCCGCGGCAAAAAATGCTTGTAAATTTTTATGCTATTTTTTAAAATAAAAATTTTCCTTAATTTTTTTTTTCAAGACAATAAAAGAAAAAAAAAACATATGATAAAGTAAATCATCTGAATCATGAAACTGATTTTTTTTCTTTTATTTCCTCTCACCATAAATGCATTACATATTTAATCTTTACAGTATTCTTCCTCTTTCTGTTACAATAAATAAACCCAAATTATTCTTCAAATGAATAAATAAATAAAAAACCCAAAACAATTTTTTTTTTTTTTTTTCATTTTAATTCTACATTTCTAACAACTCATTGAGTCATTGGATAAGCAAAGAAGAAGATAAGTAAGACCGACTCTGAGAGCATGCAAGATGGTTTGTGAGGACATGTCTGCAAAATGCTGGACCTGATAAGCTTGCATTGCACTTCATAGACTTGAAGATTGAAGTCATCGCCCAGTGCCCACTAATGAATCGATCAGTATATTACCCTGATGTCAGAATTGTAAGGAAACCCAGAAATCAGAAAGTCATAGAGTCGTAAACTTCTTTACAATTTTGAACATAAGGCAAAGGAAATAAAACAAAAGAAGCAATCCAATAGTTCATCGAAGTAAACAGAACTTGTCCTTAATTAATTTTATGTGTTCAAGTCTTCCTTAGTGCTTGAACATCATCATTGCCTATGAATCACAAAAACTGCCAAACTACTAAAATAATTTACTCCTGAAGTCCATTATATACCAGTACCTACATATAATAGAGACTTTTTGAATCATATTACTAATAGGAAATGAAAGTTAAATGACTACTAGGAAATGAATATCACAATCTCAATATACATTACCTATAACAAGAGGCAGCTGCTTGAGACAAATTATTCTATTCTCAGTTTCCAGATCCATCTAAATCTGCGAAGTGAGTTTAAAAATTATTAAGTAAAAAGTTGACATATAGAGAAATGTAAAACTTTGGGACATAAGCAAACTACTAAACTGGATTCATAAGCAAACAGTTTAAATGATCAGTGAATTCAAATTCAACAAAGCTTTGTTCTTTCCAAATTTATAAACCTTATCATCAGCCATGACATATTCCCTGCCAAACTATTGAACGGTGATTATTCCCAGCAGCCATGACATATTCTGCATAAATGAAGTCCCGGCTATAAATCATTTGACAGATAAATAAAATTAAAACTTGTAAGAAAATTTAGCAAGAGCTTCTTATATTTTAAAAGTAAATAACAAAGTTGCAGAAGCCAATATAAATTCAAATAAAAATGTTTACCTGAAGTTGGTGACACAAACAGAGCGAATTCCAGCATCAGCAGCTGCACAACATGCAAATGGAACAACATCTGAAATCTGTTTCAATTAGGATGTATCTCGTAATGAATCAAACTCTCCTCTTTCCCCTTGAACCAACTAAAGTAGCTATACAACAGGGTCCAATTTAAACTAAAAATGTTTTAAAAGGACAAAGAATGATAAAAATACCACTAAATCAGCTTTGATTTTGTTGAGCCACTCCACTTCTGTTTCTGAATACTAATATGAACAACAACAAAAATAAGTAACAGAAAAAGAAAAAGGAAAAAAAAAAAATTACAAAACAGCAAAGTGACTCGACATTGTGGAGATAATGATATACACAGATTATACTTTCTTCAAAGAAGCAAGGCGGTCTACTGTCAAGGCATCTGCCTGAACTGCACCGCAGTCCAAAAGTACCTGATCAGAAATTGGCATGAATTCAACTGCATAATTTAGCTTGTTTTGTAAATACAATCAAAATTGCAACAGAAGAGAAGTCAAGTCAAACTAAGTTTGACTGATATATGATCAAGCTGATTCCAAAAAAAAAAAAAAAAAAAAAAAAAAAAGCAATTACCTTGCAAATGAAGAGGCGAGGTGACTGAATTTCAGAAGTGAAGACAAAATCGGGAGCATCGGTGACGAGGCTACGTCGACGAAGCGAGAAGCAGAGGCGACGTCGACGAAGCGAGAAGAGCGGCGCGACTGCGACACACCTGTCAATTTAGGGTTTCTTTGAAAAGTGAAAGGTTAAAAAAAAGTAAATTAGATATATATTTTTTTAATTTTTTTTAATTACCGTTACAAATAACTGAGGCAAATAAGTATAATATTTGACACACCTGTCAATCCGTGGCAAACATTAAAAAAAAAATCTGAGAGCAATTTTTTTTTCCGTGTTTTTAGTTAACATTTGTCACGGATGAACATCCGTGGCAAATTATGTGTGGCAAAAACAACAATTTCTTGCAGTGAAAACTCATCAATTAAGCTCAAATATATTATTTATATTGAATAATCTACGAAAAGCTCACAAAACACATTATATACAAAAATGCGATTGAAAACGAGTACAAACAATAGAAAATGAGGACTTCAAATAGGTATAAATATAGTCCGATCACAAAACAAAATGAGTTCTACAAGAGAGACGTTTTTTGGGTAAAGACAACTTATATTAAAAAATTGCAGATATAAAACTGGATAAGCATTTTATTTTCCTTGATCAGATATCTAAGCAATTATGGACTGATTTGAATCTTTTGGGGTGTGGTTCATCTTCCTTCTCACTGATACATTAAACAGACTCCACACTTCTCCACCTTAACATCTTCTATGGGATCATCATCATTATCCAGGAGAGAGAACTTGAAAACGACCTCATTATCATAATATAATGATTCACAAGGATAAAGTGCTAAATCCAATCCCACGAACACATGGGTCGACTGATTAAAATAAGCATCCCCCAAACCAAACAGTCCACTAACAACACTGGAGTCGTTCCCATATTTAGATTCGAGGATACACTCTATGCATAAATATTGTATATCTGGATGGCCTTCAAATTCCACAACAGCACAGAAAGCAAAACCAACAAAGTTATGATTGAACCAATCTGGTTGCAGCTCTGGATGTATGACTGATCCCGTACACTGAATGTCAAACCACTTTGGAATCTCATTTCCGGGATAAAATAGTTCAGCTCTTGAATTTGGGAGAGTTTCAACGTCCTATATCATGAATATAATTATTTTATAAAATTGTTAATTTTGACATAAAATTATTTTTCAAAACAAAGAAAGAAAGAACTTCGTATTAGAATGGAGGGAGTGAAACTGACCTTGTCAATATAGTTTTTAATCACTGAAGTTGCTAGACGCTGTATTTTCCAAAGAGCATCTGTCATAAAACATTCGAGTAAACTTCGATCCAATTTGAAACAATTATTCAGCGAAACTCCGAGGCTTGCATAATCGGTTAGCAAAATATTTTTCTCTCGAAATGCAAAACACGATAACCCTTCTAGTGATGAGCAATCGGATGCATCTATATATATCAAAGGAAGCTCTGGTAAAACTTTAAGCCTCTTGCAATTGCTTATGTCAAGGGTTTCTAGGTTAGACAGGTTTATAATGCTTGATGGTATGCTTTCAAAATTGTTTCCATCCAAACTTAATTCTTTTAGCAAGGATAAGCAATTGAAGAGATTATCTGGCACCTTTGTGATATCGCAGTTTGATAGACACAAATGTCTCAGATTGTGCGATAAAAGAGGTAATATGCATCCGATTGTATCCTGACCCATTATTCTCCCAAAACTTAACCATTCAAGATTCTCCAAACAGGTTATAGATGATGGCAGTTCTCTTATAACAGTTCCCGTAGTTGCGAGGGACTTCAAGGAGTTTAAAGTTCCTATATCGTCAGGAAACTTATCAAGTTTTGAGCAACCTGTCAGATCAAGGTGTTCAAGAGACTTCCATTTACAAACGCTGGTCAGAAGACACTTAAGCTTAGAACAACGTCTAAGACTCAAACAAACCAATCTGCTCAGAACCTCGATGGAAGAGGGAAGTTCTTCTATTGGGGTTTCACCTGCCTGTAACCATTGTAAATTGTGTGAGAGTTGTGGAAGCATCGTGAGTTTGAAGCAGTAAGATAAATGAAGATGAGTAAGAGATTTCAAGTCACTGCAATCTGGAATCGCCAACAAACTCCTACAATAACTTAAATCCAATCTCTCAAGATTTTGGGCCTTCGAGAGGTCCGGCAAACTTGTTAGCTGCTTAGAACCTGCGAGGTCAATTTTTTTTAAATTAGCAAGTTCCTGCAAGTTAAAAAAGAAATCAGCACATGATGCTATCTCTTGATATCTATATTACAATAAAAAGATCAGCAAGTAAAGATCAAAATATACCTGAACACCACTCCATAAATTTTCAACCTTGCTTAGAGGCATTGCTAGTTCAACAAGTTTCTCTGGTTGAATATTTGACTGCAACGATTTCAACGGGCATCCTTCCCAATGAAGATATCTTAACTCAGTGAAAATAGATTCCAGGCCTTGAGAAACATGCACCTTATTACTCTCCTCCCAGCAAGATCGGGAATACAATTTCAAGAATCTCAGTTTATGCATCCTTGACAGAGCTGAAGGCTGTAAGTCTATATCTCTTATTTTTGACATATTCAAAGAGATACCTTCAATTTTTCCGGTTCCCTAAATTACCAAGGGATAAGTTAGTATTTAATGCATTCTAAAGGTATGTTTAAGGAAACTAATAAATTTAAACTAATAAAATAATGAATTTGGATCCTCTCCTCAATTTATTTGTCATCTATTTTCACTAGCAAATCAATAGTCTAGCTTACTTCTATTAATTTTTATTTCATTACTCTACTATAAGATAGAATCAATCAAGATCATTGATTTAAGTGAGGATAATGTAAGGTGAGGAGGGATCCAAATCGCTAAAAGAATAATGAAAAAAACTAATTTCAATACATCATTCTATATTTACATCAACCTATAATTACTAATTACCTTTTTTTTTTTTTTTTTTCTTTTTTGAAAATCCAACCATCCAAATTTAATTAAAATTTTAAAAGGATACAAGATGATGATAAATAAATTAAAATTAAAAAGAAAAGTAAAGTAAATTAAAATTAAAAACCTAAAAGACAAACAAACAAAAATAATAATAATAATAATAAAAACCACTAAAAAGCAACGGCTAGTGAACTTGGACGATGCCACAAAACACAAATCTCAAACTAAGAAGATTCTGGGGCTACGGGGTTTTCTCAGGAGGCCCATGTAAATGAAAAAACGTTTATAAGATATATAATTCTTTAAGAGCACAATTTAGGGATGGCAATTGGGTGGGTTTGGGGTGGGGTGGGGTGGCCATTTTTTCACCCTGCCCCATTTATTTTTTGAAACTCCATCCCCATATAAAACCTCACAATATATGGAGTTGGGTGGGGTATGCTTTACCCATCCCCACCCATTTACCCCATTTGCTTCATTTAATCAATTTATCAAAAATTATTTATTAAAGTAATAAATATATAACCTAATGAATATTATATAATATATAAAGTAATTCTAAAAATTGAAAATCATCTCACAAACATTAAAAATAAACATAAATCTCACAAGCAAACAAATAAATTAAATCATTTTTAAACATAACATTAAAAGAAAAAAAAAAACTATATAATAAAAAAACAAATATTATATTTTAAGCGGGGCGGGGATTATAAAATCTATCCCTACCCCATACCCATTACGGGTTTTACTATCTATCCTCATCCCCATCAAATTGAAACCCATCCCCACCCCATAAGTGCGGGTCCTCAAGGGCCCGTACCTACGGGTTATTTTGCCATCCCTAGAGCACATATTAGTATTTATATGCAAATACATAAAATAAAATAAAATAAAATAAATAATGTATGCTGGTTAAACCCCAACATTCCAGACCAAACTACAAATGCATTAAAAAAATTTGTATGCTGGTCAAATTCGAAAATATGGATTTTTTTTGTTTGTTTGAAAAAATTACCCAACCACACTGTTCTATGTGAGCTAATGCATGATGACTAATATGAGAATGATACTGAATCTTACCGTATTTTTTGTGAATACATGGTATATATCTTCGTGATGCCATAATCGGCTGCGCTTGCCAGGATCTTTAATAGATTCTTCTTTAACAATTCTTCTACCCATTGCTTGCAACAAATCATGCATTGTTAGCTTGTCCTTTGACACAGTGATCAGAGATTTATCCTTGAGAATACTTATTCCAATCTCAGCGGAGAAGCCACTAGCCTCTAGAAAACGTTTTGCACGATTAACGTCCCACCCTTTAATGAAAAATGCAATATCTAAAAATATGTTTTGCTCATTATAATCTAATCCATCATAACTTATTTTCAGCACCTTATGTATATCCTTATCAAGATCATTTTCTAGTTTTTTGATTGCACTTTCCCAGACTTGTTTTTTCTTGCCAAACAAAGAGGAACCCAAAACTTGAAGAGCTAATGGAAGCCCTCCGGCATACTTAACTAACTGTTTTGACAGCTTCCCGTAATCTACCATGAGACTGTTTTTTCTAAAGGCATGCCAACGAAAAAGCCGAAGAGCATCGACAAAAGATAATTCCTCAACTTTGTAGAATTTATTTACACTACAATTCTTAAGTACTTGCTTATCTCTCGAAGTTATAATGATTCGACTTTCCGAGTTAAGACAATTAAGACTTCCTATCAAAGATTCTATTTGCTTAAAATCAGTCACATCATCAAAAACAATCAAAAGCTTATAACGCGCAAGCCTTTTCCTTAGGAAGGTGGTTGGTACTATAGAGAAAGTACCAATATTTCCATTTTTATCACCAAATATATCTGACATAAGTTTTTGACGTACTTCATTTAACCCACATTTTTCTGATGCTTCTCTAACATCGGGAACAAAATAAGAACCTTCAAATTTAGAAGACATTTTGTTCGATATGGCTCTTGCAAGAGTAGTCTTGCCTATACCACCAATGCCCCAGATTCCTACAACGTGAGCATCCTTCCACTCATTCTCTAGCAACGATTCAAGTTCCTTAAACCTGGAATTAATTCCAATTTCATCATCATAATCAGTTGAGGAGACAGCATTGAGTCGCTTCAGAACATCTTGTACAATAGTTTCGATAAGATCAGACTCAGGCCTAACATATATGTTGAAAAACCAACCGTAAGTTGCCAAAAATAACAAAGATAAGAATGTCTTGTATATTTGAATGCAGTTCAAGCTACGTTTTACATGGAAATAGAGGGTTTTGTCACTCTTTTAAGTTGGTGTTTCATGAGTGTCACCATTTTAATAATTAGTTTTAAAGGTACCAAAGTAAGTGAACTTTAAAAAATGTTCTTACTTTACATATATATTTTTTACTTTTCAAGTAATTTCTGAGACTTTCTGGATAAAAATGAAATTTTTCGAGACTTTTGGTCATTTTCGAGACTTTTTGGTAATTTCCGAGGCTTTCGGTAATTTCCGAGACTTTCTTTGCAAAAATGAAATTTTCTGAGATTTATGGATTTGGTTATTTCAAAATTTTCATTTTGAAAGTCTCAGAAATTGCCAAAAGTCTCAGAAAATTTCATTTTTACCAAAAAAGTCTAAGAAATTACCTAAAAAGTCTCAGAAATACATGAAAAGTCTCGGAAATTACCTGAAAAAAAAAAATACACGAAAAGTCTTGAAAATTCCTGAAAAGTCTTGGAAATTACTTGAAAATATTTTCCAATTTTTTTTTCATCTTCTTCTTAATCGACCTCCATTGGAGGTCGATTTCAACCTCAAATAGAGGTCTTTCACCACCATTGATGGAGGATTTAAAAAAAAAAAAAACCAAAATAGTGAAGAAGGTTATTGTGAGGGGTATTTTTGTCCGTTCACTATAATAAATGTCATTTAAACTTAACTTATTAAAGGAGTGATAGTCTTAAAATACCATCTCAAAAATGTGCTATATAATTTTCAAACCCTATGTTTTACTCATAATTTATCTAAGAAGGGGCAGAAAGCAAAAGTTTATACATGATGAAAGAGTAAGAAATTCTTAGAGAATTGCAAGAAACATTGAGCACTTACTTAATGACACGTGAATCGAAGCCAGATAAACCTGCAGCTTTCTTGAGAGCATCCTTCCACCTCTGCACTTTGTCTAAACTATCCTTAAAACGTTCTCCGTGCTTATCAAATGCATCTGCAAAACTTCCTTTCTGATGCCTTACATCTGATGGATCTACCTCATAAAAAATTGGTATCACGATCTGTTTGTACTTTTCCATGCATTCAACGATCGTTACAAGTTCTTCAAGACACCAACTGGATGAGGCATAGCCTTTTGAGAAGACAATGATTGAAATTTCTGACTCTTCAATTGCTTTCAAAAGAGATGGGGAAATTTCATCTCCACTATTAAGTTTGTAATCAATAAAAGTTTCAATTTTTTTCTCAAGCAGAGCTTTATGAAGATGGCTGGTGAAGTTTTGGCGGGTATCCTCACCTCTAAAACTCAAGAAAACATCATACTTTATTGATTGAGGAGTGATAGATGAAGAAGAAGAAGGCAATGCCATTATATTCGGATTGATGAGAAAGACTATTGAAATAATTGAAGAGGGTTGAACTCTATGTGTATGGAGCTATGAAGCACAGACACGTTTTTTTCAAGAGGTAACACGTGTCGGACACATATCGGACAAGGATACGGACGTGGGACACGTGTCCGCAATTTCCCGTTGATTTTCCGATGAAATTGACTTTCTGATACGGCACGGACACGCTTGGACACGTCTGGGGCTGTGAACAATGTATCAAATCCAACCCAAAATACCCAAATTGCAAATCCAACCAAATCAAAGCCAAAAATGCAGGAACATGTCAAAAAGAGGGAGAGAGAGAGACGGTAGAAAAGAGGGAGGGGAGAGAGAATGCCCAGGACCAGAAAGAGGAGAGAGACGGAGCACCACGTTAGTCTTTGGAGTTACTTTTTTGTGGACCCTTTCACTTAGAAAACGGAGCACCACGTCTGAACAGAGCAATAATTGTCTTGCGGACTGCTTTTGTTTTGCATCTTTTTTTCTTGAGTCCAATTTCCTTGGAAATATTCGATGATAATGAAAATGATCAGAGAGTGACTGTTGAGATGTGTTTTAGCTGATAAATGTTTTACAAATATTGCTCTGTTCTTAAAATCTTCATTGACCTTGACCTATAGTTGGCATGTTTCCTGGTGGATGCCAAGCAGCTTCCTGGAAACTTCGTTCGAATTAAAATTAGTCTTTGGAGTTACTTTTTTGTGGACCCTTTCACTTTGAAAACGGAGCACCACGTCTGAACAGAGCAATAATTGTCTTGTGGACTGCTTTTGTTTTGCATCTTTTTTTCTTGAGCCCCTTCATTTATTATTTTCATATTTATATTAAGTGAATTGACAATACAGTATTATCTATTTAAATGAGACCAAATTTCCAAGAAAAGGTAGTAACATCCATAATAACAATTATAACGGCATGAGCCATAATAACTAACAATTTTTTTATTTTTATTTTTGTTGACAATATCTATTAATCCGGGATCAGGTATTTTTTTGAAAGCTTTCACCTTCGGTATGACCATGTATTCATTTGTCCAAGACCCAAGCTCGTCCATCTACCCGTTGAACTACACTCTTGTTGGCATAATAACTAACAATTACAACCTTTCAGTTCACTAAAAATGAGTATGCATAGAAACAAATTGATGTATTTGGCATTCAAATTATCATTAAAATGTCAAAATTTAGATACATTTAGTATCAAATTGGGATTAAAATACCACTGCCCCATGTAGCTCAATGATACGTAAAAGCGTTCATACAATCTGGTAATGTCTCAGATTCAAATAGTTGCCATTACAAGTGGTATATAAAATTAAAAACAAAATTAAAAAAAAAATTGGGGTTAAATTTGGTAAGATGTTGGCTAAGTGGTATACCACCCGCACTCATACATTGAAGTTGTTAGTTTAAATCATATCATCTTATTTAAATCATGAAGGAATTGCAAAAAATAAAATAAAATAAAATAAACAAATGGGAAGTAAATTTTCTAAATGGGCAGCAGATGGTGGTTGAAATTAGGAGCAAATGACAAAAGAAAACAAGCCACGAAAAGCGAAGGAAGGCCTAAAGGAGAAGAATGTGATGATTCATAGGAAAACATGAAGAGTGATGATATTTACACCCCTAAAAAATGGTATATACACCCCAAATTTGTAAATCTTCAAAATTCCAACATTATCCTTAAACTAAATTATTAATATTTTAAGCAAAAGATATTATAACTTGCATTCTAAACTAAATTTAAAGAGGAATAAAATAAAAATTATTTTGTTTTGTAAAGGGAATAAAATAAATTTAATAAAGAAAAAACAAAAACTTGCACTGTATACTTGAGAAATCTCGAAAGGATGAAGAAGATAGATCTATAGTCGTGTATAATTTTATTTATGATTCCAACATGAATAGGGCTGCCTCCTACCCTCCACCATCTTAGATCTACAGCCTCCTCCATCAAAAGAGAGGAGAAAGCCAGTCTCCTCCCAAATCTGGGTGTGGCTTCTCAATTTTTTTTTATAAATTTTTTTTTCATTTTAATTATTTATGATACATAATTGGTAATGTGTGGAGTGTGATTACAAGATATAAGCTTTTAAAAAAATTGAATGGGTAGTTTATACAAAAAGGGTGTACATATAGTTTTTTAGGGGGTGTAAATATCGCAATTCAAATAGGAAATGCTTGAAATAAAAGATTGTTTGCAATTGTGGCCCAACAGGCCCAATTTTGCATCCGGCCCAATAGCCATCTGAGCACTCTAAACACACCGTTTAGAGTAAGGGATAGGCTCACCCCTTTAACAACACGCTGGACATCAGAATTCTGTCTAAAAATCCCCAATTCTTCAATTGCAATCCCTAAATTCTCTTCTTTTCATTTACCAATCTTCCCTCACCTGACACCAGATTACAAGAATAATCCATCAAAAGTTGTTGGATTGACTTTGATTTATACAATGTGTGCGTAATTCTGAGTAAAAAATAATGGTTTTGTGTCTCAATCAGACGGCATTGTCGTTGTTGCCTGAACAACTTGGTCTTGTAATTGTTTGAAGTTTTCAAATTCCAATCAATGCCAAGTAGATATAATAAATAATTTATAACTTTGATGCTCTAATCGGTTGAATCGGCCAAACCTGGTTGGTTTTAGTGAATTAAACAGATGAGAGGGAGCTGGAGATGTCATCTGGTCCACTCACGCTCGCTCTCCGTCGTTCATCGGAGACTCGATCGCCGCCGTCAACGGTCACCGCCGATGTCCATCCAAACTAGTAGAACGCAGAGAAGTTCAACAAGTAGTGCATTATTGTCATCCTCACTCTATTTCTCTCTCTTTCTCTCTCTGATTCTCTGATTTCTGAGAATGTTTAGAAATCAAATAGATGAAATGTTGAAAAGTCGATCGATCACTTTCGCTTTATGACTTGAATCAGAATGAGTAGTAGACGAGTAGTAGGACTAAAACGACGTTATCCTTCACCGTCTTGGCATTCGGCAGCCTGGTCCCCCGTCTTCGCTCCTCTTCCTTCTCTCTTCCTCCTCATCATCACTACAAGAAAGTCAGTCTCTCTATCTCTCTCTGTAGAATTTATTTCAATTATGTGTTGAATGTTTAATGATTTTTTGATGTTTGTTTGTGGAAATGATGAGACAGAGAGAGCTGAGGAGGAGAAATTAAAGTTTGAATTTTGATGGATTTATTGAAAGGTTTTGTGAATACATATGAATATATATATATAATATTTAATAATTCAATAAATTTCTTAAATTAGTTATTTCCATCCAAAAATATCAAAAATAAAAAATAAAAAAATCTCATACACTCATTTTATATGGATCGGGTTTTCGGGTTATACCAAATCCACACATCATCTTCTTCACCCTAAAGTAAGAACAATCACTTCCAGGCCTTGTCAACCAATTACTACTTCACAAGGAATTCTAGATAAATAATATACTTCATACTATAATTTCCATGTTGTTAAATGCACATTTTCCGTATATTATGATATTATCTGTTTCGGATATTTCTTTCCAGTGGAAATAAATGAATGTAAAAGTTTGCACAACCAAAAATACTTGAAGTTCCTATCTGTTAAACTTATCTACTGCAGTAGATAAAATTAATTTAGCAACCAACAAGAGAAGGTGTGAGATTGAGAGCTGCATATAGTTAGTCAGAATAAAAGTTTGGTGTCTTTGCCTATATATCGGGTCCAAATATCGGAAATATTATCGATATTTAATGTAAAAATGTTCAATGTTCCACATCGGGTGAAGAAGACAATTGATTGTACAACAATTATATTAAATAAACTATTTATTAGAGCTTCTAGCGGTGGGTTCGAGTCGTATCCCCTAATCCAAATCTCGAATTATTGTAATATTTTTTATAAAAAAAAGTTAATTATTAGAGCTCTCCTTGGCTTGTTGGGCCAGATACGGTCCATTATTGGACTTTATATATATATATATTTGCTAAATGAACCCAAATCAGTCTCCTTAGCTACAGCTCAAGTCTGTGTCGCACTGTTGCCTTCAATCGTGATTCGTACATCGACGAGTCGACAACAACTCAATCACCGCCGTCCAAAGTAGAAAAGTTTTCAAGTGCGTTGTAAATGTGAATTATATTGATTTTGTGTTGTTTTGTTGTCGTCGATTTCTCTCTCTCTTTGATTCTCTACGTGATAACTCGTGTCTCATGATTGTTGTCGATGCAGCAAGGTTGAATCGACTTGACTCGTTGTTTGCCGAAACTCCTAACGTGAATCCATTGAAGAGTTGACTCGATACCGTGGCGATTTCATGAATCATAACAGACCAGACACGTCAGTTCTGACAGATGACGTTTCAAGACACATCATCACCATTAGATGTCGTGTCCGAGCACATCACTAGCATTTGAGGGCATGCAAGATGACGTAGTCAGCCACGTCATCGCCTTTTGATGACATGCCTTGTCACATCATCAGCTTTAATGATGTACCTATGATGTCTCCAAACACATCATTATTTCCAGTGACATGGCCAATTGTGTTTTGGACACATCAGCACATTTCAATGACGTGCCAGTCACGTTAATGATGTGTCTAGTGACGTGTCTGGACACACCATAACTCTTCAATAACATAATCAGGCATGTCATTATTATAGATGACATGGCCGTTGACTTTTTAAATACATCAACGCTTTTCAATGACGTGCTCAGACACATCATCACATTCAACGATTTGTGCCTGTGATGTCATTATTTACAATGATGTGGCCATAAACGTTCCTAGACACATCAGCTTTCTTCAATAACGTGCCCCAACACGTCATCATTGATCTCAATTTTTATTTTTATTTTTTTGAAATGATCAGAGGTCGTTTACAGACTAAAAATGTCGGGGTTTTCACTTTGATTTCTACTTGATTGGGTTTTTATCGTCGAAGTTCTTCACCGACATGCATTACTTGGACACAGATTTTCAACACTTCTTCTCTCACGATTCCTTTTTCCCCGTTTTTGAAACATATTTATCAATACATTTTGATGGGTATCGTTGTTTGTCTGTTCTTTCTCTTATTCAATCTGTAATTTTTCTGTTTCTGTTTATGAAATTCGACAGCTTTTTCAACATTCTCTGACTTTTCCACTGTATTGTTTGTTATCTTTTTAATTTATATATATGAGTTTTCTGTTTCTTATTCTACAAAACTAAAATATTCTTGGAGGAATGCCAAGACAGAATATCTATGGAGAGGAATGCGAAGCTGAAGAAGTGGAAGCATTTTCTGCCAGTCATGTGCAGTTGACAAGAATGAAGAATCCGAATCAAGGATCAGGCAAGAACAATCCCTTCCAGACCCTGTTAAGCAATTACTTCTCAAGGGATAAAAGTTCATACTACAATTTCAATGCTGTGAAGCCTTATTTTCTTATTTTGTGATATTGTCTGTTTTGGTTATATATGACCACATCTTTCTGTTTAGAAGATATGCTTCAATCTAGCAGCTTAGCTTCAGTTAAATTTCTTAGTGAAGATGTGTCTATGAGACTTGCAGATAACATTGTGGTTCACTGGCATGAAAATTGGAATCAACATGTACAATTTAAAGTTTAAACACATAATTTGAAGTTGTGTAACTGGGAAAACACCCCAGAGGGCTGCTGGTTTCCCTTGGATACATTTTTTATTCAGCAAATGAAAGTATACTTATTATGCATTGAGTGACAGAAATTAAAATGAGATTGTGGGTATGAATCATGTCACTATCCTCTGATTCTCAAATTTGTAGTATACTTGAAATATAATTGCTACTAGAATAATAATTCAGTTTGATGGATTGTTTTTCACTGTCAAAGTATGCATTGAGTGATGGAATTTCATGAATTTTATTTGGTTAAAAAAAAAATTCCTCACTTTGGTTGGTTTGGTTCTTGCCAATGATTGAACGAATAGTGTTTAGTTTAGTTTAGATAATATCTTTATCAAAGTCAAGCAGGCAGCCACTTGGATCCTACTTATCATGGAAAAAAAAATAAAAATCAGATAAAGCCAGAATTATGATGTCCACATAAAAAACGGTGCGGTTTGTCAACACTTGAAAACTAGCTATGAACTAGTATGTTGTTTGTCAACACTTGAGGGACAAACAACAAAGGAAAAGAAAATGAACATAGAGCAATTCAAAGGCCTAGCAAGGCTACCAAAGTTTGCAATCCCAAGTCACTATGATCTCCACCTTAAACTTGATCTCTCTGCAGCTTGTAATTTTTCTGGTACTGTGAAAATCAATCTCAGCATCACTGAGAAGACCAATTTCCTTGTCTTGAATGCCAATCAACTTCAATTTCATCAAGCCTTGTTCACCACCTCTGGAAACCAAGTAAGTATATACTTTCGTTGATAATAATGATTACCCATATTTTCCTTTTATGGTTTGTAGTGATTTTTTTTTTATTTTTTATTTTTATTTATAATTATTATATTTTTTTTGGGTTTCATTTTTGCAGCAATATTGTCCCTCTGATGTTGTTGTGGATGATGATGATGAAGTGGTCGTGTTGGTTTTTGATGAAACTCTCTGTGTTGGAGAAGGGTTGTTGGGGATTGAGTTTTCTGGGAAACTTAATGAGCACTTGAAGGGGTTATATAGATGGTGATGTTTTTTTTCTCTCTCTCCTTTAATTTTCCAAGCTTGGTATTTGCTGTTTGGCTGCTGAGAAATATGGGGATTAATGAATGAATGAATGAAGAACTAAAGGACTGAGTTAAGATTCAAAATTTTGTTTCATATCCCCACTCATTTTTCTTTCCAACCAAACAAAGGGTATTAAGCAATTCAAAATATATGTATTTGTTTCTTGATCTAATATTCAAACTTTAACAGTACATATGTGGATGAAGGAGTAAAGAAGAATATGGCGGTTACTCAATTTGAAGCTGCAGATGCAAGGCGGTGTTTCCCGTGCTGGGATGAACCTGCTCTTAAGGTAACCATTATAGAATATCTTTGCTCTTAGATATGGATTTATGAAAGTGCCAGATGTTTTTGCAAAATGAGAAATCTGCTGCAAAACTAGATATTGTGACGACTTTTCTGGGTAATAAAATGGAAAATTATCTTGCTGGATTCACACATGAACAGCTACATATACATTTATGCTTTTGTGCTTGTGGAGTAGCTCGTATGTTTTCATAGTTTATTGCACATATATTGTACTCTTTTAGAATGTTCAGTATTTCCTAAAAGCTGAGAAATCAGCTTTATCTCTGCAGAATTAATGAATCATTCTTAACAGGCAACCTTTAAGATAACCTTGGATGCGCCATCAGAGTTAACGGCACTGTCTAATATGCCAATTATTGATGAAAAGCTCGATGGGAATATTAAGACTGTTTATTTTGAGGAAACTCCAGTCATGTCAACTTATTTGGTGGCTGTTGTTGTTGGTTTGTTTGATCATATTGAAGATACAACAGCTGATGGTATGTCTATAAGCAACAAGCCTGTGTTGTTGTTTGATATAAATCACTTTCCTGTTATCCAAATCTTTGAACTCGTTGTGCAGGTGTCAAGGTTAGAGCATATTGCCCTGTTGGTAGGAGTGATGAAGGGAAGTTTGCATTAGAACTTACTATTAAATCACTTGATATATTTACTAAGTGAGTACATACATTCCACTTGAACATATCATAATTCTAATTCCAGTGCTATTAAACTGATATATTAACACTGACCACTGAATTTGTTAGGTACTTCTCAACTCCTTACCCACTCCCTAAGCTGGATATGGTTGCTGTCCCGGAATTTGCTGCTGGAGCTATGGAGAATTTTGGTTTGATTGTGTACCGTGACAATGCAATGCTTTATAGTGATTCGAAATCTACAGCTAGGAGAAAGCAGACAGTAACTACTATTTACTCTCTTGCAATTCTATAACTCTCCTTAAAAAAGTTTGAACTTAAATGTATTCTCATTCTTTTCTGTTAGATGTCAATTGTTGTAGCACATGAAGTGGCCCATCATTGGTTTGGAAATCTGGTAACAATGGAATGGTGGACTCATTTGTGGCTTAATGAGGGTTTTGCAACATGGGTAATTTTTAATTTCTCAACTCAGTATAATTCCCTAAATGGCATTCGATTCGAGAAGAACTCTATAATTGAACTTGTTTTTACATTTTCAGGTTAGTTATATGGCCACCGATAACTTGTTTCCAGAGTGGAATATATGGACTAATTTTCTTAGAGAAACTACTGGTGGTCTAAGTCTGGATGCGCTAGAACAATCACATCCAGTTGAGGTAAGATACAGCTAGAACTTGCGCTAAACTTTGTCATTATACACACATCACTTTTGCATGTTGAACAATTTTGAGTCATCAAATGGAGTTTGTCATTGAATTAAATTCAAGACATGAGGCAATAGTATCAAGTACACTTTGTTGATTTTAACCTCCCTTATTGATCGTGTTTTCTCGATAGACTACAGTGATAAACTTATAGGATAATGATATGCGAATATGAGGAATAAAATATGGACAAATAAAGAAAACACACCACACACAAACACAAGAATTTACCGAGGTTCGGCTAACTTTGCCTACGTCCTCGTGTGATCTCTCTTGAGAAATCACTAACACTATGAAGAAAAACGCTTGGTTACAAGATACTTATTGAAACCCCTTAGCTAATTCCCCAAAACCTTGCTAGAACCTCTCTATCACTCTTGCTCTCTACCCTTGTATGCTTGCTGTTTTTTTTGTGTTAAAAATAAGCTCCCAACAGCCCTATTTATAGATATAGGACTTGGGTTATATTCCTTGCTAGAATAGGACTCCTAAATCCTTTTAGAATAAGAAAAGCTAACTTATTTCCTAATCCTAGTTGATTTGGGATTCTTGAGAAAATATAATTTCCTAATCCCAACAGGAAATTATGTGCACACTTTATTTTCTCCTAATCCAAATAGGATTCCTTTTTAAGCCTTGACTTGGGTTTTGATAAGCCAACAAAAACAACAATCTCCACCTTGGTGAGTCAAAACCAAGAAATGATTGCTGTACCCCAGAATGTCTTCGAACCTTCTTGAAACAACTCTGGAAAGCTTCAAGAACCTTCACCTTGGCAAACTTCTTCTTGCCTTAATGCACCTCAAGTGAGGAGGTGCTTCACCCAATCCTCAGCATGTAATAAGATTGAGTGAGTTCAAGCAAAACTTGAACTTTTCAGCTGTTACCAGTTTAGTCAAGTAATCTGATGCGTTCTCCTCTGTATAAACCTTCTCCAATGTAACTTCCTTCGATTCTACCCAGTCCCTAATTCGGTGATAACGAGCCTCAATATGCTTCGATCTTCCATGAAACACTTGGCTATCACATCTAATCACCATGGAACCTTGAGTAATTCCGAACTCTCTTACTAAACCATTAAGCCAAACTGCTTCCTTTCCAGCTTCTGCAAGTGCAATATACTCAGCTTCAGTAGTGGATAATGCTGTAATTGATTGTAGAGTAGCCCTCTAACTAATCGGCCCACCACCACTAGTGAAAACATAACCTGTAGTAGATCTTCTTTTATCCAAGTCCCTTGCATAGTCAACATTTACATAACCCAGCGCACATGCTTCTTTCTCTTGTTTTTCAAACATGATTCCTAGACTCTTTGTACCTTTCAAGTAACGTAGAATCCACTTAACTGTAGACCAATGCTCCTTTCCTAGATTCGCCATATACCTCGAAACAACACTTAATGCTTGTGCTAGGTCAGGTCTTGTGCATGCCATTGCGTACATTAGACATCCTACTACGCTTGCATAAGGCACTTTACTCATCTTTTCCAACTCTTTTTCTATAGTTGGACATTGCAGTGCACTCAACTGATAGTGAGCTGCCAACGGAGTAGTCACAGGCTTTGCTTCATTCATGTTGAATCGCTCCAAAATATTTTGAATGTATTTTGCTTGCGACAACCATATTTTTCCTGCTACTCTGTCCCTTCTAATTTGCATTCCAAGGATCTTTTGTGCAGCCCTTAGATCTTTCATGTCGAATTCCTTACTCAGTTGCATCTTTAATTTCTGAATTCTAGACATATCTTGACATGCAATCAACATGTCATCTACATAAAGTAGCAATAGTATAATCATACCATCGTCGAACATATGATAGTAAACACAACAATCCTTTAAGCATCTTCTAAAATTGATTTTCAGCATGTATGAGTTGAAATGCTTGTACCACTGCCTTGGAGATTGCCTTAGCCCATAAAGAGATTTCTTTAACCTACAAACCAGATATTTCTTCCCTGTTTCGACAAATCCTTCTAGTTGAGCCATGTAAATGACTTCTTTAAATCACCATGGAGAAATGCGGTCTTAACATCCATCTGTTCTATCTCCATATCCTGCTGAGCTGCTATTGATAATAGCAATCTGATTGAAGTATGCTTAATCACCGGAGAGAATATCTCGTCATAATCAACTCCTTCCTTTTGTGAATACCCTTTTGCCACTAACCGAGCCTTGTATCTCACGGCATCAACTTCATATGTCCCTTCTTTCTTTCTAAACACCCATTTACAGCCAACTATCTTTCGATCTTTTGGTTTAGAAACTAGCTCCCAAATAAAGTTCTTATCAAGAGATTGCATCTCTTCTGACATAGCAAGCATCCAACTTTCCCGATTATCACTTGCTATAGCTTCTTGATATGTGGTTGGATCTCCTTGACTAACATTTAGAGCATAATTAACTTCGTCTTGATCAAACCCATACTTTTCCAATTTCTTGCGTTCTCGCTTGGGTTTATCCAATGCTATGCTTCTCTGAAACTGTTGCTCAGGTTGTTGAGGAACCAGGGAGTCTTGTTCCTGCAACGGTGATAGCTCTACTTGAGCCTGTACTTGTGATTGTTGTTGTTGCTCTACTCTTTCCTCATTAATCCCTTCGTCATGATCCACTTGCTCGTGCTCCACCTGAGCTGGATCTTCTTCCATGACCCATTTGGTTAGAGGAAATTCAGTTGCTTCTTCTACAACATTAGTTTTCTTCTCCTCACTTGTCTTGATTTTATTTAGGGGCATAGTCTTCTCGTCGAACTCGACATTTCTACTTAAAACCTTCTTCTTGTTGACAAAATCCCATAACTTGTAGCTCTTCACTCCTTTTTCAAAACCAATGAAAATACACTCAAGTGACTTTGGCTTGAGTTTGGTTCTTTCATCACTTGGAATATGAGCATATGCACTGCAACCAAAAACTCTTAAATTGGAATAATCAACAGGTTTTCTAGACCATACCTCTTCTACACACTTATAATCAAGAACCTTTGAGGGTGATCAGTTAACCAAGTAGCAAGCGTGATTAACCGTTTCTGCCTAAAACATGTCGGGCAATCCTGCATGAAACCGCATGCTTCTCACTCTTTCCATGAGAGTTCTATTCATCCTCTCTGCTGCTCCGTTTTGTTAAGGAGTCTTCTTCACTGTAAAATGCCTTGTGATGCCTTCTTCCCTGCAGAATTGTAAGAACTTGTTGTCTCTATATTCACCTCCATTGTCGCTTCTTAGATATCTGATTTTTTTGCCCGTTTGGTTTTCTACTTCAGCTTTCCACTCTTTAAACTTTGTGAAAACTTCGGATTTCTCCCTTATGAAGTAAACCCATACTTTTCTCGAAAAATCATCTAAAAAAGTAACAAAATACCTTGATCCTCCCTTAGACCTAGTTGGTGCAGGACCCCATACGTCTGTATGAATATAGTACAACGGCTCTTTGCTTCTTTTCTCATTGTCTGCAATCTTGAATGACATCTTTGTTTGCTTTCCGAGAGTACAATACTTGCAGAATTTCAGTTTGCAGAAACTAACACCTTTCAGCTGATTTTTCTTGTGTAGTTCTTGCATCCCTCTTTGACTCATGTGCCCTAACCTACAATGCCAAAGCTCAGTCTCATCCTTCTCTACAGATATTGCTGCTCCACCTACTATTGTAGTTCCCCGAAGCTTATATAAAGTGTTATGCTGAATATCACCGCTTATCATGACTAATAACCCTTTGATAACCTTAAGTATCCCTCCTTCAGAACAAAACTTGTAACAGGCTTTGTCTAAAGTGCCTAAAGATATCAAATTCTTCTTTAGTTTAGGAACATGTCTGACCTTATCCAGTACCCTAACAATTTCGTCATGCATTCTGATTTTCACTGATCCGATACCTTGGATCTTGCACGGTGAATTATCTCCCATTAAAACTTCTCCACAGCTCCTTTCCTCATATGTGTCGAACCATTCTTTGTTAGCACACATATGGAATGAACAACCAGTATCCAAAATCCAATGTTGGAAAGCATTAGAGCTCGATGTTACCGCAAGGAGTTCTCCGTCACTTTCATCCAAAGTAAACACGCTAGCTGAACTTGAATTTCTTGCCGTCGCCTTTGCTTTCCTTTCTTGCCATATCTTGCAATTCTTTTTCCAGTGGTCAGTAGCACCACATGTAAAGCAACCCTTGTTCTCTTTTTCTTTTCCCTTGGATTTTGATCTACCCCTGTTGCCAAATTTATCATGTTTGCTCTGCGACCGACCCCTCTCCTTGCCTTTGGCATATAGACTTTGTGCTTGAGAGTCTTCGTTATTTTCATCCATCTTGACATAAGATTGGATAGCTTCCATAACCTCATCCAGCTTTAGATTTTCCTTACCAAACATGATTGTGGTCCTGAAGTGCTTGAACGAAGGCGGTAGAGATCTCAATAGTAAAAGCGCCTTGTCATCATCATCATACTTCACATCCACCTTTAATAAATTGGCAACACAATTTTGAAATTTGCTCAAATGATCTTGCAGATTTCCACCTTCTTCCATCCGAAGATTAAGAAGTTCATCTTTCAAGAAAAGTTTGTTGGATAAAGTTTTACCCCTGTAAACTTTCTCGAGCTTATCTCATGTCTCTTTAGTGTTCATATCCTCGTCGACATTAAGCATCACATTGTCGACAAGATGTAGCTCAATAGAGCTCTTCGCCTTTACGTCCATTCGCTTCCACTGAGCATCTGTAGTTTCTGCCGTCTTCTTCTCCACTCCGAGAATAGCATGCTGCAGATCTTGCTGAATCAAGACGTTCTTCATCTTCCTCTGCCATAACGTGAAGTTACCCTTCCTATCAAACTTCTCGATTATGATGGGCTTCACGTCATTGATCTTATCACCCGCCATCTCAAAAACGCTATGACCAAGCTCTGATAACAATTTGTTGATTTTAACCTCCCTTATTGATCGTGTTTTCTCGATAGACTACGGTGATAAACTTATAGGATAATGATATGCGAATGTACGGAATAAAATATGAACAAATAAAGAAAACACACCACACACAAACACAAGAATTTACCGAGGTTCGGCTAACTTTGCCTACGTCCTCGTGTGATCTCTCTTGAGAAATCACTAGCACTATGAAGAAAAAAGCTTGGTTATAAGATACTTATTGAAACCCCTTAGCTAATTCCCCAAAACATTGCTAGAACCTCTCTATCACTCTTGCTCTCTACCCTTATATGCTTGCTGTTTTTTCTGTGTTAAAAATAAGCTCCCAACAGCCCTATTTATAGATATAGGACTTGGGTTACATTCCTTGCTAGAATAGGACTCCAAATCCTTTTAGAATAAGAAAAGCTAACTTATTTCCTAATCCTAGTTGATTTGGGATTCTTGAGAAAATATAATTTCCTAATCCCAATAGGAAATTATGTGCACACTTTAGTTTCTCCTAATCCAAATAGGATTCCTTTTTAAGCCTCGACTTGGGTTTTGATGAGCCAAAAAACACAACACAGTTCAGTAATAAAAGCCTCGGTAAAGATCTTATGGTCTAGAGCAGAAAAAACTTGTAGGCAATTATATATTTCATGCACTACAGTTCCTTGCAATCAACTGGATGGTGGTGTTTTTAGGTGGAGGTGCATCATGTTCATGGAGTTGAACAAGTTTTCGATGAAATCGGCTACAACAAAGGATCAACTATTATCAGAATGTTGCAGGGCTATCTTGGGGATGACATATTTCAGGTGAGAAAGTTTACATTCTGATTTACCGAGAGAGGTTAGTTTCTACAGATAACCGGATTCTGTTTTCCATATTTCATTAGCATGTCCTCTGAGAATTTGAATTATACTATCAAACCTTATTATAGATTTAACCCACTTTTTCTTCAAACCAGAAATCATTAAGTTCATACATCAAGAAATATTCTTGGAAGAATGTGAAGACCGAAGATTTATGGAGAGTTATTTCAGAGGAATCTGGTGTTAATATAAACTCACTGATGGACTGTTGGACAAAGCAGAAAGGATATCCAGTTATTTACGTGAAATCCAAAGATCATATTCTGGAATTTGAGCAGGTGATAATATTAAATAACAAGAAAAATGCATTTCTTATTAGGAGTAGCTCACAAAGTTCATATTTCACCCTGAATTTTTCTCTTAAGTTAGGAATCTGAGTCTGATTTGGGATTTTCAGTCACAATTTTTGTCATCCGGTTTGCATGGTGATGGAGAATGGACTGTTCCTATAACTTTGGCCCTCGGTTCATACGACAAACGAAAGAATTTCCTTCTGGAATCAAAATTTGGAACTGTGGATATATCAGAATTTTTTCCCTCTTCAGATGAAACATTATGGATAAAAGTTAATGTTGAGCAGAGTGGGTTTTATAGAGTGATGTATGAAGATAGACTTGCTGCTCAACTAAGGAACGCTGTAGAAAACAGTAGCTTGTTGGCAACAGATAAATTTGGTATGTGTTATAACTTAACAGTACTGTTTCATTACAATCACTCGAAAAATAACTTCTTTAAATCTCATCTTCAGGCATTTTGGACGACATGTTTGCTTTTTGTGAGGCTTGCAAACAACCGTTATCATCTTTGGTTTTGTTGATGAATGCATACAGAAATGAGATGGATAATATGGTGTTATTGAAACTCATCGACGTAAGGATGCCTTCTGTATCTAGACAATGACATAAATTAGAACTGATACATACATCATACTGACTTTTAAGCAACTTATGTGACAACAGGTTTGTTATGGTGTTGTTAACATCTCAACAGATGCCATCCCGGATTCAGTGAATGTATTGAAAGAATTCTTCATCAGTCTCCTCCAATGTTCTGCTGAGTAAGAAAAATTTAGCTTACAAAATTACCCAGTGATGGCTTTTATTCCAACTCAATTGGTTGCATCCATCGTATCGAAGAATTTTCTTTTATTCTAAAGAGTGCTGATACATGGTTGGTACATAATAACGTCTATTCTTGTAATTTGCTTCTCATTTTGTTCAGAAAACTAGGTTGGGAATCAATACCTGGAGAGAGTCATTTAGATGTAATGTTAAGGGGAGAAGTGTTCATAGCTTTGGCTACTTTTGGCCACGACAAAACTCGCAGAGAAGCAATGCAGCGCTTTCAGGTTTTGTTGAATGATAAAAATACTCCACTTCTTTCTGCTGATGTGAGAAAGGTAACTTTTAAGTCTAAAAGTGTCCATACCGTTTCCTTGTACCTTTGAACACTTTTAGATATGATATGTAAAAGCTCTAATTTCTTCGCAGGCTGCCTACATTTCTGTAATGAGAAATTCTAGCACAACAAACAGAAATGGCTTCGAGTCTCTGCTGAAGTTCTATAGAGAAGTTGATGCAATGATTGAGAAAGAACGGATTTTGCGTATGATTTATATATACTATTATTTTAACTTGAATGAATTTATGATTCCATTTATTAGTTATATGTTTTGACATGATACAGAATCTCTTGCATCGTCTCCTGATCCGGATATAGTTCTAGAGGTTCTGAACTTTTTGTTGTCTGATGAGGTACCTCTCTTTATTCAACAATCTATATTAAGTGACGGCTTGAATTTTCTTGCTATGATTACGGTTACCGAGTTCATGATCTCAATATTGATTTAGGTTCGAGATCAAGATATCGTTTACGGACTTGTAGGATTAAGCTTAGAGTGTCGCGAAACAGCATGGAGATGGTTGAAGGTATGTTCAGTGAATATGTTTCTCTCAGAGTTTGGAGGATTTAGCAATTTAATCAAGAAACTCTTCCTCAATATTCTCGGATTTACTTTGTGTTTTGCATTGCATTTGATCATGTATATTTGGTGGTGAATGCAGGAGAATTGGGACCGAATCTTAAAAAAATACGGTTTAGGGATGCTTCTTCATTATTTCGTAAGGGAAATTGTCACACCAGTAAGTAATTTAATCGAGCAAGACTGTATTGATGAATTCAACTAGATTTGACATTATGAGTTAGCTGATTCAATGACATTCATTTGGGCAGTTAAGCAGCAATGAGAAAGCTGAAGAAGTGGAAGCTTTTTTTGGCAGTAATGTGAATCCTGCATTCGACAAGATTCTGAAGCAAAGCATCGAAAGAATCCGAATCAAGGCAAGGTGGATTCAAAGCATCAAGCAAGAACAATCCCTTCCAGACCTTGTCAACCAATTACTTCACAAGGAATAATTAATAATACTTCATAATACAATTTCCATGTTAAATGTACGTTTTCTTATATTATGATATTGTCTGTTTCGGATAATTCTTTCGGGTGAAAAAAAGCGCGTAAAAGTTCGCACAACCAATAATACTTGAAGTTGCTATTGGTTAACTTATCAGCTGTAGTAGATAGAAGGAATTCAGCAATTGACAATAGAAGATGAGACTGAGAGCTTCATATACATTAGTTAGTCAGATAACAGTTTGGTGTCTAGGGGGTGGTGGAGGTGGAGGGGGGTCCAAAAATCGGAAATATCCTCAAATATAGAGAGTATTTGAAAATATTTAAGGATGTTTTTTTATATCGGCACTCCTGAAAGCCATGGAAAATATCTCGGAAATATTTCCGATATTTAACGTTAAAATATTCAATGTTTCAACTCAAGTGAAAAAGACAATTGATTATGCAACAATTGTATTAAATAAACTACTTATTAAAGCTCTATTTAGGCCTGTACGGCCACATATATTTGTGCTAAATGAACCTAAATCGTTCATTGAAGCTTGGTTTAATTGCCGACGACAACTCAATCACTGCCGTTCGAAGTAGAACGCAGAGAAAGCCAAGTTTTCAAGTATGTCATTGTAAATCTGAAGAATATTGTTTTGATTTTGTTTTTGTTGTCAACCTCACTCTCTCTCTCTCTCTCTCTGATTCTTTGATTTTTGTGTGTGAGAGAGAGTTCTAATGTTCTTTGCGTGACGAATTGTGTCTCATCGGCGTCGATCTAGCGAGGTCGAGTCAACTCACTTAACGGAAATCCTAATGGTAAAGGGTAAATCTTCGAATAATTTTGTTTTCAGGGGAAAACCGGTCATTTTTAAAACTAGAGAGTGCAAAGTTACGAATATAGCAAACCTCAGGGAAAAATAATAATATCTTTTTTTTAACCCTCAAATCTCAACGTATACACTATGCAATGACTCCATACCATTGTAAACAAGCAACATCCAACAGGTCCCGATTTGATTTTATTATTATTATTATTATTATTATTATTATTATTATAATATAATTCTTTATTTCTCATAACTTAAATAAAGGTTAGTAAAATTATATAAATAACAAATAAACATAAAAACTTATCATAAAATCACTTTAATCTTCAAAAGAGAAATTATTGAGGGATGGAGGAGATAAACCTGTTTTTGTGAGGAAGAGGAACAGACCTGTACAGGGAAAGGAGAGGAAATGAGGAGGGAAATATGACTCCTGAAAGTTGGGTGTTCTGCACAAACCATTTCCATTTCAGCTCTTTTAACTTCTAAAACTCATCAATTAAGCTCAAATATCTTATTTATATAGAATAACCTACAAAAAGCTCACAAAACACATTATATACAAAAATACGATCGAAAATGAGTACAAACAATAGAAAATGAGGACCTCAAATATATGTAAATATGGTCCAATCACAAAACAAAATGAGTTCTATAAGAGAGACTTTTTTTGGGTAAAGACAACTTATATTAAAAAATCGCAGATATAAAACTGGATAAGCATTTTATTTACCTTGATCAGATATCTAAGCAATTATGGACTGATTTGAATCTTTTGGGGTGTGGTTCATCTTCCTTCTCACCAATACATTAAACGGACTCCACACTTCTCCACCTTAACATCTTCTATGGGATCATCATTATTGTTCTTGAGAGAGAACTTGAAAACGACCTCATTATCATAATATAATGATTCACAAGGATAAAGTGTTAAATCCAATCCCATGAACACATGGGTCGGCTGATTTATAAAAACCACTTTGGAATAACATAAACAAGGAATCCAATCCCATGAACAAATAAAACGCTCTACTAAGGACACTGGAGTCGTTCCCATCTTTAGATTCGAGGAAACAATCACAGCGTATTCTAATATAATCTTTATAACCGTTTGCATCTGGATGGTCTTCAAATGCCACAACAACACAGAAAGCAAAACCAACAAAGTTATGATTGAACCAATCTGGTTGCAGCTCCGCATGTATGAGTGATCCCGTACACTGAATGTCAAACCACTTTGGAATCTCATTTCTGGGATAAAGTAGTCTAGCAGTTGATTTTGGGAGAGTTTCAACGTCCTATATCATGAATATAATTATTTTATAAAGTTTTTAATTTTGACATAAAATTATTTTTCACAAAAAAGAAAGAAAGAACTTCATATTAGAATGGAGGGAGTGAAACTGACCTTGTCAATATACTTTTTAATCACTGAAATTGCTAGACGCTGTATTTTCCAAAGAGCATCTGTCATAATACATTCGAGTAAACTTCGATCCAATTTTAAACAATTATTCAGCATAACTCCGACGCTTGCATAATCGGTATCGCTCTCTCGAAATGCAAAACACGATAACCCTTCTAGTGATGAGCAATTGGATGCACATATATATATCAAAGGAAGCTTTGGTAAAACTTTAAGCCTCTTGCAATTTCTTATGTTAAGGGTTTCCAGGTTAGACAGGTTTATAATGCTTGATGGTATGCTTTCAAAAATGTTTCCGATCAAATTTAATTCTTTTAGCAAGGATAAGCAACTGAAGAGATTATCTGGCACCTTTGTGATATCGCAGTATTGTAGACGCAAAACTGTCAGATTGTGCGATAAAAGAGGTAATATGCATCCGATTGTATCCTGACCCATTATTCTCCCAAAACTTAAAGATTTAAGATTCTCCAAACAGGTTATAGATGATGGCAGTTCTCTCATAACAGTTCCCGTAGTTTCGAGTTTCTTCAAGGAGTTTAAAGTTCCTATATCGTCAGGAAACTTATCAAGTCTTGAGCAATCATTCAGATTAAGTTCTTCAAGAGATTTCCATTTACAAACGCTGGTTGGAAGACACTTAAGCTTAGAACAAAAGGCAAGATTCAATTCAACCAATCTGCTCAGAACCTCGATGGAAGAGGGAAGTTCTTCTATTGGGGTTTTACGTGACCGTAACGTTTGTAAATTGTGTGGGAGTTGTGGCAGCATCGTGAGTTTTAAGCAGTAAGATAAATAAAGATGAGTAAGAGATTTCAAGTCACTGCAATCTGGAATCGCCAACAAACTCACACAATAACTTAAATTCAATGTCTCAAGATTTTGGGCCTTCGAGAGGTCCGGCAAACTTGTTAGCTGCTTAGATCTTGCGAGGTTAATTTTTTTTAAATTAGCAAGTTGCTGCAAGTTAAAAAAGAAATCAGCACATGATGCTATCTCTTGATATCTATATTACAATAAAAAGATCAGCAAATAAAGGTCAAAATATACCTGAACACCACCCCATAAATTTTCAACCTTGCTTCTAGGCATTGCTAGTTCCACAAGTTTCTCCGGTTGAATATTTGACTGCAACGATTTCAACGGGCATCCTTCCCAATGAAGATATCTTAACTCAATGAAAATAGATTCGAGGCCTTGAGAAACATGCACCTTATTTCTCTTCTTCCGGAAAGATGAGGAATACAATTTCAAGAATCTCAGGTTATGCATCCTTGACAGAGCAAAAGGCTGTAAGTCTGTATCTCTTATTTTTGACATATTCAAAGAGATACCTTCAATTTTTCCAGTCCCCTAAATCACCAAGAGATAAGTTAGTATTTAATGCATTCTAAAGGTAGTTTAAGGAAATTAAACTAATAAATTTAAACTAATAAAATAATGAATTTGGATCTTTTCCTCAATTTAATTGTCATTATCTCTATAATCTATTTTCACTAGCAAATCAATAGTCTAGCTTATTTCTAATTTCTATTAAATTTTATTCCATTACTCTACTACAAGATAGAATCAATCAAGATCATTAATTTAAATGAGGGTAATGTAAGATCATTAATTTAAATGAGGATCCAAATCGCTAAAAGAATAATGAAAAAACTAATTTCAATACATCATCCTATATTTACATCACCCTATAATTACTATTTTTTTTTTTTTTTTGAAAATCCAACCATCCAAATTTAATTAAAATTTAAAAAGTAATCATTAAAATTAAAAAAGAGAAGTAAAATAAATTAAAATTAAAAACCTAAAAGACAAACAAACAAAAAAAATAAATAAAATAAATAAAAAATAAAAACCACTAAAAAGCAACGGCTGGTGGAACTTGGACGACGCCACGAAACACAGATCTCAAACTAAGAAGATTTTGGGGCTACAGGTTTTCTCAGGAGGCCCATGTGCATCGGACTTGAAATATAAAAATGAAAAAAACGTTTATAAGATTTATAATTCTTTAATAGCACAATTTAGGGATGGCAATAGGGTGGGTTTGGGGTGGGGTGGGGTGGCCCTCTTCACACCCTGCCCCATTTATTTTTTGAAACTCCATCCCCATATAAAACCCCACAATATATGGAGTTGGGCGGGGTATGCTTTACCCATCCCCACCCATTTATCCCATATGCTTCATTTAATCAATTTATCAAAATTATTTATTAAAGTAATAAATATATAACCTAATGAATATTATATAATATATAAAGTAATTCTAAAAATTGAAAATCATCTCACAAACATTAAAAATAAACATAAATGTCACAAGCAAACAAATAAATTAAATAATTTTCAAATATAACATTAAAAGAAAAAAAAACTATATAATAAAAAAACAAATATTATATTTTAAGCGGGGCGGGGTGGGGCGGGGATTATAAAATCTATCCCCGCCCCATACCCATTGCGGGTTTTACTATCTATCCTTATCCTCATCAAATTTAAACCCATCCCCACCCCATAAATGCGGGTCCCCAGGAGGCCCGTACCTACGGGTTATTTTACCATCCCTAGAGCACATATTAGTATTTATATGCAAATACATCAAAAAAATAAAATAAAATAAATAATGTATGCTGGTTAAACCCCAACATTCCAGACCAAACTACAAATGCATTAAAAAAATTGTATGCTGGTCAAATTCGAAAATATGGATTTCTTTTGTTTGTTTGAAAAAATTACCCGACCACACTGTTCTATGTGAGCTAATGCATGATGACTATTATGAGAATGATACTGAATCTTACCATATTTTTTGTGAATACATGGTATATATCTTCGTGATGCCATAATCGGCTGCGCTTCCCAGGATCTTTAATAGATTCTTCTTTAACAATTCTTCTACCCATTGCTTGCTACAAATCATGCATTGCTAGCTTGTCCTTTGACACAGTGATCAGAGATTTATTATTTACATATTTATATTAAGTGAATTGACAATACAGTATTATCTATTTAAATGAGACCAAATTTCCAAGAAAATGTAGTAACATCCATAATAACAATTATAACGGCATGAGCCATAATAACTAACAATTTTTTTATTTTTGGTTTATATATGTTATTCAGACTGAAATTTAATTAATAATAGTAAACGGTTACAAATATGATATATTCAGTTTAGATGACTTGACTTAGCGTTGCTGCTTTGAAAGCCAGAACGCAATGGGCAGCGGTTGTCTTTGATAGTGTGTCATCAATTCAATGAATACCGGAGTAATTATCCTTAAGATTTTCATCATCTAATATTGTTGGCATGCAGAAGTTTCTTCCGCAGGAAAATTGGCCCATCCTTTTCAGATACTTCTCTAGCATTCCAACTTTCAGCTGCCCCACCACCATGAACATTCCACTAACTCCACCTGCTTTAGCTTTATTAACACTACTCCTATAATCATAAACGTTAACTTATTTAGATACCTGTCAAAAGTGTTTGAGATTTACCATGCATAAAAATATGATATCTCTATAGGACCATTATTCCATTTCGATATACAAAAATAATCATAAATGATTTTCTCACTTTCATTTATTAATGTTGTGTGATCTTTTGAAAAGAATTTTTTGATGCCTGAATCCCTGGTTATAATTATTTGGTGAACGTTATATAATTTTGTTATGGAATGTGTAAGGATATTTTAGAATCACCTAGCTTATATTCAGTATTCCCATTATGATTCTCATCGACATGTGTATGGATCATTTGATGCCCTGCCTGAGTAGTGATAAATGATAATACCCCTTGGGATTTATTTGATGCTTTGCTGTGGTGAAAAATCTTATCAGGTGTATGAGCAAGTTTGACATGGGTATTGGCTTGGTGTGTGTAAATTTTGTAGAGATGAAATTGTTTAATTGTTATAGAAAAGTATAATATATTGTCAAGTTTCATTGTTTCATAGGTTTATTTCATGGTATTTGATATTTGGTACTTGTTTCATTTTTATTTTTTTTTTATAATTAAGATTTATGTAACCATTTATTTTTAGTTCAATTGTTGTACGTGTGAAATAAGTAATTGGAAATTTAATATTGACACGTTTATTAATTAGGAATCCAAATGAAGGAAACAAAAAAAAAAATCCCCAACAAGATAGAGTAATCTCTTATTTTGATTATTAATCTCTTATGGTGAAAATCTGAGATCCGCCTGTGATATAGTTGATTACTCTATCTTGTCGAGATGGTTCTGGTTGATTGTCGTTTGCACTAATTTGCCTCTTTTCATCGCGTTAGGATTTTGAATCCTGGTGCATCTTTGACACCGTAATTGATCACCAAAATTATTAATTATAATGAAAACGAGAGAGAGATTCTACTTTGCTATCAAATATATCACCCTTTACAACAAGCAGATAATTCCAAGTACAGAACAGTCAACTGAAAAGTAATGCAGAGGACTAACCGCCTTTCCATTTGTGCATTTAATATGAACCTCTTGACCGTTGATCCGGGTAACTTCCCCATCAATCCATGCCAGAACACGATCTTCAACCCATACATGGGAACCTACAATTATGTTATCCGGTGCCGCCTGCAAATGTAATTTCACTTAAGTAACAATGTAACATTAAACCATAAAATGTCATTTATTAAGTCCAAGAAGCCATTAGAGATGTTACATGAAAGACAAATTAAACAATAAAAATTTTAATTCCCAGGAGAGCAGAAATGCATACATCATTTCTAAACTTCATATCAAAACAAAGCAGAATCGTATTGGTTTTGTGAGCCACAAGCAGGAATATTGTACCAAAAATACAAGTCTCCATAAGTACACATATCATGCGGTGCAATAACTCAAGTATATAACACATGTACTACTATGTAACTATGTTGTTATGCTTACAAAGAGCTATAAATTTGCAACATAATTGACTAGAAAGCATGCCTCCGATTCCAATAAGGAAATCATTTTCTTAAACTGCCGGTAAATTCATTCACTAGAATCCTAAAATTGCCTCAGTAAATTCAATCAATTAAACATAATTGCTATTCAGAAATGGTGAAATGCCAAAATCCCCCCTAAATGTGGCATTCCAAAACGCCAACAACCAATTACAAAGCAACCCTCAATTTCTAAGCTGTCTATACATCATTTAATTCCCGGAAAAACAGCCACTCAAAAACTTAAAAAAAAAAAAAAAAAACAAAACTGGATATCAACTTACATAACAAATGAACCAAAGTACCAAATTTCAATCAGAATCCATTCTTTCACACAAGAATTCTCACAATTCACTCACATTTAAACAACACCTCATCAATGAAATTCAAAAAAGAACACAAAGTAGCAGCACAACCCTAGTTCCCAATAGTTCAAATAACCCCTAAGAACCCCCAAAAAAAATTCAAAATTCAAATAGGTATATCACCACCCCTGAAGTCGACAACCTCAAAAAAACAGCACAAGTAGCAGCACAACCCCAGTTCCCAATAGTTCAGATACCCAAAAAAAGAAAATTCAAAATTCAAATAGGTATATCACACCCTGAACTCCACAACCTCAAAACTAAACAAACAAAGTAAATTTCAACATGGGTAAATTGAAAAACCTATATGCACACATAAACACAAATCAAAATGAGCAGAAAATGATTATTATCAAAAGCTTCGTTCAGAATTTACCATTCAATAGTCACCAAAGAAGACACCTTTACGATCCTCAACTCATCCAAAACCAAACCCAGATTCTCGAATAAGTAAAAAACAACAAAACAGCTTTCAAATTCTCAAACAACCACCAACTCTCCCTCCCCCTCCCTCTCTCTCCAAGCAAAAAGTTGTCTCTTTTCAGCTTGTTTCTCTCTCTAAACCTTGAGTTTCCAGAGTTTTTTTTGTCCCTCTCTCTAAATATATATATCTACAGTTGTGTACTTGTGTCTCTTCTTTTTTGTGTGTTCAAGTTTTTGAAAGTATTTTTTTGAATCTCTCTCTCTCTAATCTAATAATAATATTTATATATATATCTCTCTCTCTAAAAGCTCTCAACTTTACGTTGTTTGTATGTCTGGTCAGCAGCTGTGGTGAGAGCAGGGCAAAATGTGGGACCCACACGCAGCTCGGCTAAATCGCCCCTCTCTCTTTCCCTGTACAAAAATGACTCAACCACTCAAAAGACAATAAAAAATAAAAATAAAAGTTGAAGAAGAAACGTAATTATTATATTATAACTTTAATTACAGAATTATCCATTTTCAGACTTCTCTTTTCACATAAAATTACATATTCACCCTTTTGCATTTTTTTAGTAAGAAAAAAAAATTCAGTTGGTTTTTTTTTAATGAAATTTCAAATAGGTTTTTGTTGGTGGGAAAATTGTTTCAAATTATTGGTTAAGGATTTGGTTTTTATTAGAATTCTTGAATTGGTAGACTTTAATATATATATAATTTCAAATGAGAACGTCATGATATAACTTCACGAAGATATTGAATGTGAGTCACAAGTTTTACATATTTTGACTCAAGTGTTTATGCACTTGTTAAAACTAGTGGTTCACATTCAATATCCTCATAAAGTTATATCAGAACGTCCGTATGAGAACGGGACTGTATATATATATATATATATAGGAGAGAAATTCATAAGTAGCCATAATACTTATCATACTTTTGTTTTTAACCACTTTTGAATTTTTAATTGTTAATAACCACTTTTTTTAAAAAATTCAATTTAGTACCATGAATTACCAGAGTACCCCTGAAAATAGTATTCTTTAAACCTCGAAACAAACTTGAAATCACGACTAAATTGAAATACACAAACTTGAAATCCTGCCTAACTGGAAATATTAAAACTTGAAATAATGCCTAAAATAGAAATATTAAAACTTGAAATCTGGACTAAATTGAAATTAGGATAAGTTTTTTTTTTTTTTTTTTTTTTTTTTTTCCTCTTTCTTCTTCCTCTTCTTCTTCCCCAAATTCAAATTAGGTTTAGGTTTTTTGTTTTAATTGCAGGTCTGTTCGCCGGCGATCGCAGAAGACGGCAGCAGAAGCGACGACGCCGGCTCACTTGCATGGTGACGGCGCTGCACGACGACGACGGCCAACCCCTTAGTTCGCGAAGGAGCACGACGACGACAGCCAGCTGCACGACGATGGCGCTGTGTGCAGCCCAGAAGGTCGCCGACCCCGTGCGACGCCTTCGTCGGCCCTCGGCGACGCTGCACGGCCACGCCGGCGGTGGCTTTGAGGGAGAGAGAGAGATCGGTGAGAGAGAGGAGAGGAGAGGAGAGAGACTGAAAAGAGAGAAAAGAGAGAGAGAGTGTTTTGAGGGGGGTTTTTATATGGGGGCATTCCAGTAATTGCTCAAAAAGATGGTTAAAAACAATTAAAAGTATGGATGTGGTTAAAAAAGAAAATCATATAAGTAGATGGGTCAGTTTTTGCAATTTCCACTATATATATATATATATATGGAGAGAGAGTGAGAAAATTTATTTATATATGCAATATTTTTAGACTTTTAATCCTTTTTATTTAAATATCAATATGTCAATTTTATCATTTTCTAAACTTTTATTTAGTACAAATCAAATTCAGACCGGTAATTGATAATAAAATAATAATAATAATAATAATCTTGATTATCATTTAAAAAAATATAATAATATATAATATAAGATCTTAGTGTTAACTTGTTTAAATATAATTTTTTATTTGCATGTTTATTTAATGGCAAACAAAATATAAAAGTGTGTTTAATCTATCATTATAATTTTGATCAAGATTTTATTTTATTTTAATATTTGGATTTTCTAATCATGTTTTTATTTAATTAATAATGTCAATATAATTCATTAAACTCTTGAATTAGGTTGATGATAAATATAGAAAACTATTTTTTAGCATTGAGTATTTCTTATATTTATTTCAAACTAATATTTAATTTAACATTGTTTATTAAAAAAATCACAAGTCAATGAATAATTTAAATATAGGGTATTTTGAGAATTTAATATTCTAAATCTTTCAACAAAAAACAATTATAATCATCTTAACAAATAGGAAAATCAAAGGTTGTGATGTGGTTATGGAATTGTATGGAGGGTAGATATGAAAAAACGATAAATTTACAAAATCCAACCTCATACGACAAGACAAAGAGAAATCCGCTCGGCTTTGCTGGATTTGAAAAATTAATAATTTAAATAATATTTATTAAGAGCCCAACTAAAATGGTATATTACTATTTGACCACATAATTATGCTGTTTTTCACATTTGGGGCTTGTCAACTCAAATTACTAAATTACCCTCATATTTATAAAATTAAAAAAAAAATTAAAAAATAAAAACCACGAGGCAGAAAATACAAAAATATATAAATAAATTTTTGGTATTCTTTTGTATCCATCTTTTAAATGATAGAAAATAAAACAGTAAATGAAGATAGTCTCTTGTATTATAAAAAAGGTAAGACAAATTTAAATCGTTACATATAATCAACATAAATATTTCAATTTATAACTTTTTTTAAGTAATCTTTCTACTTGTAACTTAAATAATATAGTTAGACACTTACCTATCGGTTTAAGTTTTTAAGTATAATGGTTATTGACATTCTATAGAGTCAAAAGGAGTCAAATCACCTCTCCCTTTACTTACCATTTGGGTCTAACTATTATTGAAACAAACGTTAAGGTTTTAACATTCAAGACGAAAGTAAAAATCCCAACATATTAACATAGAACAACTTCATTTAATTACATTTTTATATATACTTCTTGATATATATTTGTATTGAGTTGATGTACGAATAAATAAATTACATGGCATGCTCACTATATCTCATCGAGGCTTCCTCGAATCTAAAGTTTAAACTAACAAATGCCAATTTGCCTCTCATGTTTTTATACCAACAACAACAACAACCAAAAAAAAACCTTTGTCCATACATATGAAACTATCACCAATAAATCATGTATCTTTATCCATCAAAAAATAAGTAAATTAACAAACCACAATGTGATAAATATATATATATACAGTCTTTCTATTATCAGTTCGAACTGATATAAAATATATCAGTTCCTTGCATATGGGCCATTGGATTTAAAAAATACTTTGACAAGTGCATGTAGTCAAGTTAAAGTATTTAAATCCAATGACCCACATGCAAAGAACTGATATATCTTTTATCAGTTCGAACTGAAAATAGAAAAATTGTATATATATATATATATATATATTTAAAAAGTTTATCTATCTTTTTTTTTTTTTTTTTTTTGACAAAAAGTTTAGATATCTTTTAAAAGAAAGAAACTAAAACCTTGTGTTTTAGGTATCTCTCCAAGCAAAAATTTGTCTCTTTTCAGCTTGATTCTCTCTCTAAACCTTGAGTTTCCCAAGTTTTGTTTTTCTCTCTCTCTAAATATATATCTGCGGTTGTCTTTTTTTTTTTTTTTTTTTTTTTTTTTTGTCTTCAAGTTTTTGAAAGTATTTTCTGTCTCTATAATTTCTGTCTCTATATATAATGCTCTTGTTGTTTGTATGTGTGGTCAGCAGCTGAGGAGAGAGTACGGCAAAAGATGGTGTACCCACACGGCATGGGCGTTCTCTCTCTGTGTAAAAAAATGACTGCAAAAGTGCAAGACTCAAAAAAACAATAAAAATTGAAATAAAAGTTGAAGAAGAAACGTATTATAACTTTAATTACACAATTATCCAATTCCAGACTTCTCTTTTCACGTAAAATTACATATTCACCCTTTTGCATTTTTTTAATAAGAAAATATATTTTTTTCAAACGGATTTTTTTTAATGAAATTTCAACTTGGTTTTTGTTGGTGGGAAAATTGTTTCAAATTATTGTTTAATGGTTTGGTTTTTATTAGAATTTTTGAATCGATTGATTTTAGACTGTCGAGATTACCACCCATAAATATGATAAGCACACCTATATTTTAATAAAAAAAAATTAATTACAAAAATATCCCAATAAAAATTTATCAATAACGACAAATTAGTTTAATTAAAAATAAATCAAATACTATGTACATCTATTAATTACACCATATCGTTAACTATATCTATTGACGGTGATTTTTCGTTGGGTGAAAAATCAGTGAGCCAACTTGATGATGTGCGAGTGGTTAATGGTGGAAAACAAAATGGAGTAAAAGAAATACAAATTTACATGGAAAACCTTGTGAAGGGAAAAAACCACGGGTGCCAATGACGGCGAGAAACGAATTTCACTATGAAGAAAAATGGTTTACAAGGCTCTGCTCCCTTAGTGCTATTTTTCCTGTGTGTACTCTAGAAAATGGGTTGCATTTATACATTTATTTGTTAACCATAAACTTGATATGCAAGCAGTTGACTTGTAGAATCTCATTGTGATTCTTCTAGCATGGATCCCCGTATTTGTCTTGATTTCTTCCCCGTTTGATGTTTATGTTGTGATAAATGTAGTTGACATTGTGCTTGATTTGAACTCTAATTCCTTTTGGGAGAGGATAAGGCTATTTCCTTGTTAGCGTGTGATTCTCGATCTTCATATCCTAATGGGATTCCTTTTTGGGGTTTGCCAGGCATTAATGATTCGCGTTGAGCCTTAATTCGGGCAAGTGATCTTTAATAGAGGGATCATCTAGCCGACCGAATTTTCGTCATTTGGTGAGGTCATCTTCTGGTTGCACCATCCTCCTGAGAATGTTGTTACTCATGCGATTGGCGAATATGCTACTCGGATTGGATGATCGAACGACAGTGGATAACGTGGCGCATCCCTTCTCTAATATTTTTATTGATTTTTATGACATGTCAGCTGTTAAAAAATTCACATACAACAATACCCTCTCAAATGCCTGAGGCGAGTGTTTTGGTCAGTGAGATCCTTCTCGTCCCTTTATGGTTGATTCTCTCGGTGAGGGTATTTGATAAAGGCCTTGTGAATTTTGTCGTTTTGCTCATTAACACTATTTGATCAAAGTGGTAAGGAGGTGTTGGTTAAGGATGTCCTTCAAGTTATCCCGACATACTCTATGTCGTTATTCAGATTGCCTAAAAGTTTGATCAATGAGCTTCATCAACTTTGTGCCAAGTTTTGGTGGGGATCAAATCTGGAAACAAGCATTTTCTTTTTTATCCGGAAAAACAGATTTCTAACCGAGGCGGACCCACTTTTGGATAGGGTCCGTGCCCACCTCAAATTTTGAAAAACAATTTGATTATATATATATATAAAATATTAAATAATTCAATAAATTTCTTAAATTAGTTATTTCCTCGTGTTCCTCGTGTTTCATCCAAAAATATCAAAAATAAAAAAGTAAAAAAATCTCATACACTCATTTTATATGGATCGGGTATTTGGGTTATACCAGATCCACACATCATCTTCTTCACCCTAAAAATCCCAAACAAATGCATCACTTATTACTTCACAACTTCACTCTCTCTCTCTCTCTCTCTCTCTCTCTCTCTCTAAAAATGGCGGCTTCTTCTTCTTCGTCTCTCCATCAAGGCAAGGTGGATTCAAAGCATCAAGCAAGAACAATCACTTCCAGGCCTTGTCAACCAATTACTACTTCACAAGGAATTCTAGATAAATAATATACTTCATATTATAATTTCCATGTTGTTAAATACTTAAATGCACATTTTCCGTATATTATGATATTAGAGCTCTCCTAGGCTTGCTGGGCCTAATACTGTCCATTATTGGACTTTATATATATTTTTTGCTAAATGAACCCAAATCGGTCTCCTTAGCTGCAGCTCAAGTCCGTGTCGCACTATCACCTTCAATCGTGATTTGTACATCGACGACAACTCAATCACCGTCGTCCAAAGTAGAAAACAGAGAAAGAGAAGTTTTCAAGTGCGGTGTAAATGTGAAGAATATTGATTTGGTTTTGTTTTTGTTGTCAACCTCACTCGATTTCTCTTTTTTCTGTGTGCGAGAGAGAGTTTTTATGTTCTTTGCGTGATAACTCGTCTCTCATGATCGTCGTCGATCGAGCGAGGTCGAGTCGAGTCGAGTCGTCGCTTACTGAAACTCCTAGCGCGGATCGCAATCGATCCATTGAAGAGTTGACTCGGTGCTGTGGCGATTTTATGAATCCTGACAGACCAGACACGTCACTTCTGACAGGTGACGTTTCAAGACACATCATCACCATTAGATGACATGTCCGAGCACGTCAGCAGCATTTGATGGTGTGTAAGATGATGTGATCAGCCACGTCATTGCCTTTTATGACATGCCTTGTCACATCATCAGCTTTAATGATGTACCTGTGACGTGTCCGGACACATCATTATTACCAATGACATGGCCGATTATGTTTTGGATACATCAGCACATTTCAGTGACGTGCCCAATCACGTTGATGATGTGTTCGGTGACGTGTCTGGGCACGTCATAACTTTTCAATAACATGATCAGGTACATCATTATTATCGATGACATAGCCGTTGACTTTTTAAACACTTCAGCATTTTACAATGATGTGCACAGGCACGTCATCACTTTCAACGATTTGTGTTGTGACGTCATTATTTATGATGATGTGGCCGTAAAAGTTCGTAAACACATCAGCTTTCTTCGATGACGTGCCCCAACACGTCATCATTGATCTCAATTTTTTTTTTTTTTTTTTTTTGAAATGATCAGAGGTCGTTTACAGACTAAAAATGTTGGGGTTTTCACTTTGATTTCTACTTGATTGGGTTTTTATCGTTGAAGTTCTTCAACCACATGCATTACTTGGACACAGATTTTCGACACTTCTTCTCTCACGATTCCTTTTTCCCCGTTTTGGAGGTATTTTTATCAACACATTTTGATGGGTATCTTTGTTTGTCTGTTCTTTCTCTTATTCAATGTGTACTTTTTCTGTTTCTGTTTATGAAATTCGACAGCCTTTTCAACTTTCTCTGACTTTTCTACTGTATTGTTTGTTATCTTTTTAATTTATATATATGAGTTTTCTGTTTCTTATTCTACAAATAGGATCAGCTGTTATCAGAAATTCAGAATGTTGCAGAGGACTATTTTGGGGATGAAATATTACAGGTGAGAAAGTTTACATTTTGATTTCGGAGAGGTTGTTTTCTATAGCTAACCGGATCAGATTTCTTATTTTCATGATAGGTAGCTATCTATATGATGATTCTGTTGTTGTCCATATTTCGTAGGCATGTTCTCTAAGAATCTTAACTATATCATGAAAATTTGATAGATTTAACCCTCTTTTCTTTTTCAAACCAGAAATCATTGAGTTCATACATCAAGAAATATTCTTGGAGGAATGCAAAGACAGAAGATCTATGGAGAGTTATGCAGCAATGAGAAAGATGAAGAAGAAGTGGAAGCATTTTCTACCAGTCATGTGCAGTTGACAAGAATGAAGAATCCGAATCAAGGATCAGGCAAGAACAATCCCTTCCAGACCTTGTTAAATTCCTTTCCGTTCGCCTCTATCTCTCTCTCTCGAAAAAGAGGAAAATCTGATTAGGGTTAAAGTGTTAAACAATCACTTAAGGACAATTTGGTCTATTTACATTCCATGTTGTTAAAAATGAATTTTGACCACATCAAAAACGGTGCGGTTTGTCAACACTTGAAAACTAGCTATATGAACTAGTATGAAGTTTCATACTTCACTGAGCTAGCTTGAGGGATAAACAGCAAAGGAAAAGAAAAATGAACATAGAGCAATTCAAAGGCCTAGCAAGGCTACCAAAGTTTGCAATCCCAAGCCACTATGATCTCCACCTCAAACTTGATCTCTCTGCAGCTTGTACTTTTTCTGGTACTGTGAAAATCAACCTCAGCATCACTGAGAAGACCAATTTCCTTGTCTTGAATGCCAATCAACTTCATGTTCATCAAGCCTTGTTCACCACCTCTGGAAACCAAGTAAGTATATACTATACTTTGGTTGATAATAATGATTACCCATATTTTCCTTTTATGGCTTGTAGTGATTTTTTTTTTTTGGGTTTCATTTTTGCAGCAATATTGTCCCTCTGATGTTGTTGTGGATGATGATGATGAAGTGGTTGTGTTGGTTTTTGATGAAACTCTCTGTGTTGGAAAAGGGTTGTTGGGGATTGAGTTTTCTGGGAAACTTAATGAGCACTTGAAGGGTATTAACGGTAGTGATTCATAGGATAATATTTATTCAAGTGAAACACTGATGTACAATGTATAAATACCCTCACTTTCAATGAAAAGCTAAGGCATTATTTTACACAATTATTCTAAACCTATTATGGTATCAGAGCAATAGCTAAGAAATAGCTTGAGATCCTACAACCCTAAATTTTCTTTTCTTCTCCCAAAATTCTCTTATCTCCAAATCTTCTCCCAGCCGTCGACCACTATGACCAACTCTCATACAACCGTGGCCTCATCCTCCTCTACATCAGCCCCACACGTTACTCTAACAGGAACAACAAGCAACAACATCAATCAGTCACCATCTATTATTGCCATTAATTCCACTCAAGTTCCTATCAAACTACCGAAAGGAGGGAACTATGCAGCGTGGAAATCCCAATTCGAAAACCTGCTTTTTGGCTATGATCTCATGGGATATCTTGACGGTACCAAACCGTATCCCCCTGCCTCTTTCTCAGCCTCAAATAGCGACACCAATGGTCCAGAACCTGACCGAGTCGCATCCAATCCTGATCATCAGATTTGGCTTCGTCAAGACCGACTTCTCCTGCATGCCATTCAAGTCTCATGTATGGGAGCTGCTCATCTATAGTCACTCGGTCCACTACCTCTGCTCAAGCATGGGCGAAACTTGAAGTCACTTATGCCAATCGATCCAATACTGGCAAACTTGGCCTCCTTGACTCATTAACCAACGTCAGCCTGGAAGATAAATCCATAGCGGATTACATGCAAGGAATCAAGAATATCGTCGACAACCTTGAATTGATTGGTCATTCGGTTGATGACGGTGCAGTAGTAATACACACATTGAATGGTTTGAGTTCAGCTTACATGTCTCTTGCTTCAGCCATTCGTGCCCGAGATACCCCAATTTCCTTTGAAGAATTGTATGATAAATTACTAGACCATGAAGCCTTTCTTCGCAGAGATGAATCTAAGAAAAGTGGCCCAATAATTACTGCTCAATTCACTCAACTATCCTTCAATCGACGAGGCCGTGGACAACAAGGAAACTTCTCTCCTCACAATGGTCAACACCACCAATTCGGTTCCACTAACTCCCAATATCAGTATCATAATTTGGGACAGCCATCAGGTGGCAATCGTGGAGTCCACCATAATCACAACAATACCTACCGCAATCAATCCAACTCAATTCACCACAATCAATCCAACTCGGTTCACCAACAGCAACAGTGGCGTCCTCATTTGTCTCACACCAATACTCGTCCCATATGTCAGTTATGTGACAAACTTGGGCACACAGCTCGTACTTGCCGCTCCCGTACTCCTCAGACAGCTCCAACTTGGCCTCAAGCCAACCACATGACCTCTGATCAACCTAGCACTCGCAACACCAACAATTGGATACTTGACTCAGGTGCCTTCCACCACATGACTTCGAATCTTCAGAATCTGTCGTTACATTCAGAATATGGTGGTCCTGAGGACATCACGCTTGGAGACGGTAAATCAATCCCTATCACTCACACTGGCTCTACTTTATTGCATACTTTTGATCAATCTTTTCGCCTGAAAAATGTTTTGTGTTCCCCTAAAATTTCCCAAAACCTGGTATCTGTCTCTCAATTCTATACTCACAATCACACATCGATTGAATTTTTTCCTGACTATTTTCTTGTGAAGGATCTGATTACGGGGGCATCCTTGGTCCGCGGCCAGAATAAAGGAAATCTTTATATTTGGCCAACGTCCAGTCAACTGCGTCAATCAGAGTCTAGAGTCCACCTGCATTCCGCGTCCATCCACCCTGTCGCCTCTCACCTTGAGTGGCACTGCCGCTTAGGCCATCCTTCTGCACCAGTCCTTCAAAAGCTCATCCAGTCCCACAATCTTCCAGTCAACAAGTCCGGAGTCCAATTTTCTTCATGTTTTGCTTGTCAGTGTAATAAAAGTCATAGGTTACCATTTGGTAAATCAACCTTGACCAGTAGTCAACCATTAGAAGTTTTATTTACTGATGTTTGGGGTCCAGCTCATGTATCGTCATTCGATAACTTTCGTTATTATGTTATATTTGTGGACTACTTCTCTAAATACACTTGGCTGTATCCAATCAAAAATAAGTCTGATGTTCCACATGTTTCAAACAATTTCGAGCATTAGTTGAGAATTTTTTTAACTCCAAAATTAAAACAGTGTACTCTGATGGTAGTGGAGAAGCTCATTCTCTTGGCATTGAACTGAAAAATATGGGAATTCAACACCTTAAATCTCCTCCTCACACACCTGAACATGTGGGCACAACTGAACGTAAACATAGACATGTGGTGGAAACGGCTCTCACCCTGCTTCACCATGCGTCTGTGCCTGTCAAATACTGGTCTCTAGCCTTTCAAACAGTGGTTTACCTGATAAATCGCATGCCCACGCCAGTTCTCAACAACCAATCCCCGTATAGTCTCCTTTTTGACAAGGACCCGAATTACCAGAAACTCCGTGTATTTGGCTGCCTTTGCTACCCCTGGTTCCGACCATATGTGTCTCCCAAACTTCAACCCCGCTCAAAACCATGTGTCTTTGTCGGCTACTCCACCGTACACAATGCTTTCCTATGTCTAGATCGTCTCACTAATAGAATCTATGTATCTCGTCATGTGGTTTTTGTCGAAACCGAATTCCCCTTCACCCACGATGTCAGCCACACGTCTACCTCCATTCCCCCCATCTGTTCAAAAAAAAAACCTCCATTCCCCCCACTGTCCTCCATTGGTTTCAGTCCATTTCCCTCGCTGTCAGGTCCGAACAGATGGTCGACCATGCCACTAATATTGTCTCTTCTCCCATGCTTGATACACCTACACATGGTGCCATATACATACCCGTGTCCTCATCAGGTTCAATTTCCCCTCCACATGTGTCTCGCCCTGCTCAACCCACACACCAAACATCCACTCATATTTCCCACTCCACATCACCGCAAATTACTCTGCCCACCCCTGCCTCATTTAGTGCACCGAACTCGGCACCAAACACTACTCCACCACTGTCACCTGATTCGGCTGAGATGTTACCCGATCAGCCCTCCCCTCCTCCTGCTAGAGTGATCCATACGAGGTCAAAGAGTCTCATTTTCAAACCCAAAACTATATTTGATCTCAATGCCACTGCCTACACCTCCCCACAAACCGAGCCATCTTCATTAACACAAGCCAGGAAGCATTCGGAATGGCGACAAGCCATGAGTGCGGAATATGACGCTCTTGTGAAAAATGTCACGTGGGATCTAGTTCCACCTCATCCGTCTCAAAATGTGGTTGGTTGTAAATGGATTTTTCGGATCAAACGCCACCCTAATGGTACGGTGGCCCGGTACAAAGCCCGACTTGTGGCGAAAGGCTTTCATCAGCGCCCCGGTATCGACTTTAATGAAACATTCAGCCCTGTTGTGAAACCTGTCACGGTTCACCTTATTCTATCGATTGCTGTCACTAACGGTTGGCCTTTGCGCCAGCTAGATGTTAACAATGCTTTTTTGCAGGGCTCACTTTCTGATGATGTATATATGATGCAGCCACCTGATTTCACTCATTCCACCAAACCGCAGTATGTGTGCAAACTGCGGAAGGCGATCTATGGTCTCCGTCAGGCTCCGCGAGCATGGTACACAGAACTTCGTACTTTTTTACTGGCTGCTGGATTTACTAATTCTATCAGTGATGCTTCCCTCTTCATACAACACCGCTCTGGTCACACTCTATATCTCCTCGTCTATGTTGATGACATTATTGTCACTGGCTCCTCTGACTCCCAGGTATGTGACTTTATCGCTACTCTAGCTCATCGGTTCTCTCTGAAGGATCTTGGTCTCCTCTCCCACTTCCTTGGAGTTGAGGCACACCGTTCTCCACGTGGGTTGTTTCTTTCTCAACAGCAATACATTCGAGATCTCCTAGTCAAGTCCAACATGTCAGAAGCCAAGCCAGTTTCAACGCCACTCTCGCTCACTGAATCCTTGAAATTATCTGATGGCAGTGCACCCACGGATCCCACTCAGTATAGGCAAGTGCTCGGTTCCCTACAATACCTTTCTCTCACTCGTTCGGATGTCTCCTTTGCAGTGAACAAGCTCTCTCAGTTTATGCATCGATCGACCACAACTCACTGGAATGCTGTCAAGCGTGTACTCAGGTATCTCAAAGGCTCTATTGACCATGGTCTACTCATTTCTCGCAGTTCCCCACTTCGCCTTCATGCCTTTGCTGATGCTGACTGGGCGGGTGATCCTGATGACCGGCGCTCAACTACAGCATATATTGTTTTTCTAGGCTCCACACCCATTAGCTGGAGCTCCAAGAAGCAACATACAGTGGCTCGCTCATCCACTGAAGCCGAATACCGTGCCATAGCCTCGGCAGCTGCAGAGCTCAATTGGATCGGCCACCTCCTCCATGAACTTCGGATACAAGTGCCTATCGCTCCTGTCATCTACTGTGACAATGTAGGTGCCACATATGTCTGTGCCAATCCCATCTTCCACAGCCGCATGAAACATGTTGCTATTGATTTTTTCTTTGTTCGAGATCAAGCGGCTCGTCAGCAACTACATGTCGCACACGTCAATACGAAGGACCAGCTAGCTGATTCTCTTACCAAAGCTCTCTCTCTCGCAAGCACTTTCAAGATCATCAGTCCAAGATAGGCATCCTCGCCGGCAGCTCTATCTTGCGGGGGCATATTAACGGTAGTGATTCATAGGATAATATTTACTCTAAATTACTGCAGTTACCGTGTATATTTAGGAGTATGTATAGTTAGCTGTATCAATTCTCATTCAAGTGAAACACTGATGTACAATGTATAAATACCCTCACTTTCAATGAAAAGCTAAGGCATTATTTTACACAATTATTCTAAACCTATTAAAGGGGTTATATAGATGGTGATGTTTTTTTTTTTTTCTCTCTCTCCTTTAATTTTCCAAGCTTGGTATTTGCTGTTTGGCTGCTGAGAAATTATGGGGAAAATTTTGAATCTTAAAATTGTTTTGTATAGTATCAAAATTAAACAGAAGAGCTTCTGTTTGGCTGCTGATAAATATGAGGATTAATGAATGAATGAAGAACTAAAGGACTGAGTTAAGATTCAAAATTTTGTTTCATATCCCCGCTCATTTTTCTTTCCAACCAAACAAAGGGTATTAAGCAATTCAAAATATATGTATTTGTTTCTTGATCTAATATTCAAACTTTAACAGTACACATGTGGATGAAGGAGTAAAGAAGAATATGGCGGTTACTCAATTTGAAGCTGCAGCTGCAAGGCGGTGTTTCCCGTGCTGGGATGAACCTGCTCTTAAGGTAGCCATTATATGGTGTAGTGGAAGCTTACGAGAAAAACCTGCAAAACAACAATTAGAACAACCTACTAATATCTGTTGATCCGCGCACGGATGCCAGATATCAGGCTACTGATAACATTCAACTTCGCGCACGAAGGATTGTTAAAAGGCTTCAATTACGAATAGTAACTGGAATTTGAGAAAACAAGTCTCTGGTATTTTTATTAATCAAAAGCTCCCTTTCAAACCCTAATACAATCTATTTAAATAGAATTGCAAAACTTGACTAACAAGAATATCCTAAACAAAAGGAAAAGAATCCTAAATGGAAAAGATATCAAATCTCCTAAAATCAAAAGAATTCTAAAACATCAAAAACCTATCTAAAAGGGAAATAATTAATAACCTAATTACATATAAACTAAAAGGAAATAAAATAAACGTATCAAATCATGACGATAATTGGAAATAATAATTAAAGCAACAATTGTCTTGCCGTGCACAAAACTTAACAGCCAAATTCAGACATGCTGGAGCCCGTTATAGAAGATGGAGTCTTCATAACATTTGTAGGGCTCGTCTTGGGCTTTCCGGAAACATATTATAATAGACGATCCGATCCCATATGCCCTCTATAGAGGTCCACGCAGTTTAGACCTGATCATCTCGTCCAGCTCACAGTGTCCAGCTGTTGTCCAGCTCAAGTCTTCGCGCAATAATCTAAATGGCCAAATTTGAGCCTGTTGTGATCTGTTACAGAGGACGAAGTCTTCATAACATATGTAGGGCTCGTCTTGGGCTTTTCGGAAACATATTATATTAGACGATCTGACCCCATATGCCCTCTTTAGAGGTCCACAAAGTTTAGCCCGGATTTGGTTGGTCCACACGACCCAAATACGAATTCACCACCCGCTCCATGTATTCCATTGCCTTAGCTGCTGCTGCATCATTATAGAATATCTTGCTCTTAGATATGGATTTATGAAAGTGCTAGATGTTTTCGCAAAATGAGAAATCTGCTGCAAAACTAGATATTGTAACGACTTTTCTGACTGTTGATCCTGCTGATTTCTGAGTAATAAAATGGAAAATTATCTTGCTGGATTCACATACGAACACCTATATATACATTTATGCTTTCGTGCTTGTGAAGTAGCTCGTATGTTTTCATAGTTTATTGCATGTATATTGTACTCTTTTAGAATGTTCAATATTTCCTAAATACTGATAAATCAGCTTTATCACTGTGGAATTATTGAATCATTCTTAACAGGCAACCTTTAAGATAACCTTGGATGCGCCATCAGAGTTAACAACACTGTCGAATATGCCAATTATTGATGAAAAGCTCGATGGGAATGTTAAGACTGTTTATTTTGAGGAAACTCTAGTCATGTCAACTTATTTGGTGGCTGTTGTTGTTGGTTTGTTTGATCATATTGAAGATACAACAGCTGATGGTATGTCTATAAGCAACAAGCCCGTGTAGTTGTTCGATATAAATCACTTTCCTGTTATCCAAAATCTTTGAACTCATCGTGCAGGTGTCAAGGTTAGAGCATATTGCCCTGTTGGTAGGAGTGATGAAGGCAAGTTTGCATTAGAACTTACTATTAAATCACTTGATATATTTACTAAGTGAGTACATACATTCCACTTAAACATATCGTAATTCTAATTCCAGCGCCATTAAACTGATATATTAACAATGACCACTGAATTTGTTAGGTACTTCTCAACTTCTTACCCACTTCCAGTTGAGGTAAGATACAGCTAGAACTTGTGCTAGGTCTGGATGGTGGTCTAGGTCTGGATGCACCTAATTTTCTTAGAGAAACTACTGGTGGTCTAGGTCTGGATGCACTAGAACAATCACATCCAGTTGAGGTAAGATACAGCTAGAACTTGTGCTAAACTTTGTCGTTATACACACATCGCTTTTGCATGTTGAACAATTTTGAGTCATCAAATGGAGTTTGTGATTGAATTAAATTCAAGACATGAGGCAAAGTATCAAGTAAACTTCAATAATAAAAGCCTTGGTAAAGATCTTAAGTTCTTGAGCAGAAAAAACTCATAGGCAATTATATATTTCATGCGCTACTGTTCCTTGCTATCAACTGGATGGTGGTGTTTTTAGGTGGAGGTACATCATGTTCATGGAGTTGAACAAGTTTTGGATGATATCGGCTACAGAAAAGGATCAGCTGTTATCAGAATATTGCATGGCTATCTTGGGGATGACATATTTCAGGTGAGAGAGTTTACATTCTGATTTACCGAGAGAGGTTAGTTTCTACAGATAACCGGATTCTGTTTTCCATATTTCATTAGCATGTCCTCTGAGAATTTGAATTATACTATCAACCTTATTATAGATTTAACCCACTTTTTCTTCAAACCAGAAATCATTAAGTTCATACATCAAGAAATATTCTTGGAAGAATGCGAAGACCGAAGATTTATGGAGAGTTATTTCAGAGGAATCTGGTGTAAATATAAACTCACTGATGGACAGTTGGACAAAGCAGAAAGGATATCCAGTTATCTATGTGAAATCCAAAGATCATATTTTGGAATTTGAGCAGGTGATGATATTAAATAACAAGAAAAATGCATTTCTTATTAGGAGTAGCTCACAAATTTTATATTTCACCCTGAATTTTCTCTTAAGTTAGGAATCTGAGTGTGATTTGGGATTTTCAGTCACAATTTTTGTCTTCCGGTTTGCACGGTGATGGAGAATGGACTGTTCCTATAACTTTGGCCCTCGGTTCATACGACAAACGCAAGAATTTCCTTATGGAATCAATGTTGTTATTACTTCATAAAACACAATCTGGGTTGAACCTGCAGCAAGATAATGTAGATAAACCAGAAAAGAAAACACACGTTAGAAATCAAAGGAACCGAGGCCCGTGTTTCACACGGTGTCCTTAAGACGATTTCGCCGTATATTACACCGTATGTGTTAGCGATCGTCTCCCAGGATACAACGGTTCGACAGTGGAGCAAACCACTTTCAGCGAACTCAAATATTCGGGATCAAACTCACCAAAGAACTGAAGAAGAAGAAGGCTGCTGCTACTGTATAATAATTCGGGATGAAAATAATGAGCAGACTACCTAGGGTTTTATAGATGATAATGAACCACTAGGGTTTCGGGATTAATGTGGAATTTACTTGGTTAATACGTTTTGATTTTAATAAGGAAATTCAATTAATTAGATAATAATTTCCGTTTAAAAGGATTTATTTCTAATTAAAACCGATTCTTTATTCTTAGTGATCAAGTAAGAAATCAGAATCCAATCAATTAATTCTTTCCTTATCAAAAAAAATAAACGTTGACTTAGGGAAGTGGCAAAAAGTCAATTGGACTCTCACGGTCCAATCGGAGCGGCATTCGTGTACGCAGGTCGCGCCCACACACGAGTCGTGCATTCGAAGGTTCGAGGTCCATGATTTGCACCCCCCCCCCCCCCCCCTGCGCGCGCGAGAGAGAGCCTCTATGCCACACATTGTTGATACCTTATATCACACTCTCACTTATATACTACACATAAGTGACTTCCCTAAGCAATGTGGGATTCACTTTGATCCCTACACAATGGGTTCACTTTGAGACTCAATTTCTCATTCACCCATTAACCATTTTGTGAATTTGAGTACACCATTTCGAAGCTCTCACGGAGGAGAATTCGAATCCACTTTAATCTTCCATTTCCATGGAATTAATCATACCCAAAAAATTGCTCTCAAACCATGAGTTAGTCACAAAAATTTCCAACAATCCCCCACATGAATGAAATTGACCTAGGAGACACAAAAGATGATGTTTGGTAAGTTTAAACGGTCGAAACCTGCATAGGATAGGTAGGTGTTACCCTTTGAACCTTCCCTTGTAAAGGTATGTTTACTTTACTGGCTGATCAGTAGATGTGATATCCTTGAACTGTTCTGCCGTTTTGTGTAAACGATCACATACCTCACACAGGTATCTTCCAGACCCGATTTGGTTCTCATTGTTATGTTCGTTTTGGCCATGAACATACGCCTGGTTCTGTGAGAGTCTCTGGAGAATATAGCCCTTCACTATTCTCTTTTAGAAGCGGCCCCACTTCTCTCTCACATAGGTGATTTCTTAATTAAGAGTAACCCACATTAATCTGCTCGGATTTCCATAGCTTGGAATTTCGACGCATAAGAATCATTAAAAACATAGTTTAGCCTTTTCCGTACGGGCATCACTGTTTCATCATAGGAATGGACTTGAGGGTAACCCCCACAGTGATCCAACTCAGTCTTACAACTTGGTTGTCCCATTGAACCTAGATCTTGGGATCTCCAGTCAACTAGGTTGGGTTTCCATTGTATTGACCTTTTATTTCATGGGCTTTAGTCCCATTCCTCTTGATGATGTCTCAACTAAATCTCTATTTAACCCTTTGGTTAGCGGATCCGCAATGTTATCTTTTGACCTTACATAGTCAATAGTGATAACCCCAGTTGAGATTAGTTGTCTAATGGTATTATGTCTACGACGTATATGTCTAGACTTCCCATTATACATGTTGCTCTGTGCCCTTCCTATTGCTGATTGACTATCACAGTGGATGCAAATCGCTGGCACAGGCTTTGGCCATCTTGGAATATCCTCTAAGAATTGGCGTAGCCATTCAGCCTCCTCACCACATTTATCTAATGCTATAAACTCAGATTCCATGGTGGATCTGGCTATGCAAGTTTGTTTTGAGGATTTCCAGGATACTGCCGCACCTCCTAGTGTGAACACATACCCACTAGTGGATTTGAATCTTTCATATCAGATATCCAGTTTGCATCGGTGTATCCTTCTAGGACAGCAGGATATCTGGTATAATGCAGTCCATGATTGCGAGTGAATCGTAAGTACTTCAGTACTCTTACTATTCCTTTCCAGTGATCGGTTCCTGGATTACTCGTGTATCTACTTAATTTGCTGACTGCATTAGCTATGTCTGGTCTTGTACAACTTGTTAAGTACATCAGACTTCCTATCACTCGAGAATATTCTAGTTGAGAGACACTCTCACCTTTATTCTTGGATAGGTGTAGATTTGTATCTACTGGTGTTCTGGAAATTCCAGAATCATTTTTGTTGAATTTCTCAAGAATCATGTCAATATAGTGTGATTGACTTAGTATGAGTCCGTTAGATGTCTTTGAGATTTTCATTCCCAACATTACATCAGCTGGTCCCATATCTTTCATATCAAATCTTGATTTCAACATATCCTTGGTAGATTTGATCATTTTATCATCACTACCAACAATGAGCATGCCATCAACGTAAAGACACACAATGACATAACCATTTTCTGTGTCCTTGACATAAACACATTTGTCACATTCGTTGATTTTAAATCCATTTGACATCATTGCATTGTCAAACTTCTCATGCCATTGTTTTGGTGCTTGCTTTAAACCATATAAAGACTTCACCAATTTACAGACTTTCTTTCCTTGTCCTGGAGCAGAAAAACCTTCAGGTTGTTCCATATAAATCTCTTCATCTAGATCTCCATTTAAGAAAGCCGTTTTCACATCCATTTGATGTACTTCAAGATTTCGCAAAGCTGCGATTGCAAGTATCATCCTAATGGAGGTTATTCTCGTCACTGGAGAATATGTATCAAAGTAGTCTAGACCTTCTCGTTGATTGTAACCTTTAATTACAAGTCTAGCCTTATACTTATCAATTGATCCATCTGCTTTCATCTTTCTTTTGAAAATCCATTTGGATCCTAGCGGTTTACATCCCGGAGGAAGATCCACTAATTCCCAAGTATGATTTTGAAGGATGGAATCAATTTCGCTTTTAATAGCCTCTTTCCACAAGAGTCCTTCTGAAGAGCTTACCGCTTCTTTGAAAGTTCGAGGTTCACCTTCTAGCAAGTAGGTCATAAAATCTGGACCAAAAGACGTTTCCGTCCTTGCTCTTTTGCTACGTCTAGGTTCATCCTCTACTTCATTTTCTTGTTCTTGGTTCTCACAACTATCAGCATATGTTCGTTTTGACGAACTTGCTTCATCATTGGATTTACATGGAAATACATGTTCAAAGAACGTTGCATTTCTAGATTCCATTGTCGTGTTTTTGTGTATATCTGGTATGTCAGATTTATAGACCAAGAAACGATGAGCACTACTGTTTTGTGCATATCCAATGAAAATGCAGTCAACAGTTTTCGGACCTATTTTCACCTTCTTAGGTAAAGGTACGGCTACTTTGGCAAGACACCCCCATATTCGTAAGAATTTATAGGAAGGCTTTCTTCCTTTCCATAGTTCATACGGGGTCTTGTCTTCTTTCTTTCGGGGTACCTTGTTTAAAAGGTAATTGCTAGATAATATAGCGTCACCCCACATGTTCTGAGGCAATCCAGAACTTATCAGCATTGCATTCATCATCTCTTTCAAGGTACGATTTTTACGTTCTGCAATGCCGTTTTGCTGAGGGGAATATGGTGCAGTGGTTTGGTGTATGATTCCATGTTGTGCACAGAATTCACCAAATGGTGCTACATACTCACCACCTCGGTCACTTCTTAGTACCTTGATTTTCTTGTTGAGTTGATTCTCAACTTCAGTTTTATAGAGACTAAACTTCTCTATAGCTTCATCTTTGTTTTTCAACAAGTATACATAGCAGTATTTGGTGCTATCATCTATAAATGTGATGAAGTATTTATTGCCACCTCTTGTTTGAACAAATTTCAAGTCACATATATCTGTGTGAATTAAATCAAGAGGTTCAGATTTTCTTTCAATAGTTTGAAATGATGACCTTGTTAGTTTTGCTTCAACGCAAACTTCACACTTATGTTTAGGATCAATATTAAACGTGGGAATATGATTTAAGTTAATTAATCTACGCAAAGTATCATAATTAACGTGTCCTAGTCTACCATGCCATAAATTGGAAGACTCAAGCAAATAAACTGAAGAATTATCTTTATTGATAGTTCGTTTAACAACAGATACATTGAGCTTAAAAAGCCCTTCAGTTACATATCCCCTACCCACATAAGTACCCTGCTTAGTCAAAACTACCTTGTTTGATTCAAACACCATCTTGAACCCATGCTGATTCAACAATGAACCGGACACCAAGTTCTTGCGAATTTCAGGTACATACAGCACATTGTTCAAGCTCAGGGTTATACCAGAGGTCATCTTGAGAACGACTTGCCCACGTCCCTTGACGTCAGATGTGGCTGAGTTGCCCATATATAGCTTCTCCCCATTCGCCTCTTCTTCAAACGTATTGAACATCTCCCTGTCAGAGCATATATGGCGGGTGGCTCCAGTGTCCAACCACCATTCCCTTGGATTGGACCCAACCAGGTTTGCTTCTGTCACAACTGCAGAGAGATTGATCTCGGATACATCTTTTGAGATCCCAGCAACCACGTTTGCCTCGTGGTTCTTCTTCTTCTTTGGCAACCTGCACTCAGAAGATTTGTGACCCAGCTTGTCACAATTGAAGCACTTCCCTTGGAATTTTGGCTTCTTAGAGACTCCTCCCTTTGGACCCAGTTTGGATCCTTTTCCAGGCTTGTTCTTCTTTGGTTTAGAACTTTGCCCATGCTCAACTACATTGATCTTTGCTTCAGGTGCATTGACATCTTTCTTGTCGTACTTCCTGTGATCTTCTTCAATACGAAGCTTGAGAATCAGATCTTCGATCTTCATCTCCTTTCGCTTGTGTTTGAGATAATTCTTGAAATCCTTCCATGAAGGAGGAAGCTTCTCAATGATTGCAGCCACCTGGAAGGTTTCACTCAGGGTCATCCCTTCGGCATGTATCTCATGCAGAATCACCTGTAGTTCTTGGACTTGACTCATAACTGTCTTGGATTCCCCCATCTTGTAATCAAGAAACCGGCCCACTACAAACTTATTCGAACCAGCGTCCTCAGTCTTGTATTTCCGGTCTAATGACTCCCACAGTTCTTTGGCTGTTTTCTTTGAAGAATAGACGCTATATAGCGAATCTGACAGCCCGTTCATTATGTAATTGCGGCACAGGAAATCCGAGTGGTTCCATGCATCAATAGCATTCCATATCTGAACATCTCGCTCTTCACCACTATTAGGTTTAGGAGCATCTTCAGTCAAGAACCTGCCAAGGTTCAGCGTGGTTAGATAAAACAACATCTTTTGCTGCCACCGCTTAAAGTTCGGTCCACTGAACTTATCAGGTTTCTCCATATGATTCATCGGTAATGGTACCGAATTCATATAGGGATTTGCCATAGGAACATTCCCTTGACTCATATATTGGCTCATCACCGGATCAGGCATGTTTCTCACAAAGGAGTTGATGGCCGGAGTCGCTGAAGCCACAGTAGGCAACGCTACAGGCACCTCGCCCACAAGCACAGAGTTCACAGCCGAAGCACCCATAGTTGGATTTGCGTTCGGAGTCTCTATTGGAACGTTCGAGTTCACATTAGAGGTATTCGCCATAATATCTGAAACAAGAATAAGATTGTTTTTAGAGTGACGAATATAATATCGCTGATTCAATCAAACGATAAAGCAATGAATCAAACAGATTCTAGATTTATAAGAGAAATCACAGTGAATCAAACGATTCGAGATTTCCAAAAAATACAACGAATCACAACGATTCCAGTTTTCAACCACAATCAGTGTCTATACTTGTAGACCCGATTTGCCAAAACGAAATCAGTGCCTAAGATTAGACCCGATTACCCAAAACGAAATCAGTGCCTAAGATTAGACCCGATTTCCGAATATTAAACCAGTCAATGGTTTGAAATTAGTGTCTGAAACCAGACCTAATTTCCACAGTTATTTCAAGTTTATAAAACGAATAAAATGGTGACGTTTTATAAAACAGAGTTTAATCCGAGTTATCACAAATCAAACAGAGGTTCAGAAACCAGAAGGTTTGAATAGAAGAAAAGAATGTTTGAAAATCGTCTTAAGATTGTTGTTATTACTTCATAAAACACAATCTGGGTTGAACCTGCAGCAAGATAATGTAGATAAACCAGAAAAGAAAACACACGTTAGAAATCAAAGGAACCGAGGCCCGTGTTTCACACGGTGTCCTTAAGACGATTTCGCCGTATATTACACCGTATGTGTTAGCGATCGTCTCCCAGGATACAACGGTTCGACAGTGGAGCAAACCACTTTCAGCGAACTCAAATATTCGGGATCAAACTCACCAAAGAACTGAAGAAGGAGAAGGCTGCTGCTACTGTATAATAATTCGGGATGAAAATAATGAGCAGACTACCTAGGGTTTTATAGATGATAATGAACCACTAGGGTTTCGGGATTAATGTGGAATTTACTTGGTTAATACGTTTTGATTTTAATAAGGAAATTCAATTAATTAGATAATAATTTCCGTTTAAAAGGATTTATTTCTAATTAAAACCGATTCTTTATTCTTAGTGATCAAGTAAGAAATCAGAATCCAATCAATTAATTCTTTCCTTATCAAAAAAAATAAACGTTGACTTAGGGAAGTGGCAAAAAGTCAATTGGACTCTCACGGTCCAATCGGAGCGGCATTCGTGTACGCAGGTCGCGCCCACACACGAGTCGTGCATTCGAAGGTTCGAGGTCCATGATTTGCATCCCCCCCCCCCCCCCCCCCCCCTGCGCGCGAGAGCCTCTATGCCACACATTGTTGATACCTTATATCACACTCTCACTTATATACTACACATAAGTGACTTCCCTAAGCAATGTGGGATTCACTTTGATCCCTACACAATGGGTTCACTTTGAGACTCAATTTCTCATTCACCCATTAACCATTTTGTGAATTTGAGTACACCATTTCGAAGCTCTCACGGAGGAGAATTCGAATCCACTTTAATCTTCCATTTCATGGAATTAATCATACCCAAAAAATTGCTCTCAAACCATGAGTTAGTCACAAAAATTTCCAACAATCAAAATTTGGAACTGTGGATATATCCGAATTTTTTCCCTCTTCAGATGAAACATTATGGATAAAAGTTAATGCTGAGCAGAGTGGGTTTTATAGAGTGATGTATGAAGATAGACTGGCTGCTCAACTAAGGAAAGCTGTAGAAAACAATTGCTTGTTGGCAACAGATAAATTTGGTATGTGTTATAACTTAACAGTACTGTTTCATCACAAACACTCGAAAAATAACTTCGATTAATCTCATCTTCAGGCATTTTGGACGACATGTTTGCTCTTTGTGAGGCATGCGAACAACCGTTATCATCTTTGTTTTTGTTGATGAATGCATACAGAAATGAGATGGATAATATGGTGTTATTGAAACTCATCGACGTAAGGATGCCTCTGTATCTAGACAATGAAATAAATTAGAAATGATACTTACATCATACTGACTTTTAAGCAACTTATGTGACAACAGGTTTGTTATGATGTTGTTAACATCTCAACAGGTGCCATCCCGGATTCCGTGAATGTATTGAAAGAATTCTTCATCAGTCTCCTCCAATGTTCCGCTGAGTAAGAAAAATTTAGCTTACAAAATTACCCAGTAATGGCTTTTATTCCAACCCAATTGGTTGCATCCATCGTATCGAAGAATTTTCTTTTATTCGAAGGAGTGATGATACATGGTTGGTACATAATAACGTCTATTCTTGTAATTTGCTTCTCATTTTGTACAGAAAACTAGGTTGGGAATCAATACCCGGAGAGAGTCATTTAGATGTAATGTTAAGGGGAGAAGTGTTCATGGCTTTTGCTACTTTTGGCCACGACAAAACTCGCAGAGAAGCAATGCAGCGCTTTCAGGTTTTGTTGAATGATAAAAATACTCCACTTCTTTCTGCTGATGTGAGAAAGGTAACTTTTAGTCTAAAAGTGTCCATACCATTTCCTTGTACCTTTGATCACTTTTAGATATGATATGCAAAAGCTCTAATTTCTTCGCAGGCTGCCTACATTTCTGTAATGAGAAATTCTAGCACAACAAACAGAAATGGCTTTGAGTCTGCTGAAGTTCTATAGAGAAGTTGATGCAATGCAAGAGAAAGAACGGATTTTGCGTAAGATTTATATACTATTATTTTAACTAGAATGAATTTATGATTCCATTTATTAGTTATATGTTTTGACATGATACAGAATCTCTTGCATCATCTCCTGATCCGGATATAGTTCTAGAGGTTCTGAACTTTTTGTTGTCTGATGAGATACCTCTCTTTATTCAACAATCTATAGTAAGTGACGGCTTGAATTTTCTTGCTATGATTACCAATATTGATGTTCTCAATATTGATTTAGGTTCGAGATAAATATATCATTTACGGACTTGTAGGATTAAGCATAGAGTGTCGCGAAACAGCATGGAAATGGTTGAAGGTATGTTCAGTGAATATGTTTCTCTCAGAGTTTGGAGGATTTAGCAATTTAATCAAGAAACACTTCCACAATATTCTCGGATTTACCTTGTGTTTTGCATTGCATTTGATCATGTATATTTGGTTGTGAATAGGGTTGCACATTTTCCCCCGGATCCCCGTTTCCCCGCTTTCCCATCCCCATTTGGGGGAAATTTTTTGGGGGAAAATGGGGAGGGATGGGGATGAAAATCATCTCCAAATTGAAATGGGGATGGGGTGGGGTCACCCCATCCCCATTTCCCTATTTTCCCATTTCCCCTAAAATATTATAAAAAATAATTTTATATATATATATATATTTTGTAATGTATTTTCTTTGACATTATTTTGTAATGTATATATATTTGACATTATTTTGTAATGTATTTTCTTTTGCATTTGTAATGGAATGTTTTTTTTTTTTTATTTTTTTTTTTTAGTTTAATTTGTAATTTTCAACCAAATAGAGAAATTGGGTAAACGGGGAAACGGGGAAAATGGGGAAATGGGGATGGGGAAATTTTTGGGGGGAAAATGGGGAGGGATGGGGATGAAAATCATCCCCAAATTGAAATGGGGATGGGGTGGGGTCACCCCATCCCCATTTCCCCATTTTCCCATTTCCCCTAAAATATTATAAAAAATAATTATATATATATATATATATATTTTTTGTAATGTATTTTCTTTGACATTATTTTGTAATGTATTTTCTTTTGCATTTGTAATGGAATGTTTTTTTTTTTTTTTTAGTTTAATTTGTAATTTTCAACCAAATGGAGAAATGGGATAAACGGGGAAACGGGGAAAATGGGGAAATGGGGATGGGGATGGGGATGGGGGGACCTCCCACCAAAACTCCCCCATCCCCATTTTCCCCAAATGGGGAAATGGGGAGGGATGGGGAAGGGTTTGAGAAGTGGGGATGGGGATGGGGATGGGGGACCTATATCCATCCCCATTTCCCCAATGTGCAACCCTAGTTGTGAATGCAGGAGAATTGGGACCGAATCTTAAAAAAATACGGTTCAGGGATGCTTCTTCATTATTTCGTAAGGGAAATTGTCACACCAGTAAGTAATTTAATCGAGCAAGACTGTATTGATGAATTCAACTAGATTTGACATTATGCGTTAGCTGATTCAATGACATTCATTTGGGCAGTTAAGCAGCAATGAGAAAGCTGAAGAAGTTGAAGCTTTTTTTGGCAGTCATGTGAATCCTGCAGTCGACAAGATTCTGAAGCAAAGCATCGAAAGAATCCGAATCAAGGCAAGGTGGATTCAAAGCATCAAGCAAGAACAATCCCTTCCAGACCTTGTTAACAATACAATTGCTAATACTTCATAATACAATTTCCATGTTAAATGTACATTTTCGTATATTATGATATTGTCTGTTTCGGATAATTCTTTCGGGTGAAAAAAAGCATGTAAATGTTCGCACAACCAATAATACTTGAAGTTGCTATTGGTTAATTTATCATCTGTAGTAGATAAAAGGAATTCAGCAATTGACCATAGAAGGTGAGACTGAGAGCTTCATATACATTAGTTAGTCAGATAACAGTTTGGTGTCTAGGGGGTGGTGGAGGTGGAGGGGGGGTCCAAAAATCGGAAATATCCTCAAATATCGAGAGTATTTGAAGATATTTAAGGATGTTTTTTATATCGGCACTCCTGAAAGCCATGGAAAATATCTTGGAAATATTTTCGATATTTGACATTAAAATATTCAATGTTTCACCTCAAGTGAAAGACAATTGATTATGCAACAATTGTATTAAATAAACTACTTATTAAAGCACTACTTAGGCCTGTACGGCCACATATATTTGTGCTAAATGAACCTAAATCGGTCATTGAAGCCTGGTTTAATTGCCGACGACAACTCAATCACTGCCGTTCGAAGTAGAACGCAGAGAAAGCCAAGTTTTCAAGTATGTCATTGTAAATCTGAAGAATATTGTTTTGATTTTGTTTTTGTTGTCAACCTCACTCTCTCTCTCTCTCTCTGATTCTCTGATTTTTGTGTGTGAGAGAGAGTTCTAATATTCTTTGCGTGACGAATTGTGTCTCATCGGCGTCGATCTAGCGAGGTCGAGTCGACTCACTTAATGGAAATCCTAACAGTAAAGGGTAAATCTTCGAATAATTTGGTTTTCAGGGGGGAAAACAGGTCATTTTTAAAACTAGAGAGTGCAAAGTTACGAATATGGCAAACCTCTGGGAAAAATAATAATATCTTTTTTTTTTAACCCTCAAATCTCTACGTATACACCATGCAATGACTCCATACCATTGTAAACAAGCAACAGCCAACAGGTCCCGATTTGATTTTATTATTATTATTATTATTATATAATTCTTTATTTCTCATAACTTAAATAAAGGTTCGTAAAATTATATAAATAACAAATAAACATCAAAACTTATCATAAAATCACTTTAATCTTCAAAAGAGAAATTATTGAGGGATGGAGGAGATAAACCTGTTTTTTGTGGAGGAACAGACCTATACAGGGAAAGGAGAGGAAATGAGGAGGGAGATTTGACCCCTGAAAGTTGGGTGTTCTGCACAAACCATTTCCATTTCAGCTTTTTTAACTTCCAAACACTACAAAAAAAGGGGACTTTTTGCCGCGAACAGATCCGTGGCAAAATCCGCGGCAAAAGGGCTTTTACCACGAATTTGCTGCGGATTTAGGGTGTTGCAAATACGGCCGTGGTAAATTTTTTTGCCACAGATATATCTGTGACAAAAGGTGTTTTTGCCGCGGCAATTACCTGCGGCAAAAACCTGTTGCAAAGTTTTTTACATTTGCCACAGCAGCCATCCGCGGCAAAAAATGCTTGTAAATTTTTATGCTATTTTTTAAAATAAAAATTTTCCTTAATTTTTTTTTTTCAAGACAATAAAAGAAAAAAAAAAACATATGATAAAGTAAATCATCTGAATCATGAAACTGATTTTTTTTCTTTTATTTCCTCTCACCATAAATGCATTACATATTTAATCTTTACAGTATTCTTCCTCTTTCTGTTACAATAAATAAACCCAAATTATTCTTCAAATGAATAAATAAATAAAAAACCCAAAACAAATTTTTTTTTTTTTTCATTTTAATTCTACATTTCTAACAACTCATTGAGTCATTGGATAAGCAAAGAAGAAGATAAGTAAGACCGACTCTGAGAGCATGCAAGATGGTTTGTGAGGACACGTCTGCAAAATGCTGGACCTGATAAGCTTGCATTGCACTTCATAGACTTGAAGATTGAAGTCATCGCCCAGTGCCCACTAATGAATCGATCAGTATATTACCCTGATGTCAGAATTGTAAGGAAACCCAGAAATCAGAAAGTCATAGAGTCGTAAACTTCTTTACAATTTTGAACATAAGGCAAAGGAAATAAAACAAAAGAAGCAATCCAATAGTTCATCGAAGTAAACAGAACTTGTCCTTAATTAATTTTATGTGTTCAAGTCTTCCTTAGTGCTTGAACATCATCATTGCCTATGAATCACAAAAACTGCCAAACTACTAAAATAATTTACTCCTGAAGTCCATTATATACCAGTACCTACATATATTAGAGACTTTTTGAGTAACAAGGCACACTAAACTCCTAAATCATATTACTAATAGGAAATGAAAGTTAAATGACTACTAGGAAATGAATATCACAATCTCAATATACATTACCTATAACAAGAGGCAGCTGCTTGAGACAAATTATTCTATTCTCAGTTTCCAGATCCATCTAAATCTGCAAAGTGAGTTTAAAAATTATTAAGTAAAAAGTTGACATATAGAGAAATGTAAAACTTTGGGACATAAGCAAACTACTAAACTGGATTCATAAGCAAAAAATTTAAATGATCAGTGAATTCAAATTCAACAAAGCTTTGTTCTTTCCAAATTTATAAACCTTATCATCAGCCATGACATATTCCCTGCCAAACTATTGAACGGTGATTATTCCCAGCAGCCATGACATATTCTGCATAAATGAAGTCCCAGCTATAAATCATTTGACAGATAAATAAAATTAAAACTTGTAAGAAAATTTAGCAAGAGCTTCTTAAAAGTAAATAACAAAGTTGCAGAAGCCAATATAAATTCAAATAAAAATGTTTACCTGAAGTTGGTGACACAAACAGAGCGAATTCCAGCATCAGCAGCTGCACAACATGCAACTGGAACAACATCTGAAATCTGCTTCAATTAGGATGTATCTCGTAATGAATCAAACTCTCCTCTTTCCCCTTGAACCAACTAAAGTAGCTATACAACAGGGTCCAATTTAAACTAAAAATGTTTTAAAAGGGCAAAGAATGATAAAAATACCACTAAATCAGCTTTGATTTTGTTGAGCCACTCCACTTCTGTTTCCAAATCCGCTGTTTCTGAATACTAATATGAACAACAACAAAAATAAGTAACAGAAAAAGAAAAAGGAAAAAAAAAAAAAAAATGACAAAACAGCAAAGTGACTCGACATTGTGGAGATAATGATATACACAGATTATACTTTCTTCAAAGAAGCAAGGCGGTCTACTGTCAAGGCATCTGCCTGAACTGCACCGCAGTCCAAAAGTACCTGATCAGAAATTGGCATGAATTCAACTGCATAATTTATCTTGTTTTGTAAATACAATCAAAATTGCAACAGAAGAGAAGTCAAGTCAAACTAAGTTTGACTGATATATGATCAAGCTGATTCCAAAAAAAAAAAAAAAAAAAAAAAAGCAATTACCTTGCAAATGAAGAGGCGAGGTGACTGAATTTCAGAAGTGAAGACAAAATCGGGAGCATCGGTGACGAGGCTACGTCGACGAAGCGAGAAGCAGAGGCGACGTCGACGAAGCGAGAAGAGCGGCGCGACTGCGACGAAGTGAAATGCTGTGGCGGTTAAAAAAAGTAAATTAGATATATATTTTTTTAATTTTTTTTAATTACCGTTACAAATGACTGAGGCAAATAAGTATAATATTTGACACACCTGTCAATCCGTGGCAAACATTATAAAAAAAAAACTGAGAGCAATTTTTTTTTCCGTGTTTTTAGTTAACATTTGTCACGGATGAACATCAATTAAGCTTAAATATATTATTTATATTGAATAATCTACGAAAAGCTCACAAAAAACATTATATACAAAAATGCGATTAAAAACGAGTACAAACAATAGAAAATGAGGACCTCAAATAGGTGTAAGTATAGTCCGATCACAAAACAAAATGAGTTCTACAAGAGAGACGTTTTTTGGGTAAAGACAACTTATATTAAAAAATTGCAGATATAAAACTGGATAAGCATTTTATTTTCCTTGATCAGATATCTAAGCAATTATGGACTGATTTGAATCTTTTGGGGTGTGGTTCATCTTCCATCTCACCGATACATTAAACGGACTCCACACTTCTCCACCTTAACATCTTCTATGGGATCAGAACGTTTCCAGAGAGAGAACTTGAAAACGACCTCATTATCATAATATAATGATTCACAAGGATAAAGTGAAAAATCCAATCCCACGAACACATGGGTCGACTGATTAAAATCAACATGCTCCAAAAAAAACGCTCCACTAACAACACTGGAGCCGTTCCCATCTTTAGATTGGATGGTCAGAAAGCAAATATCATCTTTATAACCGTCAGCATCTGGATGGCCTTCAAATGCCACGACAGCACAGAAAGCAAAACCAACAAAGTTATGATTGAACCAATCTGGTTGCAGCTCCGCATGTATGAGTGATCCCGTACACTGAATGTCAAACCACTTTGGAATCTCATTTCCGGGATAAAATAGTTGAACAGTTGATTTTGGGAGAGTTTCAACATCCTATATCATGAATATAATTATTTTATAAAATTGTTAATTTTGACATAAAATTATTTTTCACAAAAAAGAAAGAAAGAACTTCAAATTAGAATGGAGGGAGTGAAACTGACCTTGTCAATATAATTTATTATTTTCCGAAGAGCATCTGTCATAATACATTCGAGTAAACTTCGATCCAATTTCAAACAATTATTCAGCATAACCGTGCGGGTTTTATAATCGTTTAGGAAAATATTTTTCTCTCGAAATGCAAAACACGATAACCCTTCTAGTGATGAGCAATTGGATGCATCTATATTTATCAAAGGAAGCTCTGGTAAAACTTTAAGCCTCTTGCAATTGCGTATGTAAAGGGCTTTTAGGTTAGACAGGTTTATAATGCTTGATGGTATGCTTTCAAAATTGTTTCCGGTCAAACTTAATTCTACTAGCGAGGATAAGCAACTGAAGAGATTATCTGGCACCTCTGTGATATCACAGTTTTGTAGAAGCAAAACTGTCAGCTGATTGTGCGATAAAAGAGGTAATATGCCTCCGATTGTATCCTGACCCATTATTCTCCCAAAACTTAAAGATTTAAGATTCTCCAAACAGGTTATAGATGATGGCAGTTCTCTTAAAACAGTTCCCGTAGTTCTGAGGTCCTTCAAGGAGTTTAAAGTTCCTATATCGTCAGGAAACTTATCAAGTTTTGAGCAACCTACCAGAGTAAGAATTTCAAGAGATTTCCATTTACAAACGCTTGTTGGAAGACACTTAAGCTTAGAACAATCGTAAAGATCCAAATAAACCAATCTGCTCAGAACCTCGATGGAAGAGGGAAGTTCTTCTATTGGGGTTTTACATAACCGTAAGTTTTGTAAATTGTGTGGGAGTTGTGGAAGCATCGTGAGTTTTAAGCAGTCAGATAAATAAAGAGTAGTAAGAGATTTCAAGTCACTGCAATCTGGAATCGCCAACAAACTCTCACAATAACTTAAATTCAATATCTCAAGATTTTGGGCCTTCGAGAGGTCCGGCAAACTTGTTAGCTGCTTAGAACCCATGAGGTCAATTTTTTTTAAATTTGCAAGTTGCTGCAAGTTAAAAGAAATCAGCAAATGATGCTATCTCTTGATATCTATATTACAATAAAAAGATCAGCAAGTAAAGATCAAAATATACCTGAACACCACTCCATAAATTTTCAACCTTGCTTCCAGGCATTGCTAGTTCCACAAGTTTCTCCGGTTGAATATTTGACTGCAATGATTTCAACGGGCATCCTTCCCAATGAAGATATCTTAACTCAGTGAAAATAGATTCGAGGCCTTGAGAAACATGCACCTTATTACTCTGAGAAACTTGCACCTTATTACTCTCCCCCCAGCGCAAAATAAATGAGGAATACAAATTCAAGAATCTCAGATTATGCATCCTTGACAGAGCAAAAGGCTGTAAGTCTATATCTCTTATTTTTGACATATCCAAAGAGATACCTTCAATTTTTCCAGTCCCCTAAATTACCAAGAGATAAGTTAGTATTTAATGCATTCTAAAGGTATGTTTAAGGAAACTAATAAATTTAAACTAATAAAATAATGAATCTGGATCCTTTCCTCAATTTAATTGTCATTATTTCTATAATCTATTTTCACTAGCAAATCAATAGTCTAGCTTATTTCTATTAATTTTTATTCCATTACTCTACTAAAAGATAGAATCAATCAAGATCATTGATTTAGGTGAGGACAATGTAAGGAGAGGAGGGATCCAAATCGCTAAAAGAATAATGAAAAAACTAATTTCAATATATCATTCTATATTTACATCACCCTATAATTACTAATTTTTTTTTTCTTTTTTGAAAATCCAACCATCCAAATTTAATTAAAATTTAAAAAGGATACAAGATGATGATAAATAAATTAAAATTAAAAAAAAAAAGTAAAGTAAATTAAAATTAAAAACCTAAAAGACAAACAAACAAAAAAAAAACAAAAAATAAAAACCACTAAAAAGCAACGCCTGGTGGAACTTGGATGACGCCACGAAACACAAATCTCAAACTAAGAAGATTTTGGGGCTACGGGCTTTCTCAGGAGGCCCATGTGCATCGGACTTGAAATATAAAAAATGAAAAAACGTTTATAAGATTTTTAATTCTTTAAGAGCACAATTTAGGGATGACAATAGGGTGGGTTTGGGGTGGGGTGGCCCTCTTTTCACCCTGTCCCATTTATTTTTTGAAACTCCATCCCCATATAAAACTTTACAATATATGTAGTTGGGCGGGGTATGCTTTACCCATCCCCACCCATTTACCCCATTTGCTTCATTTAATCAATTTATCAAAAATTATTTATTAAAGCAATAAATATATAACCTAATGAGTATTATATAATATATAAAGTAATTCTAAAAATTATTGAAAATCATCTCACAAATATTAAAAATAAACATAAATCTCACAAGTAAACAAATAAATTAAATAATTTTTAAACATAACATTAAAAGAATATATATATATAATTATAAAACAAATATTATATTTTAAGCGGGGTGAGCCGGGGCGGGGATTATAAACCCATCCCCGCCCTATACCCACAGCGGGTTTTACTATCTATCCTCATCCCTATCAAATTGAAACCCATCCCCACCCCATAAGTGCGTGTCCCCGCGGGGCCCCATGCTATCCCTAGAGCACATATTAGTATATATATGCAAATACATCAAAAAAAATAAATAAATAAATAAATAATGTATGCTGGTTAAACCCCAACATTCCAGACCAAACTACAAATGCATTAAAAAAATTTGTATGCTGGTCAAATTCGAAAATATGGATTTTTTTTGTTTGTTTGAAAAAATTACCCAACCACACTGTTCTATGTGAGCTAATGCATGATGACTAATATGAGAATGATACTGAATCTTACCGTATTTTTTGTGAATACATGGTATATATCTTCGTGATGCCATAATCGGCTGCGCTTGCCAGGATCTTTAATAGATTCTTCTTTAACAATTCTTCTACCCATTGCTTGCAACAAATCATGCATTGTTAGCTTGTCCTTTGACACAGTGATCACAGATTTATCCTTGAGAATACTTATTCCAACCTCAGCGGAGAAGCCACTAGCCTCTAGAAAACGTTTTGCATGATTAACGTCCCACCCTTTAATGAAAAATGCAATATCTAAAAATATGTTTTGCTCATTATAATCTAATCCATCATAACTTATTTTCAGCACCTTATGTATATCTTTATCAAGATCGTTTTCTAGTTTTTTGATTGTACTTTCCCACACTTGTTTTTCCTTGCCAAACAAAGCGGAACCCAAAACTTGAAGAGCTAATGGAAGACCTCCGGCATAATTAACTAACTGTTTTGACAGCTTCTCGTAATCTACCATGAGAGTGTTTTTTCTAAAGGCATGCCAACGAAAAAGCCGAAGAGCATCAACAAAAGATAATTCCTCAACTTTGTAAAATTTATTTACACTACAATTCTTAAGTACTTGCTTATCTCTCGAAGTTATAATGATTCGACTTTCCGAGTTAAGACAATTAAGACTTCCTATCAAAGATTCTATTTGCTTAAAATCAGTCACATCATCAAAAACAATCAACAGCTTATAACGCGCAAGCCTTTTCCATAGGAAGGCGGGTTCTAGAGAGAAAGTACCAATATTTCCATTTTTATCACCAAATATATCTAACATAAGTTCTTGACGTAATTTATTTAACCCACCACATTTTTCTGATGCTTCTCTAACATCGGGAACAAAATAAGAACCTTCAAATTTAGAAGACATTTTTTTCAATATTGCTCTTGCAAGAGTAGTCTTGCCTATACCACCAATACCCCAGATTCCTACAACGTGAGCATCCTTCCACTCATTCTCTAGCAACGATTCAAGTTCCTTAAACCTGGAATCAATTCCAATTTCATCATCATAATCAGTTGAGGAGACAGCATCGAGTCGCTTCAGAACATCTTGTACAATATCTTCGATAAGAACAGACTCAGGCCTAACATATATGTTGAAAAACCAACCGTAAGTTGCCAAAATAACAAAGATAAGAATGTCTTGTATATTTGAATGCAGTTTAAGCTACTTTTTACATGGAAATAGGGGATTTTGTCGCTCTTTTAAATTGGTGTTTCATGAGTGTCACCACCTTAATAATAAGTTTTAAAGGTACCAAATTAAGTGAACTTTCAAAAATGCCCTTATGTTTCATGGTGTTATATTTTTTATTTTTCATGTAATTTCAGAGACTTTTAAAGTATTTCCGAGACTTTTCAGGTGGTTTCCGAGACTTTTTGGGTAAAAATGAAATTTTTCGAGACTTTTGGTCATTTTCAAGGCGTTTTGGTAATTTCCGAGATTTTCTTGGCAAAAATGAAATTTTTCGAGATTTTTGGATTTGGTCATTTCAAAAATTTCATTTTTTTCCCAGAAAGTCTCAGAAATTACCAAAAGTCTCGGAAAATTTCATTTTTACCCAAAGAGTCTTAGAAATTATCTGAAAGGTTTCAGAAATACATGAAAAGTCTTAGAAATTACCTGAAAAGTCTTGAAAATTCCTGAAAAGTCTCGAAAATCCCGATAAGTCTCGGAAATTACTTGAAAATTTTTTTCAATTTTTTTTTCATCTTCTTCTTAATCGACCTCCATTGGAGGCCGATTTCAACCTCAAATAGAGGTCTTTCACCACCATTGATGGAGGATTTTGAAAAAAAAAAAATAAACAGAATAGTGAAGAAGGTTGGTGTGAGGGGTATTTTTATCCGTTCACTATGATAAATGTAATTTAAACTTAACTTACTAAAGGAGTGATAGTCTTATGTACCATCTCAAAAAGGTTTTATATAATTTTCGAACCCTCTATGTTTTACTCATAATTTATCTAAGAAGGGGCAGAAAGCAAAAGTTTATACACGATGAAAGAGTAAGAAATTCTTAGTCACTTACTTATTGTTACGTGAATCGAAGCCAGATAGACCTGCAGCTTTCTTGAGAGCATCCTTCCACCTCTGAACTTTGTCTAAACTATCCTTAAAACGTTCTCCGTGCTTATCAAATGCATCTGCAAAACTTCCTTTCTGATGCCTTACATCTGATGGATCTACCTCATAAAAAATTGGTATCACGATCTGTTTGTACTTTTCCATGCATTCAAGGATTGTTACAAGTTCTTCAAGACACCAACTGGATGAGGCATAGCCTTTTGAGAAGACAATGATTGAAATTTCTGACTCTTCAATTGCTTTCAAAAGAGATGGGGAAATTTCATCTCCACTATTAAGTTTGTAATCAATAAAAGTTTCAATTTTTTTCTCAAGCAGAGCTTTATGAAGATGGCTGGTGAAGTTTTGGCGGGTATCCTCACCTCTAAAACTCAAGAAAACATCATACTTTATTGATTGAGGAGTGATAGATGAAGAAGAAGAAGGCAATGCCATTACATCATACTTTTTCTTTTTCTTTTTTTGAACTGCATAGATTTTATTAGAAGGCAAACAAGCCAGAAACAGAGAGACAAGGAACAGCAATAACAAAGGCACCCAGCCAAGAACCAACCAAAAAACAAACAAACAGCCCAAGTAGGAGCCCAAAGCACCCACATCATACTTTATTGATTGAGGAGTGATAGATGAAGAAGAAGAAGGCAATGCCATTATATTCGGATTGATGAGAAAGACTATTGAAATAATTGAAGAGGGTTGAATTCTATATATATGGACTACTTCAACACTAGCTATGAAGCACGGACACGTGTGGGATACGCGTGGGACACGTGTCCGACACGCAATTTCCCGTTGAATTTCCGATGAAATTGACTTTCCGATAAGGCACGGACACGCTTGGACATGGAAGGGACACGTCTGGGGCTGTGAACAATGTATCAAATCCAACCCAAAATACCCAAATCACATGCAAATCAAAGGCAAAAATGCAGGAACATGTCAAAAAGGGGAGAGAGAGAGAAACGGGAGAAGAGAGGGAGGGCGTGAGAGAGATGGAGATTGAGGTTTAGAGAAAGAATGATTGTGAGACTGTGAGAGATAAAAGATGCAGAGGATATGACTTATGAGGTTGAGAGAATGGGTGCTGTACTGCTCTACTGTGGTACATATTTGTTACTGATGTTATCTTTATTGAATTATATATATATATATATATATATATACTGTCCAATTCTTATCAGTGCATCCTGATATAACTTTATCAGGATATTGAATGTGAGCCACTCATTTATAACAGTGATTTGATAAGTGCATACATACCAAGTTAAAGTAGGTAAAACGAATGGCTCACATTCAATATCCTTATACAATCCTATCAGTGCGCACTGATAGGATAATTTCCATATATATATATATTAAAAATAAATATATATTATTTTAATGTTTTACAAATATTACTCTGTTCTTAAAATCTCATGTTTCCTGGTGGATGCTAAGCAGCTTCCTGGAAACTTCGTTCCAATTAAAATTAGTCTTTGGAGTTACTTTTTTGTGGACCCTTTCACTTTGAAAACGGAGCACCACGTCTGAACAGAGCAATAATTGTCTTGTGGACTGCTTTTGTTTTGCATCTTTTTTTCTTGAGCCCCTTCATTTATTATTTACATATTTATATTAAGTGAATTGACAATACAGTATTATCTATTTAAATGAGACCAAATTTCCAAGAAAAGGTAGTAACATCCATACTAACAATTAGACTTAATAGCACCGGACCCTCCTGAAGTATACGTGAATTTGTAAATGGTCCCCTAAATGTTTTTTTCGACGGTAAACCTGTATAGTCACGTTTATTTGCAAATATACGTGAATTATTTGCTAGGGTCCATTGCACCGGGTGCAAACAAGATTTTCTCTTCCTAGTGGATGCTAAGCAGCTTCCTGGAAACTTCAGTCCAATTAAAATTAGTCTTTGTAGTTACTTTTTTGTGGACCCTTTCACTTTGAAAACGGAGCACCACATCTGAACAGAGCAATAATTGTTTTGTGGACTGCTTTTGTTTACTTTTGAGACTTGTAATAATGTTTTGCATCTTTTTTTCTGGAATTAAAATTGGAATTAAAATTAATACCACCGCCCAATGTAGCTCAAGGATACGTAAAAACATTCATTCAATCTGGTAATGTCTCAAATTTAAATCATTGTCATTGCAAGTGGTATATAATTTATTTTTAAAAAAAAATTAAAAAAAAATTGGGGTTAAATTTGGTAAGATGTTGGCTAAGTGGTATACCACCCGCACTCATACATTGAAGTTGTTAGTTCAAATCATATCATCTTATTTAAATCATGAAGGAATTGTAAAAATAAAATAAAATAACAAATGGGAAGTAAATTTTCTAAATGGAAAGCAGACGGCGGTTGAAATTAGGAGCAAATGACGAAAGAAAACAAGCCACGAAAAGCAAAGGAAGGCCTAAAGGAGAAGAATGTGACGATTCATAGGAAAACAGGAAGAGTGACGATATTTACACCCCTTAAAAACGGTATGTACATCCCAAATTTGTAAATCTTCAAAATTCCAACATTATCCTTAAACTAAATTATTAATATTTTAAGCAAAAGATATTATAACCCTTTTTCTTTTTCTTTTTTTATTTTTATTTTTATTTTTATTTTTATTTTTATTTTTACATTCTAAACTAAATTTAAAGAGGAATAAAATAAAAATTATTTTGTTTTGTAAAGGGAATAAAATAAAATTAATAAAGAAAAAACAAAAACTTGCATTGTATACTTGAGAAATCTCGAGAGGATGAAGAAGATAGATCTATAGTCGTGTATAATTTTATTTATGATTCCAACATGAATAGGGCTGCCTCCTGCCCTCCACCATCTTAGATCTACAGCCTCCTCCATCAAAAGAGAGGAGAAAGCCAGTCTCCTCCCAAATCTGGGTGTGGCTTCTCAATTGTTTTTTTATTTTATATTTTTTTAATTATTTATGATTTATTTATTTATAATATAGTTTTTTTCAAAATTAAAAGTAAAGATATAATTGGTAATGTGCGAGATGTGATTACAAGATATAAGCTTTTAAAAAAATTGAATGGGGCGTTTATACAAAAGGGGTGTACATACTGTTTTTTAGGGGTATAAATATCACAACTCAAACGGGAAATACTTGAAATAAAGGATTGTATATGTTATTTAGACTGAAATTTAATTAATAATAGTAAACGGTTTAGATGACTTGACTTAGCGTTGCTGCTTTGAAAGCCAGAACGCAATGGGCAGCGGTTGTCTTTGATTAATGGTTCCTGAAGATTCATAGCAAAGCTTCACAATGCTGTGTATTACACAGCGTGAAGCAATTTGATTCTACTTTGCTATTAAACTTCACATATATCAAATTTAACTTATTTTTTAATTTCACAAAAATCAAGACTCGACTTTGCTTTTTCATTTTTGTTGACTTTGAAGTCTTCATCAATAATTCCAACATTATTATTATTATTTTTCTTTAAATTGATGCTTCCTTTAAGCTTCTAAGCTATTGCTTTGAATCTTCAGGAACCATTAATCTAATATTATATCAAGGAATTTATACATAAGAGATTTAATAATCAACATAAGAGATTTTCACCTTATATTCTTTTTTTAATTAATTTTATATTAAATTAATCACCACCATCAAGATGATCACATCATTTATTTTTTTAATTAATTTTATATTAAATTAATCACCACGACCAAACTGAAACTTTGAGTTTGTCAAAAAAAAAAAAAAGACTTTGAAAAATGGAAAAAGTCACAATATCAATTTAATGGGAAGATGAAGACCAATGTTTACAGTGTTGTATTATATTTTATATTTTATTTTTGTAATTATAGATAAAAATATCCATCTATTTAGCATCAAAGTTAACGGAGTTTGATGGAATGACTATTAGTGTCATAAAGTTCATCAACAATAGCCATTTTAGAACAACTTTTCAATCTAGTGACCATTTTGATAGTGTGTTATCAATTCAATGAATACCGGGGTAATTATCCTTAAGATTTTCATCCTCTAATATTATTGGCATGCAGAAGTTTCTTTCGCAGGAAAATTGGCCCATCCTTTTCAGATACTTCTCTAGCATTCCAACTTTCAGCTGCCCCACCACCATGAGCATTCCACTAACTCCACTTGCTTTAGCTTTATTAACACTACTCCTATAATCATAAACGTTAACTTATTTAGATACCTGCCAAAATTGTTTGAGATTTACCATGCATAAAAATACGATATCTCTATAGGACCATTATTCCATTTCGATATACAAAAATAATCATAAATGATTTTCTCACTTTCATTTATTAAGGTTGTGTGATCTTTTGAAAAGAATTTTTTGATGCCTGAATCCCTGATTATAATTATTTGGTGAACGTTTTATAATTTTATTATGGAATGTGTAAGGATATTTTAGAATCACCTAGCTTATATTCGGTATTCCCATTATGAATCTCATCGACACGTGTATGGATCATTTGATGCTCTGCCTTAGTAGTGATAAATGATAATACCCCTTGGGATTTATTTGATGCTTTGCTGTGGTGAAAAATCTTATCAGGTGTATGAGCAAGTTTGACATGGGTATTGGCTTGGTGTGCGTAAATTTTGTGGAGATGAAATTGTTTAATTGTGATAGAAAAGTATAATATATTGTCAAGTTTCATTGTTTCATAGGTTAATTTCATGGTATTTGATATTTGGTACTTGTTTCAATTTTTTGTTAATTAAGATTTATGTAACCATTTATTTTTAATTCAATTGTTTTTTTTTGAAAAGCAAACTATATTGAAGGACAAAACCAAACAACAAGAAGCAGCCAAGAGAGGCCCAAGCAGAACTGCAACCTCAACCACCTGCGACAGAGGCAAAACACATGCACTCTGTCGCAGCAGGTTGACAGAGCACCCACAAAACAAAAAAACAGCCACAAAAGGCACACAAAAACAGCAGAAAAACCTCAGCAGCCCGTGCAACACACCAAGCCCAGAAAACCACAGACAAAAAAAACGCCCCAACACAAACCAAAATACCAGTAAACCAAAACACAAACAAAGTCAGGACAGCCTCCAATCCAGAACATCTTCACCATCAGCACCTTTTTTCGCCAACAAATCTACGAAAGCATTGGCTTCTCTGGGGCTGAATTCCACTTGAGCCTGCCTCAAAATTCCCAAGAGGTTTCGAATCTCCATAATTAGATGAGAATGAGCCCAACTGCCCACCTCACTGCTATTGATCCACGACACCGCCATCAAGGAGTCACTGACAATCACAATGCTTTTAAACTTCAACTCTGGTCTAGAAATAAAGAGCTGACATGCTCTGTTAATTGCCAAAATTTCAGTTGCAATAGATTTGTGACACCCAACTTTCTCCGAGAAAATACACAAAACTTTGCCTTTACCATCCCGCAACACTCCCCCAATCCCCGCTTGCCCCTTCATCTCCCTAAACGAACCATCTACGTTAAATTTCAGGGTATTCAATTGTTGTACGTGTGAAATAAGTAATTGGAAATTTAATATTGACACGTTTATTAATTAGGAATACAAATGAAGGAAAAAAAAATCCCTGACAAGATAGAGTAATCTCTTATGTTGATTATTAATCTCTTATGGTGAAAATCTCAGATCCGCCCGTGATATAGTTGATTACTCTATCTTGTCGAGGTGGTACTGGTTGATTGTCGTTTGTGCTGATTTGCCTCTTTTCATCCCGTTAGGATTTTGAATCCTGGTGCATCTTTGACACCGTAATTGATCACCAAAATTATTAATTATAATGAAAACGAGAGAGAGATTCTACTTTGCTATCAAATATATCACCTTTTACAACAAGCAGATAATTCCAAGTACAGAACAGTCAACTGGAAAGTAATGCAGAGGACTAACCGCCTTTCCATTTGTGCATTTAATATGAACCTCTTGACCGTTGATCCGGGTAACTTCCCCATCAATCCATGCCAAAACACGATCTTCAACCCATACATGGGAACCTACAATTATGTTATCCGGTGCCGCCTGCAAATGTAATTTCACTTAAGTAACAATGTAACATTAAACCATAAAATGTCATTTATTAAGTCCAAGAAGCCATTAGAGATGTTTCATGAAAGACAAATTAAACAATAAAAATTTTAATTCCCAGGAGAGCAGAAATGCATACATCATTTCTAAACTTCATATCAAAACAAAGCAGAATCGTATTGGTTTTGAGAGCCACAAGCAGGAATATTGTATCAAAAATACAAGTCTCCATAAGTACACGTATCATGCAGTGCAATAACTCAAGTATATAACACATGTACTACTATGTAACTATGTTGTTATGCTTACAAAGAGCTATAATTTGCAACATTATATAACACGAAAGAAAAAAACTTCCAAAATAGCCGACTAGAAAGCATGCCTCCGATTCCAATAAGGAAATCATTTTCTTAAACTGCCGGTAAATTCATTCACTAGAATCCTAAAATTGCCTCAGTAAATTCAATCAATTAAACATAATTGCTATTCAGAAACGGTGAAATGCTAAAATCCCCCCTAAATGTGGCATTCCAAAACGCCAACAACCAATTACAAAGCAACCCTCAATTTCTAAGCTGTCTATACATCATTTAATTCCCGGAAAAACAGCCACTCAAAAACTTAAAAAAAAAAAAAACTGGATATCAACTTACATAACAAATGAACCAAAGTACCAAATTTCAATCAGAATCCATTCTTTCACACAAGAATTCTCACAATTCACTCACATTTAAACAACACCTCATCAATGAAATTCAAAAAAGAACACAAAGTAGCAGCACAACCCTAGTTCCCAATAGTTCAAATAACCCCTAAGAACCCCCAAAAAAAATTCAAAATTCAAATAGGTATATCACCACCCCTGAAGTCGACAACCTCAAAAAAACAGCACAAGTAGCAGCACAACCCCAGTTCCCAATAGTTCAGATACCCAAAAAAAGAAAATTCAAAATTCAAATAGGTATATCACACCCTGAACTCCACAACCTCAAAACTAAACAAACAAAGTAAACTTCAACATGGGTAAATTGAAAAACCTATATGCACACATAAACACAAATCAAAATGAGCAGAAAATGATTATTATCAAAAGCTTCGTTCAGAATTTACCATTCAATAGTCACCAAAGAAGACACCTTTACGATCCTCAACTCATCCAAAACCAAACCCAGATTCTCGAATAAGTAAAAAACAACAAAACAGCTTTCAAATTCTCAAACAACCACCAACTCTCCCTCCCCCTCCCTCTCTCTCCAAGCAAAAAGTTGTCTCTTTTCAGCTTGTTTCTCTCTCTAAACCTTGAGTTTCCAGAGTTTTTTTTTGTCTCTCTCTCTAAATATATATATCTACAGTTGTGTACTTGTGTCTCTTCTTTTTTGTGTGTTCAAGTTTTTGAAAGTATTTTTTTGAATCTCTCTCTCTCTCTCTCTAATCTAATAATAATATCTATATATATCTCTCTCTAAAAGCTCTCAACTTTACGTTGTTTGTATGTCTGGTCAGCAGCTGTGGTGAGAGCAGGGCAAAATGTGGGACCCACACGCAGCTCGGCTAAATAGCCCCTCTCTCTTTCCCTGTACAAAAATGACCCAAACACTCAAAAGACAATAAAAAATAAAAATAAAAGTTGAAGAAGAAACGTAATTATTATATTATAACTTTAATTACACAATTATCCATTTTCAGACTTCTCTTTTCACATAAAATTACATATTCACCCTTTTGCATTTTTTTAGTAAGAAAAAAAAAATTCAGTTGGTTTTTTTTTTTAATGAAATTTCAAATAGGTTTTTGTTGGTGGGAAAATTGTTTCAAATTATTGGTTAAGGATTTGGTTTTTATTAGAATTCTTGAATTGGTAGACTTTAATATATATATAATTTCAAATGAGAACGTCATGATATAACTTCACGAGGATATTGAATGTGAGTCACAAGTTTTACATATTTTGACTCAAGTGTTTATACACTTATTAAAACTAGTAGTTCACATTCAATACCCTCATGAAGTTATATCAGAACGTCCGTATGAGAACGGGACTGTATATATATATATATATATATATATATATATATATATATGGAGAGAGAGTGAGAGAATTTATTTATATATGCAATATTTTTAGACTTTTAATCCTTTTTATTTAAATATCAATATGTCAATTTTATCATTTTCTAAACTTTTATTTAGTACAAATCAAATTCAGACCAGTAATTGATAATAAAAAAATAATAATAATAATCTTGACTATCGTTTAAAAAAAATATAATAATATATAATATAAGATCTTAGTGTTAACTTGTTTAAATATAATTTTTTATTTGCATGTTTATTTAATGGCAAACAAAATCTAAAAGTGTGTTTAATCTATCATTATAATTTTGATCAAGGTTTTATTTTATTTTAATATTTGGATTTTCTAATCATGTTTTTATTTAATTAATAATGTCAATATAATTCATTCAACTCTTGAAATAGGTTGATGATAAATATAGAAAACTATTTTATAGCATTGAGTATTTCTTATATTTATTTCAAACTAATATTTAATTTAACATTGTTTATTAAAAAATCACAAGTAAATGAATAATTTAAATATAGGGTATTTTGAGAATTTAATATTCTAAATCTTTCAACAAAAAACAATTATAATCATCTTAACAAATAGGAAAATCAAAGGTTGTGATGTAGTTATGGAATTGTATCGAGGGTAGGTATGGAAAAACAATAAATTTACAAAATCCAACCTCATACGACAAGACAAAGAGAAATCCGCCCGGCTTTGCTGGATTTGAAAAATTAATAATTTAAATAATATTTATTAAGAGCCCAACTAAAATGGTATATTACTATTTGACCACATAATTATGCTGTTTTTCACATTTGGGGCTTGTCAACTCAAATTACTAAACTACCCTCATATTTATAAAATAAAAAAAATAAAAAATAAAAACCAGAAGGCAGAAAATACAAAAATATATAAATAAATTTCTGGTATTCTTTTGTATCCATCTTTTAAATGATAGAAAATAAAACAGTAAATGAAGATGGTCTATTCTATTATAAAAAAGGTAAGACAAATCTAAATCGTTATATATAATCAACATAAATCTTTCATTTTATAACTTTTTTTTTTTAAGTAATCTTTCTACTCGTAACTTAAATAATATAGTTTGACACTTACTTATCGGTTTAAGTTTTTAAGTATAATGGTTATTGACATTCTATAGAATCAAAAGGAGTCAAATCACCTCTCCCTTTGCTTACCATTTGGGTCTAACTGTTATTGAAACAAACGTTAAGGTTTTATCGTTCAAGACGTAAGTAAAATTCCCAACATATTAACATAGAACAACTTCATTTAATTACTGTTAGTACATTTGGGTATGGATTAGAAACCCATTATACACCCAAGTGGGCCAAGACCAAAGCCCATGCCCAAGGCCATGTATTGTTATAACTGCATGAGTAGTTTTCTTATGAGCAGTTATATAATCAGTTAATAGAAAACTGATAAATATAACAAAAACTACAACATGCAATAACATGCAAAAAAAAAAAAAAAAAAGTGGTGTGTGTGGCTGTGAAGTGCATGTGAACAATATGCATGAGTGTGTGCAATATAAGGCATGGTTTTGTTGTGTGTGCTTTAGAGTAAGTCCAACAGAGATCATATGTGTGTATGTGTAAGAGAAACACAACTGAGAACTATACAGAGAGATAAACACATATAGATGTGGAGAAAATCTAGAGAATTTTCTCCCATCTCCAACAATTGTGTGGGTAAATTGCATTGTGATCAAAGGGGACTTTCCGATTCCATGATTGTCCTCCGACCGGTGATACAGTTTCAGGTGTTCGATCTGCTTCCGCTGTAGAGATTCGGATTCCGTATGGTGAACGGTAATGATCCGAATTTGTTTTGTTTATCTTTAGAATAATCATCAATTACATTTTTATATATACTTCTTGCTATATATTTGTATTGAGTTTATGTACGAATGAATAAATTACATGGCATGCTCACTATATCTCATCGAGGCTTCCTCGAATTTAAAGTTTAAAGTAACAAATACCAATTTGCCTCTCATGTTTTATACAACAACAACAACCAAAAAAACAAAAAAAAAACCTTTGTCCATACATATGAAACTATCACCAATAAGTCATGTATCTTTATCCATCTAGAAATAAGTAAATTAACAAACCACAATGTGATAAATATATATATATATATTTAAAAAGTTTATCTATCTTTTTTTTTTATTTTTTTACAAAAAGTTTAGATATCTTTTAGAAGAAAGAAACTAAAACCTTGAGTTTTAGATATCTCTCCAAGCAAAAAGTTGTCTTTTTTCAGCTTGTTTTTCTCTCTAAACCTTGAGTTTCCCAAGTTTTGTTTTTCTCTCTCTCTAAATATATATCTGCGGTTGTGTCTTCAAGTTTTTGAAAGTATTCTCTGTCTCTCTCTGTCTCTATAATCTCTCTCTCTCTATATATAAGGCTCTTGTTGTTTGTATGTGTGGTCAGCAGTTGAGGAGAGAGGAAGGCAAAAGGTGGTGTACCCACACGGCAGCTCAGCTAAATGACCGTTCGTGATTCTTACATCGACGACGACTCAATCACTGCCGTCCAAAGTAGAAAACAGAGAAAGAGAAGTTTTCAAGTGCGGTGTAAATGTGAAGAATATTGATTTAGTTTTGTTTTTATTGTCAACCCACTGGATTTCTCTTTTTTCTGTGTGCGAGAGAGAGTTTTAATGTTCTCTGCGTGATAACTTGTGTCTCATGTTCGTCGTCGAGTCGACTCGTCGCTTGTCGAAACTCTTGAAGTGAATCGCGATCGATCCATTGAAGAGTTGATTCGGTGTCGTGGCGATTTCATGAATCATGACAGACCAGACACGTCAGTTCTGACAGGTGACGTTTCAAGACACATCATCACCATTAGATGACATGTCCGAGCACGTCAGCAGCATTTGATAGTGTGCCAGATGATGTGATCAGCCACGTCATCGCCTTTTGATGACATGCCTTGTCACATCATCAGCTTTAATGATGTACCTGTGATGTGTCCGGATACATCATTATTACCAATGACATGGCCGATTATGTTTTGGACACATCAACACATTTCAATGACGTGCCAGTCACGTTAATGATGTGTCCAGTGACGTGTCTGGGCACGTCATAACTCTTCAATAACATGATCAGACACGTCATTATTATCGAAGACATGGCTGTTGACTTTTTAAACACATCAGCATTTTACAATGACGTGCTCAGGCACATCATCACATTCAACGGTTTGTGCTGCGATGTCATTATTTACGATGACGTGGCCGTAAAAGTTTCTAAACACATCAGCTTTCTTCGATGATGTGCCCCAGCACGTCATCATTGACCTAAATTTTTTGTTTTTTTTGTTTTTTTGAAATGATCAGAGGTCGTTTACAGACTAAAAATGTCGGGGTTTTCAATTTGATTTCTACTTGATTGGGTTTTTATCGTTGAAGTTCTTCAACGACATGCATTACTTGGACACAGATTTTCGACACTTCTTCTCTCACGATTCCCTTTTCCCCGTTGTGAAGGTATTTCTACCAATACATTTTTATGGGTATCTTTGTTTGTCTGTTCTTTCTCTTATTCAATGTGTAATTTTTCTGTTTCTGTTTATGAAATTCGACAGCTTTTTCAACTTTCTCTGACTTTTCAACTGTATCACTTGTTATCTTTTTAAATTATATATATGAGTTTTCTGTTTCTTATTCTACAAATAGGATCAGCTGTTATCAGAAATTCAGAATGTTGCAGAGGACTATCTTGGGGATGAAATATTACAAGTGAGAAAGTTTAAATTTTGATTTTGGAGAGGTTGTTTTCTATAGCTAACCGGATCAGATTTCTTATTTTCAAGATAGGTAGCTATCTATATGATGATTCTGTTGTTTTCCATATTTCGTAGGCATGTTCTCTAAGAATCTTAACTATATCATGAAAATTTGATAGATTTAACCCTCTTTTCTTTTTCAAACCAGAAATCATTGAGTTCATACATCAAGAAATATTCTTGGAGGAATGCAAAGACAGAAGATCTATGGAGAGTTATGCAGCAATGAGAAAGATGAAGAAGAAGTGGAAGCATTTTCTGCCAGTCATGTGCAGTTGACAAGAATGAAGAATCCGAATCAAGGATCAGGCAAGAACAATCCCTTCCAGACCTTGTTAAATTCCTTTCCGTTCGCCTCTATCTCTCTCTCTCGAAAAAGAGGAAAATCTGATTAGGGTTAAAGTGTTAAACAATCACTTAAGGACAATTTGGTCTATTTACATTCCATGTTGTTTTTTTTTTTTGAAGGTACATTCCATGTTGTTAAAAATGAATTTTGACCACATCAAAAACGGTGTGGTTTGTCAACACTTGAAAACTAGCTATATGAACTAGTATGAAGTTTCACATATTTCACTGAGCTAGCTTGAGGGATAAACAACAAAGGAAAAGAAAAATGAACATAGAGCAATTCAAAGGCCTAGCAAGGCTACCAAAGTTTGCAATCCCAAGCCACTATGATCTCCACCTTAAACTTGATCTCTCTGCAGCTTGTACTTTTTCTGGTACTGTGAAAATCAATCTCAGCATCACTGAGAAGACCAATTTCCTTGTCTTGAATGCCAATCAACTTCAAGTTCATCAAGCCTTGTTCACCACCTCTGGAAACCAAGTAAGTATATACTTTCGTTGATAATAATGATTACCCATATTTTCCTTTTATGGTTTGTTGTGATTTTTTTTTTTTTTTTTTTGGGGTTTCATTTTTTCAGCAATATTGTCCCTCTGATGTTGTTGTGGATGATGATGATGAAGTGGTTGTATTGGTTTTTGATGAAACTCTCTGTGTTGGAGAAGGGTTGTTAGGGATTGAGTTTTCTGGGAAACTTAATGAGCACTTGAAGGGGTTATATAGATGGTGATGTTTTTTTTCTCTCTCTCCTTTAATTTTCCAAACTTGGTATTTGCTGTTTGGCTGCTTATGGGGAAAATTTTGAATCTTAAAATTGTTTTGTATAGTATCAAAATGAAACAGAAGAGCTTCTGTTTGGCTGCTGAGAAATATGAGGATTAATGAATGAATGAAGAACTAAAGGACTGAGTTAAGATTCAAAATTTTGTTTCATATCCCCACTCATTTTTCTTTGCAACCAAACAAAGGGTATTAAGCAATTCAAAATATATGTATTTGTTTCTTGATCTGATATTCAAACTTTAACAGTACATGTGTGGATAAAGAAGTAAAGAAGAATATGGCAGTTACTCAATTTGAAGCTGCAGATGCAAGGCGGTGTTTCCCGTGCTGGGATGAACCTGCTCTTAAGGTAGCCATTATAGAATATCTTTGCTCTTAGATATGGATTTATGAAAGTGCTAGATGTTTTTGCAAAATGAGAAATCTGCTGCAAAACTAGATATTGTAACGACTTTTCTGACTGTTGATCCTGCTGATTTCTGGGTAATAAAATGGAAAATTATCTTGCTGGATTCACACACGAACACCTATATATACATTTATGCTTTCGTGCTTGTGAAGTAGCTCGTATGTTTTCATAGTTTATTGCATGTAAATTGTACTCTTTTAGAATGTTCAATATTTCCTAAAAACTGAGGAATCAGCTTTATCACTGCAGAATTACTGAATCATTCTTGACAGGCAACCTTTAAGATAACCTTGGATGCGCCATCAGAGTTAACGGCACTGTCGAATATGCCAATTATTGATGAAAAGCTCGATGGGAATGTTAAGACTGTTTATTTTGAGGAAACTCCAGTCATGTCAACTTATTTGGTGGCTGTTGTTGTTGGTTTGTTTGATCATATTGAAGATACAACAGCTGATGGTATGTCTATAAGCAACAAGCCTGTGTTGTTGTTTGATATAAATCACTTTCCTGTTATCCAAATCTTTGAACTCGTCGTGCAGGTGTCATGGTTAGAGCATATTGCCCTGTTGGTAGGAGTGATGAAGGGAAGTTTGCATTAGAACTTACTATTAAATCACTTGATATATTTACTAAGTGAGTACATACATTCCACTTAGACATATCGTAATTCTAATTCCGGTGCTATTAAACTGATATATTAACACTGACCACTGAATTTGTTAGGTACTTCTCAACTTTGTCATTATACACACATCGCTTTTGCATGTTGAACAATTTTGAGTCATCAAATGGAGTTTGTGATTGAATTAAATTCAAGACATGAGGCAATAGTATCAAGTACACTTAAATAATAAAAGCCTTGGTAAAGATCTTAAGTTCTTGAGCAGAAAAAACTCAATTATATATTTCATGCACTATTGTTCCTTGCAATCAACTGGATGGTGGTGTTTTTAGGTGGAGGTACATCAACAAGTTTTCGATGATATCGGCTACAGAAAAGGATCAGCTATTATCAGAATGTTGCAGGGCTATCTTGGGGATGACATATTTCAGGTGAGAAAGTTTACATTCTGATTTATCGAGAGAGGTTAGTTTCTATAGATAACCAGATTCTGTTTTCCATATTTCAGTAGCATGTCCTCTGAGAATTTGAATTATACTATCAAACCTTATTATAGATTTAACCCACTTTTTCTTCAAACCAGAAATCATTAAGTTCATACATCAAGAAATATTCTTGGAAGAATGCGAAGACCGAAGATTTATGGAGAGTTATTTCAGAGGAATCTGGTGTTAATATAAACTCACTGATGAACTGTTGGACAAAGCGGAAAGGATATCCAGTTATCTATGTGAAATCCAAAGATCATATTTTGGAATTTGAGCAGGTGATGGTATTAAATAACAAGAAAAATGCATTTCTTATTAGGAGTAGCTCACAAATTTCATATTAAACCTTGAATGTTTCTCTTAAGTTAGGAATCTGATTCTGATTTGGGATTTTCAGTCATAATTTTTGTCATCCGGTTTGCATGGTGATGGAGAATGGACTGTTCCTATAACTTTGGCCCTCGGTTCGTACGAAAAATGCAAGAATTTCCTTCTGGAATCAAAATTTGGAACTGTGGATATATCAGAATTTTTTCCCTCTTCAGATGAAACATTATGGATAAAAGTTAATGTTGAGCAGAGTGGGTTTTATAGAGTGATGTATGAATATAGACTTGCTGCTCAACTAAGGAAAGCTGTAGAAAACAATTGCTTGTTGGCAACAGATAAATTCGGTATGTGTTATAACTTAACAGTACTGTTTCATCATAAACACTCGAAAAATAACTTCGATTAATCTCATCTTCAGGCATTTTGGACGACATGTTTGGTCTTTGCGAGGCTTGCGAACAACCGTTATCATCTTTGCTTTTGTTGATGAATGCATACAGAAATGAGATGGATAATATGGTGTTATTGAAACTCATCGACGTAAGGATGCATTCTGTATCTAGACAATGACATAAATTAGAAATGATACTTACATCATACTGACTTTTAAGCAACTTATGTGACAACAGGTTTGTTATGATGTTGTTAACATCTCAACAGATGCCATCCCGGATCCAGTGAATGTATTGAAAGAATTCTTTATCAGCCTCCTCCAATGTTCCGCTGAGTAAGAAAAATTTAGCTTACAAAATTACCCAGTGATGGCTTTTATTCCAACTCAATTGGTTGCATTCATTGTATCGAAGAATTTTCTTTTATTCTAAGGAGCGCTGATACATGGTTGATACATAATAACGTCTATTCTTGTAATTTGCTTCTCATTTTGTACAGAAAACTAGGTTGGGAATCAATACCCGGAGAGAGTCATTTAGATGCAATGTTAAGGGGAGAAGTGTTCATAGCTTTGGCTACTTTTGGCCATGACAAAACTCGCAGAGAAGCAATGCAGCGCTTTCAGGTTTTGTTGAATGATAAAAATACTCCACTTCTTTCTGCTGATGTGAGAAAGGTAACTTTTAAGTCTAAAAGTGTCCATACCATTTCCTTGTACCTTTGATCACTTTTAGATATGATATGCAAAAGCTCTAATTTCTTCACAGGCTGCCTACATTTCTGTAATGAGAAATTCTAGCACAACAAACAGAAATGGCTTCGAGTCTCTGCTGAAGTTCTATAGAGAAGTTGATGCAATGCAAGAGAAAGAACGGATTTTGCGTAAGATTTATATACTATTATTTTAACTAGAATGAATTTATGATTCAATTTATTAGTTATATGTTTTGACATGATACAGAATCTCTTGCATCGTCTCCTGATCCGGATATAGTTCTAGAGGTTCTGAACTTTTTGTTGTCTGATGAGGTACCTCTCTTTATTCAACAATCTATATTAAGTGACAGCATGAATTTTCTTGCTATGATTACGGTTACCGAGTTCATGATCTTAATATTGATTTAGGTTCGAGATCAAGATATCATTTACGGACTTGTAGGATTAAGTTTAGAGTGTCGCGAAACAGCATGGAGATGGTTGAAGGTATGTTCAGTGAATATCTTTCTCTCAGAGTTTGGAGGATTTAGCAATTTAATCAAGAAACTCTTCCACAATATTCTCGGATTTACTTTGTGTTTTGCATTGCATTTGATCATGTATATTTGGTGGTGAATGCAGGAGAATTGGGACCGAATCTTAAAAAAATATGGTTCAGGGATGCTTCTTCATTATTTCGTAAGGGAATTGTCACACCAGTAAGTAATTTAATCGAGCAAGTCTGTATTGATGAATTCAACTAGATTTGACATTATGGGTGCGTTTGGTACGTGGGACGGGACGGGACGGGACGGGACAGGATGGGACAACTTTTTATTGTCCCATGTTTGGCGTGCTATTAGCCTGAGACGGGACGGGACAAGGTGGGACAAAAACCACAAAAATTTGTCCCACCTCAAACCCTAGGCCAGACTTGTCCCATGCATGGGACAAGTGTCAAAAATACCATTTTACCCTCAAAACTTCCAAAAATGACAAATCTATCCAACATAAATTAAAACCCAAGCTCTTTTCCTTTCTCATTCTCTAGCGCTCGCCTCTCTCTCTCTCTTCTTTCTCTCAACCAGTACTCTATCTCTCTCCCTCTCAACCGTTGCTTGGCCGCCGGCGAGGAGCCGCGATATCCCTCTCACTCTCTCCCTCTTCTTTCTCTCTCTGTCTCTCCATTCGACCTCTTTCAATTCGAGCCGATCTGGTGGGTTTTCAATTTTGGATTTGGGGATTTCGATTTTGGGTTTTGGGTTTTCGATTTAGGGCTCTCGATTTTGGATTTGGGATTTCGATTTTGTGTTCTCGATTTTGGATTTTGGGATTTCGATTTAGGGTTCCAGATTTTGGGTTTTGATTTCTTTCACCAATTTTTTGTGAATTAGTTTGTTTATATGTGAAATTATTTGTACTTCTTTTGTGTTTTAGGACTGAAAGAGAAGCAACATCTTTCATTTGGTGTAATTTTACATAATTAAAACTTGAAAGGTGTATTTGTTTCCTTATACCAGATTCGTTGTATGAAAATCTAGCTAAATCAATGTCGGTTTGTGTTATACAGCCGTTAATTCAATTTCCAGCTGTTCTGATGCCACAGATTTGTAATAATTTGTTCTCCTGTGTTGTACATGTTTTAAATTGATGTTTTTAAATGTTGCAGGTGCCAAAAAGTCATTGAGTTGCTGCAGTCTTGCTGTGAGAAATGCAATAACAACTCAACACATTGTGCTTTAGTCTCTGGCCTTCTTAAAAATATAAGCAAGTGAGAGCCCAGACGCTGTTTTCAGATAATCGTATTGAAGACATGGTTTTGAGTTTTCGTTTCTTCGATGTTAACCCAGAACCTAATATGGTGGCTGTTTCCATCGAGTTTGCACAAAACCTAATTTGACTAAAAATTGAACAGACTTGTCAATAGGCTCTTGCTTGCTAGTTTGCTAGTTATGACCAAAATTTTTTTATTGTGGATGTTGAATTTGATGATCCAGATTTGATGATCTGGGTTGAATTTGATGATTAATGATCTGGGTTGTATGAACTTCAAGTCTTCAACAGGTGATGGTCTGTGTTGGATGATGTTCAAAATGATTCACAATTTTTTTAATTATTTAATTATTCTTTTTTAATGGTTGAGATTGTCTGATCAATTAAAATTGAGTATAATTAAGTATTAAAATTGAGCATAACTAAGTATTAAAATAATTAAGTATTAAAATTGATTTTAAAATAATAATAAAAATGATAAAACAAGTCTTTCAAAAAAAAAGGACAATAAGGGCATTCTGGTCATTTGAACCTCTTGTCCCGTCCTGTTCCAATCATACAAAACGCATAACAGTACAGTGAATAGTTCTGTCCCATACTTTCCAAACACAATACATAATAATCTGTTTTGTCCTGTCCCATCCCGTCCCGTCCTGTCCCATGTCCGTGCCAAACGCACCCTATGAGTTAGCTGATTCAATGACATTCATTTGGGCAGCTAAGCAGCAATGAGAAAGCTGAAGAAGTGGAAGCTTTTTTTGGCAGTCATGTGAATCCTGCAGTCGACAAGATTTTGAAGCAAAGAATCGAAAGAATCCGAATCAAGGCAAGGTGGATTCAAAGCATCAAGCAAGAACAATCCCTTCCGGACCTTGTCAACCAATTACTTCACAAGGAATAATTAATAATACTTCATAATACAATTTCCATGTTAAATGTACGTTTTCTATTATGGTATTGTCTGTTTTGGATAATTCTTTCGGGTGAAAAAAAGCACGTAAAAGTTCGCACAACCAATAATACTTGAAGTTGCTGTTGGTTAATTTTGGTTAATTTATCAGCTGTAGTAGATAAAAGGAATTCAGCAATTGACAATAGAAGGTGAGACTGAGAGCTTCGTATACATTAGTTAGTCAGATAACAGTTTGGTGTCTATCTATATATCGGGGGGGAGGGGGGGAATATCGAGAGTATTTGAAGATATTTAAGGATGTTTTTTATATCGGCACTCCTGAAAGCCCTGGAAAATATCTCAGAAATATTTCCAATATTTGACGTTAAAATATTCAGTGTTTCACCTCAAGTGAAAAAGACAATTGATTATGCAACAATTGTATTAAATAAACTACTTATTAAAGCTCTACTTAGGCCTGTACGGCCACATATATTTGTGCTAAATGAACCTAAATCGGTCATCGAAGCCTGGTTTAATTGTCGACAACAACTCAATCACTGCCGTTCGAAGTAGAACGCAGAGAAAGCCAAGTTTTCAAGTACGTCATTGTGAATATGAAGAATATTGTTTTGATTTTGTTTTTGTTGTCAACCTCACTTGATCTCTCTCTCTCTGATTCTCTGATTTCTGTGTGTGAGAGAGAGTTCTAATGTTCTTTGCGTGACGAATTGTGTCTCATTGGCGTCGATCTAGCGAGGTCAAGTCGACTCACTTAACGGAAATGGTGCGGTTATTGACACCCATAAATATGATAAGCACACCCATATTTATAAGTACACCAATGTCTAAAATTTAAAATTAAAACATTACTTTAAACACCCATCTTAATACCAATAGTACCCTTATTTAAATGAATGTTTTCATTTTAATACAATTTATTTATAAACCCTCTTAAGTTATTAACACACTCAATTTCACAAATGATAAATTCTTAAGTTCTTTGGGAGAAAACACAATCCGGCGAATTCTTAAATTCTTAAATTTCGAGAAGCTCTACTTCAGGGAAATGAAAACAGAAAGAACCCTACTCTATCAAGTTGCTGATATTGTATTAATCGAAGGAATTAAGTTTCAGTGTCACAAATAGTAATTAATGCATCAAAAACATCCGAGGTACAAGAGTCTACAAAATAAAACAAAGCTCTCCACCATTCAAACAACAAATCAAGAAACACAAGTTACGTACACTCTTGTGAAGGAAAAAAAAGTAAGTAAACAAATGAGAATACTAGAAACAAAAACCCTCTTCAATTGAAATAATAGTATGAGCTGCAATGTTCCAACTTGTTCGCGAAGAATAGCTTCAATCTTCTCCATTAATCTGGGCATTCTAAAAACATAATTGAATACATGAATTCTGGTGACAACTATTGATTGGAAAAAAAGAAGAAGAAGGAAGATAAGAAAACAAGACCAAAACAATCGAACAATTCGATATTTAAATTGCAGGCTTCTCAAATTAAAACTTTGGTGAATTGTTGCATACCATTTATGTGTAAAGGTGCTGTACATTGTATACAAAAAAGAAAAAAAAAAAAAAAAAAAAAAAAAGGTGTTGTATGGTGATAATGGCATTAAGGTTGCCTTCCCAAGGTGTTGTAAGGTGATAATGGCCATTAAGGTTGCCTTCCCAATAGCATTCATCCTCTATTAAGGTTTTCATTACTTTGTTATACGATAATGGAAGATTTTGATATTTGAAATAGAATTAGGGTTTAGTTTTTGTTTTAATTTCTAATAAAGTGATATAGTTTTTTTGAAAAATCAATGTAAACTATCTAAAAAAAGAAGGCAGAACAGCCAACCAAAACAATGCCAAATCCAGCAACAACAAAAAACTGCGATATTTTTGTAATTAATGGGTGTAAACAACAATAAAGTGATATAGTTGAAGATATGGGTGTAATTAATGATGTGTATATAGTATTTGGTTTATTTTTAATTAAACTAATTTGTCCTTATTGGTAAATTCCTATTGGGATATTTTTGTAATTAAATTTTTTATTAAAATATGGGTGTGTTTATCATATTTATGGGTGTCAATATCCACACCCTAACGGAAATCCTAACGGTAAGGGGTAAATCTTCGAATAATTTAGTTTTCAAGGGGAAAACCGGTCATTTTTAAAACTAGAGAGTGCAAAGTTACGAATATGGCAAACCTCAGGGAAAAATAATAATATCTTTTTTTTTTTAACCCTCAAATCTCAACGTATACAATGACTCCATACCATTGTAAACAAGCAACATCGAACAGGTCCCGATTTGATTTTATTATTATTATTATTATTATTATTATTATTATTATTTATTTCTCATAACTTAAATAAAGGTTCGTAAAATTATATAAATAACATATAAACATCAAAACTTATCATAAAATCACTTTAATCTTCAAAAGAGAAATTATTAAGGGATGGAGGAGATAAACCTGTTTTTTGTGAGGAAGAGGAACATACCTGTACATGGAAAAGAGAGGAAATGAGGAGGGAGATATGACCCCTGAAAGTTGGGTGTTCTGCACAAACCATTTCCATTTCAGCTCTTTTAACTTCCAAAACTCATCAATTAAGCTCAAATATCTTATTTATATTGAATAACCTACAAAAAGCTCACAAAACACATTATATACAAAAATGCGATTGAAAACGAGTACAAACAATAGGAAATGAGGACCTCAAATAGGTGTAAATATGGTCTGATCACAAAGCAAAATGAGTTCTATAAGAGAGACGTTTTTTGGGTAAAGACTACTTATATTCAAAAATTGCAGATATAAAATTGAATAAGCATTTTATTTACCTTGATCAGATATCTAAGCAATTATGGACTGATTTGAATCTTTTGGGGTGTGGTTCATCTTCCTTCTCACCGATACATTAAACGGACTCCACACTTCTCCACCTTAACATCTTCTATGGGATTATCAAAACGATCCCAAAGAGAGAACTTGAAAAAGACCTCATTATCATAATATAATGATTCACAAGGATAAAGTGTTAAATCCAATCCCACGAACACATGGGTCGACTGATTAAAATAAGCACCCCACAAACGAAACACTCTAATAAGAACACTGGAGTCGTTCCCATCTTTAGATTCGAGGAAACACTCACACCGTATGCTAATATCTTCATAACCGTCAGCATCTGGATGGTCTTCAAATGCCACAACAGCACACAAAGCAAAACCAACAAAGTTATGATTGAACCAATCTGGTTGCAGCTCCGCATGTATGGGTGATCCTGTACACTGAATGTCAAACCACTTTGGAATCTCATTTCCGGGATAAAATAGTTCAGCAGTTGATTTTAGGAGAGTTTCAACATCCTATATCATGAATGTAATTATTTTATAAAATTGTTAATTTTGCACAAAAAAGAAAGAAAGAACTTCATATTAGAATGGAGGGAGTGAAACTGACCTTGTCAATATAGTTTTTAATCACTGAAGTTGCTAGACGCTGTATTTTCCAAAGAGCATCTGTCATAATACATTCGAGTAAACTTTGATCCAATTTGAAACAATTATTCAGCTTAACTCTTGAGTCTTGCATAATTGGTTAGCAAAACATTGCTCTCTCGAAATGCAAAACACGATAACCCTTCTAGTGATGAGCAATTGGATGCATGTATATCTATCAAAGGAAGCTCTGGTAAAACTTTAAGCCTCTTGCAATTGCTTATGTCAAGGAATTTTAGGTTAGACAGGTTTATAATGCTTGATGGTATGCTTTCAAAACTGTTTCCAATCAAACTTAATTCTTCTAGCGAGGATAAGCAACTGAAGAGATTATCTGGCACCTTTGTGATATCGCAGTTTTCTAGATACAATTCTCTCAGATTGTGCGATAAAAGAGGTAATATGCATCCGATTGTATCCTGACCCATTATTCTCCCAAAACTTAAAGATTCAAGATTCACCAAACAGGTTATAGATGATGGCAGTTCTCTTACAACAGTTCCCGTAGTTTCGAGGAACTTCAAGGAGTTTAAAGTTCCGATATCATCAGGAAACTTATCAAGTCTTGAGCAATCCATCAGATTAAGATCTTCAAGAGATTTCCATTTACAAACGCTGGTTGGAAGACACTTTAGCTTAGAACAATGGTGAAGATTCAAATCAACCAATCTGCTTAGAACCTCGATGGAAGAGGGAAGTTCTTCTATTGGGGTTTTACATGACCGTAACGTTTGTAAATTGTGTGGGAGTTGTGGAAGCATCGTGAGTTTTAAGCAGTAAGATAAATCAAGATGAGTAAGAGATTTCAAGTCACTGCAATCTGGAATCGCCAACAAACTCTCACAATAACTTAAATCCAATCTCTCAAGATTTTGGGCCTTTGAGAGGTCCGGCAAACTTGTTAGCTGCTTAGAACTTGTGAGGTCAATTTTTTTTAAATTAGCAAGTTGCTGCAAGTTAAAAAAGAAATCAGCACATGATGCTATCTCTTGATATCTATATTACAATAAAAAGATCAGCAAGTAAAGATCAAAATATACCTGAACACCACTCCATAAATTTTCAACCTTGCTTCCAGGCATTGCTAGTTCCACAAGTTTCTCCGGTTGAATATTTGACTGCAACGATTTCAACGGGCATCCATTCCATTGAAGATATCTTAACTCAGTGAAAATAGATTCGAGGCCTTGAGAAACATGCACCTTACTCTTCTCCCAGTGAGATGAGGAATACAATTCCAAGAATCTCAGATTATGCATCCTTGACAGAGCAAAAGGCTGTAAGTATATATCTCTTATTTTTGACATATTCAAAGAGATACCTTCAATTTTTCCGGTCCCCTAAATTACCAAGAGATAAGTTAGTATTTAATGCATTCTAAAGGTATGTTTAAGGAAACTATTAAATTTAAACTAATAAAATAATGAATCTGGATCCTCTCCTCAATTTAATTGTCATCATCTCCATAATCTATTTTTACTAGCAAATCAATATTTTAGCTTATTTCGATTAATTTTAATTCCATTACTCAACTAAAAGATAGAATCAATCAAGATCATTGATTTAGGTGAGGACAATGTAAGGTGAGGAGGGATCCAAATCGCTAAAAGAATAATGAAAAAAACTAATTTCTATACATCATCCTATATTTACATCACCCTATAATTACTAAATTTTTTTTCTTTTCTTTTTTTTGAAAATCCAACCATCCAAATTTAATTAAAATTTAAAAAGGATACAAGATGATGATAAATAAATTAAAATTAAAAAAGAAAAGAAAAGAAAATTAAAATTAAAAACCTAAAATACAAACAAAAATAAAATAATAAAAACCACTAAAAAGCAACGGCTGGTGGAACTTGGACGACGCCACGAAATACAGATCTCAAACTAAGAAGATTTTGGGGCTACGGGTTTTCTCAGGTGGCCCATGGGCATCGGACTTGAAACATAAAAATGAAAAAACGTTTATAAGATTTATAATTCTTTAAGAGCACAATTTAGGGATGGCAATGGGGTGGGTTTGGAGTGGGGTGGCCCTCTTCGCACCCTGCCCCATTTATTTTTGAAACTCTATCCCCATATAAAACCCCACAATATATGGAGTGGGGCAGGGGTATGCTTTATCCATCCCCACCCATTTACCCCATTTGCTTCATTTAATCCATTTATCAAAATTATTTATTAAAGTAATAAATATATAATCTAATGAATATTATATAATATATAAAGTAATTCTAAAATTATTGAAAATCATCTCACAAACATTAACAATAAACATAAATCTCACAAGCAAACAAATAAATTAAATAATTTTTAAACATAACATTAAAAGAAAAAAAACTATATAATAAAAAAAAAATTATATTTTAAACGGGGCGGGGAGGGGCGGTGCGGGTCCCCAGGGGGCCCGTACCTACGGGTTATTTTGCCATCCCTAGAGCACATATTAGTATTTATATGCAAATACATCAAAAAATTAAAATAAAATAAATACTGTATGCTGTTTAAACCCCAACATTCCAGACCAAACTACAAATGCATTAAAAAAATTGTATGCTGGTCAAATTCGAAAATATGAATTTTTTTGGTTTGTTTGAAAAAATTACCCAACCACACTGTTCTATGTGAGCTAATGCATGATGACTAATATGAGAATGATACTGAATCTTACCGTATTTTTTGTGAATACATGGTATATATCTTTGTGATGCCATAATCGGCTGCGCTTGCTAGGATCTTCAGATTTTTCTTTAACAATTCTTCTACCCATTGCTTGCAACAAATCATGCATTGTTAGCTTGTCATTTGACACAGTGATCAGAGATTTATCCTTGAGAATACTTATTCCAACCTCAGCGGAGAAGCCACTAGCCTCTAGAAAACGTTTTGCAAGATTGATGTCCCACCCTTTAATAAAAAATGCAATATCTAAAAATATGTTCTGCTCATTATAATCTAATCCATCATAACTTATTTTCAGCACCTTATGTATATCTTTATCAAGATCGTTGTCTAGTTTTTTGATTGTACTTTCCCACACTTGTTTTTCCTTGCCAAACAAAGAGGAACCCAAAACTTGAAGAGCTAATGGAAGCCCTCCGGCATAATTAACCAACTGTTTTGACAGCTTCCAGTAATCTACCATGAGACTGTTTTTTCTAAAGGCATGCCAATGAAAAAGCCGAAGAGCATCGACAGAAGATAATTCCTCAACTTTGTAAAATTTATTTACACTACAATTCTTAAGTACTTGCTTATCTCTCGAAGTTATAATGATTCGACTTTCCGAGTTAAGACAATCAAGACTTCCTATCAAAGATTCTATTTGCTTAAAATCAGTCACATCATCAAAAACAATCAAAAGCTTATAATGCGCAAGCCTTTTCCTTAGGAAGGTGGGTACTATAGAGACAGTACCAATATTTCCATTTTTATCACCAAATATATCTGACATAAGTTTTTGACGTAATTCATTTAACCCACCACATTTTTCTGATGCTTCTCTAACATCGGGAACAAAATAAGAACCTTCAAATTTAGAAGACATTTTGTTCGATATTGCTCTTGCAAGAGTAGTCTTGCCTATACCACCAATACCCCAGATTCCTACAACGTGAGCATCCTTCCACTCATTCTCTAGAAACGATTCAAGTTCCTTAAACCTGGAATTAATTCCAATTTCATCATCATAATCAGTTGAGGAGACAGCATTGAGTCGCTTCAGAACATCTTGTACAATAGTTTCGATAAGATCAGACTCAGGCCTAACATATATGTTGAAAAACCAACCGTAAGTTGCCAAAAATAACAAAGATAAGAATGTCTTGTATATTTGAATGCAGTTCAAGCTACGTTTTACATGGAAATATGGGGTTTTGTCACTCTTTTAAGTTGGTGTTTCATGAGTGTCACCATTTTAATAATTAGTTTTAAAGGTACCAAAGTAAGTGAACTTTCAAAAATGCCCTTACTTTACATATATATTTTTTACATTTCAAGTAATTTCCGAGACTTTCTGAGTAAAAATGAAATTTTTCGAGACTTTTGGTCATTTTTGAGACTTTTTGGTAATTTCCGAGACTTTTGGTAATTTCCGAGACTTTCTTTGCAAAAATGAAATTTTCCGAGACTTATGGATTTGGTCATTTCAAAAATTTCATTTTGAAAGTCTCAGAAATTGCCAAAAGTCTCAGAAAATTTCATTTTTACCCAAAAAGTCTTAGAAATTACCTGAAAAGTCTCAGAAATGCATGAAAACTCTAGGAAATTACCTGAAAAGTCTAAAAATACATGAAAAGTCTTGAAAATTCTTGAAAAGTCTCGAAAATCCCGAAAAGTCTCAGAAATTACTTGAAAAAATTTTCCAATTTTTTTTTCATCTTCTTCTTAATCGACCTCCATCGGAGGCCGATTTCAACCTCAAATAGAGGTCTTTCACCACCACTGATGGAGGATTTAAAAAAAAAAAACAAAACAAAATAGTGAAGAAGGTTATTGTGAAGGGTATTTTTGTCCGTTCACTATAATAAGTGTCATTTAAACTTAACTTATTAAAGGAGTGATAATCTTAAAATACCATCTCAAAAAGGTGCTATATAATTTCGAACCCTATGTTTTACTCATAATTTATCGAAAGCAAAAGTTTATACATGATGAAAGAGTAAGAAATTCTTAGAGAATTGCAAGAAACATTGAGCACTTACTTAATGACACGTGAATCGAAGCCAGATAGATCTGCAACTTTCTTGAGAGCATCCTTCCACCTCTGCACTTTGTCTAAACCATCCTTAAAATGTTCTCCGTGCTTATCAAATGCATCCGCAAAACTTCGTTTCTGATACCTTACATCTGATGGATCTACCTCATAAAAAATTGGTATCACGATCTGTTTGTACTTTTCCATGCATTCAACGATCGTTACAAGTTCTTCAAGACACCAACTGGATGAGGCATAGCCTTTTGAGAAGACAATGATTGAAATTTCTGACTCTTCAATTGCTCGGAAAAGAGATGGGGAAATTTCATCTCCACTATTAAGTTTGTAATCAATAAAAGTTTCAATTTTTTTCTCAAGCAGAGCTTTATGAAGATGGCTGGTGAAGTTTTGGCGGGTATCCTCACCTCTAAAACTCAAGAAAACATCATACTTTATTGATTGAGGAGTGATAGATGAAGAAGAAGAAGACAATGCCATTATATTCGGATTGATGAGAAAGACTATTGAAATAATTGAAGAGGGTTGAACTCTATATATTTGGAGATAAAAAACGCGTTATCATGGGTCACGCTACCATACAAACCACAAAGTTGGTTTGTACGATATAAACCATAGAGCTGCCTGGTTTATATCGTACAAACCAACTTTGTGGTTTGTACGATATAAACCATACAATATATAACTTGCTTTTTAATTTCACAAAAAACAAGACTTGACTTTGCTTTTTCATTTTTGTTGACTTTGAAGTCTTCACCAATAATCCCAACATTATTATTTTTTTAAATTGCTGCTTCCTTTAAGCTTCTAAGCTATTGCTTTGAATCTTCAGGAACCATTAATCTAATATTTTTGCTTTTTGTTTTATATATGTTATTCAGACTGAAATTTAAGGGATAAGTTCATTTCTAACCATTTGGAACATTGAGTAATCATTTATAACCTACTTTCAAATTTTAATTGTTTATAACCTAATTTTTGCGCTATTACCGTAATGCCTCTTATTTCGTCTTCTTCAACCTTTCCTTTTTCACTCTCCCTGAAACCAAAACCAGATTTCAAGTTTCAACTCCATTAAAGCATAATCATCAAGCCAAGAAAATTCTTTATTGGATTCTCTTACCTTGTCGTGGCCCGCTCTTGGATGTTGCATATTTACTATGGGATTTGAAATCTTTTTTGTATAACAAACTTTTTCAAACCCAATGAATTAGATAATAGATAATGTTGTTCCCTAATTATTTTTGTTGTTGCTTTTGTTTGCATGTAATTAAATTTTATTTCTTAAATACAACTCCACATAATGTTATATACTCTGTCGAAAATAAACTTCAACAACAGAAGACAGGTCCCAGCCTCAAGATTTAGTACAAACAAGAAATAAAATGAACAAGATATTATTGTTGGGAGAGAGTTTAATTGGATTTGAAATGAGATCTAATGGGTTTTGAAGATTGGATCTAGTTTTTAGCAAAGATAAGAAGATGGGATCTTATTTTTGGAGAATAAGCGATTTTTTTTAACAGATATTGATATTGGTGTGTGTGTGTGTTTTTTTTTTAAAAATTTTTAATATTAGTTTTTAATTAATTTTTTAATTTAATAAGAAGAAGAGATGAAGAGATGAAGAAGAAGAAGTCGAAGACTAGAAAGAAGAAAAAAAAGAGCAGGAAAGAAGAAAGAAGAGAGGTATGGAGGAGAAGAAGAGTAAAGAGAAAAAAAAAATTAAAAAATTAAAAAATTAATGGCTGGAGTATTTTTGTAATTTTGGCTAGGGATTAAAAGAATTTATTACAAAATGATTATAAACAATTAAAATATGAAACAGGACTAAAAACAATTTTCCCATAATCTATTTAGCTAGATTTAGCTATTTTCTCGAAATTTAATTAATAATAGTAAACGGTTACATATATTCAGTTTAGATGACTTGACTTAGGCCCTGTTTGATTTTTCCACTTAACACTGAATGACATTTAATGTGTTCAATTTAGTTATTTTGTTTGATTTTTTAAGTGGTAAAATCACTTAATGAGCACCTAAAACCACTTGTTTTAAAAAGTGAAAAATTTTCACTTTTCACTTAACACAAATCCAGGAGAATTTAATACAAAGTTTTATTTCCAAGACTATCCTCACTAATTTAATCTATTTCCAATTTTGTCTTCTGTTAAAGCCTTAATTGTAGTTATATATATTTTTTTCTGATATTTGTTTATCTGACATGATATTTATCTAACATGATATTTGTTTTAATTTGTCTAGTGACAGTTGTTATGTTGTTATTTTATTTGTTTGCATTGTTATATATATTGCTGGTATGTTCTCAAATTTAAGATTGCATCAAGTTCTTAAGACTCCATGTTTTCTAATATACAGCATCGGAATTCTCAAATTAGGCATTTTTATATAGGCGTTGTTATATATATATTATATATATATAGTTTGAAGGATTTTGCTGGTATTTAATTTCACTTATGCAATATTTTGCTTATTTTTATATGAGTTTTTGAGTGAATTATATTATTAGCATTGCAATGAGAAATTAATCATGTTGTTATTAATTGATAATGATATTCAATTTAGAACCAAAAAAAAAAAAAAAAAAAAAAACCAACCTGTCTATAAACCAACCAATCCAGAATAATATAAATTTAAAATATTATTAATAACTAAATAAATTTATTTATAATTAATTTACATGTCAGAATTGTCCTTGATATATTAAATTGTAAATATATAACAAATAATAGTTAGAAGGGTATAGATGTAAAAGTATTTATTTTTAGATATTTATAACTTAAAAAAACAAACAACTTGTCACTTATATTCAGTTTTCAGTGAAAAAAAAACAAACATGTTTTTCAGTTTTCAGTTTTCAGTTACTATTCAGTCTTCAGTAACATTCAGCACTATTCAGTCTTTAAACAAAAAATCAAACGGGGCCTTAGCGTTGCTGCTTTGAAAGCCAGAACGCAATGGGCAGTGGTTGTCTTTGATTGGGCCGTTCCACATCGCTGTGACGCTATCATAGCAAAGCTTCACAATGCTGTGTATTACACAGCGTGAAGCAATTTGATTCTACTTTGCTATTAAACTTCACAGATCTCAAATTTAACTTATTTTTTAATTTCACAAAAATCAAGACTCAGACTTTGCTTTTTCATTTTTGTTGACTTCGAAGTCTTCATCAATAATTCCAACATAATTCCAACATTATTATTATTATTTTTCTTTAAATTGCTTCTTCCTTTAAGCTTCTAAGCTATTGCTTTGAATCTTCAGGAACCATTAATCTAATATTATATCAAGGAATTGATACGTAAGAGATTTAATAATCAACATAAGAGATTTTCACCTTATATTCTTTTTAAATTAATTTTATATTAAATTAATCACCACCATAGAGATTATCACATCATATTATTTTTTTAATTGATTTTATATTAAATTAATCATTACGACCAAGCTGAAACTTTGAGTTTATCATAACAAAAAAATAAAAAAAAAATAAAAAAAAAACCTGAGACTTTGAGAGATGGAAAAAGTCACAATATCAATTTAATGGGAAGATGAAGACCAATGTTTACAGTGTTGTATTATATTTTATATTTTATTTTTGAAATTATAGATAAAGTACTAAAATATCCATCTATTTAGCAGCAAAGTTAACGGAGTGTGATGGATTGCTATTAGTGTCACAAAGTTCGTCAATAATAGTTATTTTAGAACTTTTCAATCTAGTGACCATTTTCCTGGCATGCAGAAGTTTCTTTCACATGAAAATTGGCCCATCCTTTTCAGATACTTCTCTTAACATTCCCACTTTCAGCTGCCCCACCACCATGAACATTCCACTAACTCCAAACAATCACCTTTCTGAAAACAAGGACCAACCACTCCTTCATTCAAACCACCTGGTCCCACCATACACTTTTCAACCAAGAGTGCAATTTTGCTCACCCACATTAACCAGAGGTAAGCATTACCCCACACCTCAGGTGTTGCCACGTGTCCTCAGAGGTAAGCAATTATGAGGAGTGCTAAATTCACTCTCTCAACCCACTCTCTCAACACACTCTCTGTTCTTGTGTTGACATGTGGACAACATTTATTGTTTTACATTAAAAATCTAACCTTTATAAAGAGCCTACTTTTTCATTTTATTTACACTACAAACCAACAACTAATTTCCTATATTGCCCTTCTTCTTTTAATATCAATTTAAAAAAAAATATAAAAAATATCAGGTATGTGGTTTGTGTTGTCTACGACTCTACAACTTCTTTTTTTTTTTCTTTCTACAGTTCATCAGGTCTGAATAAACTCCTACTCTTACCATTGTTACAACTCTATCTAGGTAATTTTTTTTATTGTTTTTTTTATTAAATAATTTTATTGTATTGGGTTAAATTTTTATGTTGAATTTTTTTACTTTAATTTCTTCTTCATAACTTGTATATGCAGTAAACACCAACTCTCACCATTTTCAAACACAAGTTGTCTTCTCACCATTGTTATAGCTATATACAGGTAATTTTTTAATAGTTTATTTATTAAATAATTTTATTGAATTGTATTAAATTTTTAAACTGGACTTCTTTATTTTAAAATCATGTTTCAAACTTTATATCAGTAGGTAGATTAAAAACTAAATGTCTTTGGGTTTTTTTTAGGTTACTATGAATTTAGACATTGATTTAAATTTGGAAGAATGCAACAAAGATACTGTTGAGCATGCAAATGATAATTGGGAGGATGATGATTGTGAGAAAAGTTTAGAGCCATACAAGGGAATGGAATTTGATTCACAAGATGATGCATATTCTTTTTACTTAAAGTATTCAAAGTTTATTGGGTTTGGTATCTCAAAGAAATCTAGTCGTCGATCAAAGATATCTGGAGAATTTATTGATGTGAAGATTATGTACACGATACGGATTGAAGAAAGAAAAGGATGTCAGTGGTACTCGTCATAGTCAAAAAGTTGATTGTAAAGCCATTTTGCATGTCAAAAAAAATTCAAATGGTAAATGGTATGCACACAACTTTGTCAAAGATCATACCCACGAGCTTTTTCCGGCTCATGCACACTATCTTCCATGCCATAGAAGCATTGATTCTTCTGTCAAAGAAAACATTGATACTTTGCATGCGGTTGGAGTGGGCACAAGTAAAATTTATGCTGCCATGGCAAAGAAACATGGTGGATATGAAAACATAGGATTTTTGGAGAAAGATATAAGAAATCATTTGGACAAAGAACGACGTTTGACACTAGCATCGGGGGATGCTAAGGCAATGCTTGAGCATTTTATGCATATGCAAGAAGAAAATCCCAATTTCTTTTATGCAATGGACTTAGATGAAGAGCAACGGTTGAAAAATGTGTTTTGGGTTGATGCAAAAAGTAGAGAGGATTACAAAGTTTTTGGAGATGTTGTTTCTTTTGATACAACATATATTACAAACAAATACAAAATGCCATTTGCTCTTTTCATTGGAGTGAATAATCATTTTCAGTCTATATTACTTGGGTGTGCATTGCTTGCAGATGAGACTACTTCGACATTTGTGTGGCTAATGCAGACATGGGTTAGAGCAATGGGTGGGAAATCTCCTATTTCTATACTAACTGACCAAGATAAAGCTATGAAAGCAGCTATTTCAATTGTCTTCCCAAACACACGGCATCGTTTTTGTTTGTGGCACATAATGAGGAAAATCCCTGAAAAGCTTGGACATGTGATAAGAGAGAATGATAATTTTATGAGAATATTTAATGATTGTATTTATAATTCATGGTTGGAGGAGGATTTTGAAAAAAAAAAGGCGGCACATGATTGAAATATTTGAGATTGAAGGAAATGAGTGGCTTGAGTCTTTATTCGAAGATCGTAAGTTTTGGGTGCCTACGTATGTGAGGGATACCTTTTTTGCTGGAATGTCTACCACTCAAAGATCAGAAAGTATAAACTCTTTTTTCGATAAACATGTAAGTAAGAAGACTTCATTGAGAGAATTTGTAGAAAAATATGAAGTAGCTTTGCGAGATAGAGAAGAAAAGGAAACTCATGCAAATTTTAACACGTGGCACAAGAAACCACCGTTAAAGTCCCCATCACCTTTTGAAAAACAAATGTCAACAATTTACATACATGAGATTTTTAAGAAGTTTCAGGTTGAGGTTTTAGGAGCATCGGCATGTTTTTGTTTAAATGAAGGGGATGATGGCATGAAGAAGACTTTTAAAGTTCAAGATTTTGAGAAGAATGTAAATTTCATGGTAACTTGGAATGTTAGCCATAAAGAAGTTGCTTGTATGTGTCGAAAGTTTGAATCTTGTGGGTTTCTATGTAGACATGTTATCTGTGTTCTTAAATCCCTTGGAATTTTTTATGTTCCACCTGTTTACATATTACACAGATGGACTAAGAATGCAAAGGCTTTTGACTCCATTAAGATCAATTCAAGTGGAGTACAATCTAAGAAGCAATGTTTCGATGAATTGATTCATCAAGCTACAAAATTGAGTGAAGAGGCATCATCATCTAATGAGACTTATAATATTGCATATCGTGTTTTAAAGGAAGCATTGGAAAAATGTGTCACGATGAACCATTCTTTGAAAAAATTTGAATTATATGAAGCTTGTGATGTTGAAGAAGAAGATATGGATAGTAATAAGTTACATGATACCTCATTACATGATCCGCAAATATCAAGTACGAAAGGTGCTCCTAAGCGGATCAAGAGTGGAATTGAGAAAAGTAGAAAAAAGAAACCCAACAACAGATCAAGAAAGGTTAGTTAACTCTCTCTTAAATGACATAGATTTTTATAACAGAATATTTTAATTGGTTATTAATTGAAACTTTTCTTTTTGTAGGTAATTAAAAATGCTATGTTGTCCAAAGATGGGAAGAAAAAATGTTCACAGGTAATGGTTTGAATATTTTTATTAAATTTGTTTTGTATTTATCTTAAAATGAAAATGATCAAATATATTATTAGAAATAAATAAACCTTACGATGTCACGAATATACAAGCTCAAGGGATCAAAGTATTGATGATTTCCATAATACACAAGTTTATTCGCAAGCGGTAAAATATAATCTATATATAGTTATATCTATTTTTTTTTTTTAGCTTAAATACTATCATATTTCTATTTCTATGTTACAATTGTGTTTCTATAGCCCCTAATTACATGTTGAATTATTCAGGGTGATTCAAACATTGCCAATTTACCTATTGATAATTATCATGACATAGAACAAGATTTGCATTACACAGTGAGTATTTGGAATTCATGTAATACTGTACTAGTATTTTAGGAAAAAATTCAAATAATTATGTGACTACTTACTATATGTGACAGGGACATTGTGACATGTTGAATCACTTTTCTAGCCAGCATTCACAATATGTGGGTTTTCATTCAAATACACAAGTTACAGAAGATGGTATGTATTAGAACTTATTACATTCCATTAAAGTACTTAGTTTTAAGTCTTTTGATGCAGTAAAAATTACTTTCAATTTAATTTAAGTTCGTTCACTGGGATCGGTGATTCGAATGGTTGAAACTACTTAGTCTAGGAAAAATAAAACTACTCTAAGTGCAAGAAAGTTAAATTGCATAATGCTTTTTAGGGTGAAAAAGTGATTTGGTTTCTTGAAAATGCTTAAAAATGTAAACTTGTAAGCTAAAAAAGTAAACTTTAGACTAAAAATGCAAACTTGAGAAATTAAAATGCAATCTTGCAACCTAAAACCAAGCTAAAAACAACAACAATCACACACCGGATGGATATATGGGAGAAAACACTAGGGAATCGATGCAACCTTCTTCGACCACTCTATGTCCTTACGTAGTCTCATTTAGGCACTTCAATCCAATTTTAGGGCTTGTTTATCATTAAGAGCTAGGTGCTTCCCATTGCTCCCACAAGGTCATGTGCCAAGCAATGGTCATTACCTAATAATTGTATAAACTCAAGGCCAAAACGACATAGCACGGTCATGCATATATCATCTTTCTCAATTACCAAGCTCATAATTAGTGTTAAGGTGGAAATGTCTTTCACACCAAAACCCAATTGCATGGATAGTCTACACTAAACACCCACATCAATTGAGGTCTCAAAATAATATGAGTAGTAGGCAAACACAAACTAATCAAGTAAGAGAGACTAAAATTGAATTGAATTATGAAAATAGACTAATTAATTCATAGAGTAGTCCAATACGGTTACATTAATCCCCTAGCTAAGGAATTAGTTACACATCAATGGAGAAAGAAAAGAGAAAGGAAAGGAGTAGAGAAAACCCATATGAAACATGAGAGCGTCCTCTTGAGAATCCTTGCCTTTTTGCTTGCAAAACTTCCAAGGATGGATGGAAATGGTAGTGGAGAAGGAAATATGTGAAGGGATGATGAAAATGGTGTGGAAAGGCAGCAACTTGGGTCAAATTCGTGTGGTTGATGATGGATGGATCTAAAGGAAAGAAAGAGAGGCATATATGGGTTCCAAAATAGGTTAAGATTCCTTCTAGAAGACCAGCTGACGGACTGCCGCGGTCGTTGATTGCCGCGGTTGGCGAAGACGGCAGGCGGACTGCGGAAATGGCTGTTGCAAGGGTGCCGCGGTTGTCCAAGACGGCAGCGAAACCGTGGCAACACTTTGGTTCCCTGACGCGGTCAACGGCATAGCTGCGGCACGTTGCTTGGAGGATTTCTGTCGCTTGATCGCCGCGGTTTTCCAAGACGGCAGCGAAACCGCGGCACATTTTGTATATTACTGCTGCTTGAGTGATGTGGTTGGAGAAAACATCACTCCAACCGCGTCACTATCTTCAAAAGCACTCCAAACTCCCAAATTTTGCACTTTATGCCCCAAATCTTCTCTCTTGCACCAAAACACCCTTGCTTACCATAATATCCTGCAAAGAACCTCAATCAAGCCATTAGACATTCGATTTCACCCAAGAATCAAACAAAAGCAACGGAAAGGGGGGCCAAAATCTAGTATTGAAATGGCTTGATCATCTTTCAGAAAAGAAAAAAAAAATCTTAGTTTTAAGTTATAAAGTACTATTGGTAAATTTTATTGTAGGTTTGAACATGATGATATTCAAGAATACAACACAGTTTATCGAGCCTTCTAATCATTAGATTGCTTTAAAGGTGCAAATAATTAAAACTATGTGTGTATATATTTTTTGTAACATGAGCAGTGACATAAAAAAATATTTCTCATTTCATATTAAAATTTGTTAATTATCCTTATATATGTTTTGTAGGTATTCAAAAGTCAGAAGCATTTTCTCAGATGGAAAGATGCAGTCTTATGGTGTTTTTTGTATTTTATGGTGTTTTCAGATAAATATTTTGTATTTCTGTTTTTGGTTTATTATTTTCTTTTGGTTCATGAACGATGTACCATTTATTTAATTTCTTTCAATTTATATGAAATTTTTATAATATATTTTAAAACTATTTAATTCTAGTTTGTTTTACTAATTAGTTATTCTATACAACAACCATCAAGTTAACCAGTGATGTTTGGTAATAAAAATTTGGTAAAAAGAAATATTTGAGCAATTTAATTTGGGTCTGTAAACACAAGTTCAGTAGAAAGAAGAGAAGTTGCAAAGTGTTAGAGTCTAACAACACAGACTTATTATTATTATTTTTTAAAAAATGATATTAAATGACAATATGTTGAAGTTAAAGAAGAAGGGCAATATAGGAAATCAGTTGTTGGTTTGTAGTGTAAATAAAATGAAAAAGTAGGCTCTTTATAAAGGTTAGATTTTTAATGTAAAATAATAAATGTTGTCCACATATCAACACAAGAACAGAGAGTGTGTTGAGAGAGTGAGTTAAGAGAGTGAATTTAGCACTCCTCTATAATTATTTGGTGAATGTTATATAATTTTGTTATGGAATGTGTAAGGATATTTTAGATTCACCTAGCTTATATTCGGTATTCCCATTATGATTCTCATCGACACGTGTATGGATCATTTTTTTTTGAAGCGTGTATGGATCATTCGATGCTCTGCCTGAGTAGTGATAAATGATAATACCCCTTGGGATTTATTTGATGCTTTGCCGTGGTGAAAAATCTTATCCGGTGTATGAGCAGATTTGACATGGGTACGTATTGGCTTGGTGTGCGTGAATTTTGTGGAGATGAAATTGTTTAATTGTGATAGAAAAGTATAACATATTGTCAAGTTTCATTGTTTCACATGTTAATTTCATGTTATTTGATATTTGGTACTTGTTTCATTTTTTTTTTAATTAACCTTTATGCAACCATTTATTTTTAGTTCAATTGTTGTACGTGTGAAATAAGTAATTGAAAATTTAATATTGACACGTTTATTAATTAGGAATCCAAATGAAAGAAAAAAAAAAAAATCCCTGACAAGATAGAGTAATCTCTTATGTTGATTATTAATCTCTTATGGTGAAAATCTCAGATCTGCCCGTGATATAGTTGATTACTCTATCTTGTTGAGGTGGTTCTGGTTGATTGTCGTTTGCGCTGGTTTGCCTCTTTTCATCGCGTTGGGTGAGGGTTTGTTTCCCCTTGTCCGTCAGGAATTCTTGCAGATGTCCCTGCGTTAAAAGTTCTGCAACTTCTAGTTTGAGGAAGACGCAATCCTCTGATCGATGACCGTGATCCCCGTGGAACTCGCATTGAAGTCTCGCGTCTCGATGTTCTGGGGGTGCATTCATTTTTTGTCCACTTGATTGTCTTACCCATTTCTTTCATCACTGACATGAGGTCGACTGATTCAATGCTAAGATTGTACTTTGGTACTTGGATATGTGGTTGACTCGACCTCGGTTAATCACGCCCGTACGACCGTCGGTCGCTTGAGCCATCATGCCGTTGCTGAGTGTTCCGTCAGTCGTTGGTCGGGTAAGGTTCTGACTCTTGTCATTCGATCGTCTATCAACTTGATCATTCATTCTACTCGTATAGTTGTTGACTTTTCCAATGAAGTCGGCTTCGTCTTCCTCCCATTTGATCTTGGCCCATGTTTTTGCCATCACATCCTCCATTGTCCTGCATGGATATTTAATGAGTTCTTTATAGAGGTTGGAATCGAACCCGAGGCCTTTTCTAAACGTGTAGATGGCGGTCGCTTGGTTGTAGTGCGGGATATGCACTTTCTCTATGTTAAAACATCCGACATAAGTCTTCAAGTTCTTGCCCTGCCTTTGTGTTATGTATACAGGTCGATCGGTTGCTTTTCTAGTTTACAACTGCTCACAAATTGCTCCATGAATGTATCTGTGAGCTACGCAAAAGAGTTAATAGAATTGTTAGGCAAATTTGTATACCATTGCAAAGTTGGACCGCTAAGGTTGGACCCGAAGGCTTTGCATATGCAAGCTTCATTTAGGATGTGTGGGATTACCGTTGTGAACATCCTTTGTTTGTATTGCGCTATGTGGTCGTTCAGATCTGTTGTGTCCTCATATTGCTTCATGTTTGGGAAGCTAAATTTTCTGGGTATCTCGACCAGGGCAATTGCGTTGATGAAGGGTGAGTCAGCAAAGCTATTTTTTGTGCTTTTCTTTATTAGAGCTGGGACTCCTGGAATCTTTTGGATAAGGGCTTCCATTTCTGTGAACCTGCGGGAAAGTTCTGGGTTAGCAAATAAATGTTAATCGGATCTGGGTTTTACCAATCCCGGTGTCGACTGGAGTGACATGGTATCCTTATGGCATTTTCAGGTTGTAAATCCACGGCCGGGTCCTGCTCATTCGGCACTTCATTCCGGATTGGCAAGTTGTTGAGATCAATTTCGACCCGAACCGTCTTAGAAGTTCGTTGATTCTGTCCAACATTAGGGTTCACGTCTGGTCTCTCGGGGTCGATCGGTGCGATCGGAGCTGTTCTATCAACCTCATGTTCACCATTCGGAACTGGGATTGGGCGCTCCAACATCGCGTTGTCAGGTGCTACTCCGTCGATTAAGACTCTTAGCTCACCGTTCGTCGCTCGGATCATAACGTTTTTTGTTTCGAGCACCGCAATTTTTCTATGTTCGTAGTCATCTGGGTAGTTAACGCAGCGATTTGCTCTTCGACAGTTGGTGTGTTTCCATCTCCAGACATGTTGAAAGGTTGTTCGATTGGTTCGACTAGCTCGTTTGTAAAGTTGCAATGGGCCCCACGGTGGGCGCTAAACTGTAGAGGGTCGATCTACGGATTATGTGGATTGAGTTGAATTTGAGTTAGGCCCAAGACAACTTGGTTGAACCTGTCGGATATTGGATGTCGTCTCCTCTATAAACCTGCAAATTTTTACTATTATTAAAATTGTTACTGTAAATTTTAAACTGAAATTGAGAGGAGATATTGATTATGTTTTAACGATTATTATTGCGTGTTTATTGGGTGTAAACATATGACTTAATTGTTGGATTTGTGTGCGCAATGTAGACAATTTCAATTCATTTGGGGTATTTTGGGGGTATTATGATTGTACCAAGCTGCATCAATTTGATGTATACATACTCATAAATTTAACAGGCAAGTTAGCTGTGTTATTATTGTTAATACAACTAAGAATTTTGGTGATAACTAATTAATTAAACAACTCGTGGACGTAAATGCGATAATTATATGTTTCTAAGTTAGTGCTCCCTTTAGATATTCAGAAAGTGCAATCTTGGCAATACTATGTGCAACATTATTGGTAGACCTATGAGCAAAATAAATAGAATGGCAATCCACACACTTAAGTAGATGGAATATGTCTTTGGTCACCAATTCGATCTGAGGGATATCCTTGACTAAAATCATATTAATGACAGAAGGTCTGAAGATCTGTATCCCCTATCCCTGTCGAATTGGATGTCCCAATAAATTGCCTTCGCTTCTGCAACAATTTGGGGAAAAATTATAACTTTTAAACATGATAATGAGTAAATTACTGATATGTATTTATGTTTTACAAATTAATTATAAAGTATGGTAATAAATATTTACTAAATTTACTATTAATGCATTAAACATATTATTTGGAATAAGTTTATAGGTCTTATGAATTTCAAGTATTTTTACGAATTTTAATAAATTTATTCATACATGTTAAGAATATTGATTCCTAAAATTGTTTCATATACGTTAAGAAATTTGTTTTATATAGGAAACTGACCTGATTCTTTATGATGGAAGGAGAAATCTAATTCATATATAATTTGTGTGTGAGACTCACCTACAGTGATGTTCTGGGAAATTGTCAAAATCTTCTCACTGGAAAGTCAGAAGAAATAACCAATAAGGAAGTATTTAAAAGCAAATTTTGGTTTTAGGTCCATTTGGTTTCTATTATAGTTTTCTATCAAGCGAGTTGAATTTTATATATATATATATATATTATAAGCTAGCCTTGTGTTTCACATAATAGTTGCATTGTAATGTTATTATTAGTAAATTTATTTAAACTCCAAAAAATGAATAATGATATTCTAAAAATGATTTTTGTTACCAAGGGTCTTTTGTCTTACCTTAGTGGTTGAAGGACTTCAAAATGAACTTCACAAATTCAATTCATTAAATTTGCATAGAGATACCTCCCGTAAAGTGGGAGGGTAGTTACATTTTGGGTTGTACTTGATGTGACCCATAATGGTGTCAGCTAAAAAAAAAAAAAAAAAAAAAAAAAAAAAAACTAATTACCTCTAACAATTGTGTAAGTGGCAAAAAATTTAGTAAATTATATGAATTCTATAAATAATTTAGTAGATAATATGAATTCTAATTATAGATGTATATAAATAGTTTTAATTTTTTATTTCAATTGTTTGGTTGAATGATAATAATTTCATTACTTGAACTTATAAATTTTAAATGTTGGGATGAATGTTAAACTCGTTCAATATATGTTGAATTTGTTCATAAAGATTTATGTTGACTCTTTCACTGAACATGTTTTACGTTGATATGAACGTTGAACTTGTTCATGACGGTTTACGTTAACTTGTTCACCAAACACGTTTAACGTTGAGATGAACATTAAACTTGTTTAACCTACGTTGAACTTGTTCATAAAGATTTACGTTGACTTGTTCACCAAACAAGTTTAACGTTAATATGAATGTTAAATTCGTTCAACTTATGTTCGACCTACGTTCAACTTGTTCATGAATGTTTACAATAACTTGTTCACCGAACAGATTAAACGTTATGATGAACGTTAAACTTGTTCAACATACGTTTAACTTGTTCATGAATGTATACGTAAGTTGAATTGCTAACTGAACGAGTTTAACGTTTAGAGGAACATTAAACTTGTACAACCTACGTTAAAATTGTTCATGAATGTATACGTTGACTTGTTCACTGAACAAGTTTAACGTTTAGGATAACGTTAAACTTGTTCAACATACGTTGAATTGGTTCATTAAGGTATACGTTGACTTGTTCACTGAACGAGTTTAACGTTTAGAGGAACGTTAAACTCATTCAACCTATGTTAAATTTGTTCATGAATGTATACGTACGTTGACTTGTTCACCGAAAGAGTTTAACGTTTAGAGGAACGTTAAACTTGTACAACCTACGTTAAACTTGTTCATGAATGTATGCATTGACTTCTTCACTGAACAAGTTTAACATTTAGGAGAATGTTAAACTCGTTCAACATACGTTGAACTTGTTCATTAAAGTATACGTTGACTTGTTCACTTAACTAGTTTAGCATTACTAAACGAGTTTAACGTTAAGAGGAACGTTAAACTAGTTCAACCCATGTTGAACTTGTTTATTGATATTTACGTAAACTTGTTTATTGAACAAGTTTGATGTTAGGGGAAACGTTAAACTTGTTCAACCCTAACATCAAACTTGTTCAACATACATTGGACTTGTTCTTGAATTTCAAATTTTCAATTATTTTATTTTATTATACTATTTAATATTAATATATTTTTTTTAATTTTTATATATTTTAAATGAATTTTTATTAATTAATATTTAATATAATATAATTATATTATTAATATATATATATATATATATATATATATATATATATAATGCATAGCAACCGGTTGAAACCGGTTGTTTCTATTGGCTATTACCAACTTTGGCAGCCAGCTGGCTGCCAATGTCTTGTTTTTTTTTTCTTTATAAATAAAATAAAATAAAATAAAAAATTTAATGTTGAGTTGTATGATACAAACCACCTACCTGGGTTGTATCATAGATTCATAGCCGACGCCTAAATTTTATTAACTTAAAGGCTAAAGAAAGCACCGCTCTCTCCTAAATAATTTCTCTTAAATTACGGTCTTACCTAATTTCCATCATCAACTTGAAATTGTTAATAAATAATTTTTACTTTAATAATAATTAAGATACAATTAACAAAGAATGTTGGGTTAAGTATTATTGTTTCCTGGTTGACTACTGTTTTAGATTAGATATCCATGAGGACCATGACACACCATATACTAAATTACAAGTTTATAGGGGTTAGAAAGAGATAATTGAGGGGGGTAAATTACAAGTTTTACTAAAAACTTTTTTCATGTAACTATTAGGAATACTATATTCTATATGTTTATCAATTTTGGAGGAATTCCGACACTGTCGCAAAATTAAAAGTTTTATAGTGGTTTATTAGGAAAATGTGCGCAGAAATTACTTGGCGCATATTTCAATATATAATGAGATTTTACACAAAATGTTTGCATTAACTACAAGAAATAATCTGTCCTAACACTGCTGTTTTTGTGCGACACTGCTGGTTTGTTTATGGTGTTGCTGTATGGTTATGCCTCTTGTTGGCGTTGGGGTTTGTTTTGTTTGTCAGGGTCTCTGTTTTCGTCTTTGCTTCCCTGCTTGGTTGCTTGGGTAGTGTTTGCCTCTTGGTTCTGTGGTGTTGCTTGCTGCCTTTATGGTTTTCTTATAAAGTTTTTCTGTTTCAAAAAAAAATTAAACAGGTTCAAAAAAAACTACAAGAAATAATCTAATGTATATATGTATCATATTTTGGTCATTCAATTCTAAGACAGTCGGAGAATTAATACTTTTAAAATTACTGTCGTTTTCTATGTTGGGATTTCTTTTAAATTCCTTTCTATATTTCTTTCTCATTCCCTCTTAATCAAGATCTAAAAAAGCCGACAATATATTGTTTCTTTTCTTATACTAATACTACACTTATTAGCAAAAGTCAAGTGATGAAGATTTAGCTAGGATAATCTTAAATTATGGAATTAATTATAACCTTAATTTTACACTAAAACAAATTAATTAATATATGTTTAACATAAGTAGATCACACACAAGAATATCGAAATTTCATACCATTTCTATTTTTGAAATCAATGGATATAGAAGACGGGTTCAAAATTTAAATGTCACTATTGGGGCACTTTTTGGGAAACTATCACCACTTTACTAATCTAAGTTTAAAAGACGCCTATTTAGGTGACCAGACAAAATACCCTTATTTGTCTGTTTGTGTATTTTCAAACGTTGAGAGAGAAAAACCAATGGCACAACAACCCTAAAGTCGACGGAAATTGTATGGCGAACCACCGGCGATGGCGCTACAGTAATCGTACAGCGTACAACCAGTGACGGCGCAACAGAAATGGCATCAACGAGAAGTCATCGGCGAACTCGAAAGACAGGGGTTAGTTCTTGTTTCCGACGTGTTTTTGATGTTGATAAGTTCATGTTTTTTGATGTTTGATGCCATACTCATCATGTAGATTAGGTTTGATTTGTATTGTTGTTGATTATGTTTGTTTTAGGTTAGGTTAGGTTAGGTTAGGGTTTTAGTTTCTGCAAAAAAAATTGTTTTGAAGACGATGAAGATTTGGGTCTCCGAGCCTTTGTTTCGAGCCTTTTATAACTGTCACTGAGCCTTTTATAACTGTCCCCAAGCCTTTTGATTCGAGCCTTTTATAACTGTCCTCGAGCCTTTTGATTCGATCCTTTTATAACTGTCCACGAGCCTTTTGTTTCGAGCCTTTTATAACTATCCCCGAGCCTTTTATAACTTGTTTGATTAGAGCCTTTTATAACTGTCTATTAAATTACTTACTGGTGTGACAATTTCCCTTACAAAATAATGAAGAAGCATCCCTGAACCGTATTTTTTTAAGATTCCGTCCCAATTCTCCTGCATTCACCACCAAATATACATGATCAAATGCAATGCAAAACACAAAGTAAATCCGAGAATATTGTGGAAGAGTTTCTTGATTAAATTGCTAAATCCTTCAAAGTCTGAGAGAAACATATTCACTGAACATACCTTCAACCATCTCCATGCTGTTTATCACGCAATTTTATGACGGTTTTTTTTAGCCATGATCAAGTGATATTAGTCTTTTTAATTCGTCATATGTTTATGACGTAATTTAAAACTGACATCAAAGTATCACGGTCCTTTAAAATATGCGATAATTGGATAACATTTTTTATTAACCGTGATTAAGCTATTACAATTTTATCAAACCGTGATCAAGTTATTACGAATTTTATTAATCGTGATAAAGTTATCATGCGTTTTGTTTTTATGTGTAATCTAATTATCATACTATTTTGTTAGCGTGATAAAGAAAAATGTTTTTTTATTATTTTTTATTTTTTTTAATTTCAAAATTACACTAAAACTATAATTTTTAATTTTTAATCTCTCAAATTTATTAGTCACAACACTTTAAGAACAAAAAAAAATAACAAAGTACAAGCAATCATATGCTCTCTTTTTGTAGTGAAATATTAAAATATAAAAAGTTAAGAAAAGTTAAAATATAAATTTACGTTATTTTTTTTTTTCATATTTAAACATATCATTATTATAATTACTATCCTATTTTAGTTTTTAATTGTTTATATTTGTGCTGGAGCATATGATTCTCTGCCTTTGACTGTGGCCTCTCTCGCTGCCTTTCTTTTTCTGTTAGCTGTGGCTGTGCTTTTTGGGTTTGGGGAGTCTGGTGGTTGTGTGGGTTCTGTTCTGCGGCTTGGGTTTGGTTTGTTTTTTTTGGGTTTTCTTTGTTGGTGTGTTGCCTCGGGTGCTTTGTTTGTTTGTTCCTTGGCCTGGTGCCCTTCAATAATATTTGCCTTTAAAAAAAAAATATAAGTGATTAATTACTCTCTGTGGTCTAATTGCACGTGTCAATGAATGATTAAGTGGATACAAGTTAATATCATAGGTATGTACACATCATATCTTTACTATATATTTATATTTATTTTTTTTTGGTTTACACCATCCGGTTTCCGGGTGGGGCGGATCCACCATACGGTGCAATCAGCCCAGACCACACCCCGACTAATCCGGACTCGCACTGGGTCGGCCCATTAAGGGGTAAAGTGCTCCCAATATGTGTAGCTCCGTTCACAAGGGGAGTTGAACCCACGACCTTGCTTAAGGGATGAGAGCGCCGAACCACTCACACCAACACATGATTGGTATATTTATATTTATTTTAAAAGCTAACATTCCCCAATTTCTAACCCTAGCCACCTGCCACTCTCACATCTCTTACCTATTTTCTTGTTTTTTTCTTTTCTTTCAATATTCTCTCACTCACAATCTTTACTCTTCACAAATAAAATAACTCCAGTCATGGTGAGTGTTTAACTTCAAATAAATTCAACACATGATTTGGATTATAAATCTCTTATTGGTCCTATGTATTTATTTATTTCTATTGGTTAATTTGTTTATGTATAACTTGTTACGGTCTCTGGTAGCGAGTGACTTACTTCAACACATTTATATTGTTTTGAATATGAACATTTATACAAACAGAAGATCATGATCTCTCTCACCTCTATCTATGCAATTGGGCACCGTTTCGTCAAAGTTGTCTAAAAGAAAGTTTATGTCGATATTAAAAAGAGGTTAGTTAATTTTCTTTTCGATTTCCTTTTGTTTTCTCATTCTTTTATTGTTAAAATAAGTTTTTATTATGATTTGTTGTTATAGTATAGTAGTATTTTATTTTATTTTTTTGCCAATTTTATTGTTCGTCAAACTTACTCTTATCGTTTCTCATACTATGCAGCTGTATATTCAAAAGAAAGCCTCAAGGAAGATGAACAAAGATTTTTTTTTTTGTTTTTTTTTTGTTTTGATGTATATGAACAAAGAAAATTTAAACATAGCTTTTTTGTATAATAGTTTGTCTTTTATAATTGATTTTGCTAATAAATGTTTGTATATTTTGGTGATAGATGTTTGTAACATTTTATTTTAATTTCTTCAATGAATTTTGATCTTGAATAGATTTTTTTTTTTTTTTTTTTAAAGTATGAATAGAGATCTTTAATATTTATTATATATATATGTATATGGAAAATATATAATATTAAAAATAAATTAACAAACAAATAAAGCAGTATATCTTAACAATATCATCATCAAGAGATTTATATATATATATATGGAAAACAATATAATGTTAAAATAAATTAACAAAAAAGTAAAGTAGAATCTCTTGAAAATATTGTCTAAGAGATTCTATATATAATTTTTTTTTTTTTAAAAAGAACTTTTTGACAGTTTTTAGCCATCATCAATTAATCACAATGTTTAAAAGCTGTCAAAAATTGATGAGTTTTTTAAAAACCGTGATAAAAATTCATGACGGTTTTTAAAAACCGCAATAAAAAGTAAAACCATGATAAACTTTTTATTACAGTGGCTATAACAACGCTTATAAAACCGTCATTAAAACCCTTTCATGATGATTAAAAACCATCATAAATGACATTTTTTCTTGTAGTGCATATTCACTGAACATACCTTCAACCGTCTCCATGCTGTTTCGCGACACTCTAAGCTTAATCCTACAAGTCCGTAAATGATATCTTGATCTCGAACCTAAATCAATATTGAGATCATGAACTCGGTAACCGTAATCATAGCAAGAAAATTCAAGCCGTCACTTAATATAGATTGTTGAATAAAGAGAGGTACCTCATCAGACAACAAAAAGTTCAGAACCTCTAGAACTATATCCGGATCAGGAGACGATGCAAGAGATTCTGTATCATGTCAAAACATATAACTAATAAATGGAATCATAAATTCATTCTAGTTAAAATAATAGTATATAAATCTTACGCAAAATCCGTTCTTTCTCTTGCATTGCATCAACTTCTCTATAGAACTTCAGCAGAGACTCGAAGCCATTTCTGTTTGTGGTGCTAGAATTTCTCATTACAGAAATGTAGGCAGCCTGCGAAGAAATTAGAGCTTTTGCATATCATATCTAAAAGTGTCCAAAGGTACAAGGAAACGGTATGGACACTTTTAGACTTAAAAGTTACCTTTCTCATATCAGCAGAAAGAAGTGGAGTGTTTTTATCATTCAACAAAACCTGAAAGCGCTGCATTGCTTCTCTGCGAGTTTTGTCGTGGCCAAAAGTAGCCAAAGCTATGAACACTTCTCCCCTTAACATTACATCTAAATGACTCTCTCCAGGTATTGATTCCCAACCTAGTTTTCTGTACAAAATGAGAAGCAAATTACAAGAATAGACATTATGTACCAACCATGTATCAGTGCTCCTTAGAATAAAAGAAAATTCTTCGATACGATGGATGCAACCAATTGAGTTGGAATAAAAGCCATCACTGGGTAATTTTGTAAGCTAAATTTTTCTTACTCAGCGGAACATTGGAGGAGACTGATGAAGAATTCTTTCAATACATTCACTGAATCCGGGATGGCATCTGTTGAGATGTTAACAACATAATAACAAACCTGTTGTCACATTAAGTTGCTTAAAAGTCAGTATGATGTAAGTATCAGTTCTAATTTATGTCGTTGTCTAGATACAGAAGGCATCCTCACGTCAATGAGTTTCAATAACACCATATTATCCATCTCATTTCTGTATGCATTCATCAACAAAAGCAAAGATGATAACGGTTGTTCGCAAGCCTCGCAAAGAGCAAACATGTCGTCCAAAATGCCTGAAGATGAGATTAATAGAAGTTAATTTTTCGAGTGATTGTGATGAAACAGTGCTGTTAAGTTATAACACATGCCGAATTTATCTGTTGCCAACAAGCAATTGTTTTCTACAGCCTTCCTTAGTTGAGCAGCAAGTCTATCTTCATACATCACTCTATAAAACCCACATTGCTCAACATTAACTTTTATCCATAATGTTTCAGCTGAAGAGGAAAAAAATTCTGATATTTCCACAGTTCCAAATTTTGATTCCAGAAGGAAGTTCTTGCATTTGTCGTATGAACCGAGGGCCAAAGTCATAGGAACAGTCCATTCTCCATCACCATGCAAACCGGATGACAAAAATTGTGACTGAAAATCCCAAATCAGACTCAGATTCCTAACTTAATAGAAAAATTCAGGGTGAAATATGAAATTTGTGAGCTACTCCTAATAAGAAATGCATTTTTCTTGTTATTTAATATTATCATCTGCTCAAATTCCAAAATATGATCTTTGGATTTCACATAGATAACTGGATATCCTTTCTGCTTTGTCCAACAATCCATCAGTGAGTTTATATTAACACCAGATTCCTCTGAAATAACTCTCCATAAATCTTCGGTCTTCACATTCTTCCAAGAATATTTCTTGATGTATGAACTTAATGATTTCTGGTTTGAAGAAAAAGTGGGTTAAATCTATAATAAGGTTTGATAGTATAATTCAAATTCTTTACATGCTAATGAAATATGGAAAACAGAATCCGGTTATGTGTAGAAACTAACCTCTCTCGGTAAATCAGAATGTAAACTTTCTCACCTGAAATATGTCATCCCCAAGATAGCCCTGCAACATTCTGATAATAGCTGATCCTTTTCTGTAGCCGATATCATCAAAAACTTGTTCTACTCCATGAACATGATGTACCTCCACCTAAAAACACCACCATCCAGTTGATTGCAAGGAACAGTAGTGCATGAAATATATAATTGCCTATGAGTTTTTTTCTGCTCAAGAACTTAAAATCTTTACCAAGGCTTTTATTATTGAAGTGTACTAGATACTATTGCCTCATATCTTGAATTTAATTCAATCACAAACTCCATTTGATGACTCAAAATTGTTAAACATGCAAAAGCGATGTGTGTATAACGACAAAGTTTAGTACAAGTTCTAGCTGTATCTTACCTCAACTGGATGTGATTGTTCTAGTGCATCCAGATTTAAACCACCAGTAGTTTCTCTAAGAAAATTAGTCCATATATTCCACTCTGGAAACAGGTTGTCGGTGGCCATATAACTAACCTGAAAATGTAAAAACAAGTTCAATTATAGAGTTCTTCTTGGATCGAATGCCATCTAGGGAATTATACTGAGCTGAGAAATTCAAAATTACCCATGTTGCAAAACCCTCATTAAACCACAAATGAGTCCACCATTCCATTGTTACCAGATTTCCAAACCAATGATGGGCCACTTCATGTGCTACAACAATTGACATCTAACAGAAAAGAACGAGAATACATATAAGTTCAAACTTTTTTAAGGAGAGTTATAGAATTGCAAGTGAGTAAAGAGTAGTTACTCTCTGCTTTCTCCTAGCTGTAGATTTCGAATCACTGTAAAGCATTTCATTGTCACGGTACACAATCAAACCAAAATTCTCCATAGCTCCAGCAGCAAATTCCGGGACAGCAACCATATCCAGCTTAGGAAGTGGGTAAGGAGTTGAGAAGTACCTAACAAATTCTGTGGTCAGTGTTAATTATCAGTTTATAAATCGCCCGGATGGTAAGTTTACAGTAGGTTCTTTTCGTCATTGTTTAGAATCTCCTTCTCAAGATTATTCTCGGCATCTCATGGCTATTTGGCAAGGTTTATGCCCTCCCAAAGTTGAAATTTTCATTTGGCAAGCCTTAAGAGGAAGGGTTATGGTGGGTCAAGTTCTGCAGAGGTTTGGTGTTGCAGTTCCCTCTTCCTCTTTTCTTTGCCCTTTTTGCACAAATGAGCTTGAGACTATAGATCATATTTTCCTGCACTGTCCTTGGACTTGGAATTTATGGACCATTTGCATGGGTTGGTGGGATGTGGTGTTTTGTTCCAATTCTTCTTTGATGGAGTGGTTTTTGGGCTGGTCCGGTTTGTGTCCAGAGGCGAGGTTTAGGCGTGCTTGGAACACTCTTATTTGTTGCTGTGTTGTGGACGGTTTGGGAAGTCAGAAACCAACGAATCTTTAATGGTGCTAATATTATGACGGATCAGGTTTCCGACATTGTCAAGCTCAAATTTGCGTGGTGGTTTAAGTTTCATGGAAAAGGATCAAAGCTTCCTATTTCCACCATCCTGTTAAACTTGCGGGATAGCTGCATTGACAGCAAGAAGGACAGACCTTTAAGAGGTCAACTCTGGTCGCCGCCGTTAGGATCCGCTTTGAAATTCAACGTGGATGGCTCGTCTATGGGCAATCCTGGAGCTGCTGGTGTTGGAGGTGTGCTGAGAGATAGTTCAGGCAAAGTTGTGGGGATGTTTTCTGAGTTTGTAGGCAATTTGGATGCTATTACAGCAGAAATCCTTGCTATCCACAGAGCGGTTTCCTTAGTTGCTGACACAAATGCTTTGTATGATAAGGAAGTGGATTTTATCAGTGACTCAAAATCAGCTGTTGAGTGGATTAATTCTAATGAAGTGGGGAATGTGAATCACCTGTAGTTAATTGCGGATACTCGTGACCTCATCCATACCATGGCGAATTCCCGCCTCATCTTCCACCCTAGAACTTCTAATTCGTTCGCGGACTCGCTGGCTAGACGAGGGGCTAGTAAGATGGGAATTAATCTCATTTGGGATTTTCAGTAGGCTGCTGTTCTGGTTCTTTGGGGGGTTTTTGCTCTGCTTTTCGCCTGTTGTTTCGTGTGTGTTCTCGGTGTTGCGTGGTTGTTTTTGTTGGGTTTTGCTTTTGTTGCCTTTGTTGTGTGGTTGTTGTGCTCTTGTGGGTGGCGGGCTTGTGTGTGGGGTTTGGCGTTGTTGTTTGGTTGCTGTTGGGTGTTGTTTTGCTGCCTTTGTTTGCCTTTTTGGCTTCTTTAATAAAACTTCCCACTTTTCAAAAAAAAAAAATTATCAGTTTATAAATGGCGCCGGAATTAGAATTACAATATGTTTAAGTGGAATGTATGTACTCACTTAGTAAATATATCAAGTGATTTAATAGTAAGTTCTAATGCAAACTTCCCTTCATCACTCCTACCAACAGGGCAATATGCTCTAACCTTGACACCTGCACAACGAGTTCAAAGATTTGGATAACAGGAAAGTGATTTATATCAAACAACAACACAAGCTTGTTGCTTATAGACATACCATCAGCTGTTGTATCTTCAATATGATCAAACAAACCAACAACAACAGCCACCAAATAAGTTGACATGACTGGAGTTTCCTCAAAATAAACAGTCTTAACATTCCCATCGAGCTTTTCATCAATAATTGGCATATTCGACAGTGCCGTTAACTCTGATGGCGCATCCAAGGTTATCTTAAAGGTTGCCTGTTAAGAACGATTCAGTAATTCCGCAGTGATAAAGTTGATTTCTCAGTTTTTAGGAAATATTGAACATTCTAAAAGAGTACAATATACGTGCAATAAACTATGAAAACATACGAGCTACTTCACAAGCACGAAAGCATAAATGTATATGTAGGTGTTCGTGTGTGAATCCAGCAAGATAATTTTCCATTTTATTACCCAGAAATCAGCAGGATCAACAGTCAGAAAAGTCGTCACAATATCTAGTTTTGCAGCAGATTTCTCATTTTGCAAAAACATCTAGCACTTTCATAAATCCATATCTAAGAGCAAAGATATTCTATAATGGTTACCTTAAGAGCAGGTTCATCCCAGCACGGGAAACACCGCCTTGCATCTGCAGCTTCAAATTGAGTAACCGCCATATTCTTCTTTACTCCTTCATCCACATATGTACTGTTAAAGTTTGAATATTAGATCAAGAAACAAATACATATATTTTGAATTGCTTAATACCCTTTGTTTGGTTGGAAAGAAAAATGTGTGGGGATATGAAACAAAATTTTGAATCTTAACTCAGTCCTTTAGTTCTTCATTCATTCATAATCCCCATATTTCTCAGCAGCCAAACAGCAAATACCAAGCTTGGAAAATTAAAGGAGAGAGAGAGAAAAAAAAAAAACATCACCATCTATATAACCCCTTCAAGTGCTCATTAAGTTTCCCAGAAAACTCAATCCCCAACAACCCTTCTCCAACACAGAGAGTTTCATCAAAAATCAACACAACCACTTCATCATCATCATCCACAACAACATCAGAGGGACAATATTGCTGCAAAAATGAAACCCAAAAAAAAAAAAAAAAAAAAAAATACTACAAACCATGAAAGGAAAATATGGGTAATCATTATTATCAACGAAAGTATATACTTACTTGGTTTCCAGAGGTGGTGAACAAGGCTTGATGAACTTGAAGTTGATTGGCATTCAAGACAAGGAAATTGGTCTTCTCAGTGATGCTGAGGTTGATTTTCACAGTACCATAAAAAGTACAAGCTGCAGAGAGGTCAAGTTTAAGGTGGAAATCATAGTGACTTGGGATTGCAAACTTTGGTAGCCTTGCTAGGCCTTTGAATTGCTCTATGTTCATTTTCTTTTCCTTTGTTGTTAGTCCCTCAAGCTAGCTCACTGACTGAAGTATGAAACTTCATACTAGTTCGTAGCTAGTTTTCAAGAGTTGACAAACCGCACCGTTTTTGATGTAGACATCATAATTCTGTCTTTATCTGATTTTTTTTCCATGATAAGTAGGATCCAAGTGGCTGCCTGCTTGACTTTGATAAAGATATTATCTAAACTAAACTAAACACTATTTGTTCAATCATTGGCAAGAACCAAACCAACCAAAGTGAGGAATTTTTTTGTTAACCAAATAAAATTCATTAAATTCCATCACTCAATGCATACTTTAAAAATGACAGTGAAAAACAATCCATCAAACTGAATTATTATTTTAGTAGCAATTATATTTCAAGTATACTACAAATTTGAGAATCAGAGTATAGTGACATGATTCATACCCACAATTTCATTGTAATTTCTGTCACTCAATGCATAATAAGTATACTTTCATTTGCTGAATAAAAAATGTATCTAAGGGAAACCAGCAGCCCTCTGGGGTGTTCTCCCAATTACACAACTTCAAATTTTGTGTTTAAACTTTAAGTTGTCAACTGCACATGACTGGCAGAAAATGCTTCCACTTCTTCAGCTTGGCATTCCTCTCCATAGATATTCTGTCTTGGCATTCCTCCAAGAATATTTTTGTTTTGTAGAATAAGAAACAGAAAACTCATATATATAAATTAAAAAGATAACAAACAATACAGTAAAAAAAGTCAGAGAATGTTGAAAAAGCTGTCGAATTTCATAAACAGAAACAGAAAAATTACACATTGAATAAGAGAAAGAACAGACAGACAAAGATACCCATCAAAATGCATTGATAGAAATACCTACAAAACGGGGAAAAGGGAATCGTGAGTCGAAAATCTGTGTCCAAGTAATGCATGTCGTTAAAGAACTTCAACGATAAAAACCCAATCAAGTAGAAATCTAAGTGAAAACCCCGACATTTTTAGTCTGTAAACGACCTCTGATCATTTCAAAAAAATAAAAATAAAATTGAGATCAATGATGACGTGTTGGGGCATGTCATCGAAGAAAGCTGATGTGTCTGGGAACGTTTACAGCCACATCATCGTAAATAATGACGTCACAACACAAATCGTTGAATGTGATAACGTGCCTGAGCACGTCATCGTAAAACGCTGATGTGTTTAAAAAGTCAACGGCCATGTCATTGATAATAATGACGTGCCTGATCATGTTATTGAAGAGTTATGGCGTGTCCAAACACGTCACTGAACACATCATTAACGTGACTGGCACGTCATTGAAATGTGCTGATGTGTCCAAAACAAAATCGGCCATATCATTGGAAATAATGATGTGTCTGGACACGTCACAGGTACATCATTAAAGCTGATGATGTGACAAGGCATGTCTTGCACACCATCAAATGCTACTGACGTGCTCGTACATGTTATCTAATGGAGTCTATTTTTGCTCACCCCCCTTCAAGGGGGGTAAGCATTACCTCCCTGAGCTTCCTCCTAAACACATGACATGTGTTTATGGAGGGGTAAAATTGTCTAAATATTTACCCCTCTATGGTCACATGTCATCTATTTAAGAGAGGGGTAATGGCTACCTCCCTTGAAGGGGGGTGAGCAAAAGTGTTCCCTATCTAATGGTGATGATGTGTTTTGAAACGTCACCAGTCAGAACTGACGTGTTTGGTTTGTCATGATTCATGAAATTGCCACGGCACCGAGTTAACTCTTCAATGGATTGATCGCGATGCACGTTAGGAGTTTTGACAAGCGACGAGTCGACTCGATCGACGACGACGATCATGAGACACAAGTTATCACGTAGAGAACATTAAAACTCTCTCTCGCACAGAAAAAAGAGAAATCCAGTGAGGTTGACAACAAAAACAAAACCAAATCAATATTCTTCACATTTACAACGCATTGAAAACTTCTCTTTCTCTGTTTTCTACTTTGGACAGCTGTGATTGAGTTGTCGTCGATGTACAAATCACGATTGAAGGCGACAGTGCGACACAGACTTGAGCTGCAGCTAAGGAGACCGATTTGGGTTCATTTAGCAAAAAATATTTATTAGTCCAATAATGGACAGTATCAGGCCCAACAAGCCTAGGAGAACTCTAATATCATAATGAGTAGAGATATTTACACCCCTCAAAAACTGTATGTACACCCCAATTTAGTATATTTTTTAAAATCCAATATTATCCTTGAGTAAAATTACTTAAAGGGCTAAATTGTTTGTAAGTACACACCAATAATTATTAATTGGTTTTATATCAATCATTTGTAAAAAAATGAAAAAGGTAGTTTCCTATTAATTATTTGATATGATAATAAAAACCTTTCTATTTTTTCAAACCCTAACTTATATTTTAAATACTAATTTCAATTTCTTTTATGGAATACAAATTGATTGAGTTGACAAACAATTTACTGCTATAGTAAAACAAAAATCAATACCAACAATAAATTTACTTTCTTATGAACAATTTTTTAAAGAAAAAAAAAAACTTTCTTAGGATTTAGAAATAAAGGAATTGAGATACACTGTTGTGTGCTGATAGCCTATTTTTACATAAGAATTAAAAAAAAAATAAAAAAATTTAATGTAATGAAAATAAATTTTTTTCATACATTTTTTTAGTGACATCAAACGTTTTTGCAAGAGTTAGAAATTATATTTTTAAGGAGAAATTATTTATTTGAATAAAAAGATATAAAATGATAAAATTTTAAATAAATCTAATTAGATAACAAAATAGTGGGGTGTGCTAACAAAAATATAATACAATAAAATTAAAGAAAGGGTATTTTTGGCATTAAGTGGGGTTTATTTACGAACCAAGGATTTTTAAAATATTTTAGGGCTGTACTTACGAATGGGGTGTGTATACAGTTTTTGAGGGGTGCCAATATCGCCACTCTATCATAATATACGGAAAATGTGCATTTAACAACATGGAAATTATAATATGAAGTATATTATTTATCTAGAATTCCTAGTGAAGTAATAATTGGTTGACAAGGCCTGGAAGTGATTGAATCCACCTTGCCTTGATGGAGAGACAAAGAAGAAGAAGAAGAAGCCGCCATTTTTAGAGAGAGAGAGAGAGAGAGAGTGTGTGTGTGTGAAGTTGTGAAGTAATAAGTGATGCGTTTGTTTGGGATTTGTAGGGTGAAGAAGATGATGTGTGGATCTGTTATAAAACGAATACCCGATCCATATGAAATGAGTGTATGAGATTTTTTTATTTTTTATTTTTGATATTTTTGGACGAAACACGAGGAACACGAGGAAATAACTAATTTAAGAAATTTATTGAATTATTTAATATTATATATAGAGCAAGTCTCTCATAAGGGATCCTTATTTTAATTCTAGTAAGGACCATTATAAAATCACATCGATTTAAATGAATTTTGATTTGAATTTTTTTTATAGATGATAAGTTCTTCGAAATCTACTAATGATTAAATTTTGAAAATTGTTCAAATACTCAAACTATTTTTCTTGAATTTTTTATATTTCACCCAATTTTCCGATGCCTTCATATTTAAAATAATCGGGATAAATAGTTCTAGAATTTGAAAAAATTTCAAATTTTATTCATATGTAGATTTCAATGAACTTATCATCTACAAAAAATTCAAATCAAAATTCATTCAAATTGATGTGATTTCATAGTGGTCCTTACCGAAATTAAAATAAAAGATCCTTTATGAGAGACTCACTCATATTATATATATATATATATATATATATATATATATGTATATATACAGTCTTTCTATTATCAGTTCGAACTGACAATAAATATATCAGGACGAATAATATGAAATACAGATTATGGAGAAGTTTTGACAAGTGCATACACTTTGAGTCAAAGTATGTAAATATAGTAATCCACATTTTTCGTCCTGATATATTTATTGTCAGTTCGAACTGATAATAGAAAATCTGTATATATATATATATATATATATATATATATATAATCAAATTGTTTTTCAAAATTTGAGGTGGGTACGAACCTTGATTCAAAAGGTGGGTCCACCCCAGTTAGAAATCTGTTTTTCTGGATAAAAAGAAAATGCGTGTTTCCGAACTGCTAATTTACAAAACTTCTTATATCACAGCGGGTAGTGAATTTCTTTTCCATACATGTGGTGATCACTTCATTTTAATATTTTACAATCAAAATATTTATTTTAATAATTTTTAATGTTTTTTTTAGTTATTTAATTCAATTTGAATTTATAATAAATTATCTATTATTATTTTAAATTTTTTCATATTAATTTTTTTTCTTCTTATTTCTAATAATTTTAGGTTGATATACCTAACACATTTATTATATTAAACTAATCCATATATTTAATTCTATGTTATATTATGATTCATTTTATTTTATAGTTTTAATTTGACCCCAAAAAAAAAATTTGGTGGCATCTTGAAGCACATTTTCAAAGCTTCAGCCTTCAAGTAAGGGCATCCCGAAACACCAAAAAGCTTCTGAATATTCATAAGAGTGATCTTATCAACCCCAATTGCTTTCATTCACGTGACAAAGCTTTTGAATACTTCTCATTCAACACATATTTGGATAACATAAAATTCCATGAAACATTGTTCTTCCGAGGCATCTCATTGAAAATCTTGAAAGCAGAACAGTATCAATATCTTCTCACTTGGAATACATATCAATCAAAGAGTTCCCAACAAACAAATCACAATCTAAGCCTCTACACTGACCATGGTTAGTCCATCAATCTAAATCCAAACAATTTCAATTTCGATTTCAACAAAATCAAAATTCAACAATTCCCAATTTCAATTAACTAACCTTTTTGCTTTAAAAATAATAATTAATGGTTTGGTGGTGAGGCGGGACAGCGAAACTGCAGATGGCAGCAGACAAAAGGACGACGAAGGAAGCGACACGGCACGGATGTTGGCCGTTTCGTCCTCGTTTCATTGAGGAAGTTAGCCACGCATCGCTGTAACAGAAGTGACGTTGCGGCGCGACGGTCACAACTTTGACAGACGGTGACTCTGAGCGACGATGACAATGAAGCTTCAGGTTAGGTGGTATCGAGATGGCTATGGCAATTGATTTGAGGATTTCTCCAATTAGAGGAAATGTATTATTAAGGACATTTAGGGCCAGTTTGGTATTGCTATAACTTTTATAAAAATCACTGTTAGTTGTGCTGAAGGAATAATCAGTTGTGAAGTTAATAAGCAGATGTTTGGTTAATTGTATTTTTAAAACCACTGTATAGCTCAAAAGTAGTATACATATGTTTAGTAATTTTATTCCAAAAGTGCTGAGATTATAAATGATTTTTGGGCCTTGTTTCATTTTTTTCATTAATTATATATATTAAATCAATATTTAAGTAGAATATTTAAATTTTAAAAAAAAAATTCCATAAGAACAATAAAATATTTTTAAAAGATTTTATAAATCAAATCAATATTTAAATAGAATATTCAATTTTGAGATAAAATAAGATATATAAATGATTTTAACTTGATTTTATAAGGATAATAATGATATTTTAAAATTTCATTAAATGTTGAAATAGATTATTCAATAATCACTTTCAAAAAGTAACCCCCTATCTACTTCTCAAAATCATTGTCAAAAATTGTCAAATTATCAATTAATCACTTTTAGAAGTTTTACCAAACATCATTTTATATCAAAATTATAAAATAATATGATTTTAACTTTTTAAAAGCAATACCAAACTGATCCTTAGTCTTTTAGGGTCAATTTTGTCAAAATATAATTTTAGAGGGTATGTTTGCAATTCAGCCCCTCAAATTAACAATTAATAAGCATATATGCCCTTCCGTGGCAACCGAAAGTGCACTCAGGCTTATAAATATTGGTTAGGAAACCATTTGCTATATATGTACTTCCTTTGTGTATAGTTAAATTTGTCTTTCTAATAGAATCTTCTATAGTGGAAATGGTGGAAAATGTCACCTTTTCAAATTGATTTGGTGACATTGTCAGTGCTTTAATAAGTTAAGTTTAAAAGGCACATATTATGATGAACTGCCAAAATTGCCCTTAGATATAAGTTTATGTTATTCTATTTGTACTTTTCTCTCTCCACTCTTACAACAAAAACGACAGTAGTGTTAACTGAGTAACTCTCTCTCTCTCTCTCTAAAAATAAAAGTTCAAGGTTGCCTCGACTTTCTTCTTCAACTTATAAAGAAGGGACGTGGTTCGATACAGTAAGGTAATATTTCTTGCAAATACTTCTTTTAATTTGTTATCATTTTCATTTGTTCCTTTTCATATGTTATCCCAGTATTTTGTAAACCTTATTACATTGTGAGAATTTTTGGATCTGTGAGCCTTTTCATTACTTCCCCGTGCCTTTTAATGTTTTCCCCAAGCCTTTTCTTGTAATATCTTCCCTGAGCTTTTTCATTACCTCCCCGAGCCTTTTGATGTTTTCCCCGAGCCTTTTCATTACCTCCCCAAGCCTTTTCATTACTTCCCCTAGCTTTTTCATGTAATGTGTTCCCCGAGCCTTTTCATTACTTACTCGAGCCTTTTCATGTCTTACCCGAGCTTTTGTTAATGTAATATTTGAATTAATTAGAAATATTTCAGTATCCGAGTTTTGATTAATGGTTTGTGATGATTAATTTGACAGCATCATGAATCGGGTTAGAATAGTAATATCTTACAACGTTCGATGGGAGCAGTTACTTGACGGAAGTCAGAGGTTTGTTGGATCCGATAACAGGGGAATGTATGTGTCAAGGAATATGACTTACGAAGAATTGGTGGCGATCGTGCATACTATTGTGAAGTATGATGTAAACAAATTCAATGTTGATCTGTCATCAATATCAACCGTTCCTGGTAGTACATGTCATACATTTATAACAAATGATGATGATGTTCAGTTTATGCTAGGGGAAGAGCGAGTGATCCCTCAAGTATGTGTCAGTCTAACTGAGAAGACAACTGGAGATGTGATAGGGAATGATATTCCTCTTGAAAATACCCAACAATTTGGATCCTTTAGCGGTAGCAACCAGTTCACCGAAGGTGGGGAAAACATATGTGGTGTCCCATCGGTAATGGTCGACCATGCAAATGTAGTTGAACCTCAATTTGGCTATGTGTTTGGTTGTCAAATCAAGCAGTACAATAAGCAGTACCATGAGGTGGATAATGAGCCAAATAATGTACAGGTTGATGATGTAGCAAATGTGGACGAAGAGACTACACAAATTCAAAGACGTGGCAGACGTATAGAAGGAGTTAGTTGCTCTGCACTAGATATGCCTGGGACTTCCGAGGTTTGACATAATGCAACTGCATATGATTCTGATAATACGACAACGTGGGTTATTCCCGGAGCAGATTCATACTCATTTGGTATTGGTAGAAGCAGCACCTTGGCAGTGCAAGAACCTAGAACCATGATTTATAAAGGTCAATTTTTTCCAAGTAAAAAGGATTTAAAGAGGCTAGTTAGACATTTTGCAATGCGGTAGAACTTTGAATGGAAGGTGAAAAGGTCCAATAAGACAACGTTACATCTGGTTTGCATCATTGACGACTGTACGTAGAAATTAAGAATGGTGAGGAGAGATGAAAGGACTTACTTCCAAGTCAGAAGTTTTGTCAATGAACACAGTTGTCCCTTGGAGGAGATTCACCGTCGCCACCGACAAGCTATTGCAATCATAATCGGAGAAGTCGTTGCACCTAGACTTTTTTTTTTTGAACGGCTAATTTTATTAAACAAGCGGTGAAACCGCAAAGGAGAACAACAGGAGAAAGAGACCACAAACACCAGAAACCAAAGACACCACCCCAAAAAAGACACCAGAACAGAGACCCGCAGAACATAGAACAACGGCAGCAACAAAAACAAAAAAAAAAACACAAACAGCAAAAAAGCACAGCAGACCCACACCCAGAACAACCCCATAACTAGACAACCAAAGCTACCAAAACTCACCAACCAGGGTGTCCGCATGTTGCACCTAGACTTAAACAACATGATGGTCGTCTTATGCGTCCCAAGGACGTAATCGCCGATATGAAAACAATGTATAGCATTCAAATCATGTACAGTAAGGCACATGATGCCTTGCAATATGCATTGTCATTAACGTATGGAACACATGAAGAAACTTTCCAACTGCTGCCATCTTTTGCATATGTTCTGGAACAATAAAATCCTAGCACAATCACTGACTTACAGTGCACAAACGATGGTAAATTCCTCTACTTTTTCATGTCGTTAAGGTCCTCAATTAGAGGTTTCCGGAGGTATATATGTCATGTGATTGCAATTGATGGTACCCATTTGAAGGGAAGATTCGGAGGTACAATGTTTGTTGCAACTACACAATATGGAAACGAACAGATGTATCCAATTGCTTTTGGGTACGGTGACCCAGAAAACAACCTTTCATGGGAGTGGTTTTTAAAATGCTTGAAATGTGCCCTTGGTCATATAGATGATCTGGTTTTCATTTCCGATCGTCATGCAAGCATTGAAGCGGGGATTTTAAAAGTGTTCCCTTATGCAACTCATACCATATGTTGCTGGCATTTTGGTGAAAATATGAAGAAGCAATTTCATAGAAAGGATGTTGCCGACATAATGGATGACGCAGCTAGGACGTACAATGAATTGGATTATAACCGGCATATGGAGGAGTAACGTAAGCTGCATAAGGGTGCATTTGATTATGCCATTACTGCCAGTCCACATAAGTGGTCCCGAGTACACTGTCCCCAAAGAAGGTACAAGGTGATGACCACAAATGTTGCAGAGTGCATAAACTTATGCCTAAAATTCGCACGACAACTGCCGCTGATGACACTAGCAGAGTTCATTAGGAATATGAAACAAAAGTGGTTGCACGATCGTCATGCAGCTGCACGGTCCATGCGTCATCAACTGACCGACGCAGCACATTTTATAATCTTGAAACGTGTCGTGAAGTGTGGTTATATGACCGTAAATCCAGTTTACTGGAACATATTTTCCGTCAAACTAAAGGGAAAGCAGTGGATGGTTAACTCAGCCCAGAAGACCTACACATGCAACAAATTCCAAATGGACCTTTTCCCATGTTCTAACGCACTCGCAGCAGCAAGGTACATGAGATGTTTAAGTTAGGTATTTATATTACCCAAACGTAAATCTCATTGTTTTCATTGTTGTAGGGAGCGAAACTTGGATTTCACGTCTCTGTGTTTGGACTACTACAAGAGGGAGACACTTATTGATGCATACTCGGTTCTTATTATGCCAGTTGGACATCCTTCTTCATGGGTAGTGCCATCCGACATCGCAGCGTGGGTGGTTTTAAATCAAAAGTCGAACAGACAATCAGGTTGGCCAATGGAGGGTCGATATGCCTCGCCTTCAGAGAGGATAACCACACAATCGTGTAGAAGATGTGGACAATCAGGACATAATAACTGGAGGTGTTCCAACCCGTCTATGGTTAATGAAGGTCCCAGCAAAACAGTTCCCAATGAATACCGTCGCAAGTGCAGCATCTGTCATTCAACTGGACATAACAAACAAACGTGCCCTCAGAAGGACTTTACCGTGGAATAAATGGAGTCGTTGAGGAAGGCGATCAAACATAACAAGGCAGTACAAGAGGAAGACAAATTGCCACCAGAAAAGCTTGTGATTGCTAATGTCTTCCAACATTGTTCAGACTTTAGGAACCATGCTCGATACAGTTGTGTTATGCTTTTATGTTGAATTGTTGTTATTTATTTTTTGTTCTGAAATTGATTTACATTTAGTTGTTCATTTTAATCATGTTGTTTAAATCGTGTTCGAATTGAATGACTTCTCACTTCAATTGTGTTGGAATTGAATAAATTTAATTGAATAACTCAAATAGAAAATTCAAATGTTATATACATCGACTACCAGAGAACAACCCTAGTATATACGTCAACTACAAAACAAAATGTGGCATCGAGTTGCAAAAAACCTCCACGGCCATCTTCTCCCGGATGGTGCCCATATCCTCTTCCTTCCAATTGAACTCCGTCCTGTTTGCCACCAAGTACTCTGTCAATCTCAAAGTATGGGCACCACTGTTACCCCTGCAAATCACCACATGTACAACCGTTAGAAGGGAATTTTATTCAAACCAATTAGGATAGAATAAAATCTTGAAACAGTCATACCCCCTATGTTGTTGGGGCACACGTGGGCTAGCCATGATGCTCATTCGAAAGGGTCTCTTGGATCGTACGTACGTCGGATCTTCCTCCCGTCTGTTGTTGTGAAACCCGGCCTGATTCAACATCGAGGGTATAAACCACCTTAAGCATGCGACCTGCTTATTCCTGTGGTCCCATGATACCTCCTATCGGAACGAGTCTAACAGGTAGATCTTCCCTTCTGAGAGGTTGACGCTGGCCAGTACCCAATGATGACGTCCCAGGTTGTAAGGAATCAGAACCTGTACATGTTTCAACATAGTGTTATCAGTGTGAAATTTAAAAATAGTATTTAACAATTGATACCATGTAATTTAAACACTCACCGCGTCAACCTGATACCATGGCCGGGTTCCTGTCAAGAGCAATCCTCGAACCATCATCAGCTCATCATCGGACCACCTGTGATCCAACAAAGCCCACCCCGGAGGGGGTTTGCCTACAACGTCACGGCCAAACATTTGCCCCCACTGAATATATAACAACGATTATACATAGAAAATTTACCACATCGTTAGGTAAAAGATGTATGAAATACATCAATGCACAAACGAAAACCTAACAATACGATTATACTTACATAGAACTGCGAATCCAGTAGGTTGAACCTCTGACAGTAGACAGTGGGGTATGCTCGCTGCCGCTTTTGTAGAATCTTCAAGTACACATCGATGTGCTGACAATGTAAACATTTAATATTGTTAGGATTCAACCATTACTAATACAAACTTATACAAACAGTTAAAGTAAGGAACATACCGTATCCTCTAACTCCATGTAGTTTGTTTGGAACCGGTGGAACCAAGTGACACCCATTGGTAGATGTAAATCCACATCACGTCTGCATAATTGTTGAAAAAGTTAGATAACCAAGTAATATTACTTAGGTGTTAAATAATATTATAAGATTGTAAAATGTACGATTATACTTACAAACCCAGCAACTCCTCATGCTGCTGATCTCGTTTCTGATCACTATTTCAGATAGCAGCCATCACATCCTCCCGTAGATCTCTGAAAGCATCCATCACTTCAGTGAATTTATGGTCTCAACAGTCCTGAAAGGATTTCGAATTGTATCAGTACTAAAACCGTTAAATCGATTGAAATTAAATAATACTATTCTAATATTTTTATGTACCCGTGGATGCCCTCCAACGCCTCCTCGTGAATCACCTTCAGGTCGAGGCCGTCTGGGCAAAGTGAATCGTACCCGTCTACGAGTCCTTAGGGGACTCTCACTGCGACCCTTCTGGTCTAAAACCTCCGTATCACTAGGTCTCAAATACTGACCGACCATATGATTGGGTCCAGAATGCCGATAGTCCATATTAGAGGGTCCGGAATACTGACCCTCCATATCACTGGGTTCGGTAGGCCTATGTAGTTTCGGATCCAAGAGGCGACGAGGTATATCAGCGGCATCGGAATCATACAGACTGCCTCCCAGCTCTATGCCTTCGTAGTACCGTTGAGCCTTCTCAGTAGCCGTCGTTTCCAATTCACACCGCGTAAACATCTGAAATCGGAGTTACACATTATAAGCGTATACATACTAATAACTATGTGAAAATGCTTACCCTTTCAATGAACATTAACAAAAAAGACACTTAACCTTTCGGTGAAAATCTTATCTAGCTTCTCCCCCCTTGGTTGCTTATTCAACTCCCATTTCAGAATACGTGGGAGGGGTAGCTCCATTAACCGGTGAGTCCCACATTTTTTATTGCCAAGCTCGGGGATAACCTCAAAAGCAAATATCTGTGTAATAGATAACAAAGTAAATACATCAGTCATATAAAAAAAATTACAAATAAAGTATGCCTTCAAATTCTAAATTCTCACCAACAGTGCGTGTGATATACCATATAAGTTGTACGTTTCGATGGTGTGTACGTTAGTGCCCTTTTCTTGCTGTCGTTGTTCGAACCGCTCCTGTCGACCATCCAATGCATGCTTGAAACCACAGATAGACCGCCTATACACATGTGCTCCCCACGGGAACGCATAAAAAACGTCCAAGTCCTCGACTAGGTGGAAGTGCCATAATGGAACTTTATCTCTCTCGTCCACCCCCATTAGTATCCAGTTGAGCATAAACAATAGGCACAGCTTCACCGCATCATACTGCTTCATAAAAATACCAATTCGTAGCACCGCTCTCAGCTCTTCAAGCTCGATCTCTCGACCCTGAAAGTACCGCTTGTGTATGCCGTTCTCTACCATATCATAGCTCACTGTCTCGGGAATGACTCCGAACTTCAAACCAGTGATTAAACAGAACTCAACCTTCGAGAATCGGACCGCATGCTTACCTAATAAAAATCTCATCTCATCTTCCGGGCCATCGTGATACAACTCGCGCAAAAGCAGCCAATGGACAATCCCAGCCGAAAAGTGAATGTCACAATGCATGTGAAGGAAATGACCAAAACACGACTCATTATACCGACATCGATCTTCGATCTTCAGATGTTGAGGTACACTGTCAAGTGTGTTGTCGATATCTCTAAGGTCATCAAAATGGTCATGCTGAGTAATTTTTCCCTTGTACCATGCTACCGTTGGGGTTTTAAGCGAATCCTTTAGCTCATTCCTAGACTGCATAAAACACAAAAAAAGCATATAAGTTAATTGAAAAGGCTCGAACAAAAGGCTCGGGCATTGTATGAAAAGGCTCGATAGAGTATGAAAATGCTCGAACACTTCATTAAAAGGCTCGGGGACAGTTATAAAAGGCTCAGGGACAATTATAAAAGGTTTTCACTACTAATGTGGTGAGCTCTGATTTATGTGGAAAATTACGAAACGCCCCCTGATCTCTTATAAAATCACAATAGCTTCAATTTTCCTTCAATAATTACACTTATACCCCTAATTGACCAACTTTATAAATACTTGGAAAGAATTTTGTTTGGATTTATAATTGGAATTTGTTTGTGATTGGATTTTTATGTAGGAAAATAAAAAAAATTAGGTTTAAATTCGCCAATCGATTAATTGCCGATTAATCTCCGACGAATCAGCCTAGGCGCTAGGCGCTGGGTCTTCGCTCGACTAGCGCCTAGTGCCTACTAGAACATTGGTTTGCGTAGACCGTTTTGCAATGATAGGCCGAGATAATCATCTTATTCTCTATTTTAAAAAAAAATTTGTAGATACTTTGATCGTGATTCAAAGAGAAAAAATTAATAAGATTTTTTTTATTGAAAGCAAAAATTAAATTGTTAAATTTAAATGGTACTGTAATGAGAAAATGGATGTGGAAGAATATTGGGTGGCAATAGAACCACCCATTATGTTATCATTCAAGTCTATTACAATGTCACCGATAGTTATTATGTATGGGATTTTGATATAATAATATAAAATAAAATAAAAAAAACAATAATATATATATATATATGTGTGTGTGTGTGTGTGTGTGTGTGTGTGTGATGTGTTCTCTATCATGATCAGTGTTCTAGTAAGCGCTAGGCGCTAGTTGGGCGGAGACCCAGCGCCTAGCGCCTAGGCCGATTAATCGGGGATTAATCAGAAAACACAATTACAAAGAAATTCCAATTAAAAATCCAAAGAAAATTCTTTCTAAATCCACAAATGCCAAATTACCAATCAAAATCCCCAAACACCCATCTAAATGCAATCACAAACCAATCCAAATCCAACCATAAAGTTCAGGGGCATTGGAGTAATATTGGTCAATTAGGGGTATAAGTGTAATTATTGAAGGAAGATTGAAGATATTGTGATTTTATAAGAGATCAGGGAGCGTTTCGTAATTTGCCACAAAAATCAGAGCTCACCACATCAGTATAAAACGCTGCGTTTCAATTAAATGGGTGAGGCCCAAACGTTGGCCCAACTGACTCAAGTGAGGCCTGTGTAAACCCCAGCCCGCTGCTAAATGCACCACATGCACCTTCCTCAACTTCATCTTCAACCTCACACCTGCCTCTATTGCCGACCAAACCCTAGCTGGTCCAGTCATCGGAAACAGCGATCCCACGCCTTATTCCAGCTGATTTCCGGTGCAGAAGAACGGTGGAGTCAATGGCTTTGACCTGCCTATCCTGATTACGCGGCCACGTGGCCGATTAAGCGCCCACTGCCTAAATGGTCCGATTTGCACCTTTTCGATGCGTTTTTCGACCACCTAACTGTATTGAACCAATTAATCGGTCTAGGCGGCCGCAAACTAGAACACTGATCATGATTATATATGACTTTATAGAATCATGCAATGATGCATCACCTATCCAACTGTAGTAGACTTCTTACGTACAACACCCCTTACATAAATCTTATGTCCAAACCATTCATAATATAATGAAATTTAATGAATTTTAATGAGATCTTTTGCATGGATGATAAAAAATATGAAATATACTTATGAGAAAATTTTTAAAATTTTTTGAATTCGGGAACTGTTTTTTCTAAATATTTCCTATATTTTCCCACTTTTTAAATTCATTTGTTTAAAATTTTTAGAAAAAAATAGTTTATGAATTCGGAAATTATTGAAATTTTTTCCATAAGCATATTTCATATTTTTATCATCCATTCAAAATATCTCATTAAAATTTATTAAATTCATCATGTTGTGAATAGTTTAGACATAAGATTTATGTAAAGGAGTTTGTATGTGAGAAGTCTCTTTCAACTATATATAATTCTAATCAACCTCATGGCACTACGGCAGACATTATAATTAAACACTATAAACTACAAGACCACATACTTTGGCATAGATTTCCAAACCTACATTATGTCAATTGTTTAAACCATATACAAACTATACTCAGGGTACTTAAAATCGATAAATATACCGAAATATCCACCGATATATCCGTATTTTGGAAGGACCGATATCGAAACAGGCAAATATCCAATATCCTGTAGAATATCCGGTTGATTTCGAAATATCCGTAAAAATCCATCGATATTCCCGAAATATCCCGAAATTCCCGAAATTTCATGAATTTCACCCCGAAAGTCCATGGATATTTTACATATTATTAAAATAATTTTTTTAATCCTAAACAATTAAATTATTGTTAAAATAATTTAGCTTGAAAATTATTTTAGAAGAAGCATTAACAAATTTATAAAAATTTCCAACATAATAGTAAATAGTAAAATTATTGAATACTTGAAGTAAAATTGGATAAAAAACCAAAGAGTGGACATGTAAAATATGTAAAATTTTGTGAAAGCAATCTGAAAAAAAAAATTGTTTGTGACTCAAATGTGTAAAACTAATTCCAAATAGTATTAAATATGTACCAATCAATTTATAAATATGTAGAATTGATTTTTTTTTGTAACTTTGTGCCGACATTCCAAATAAAAGAATCTTAAAATATATGAGCCACTGTACCAAGTTCTGAGATTGGTTGATACAGAAGTTGTACCCACTATGCCTATCGTGTATGAGTTAATGTGTGTGATGAAAGATACAGTAAAATAACAGAGAGGGAGTAAATGAGTTCTAAACATTATACAAGACCGATAGGATAAAATGCTCAATCGCTCACTACATGCTGCAGGTAAATTTTATTTTGGATTGTTTGTCATTCATAATTAAAATTTAGTATAGTATTTATACTAAAATTATTCTTTTTTTTTTTTTTTATTATTCTAACTTACTATTTGAACCCAAAGTACCAACATAGAGACAATATTTAGGATAATTCGGATCTTCTGAAAGCCGTACATAATGTCTATGTGCAATTAGATACTGAAGCTATAGGAATTGCTAATTTTGGAAATGAGGTAAAAAGTTACAATTTATAACCAATTTTATAATTCCAATATTATAAATTCTTTGCATGTGAGTATTGTGTCATATTAATATATATTATATACATATTGATCTCATGAATGTAGCTCACATACTTTAAGGATGGAAAGAAAAGTTTTGGTGAACGAACAGCTATTGCAACTAGAAGCAAAATGCAACCAGGTATATAACTTTTATTACAAAAATTTACATATTAATAATAAATAATAATATCATTGAAATAATATTCATACTTATAATACTTAATAATTTTTATTACAGTTGATTGGTGGGTAATGTATGGAAATTGTGCTCCATCATTGAGTGCAATAGCAATTCGCATACTATCACAAACATCATCATCTTCTGCATGTGAAAGAAATTGGTCTACATTTGCTTTAATCCACACAAACAAAGGAACCATATTGCCTATTTTAAGCTTGAACAACTTGTTTATTGTTATTATAATATGAAGTTGAAACTTAAGGATATGGCAGCTGAAAAAGATAAAGCAAATGAAACTGATTTTATGGATATACTTAAAGTAGCTGTTGAAGCAAGAGACGATAATGAGGATCCTATTTTTAACTGGGTTAGACTTGCCTCCTTGGATGATGACGAAGGAAATCCTAATTCACATATTGCTTCTCATGCTCAAGACATGGGAATAAATGTTGAACAAGTGATTAGAGAAGAAGTTGGTGTAGATCTTGGAGTTATTGTTACCAGCTCTTCCGATGATCAACATACCTCTGATGTAAATAGTGGAGGAAAATATGATGGAGATGATGGAGATGATGGGGATGAGGTAAGAGGTTGGGATTCTGGTGTAGGAGGTTTGAATGGTGGTGCAACAAATTGGGATGTTCGTGTTGGAGGTTGAGATGCTGGTGCTACAGGTTGAAATGCTAGTGTGGCGGGTTGGGATGCTCATGCAGGTAATTTTGATCAAAATCGTGGTAGACAACATGGAGGAACAAGTCAAAATGTTGAAGATTCTTTGAATATGACTCTCTCCTCAATGAGTATAGACACAGAAAACAATTCTTTAGGTGATTCACAGACAATGTCAAGTTCTCATGTACCAAATTATGGTAGTTATGGTGTCTATAATATATTTGATTATCCTTCTCCACAAATGTCATATGCAATACCTATACATGCAGATCAACAATATCTACCAAGTTGGGTAAGTCCAAACTACCCAATTAATGGATCAGTTGGAAAAGATTAAGCAACATACGTGTGACATATTAATAACTACATTGAAAACTATGCAAGCATGTTTTATTGGGAAAATTATTGTTCGAATCAAGATAGAAATGTATCTTATGTATTTGAACCAGCAAGGAATTCATTTTGGTTTTAAATTTCAAATTATTATGTATGAATTATGATTTATGATAGAATCTTAGAAGTGTGGAACTATTACTATATATATTTTAATGATAATTTTGTTTATTAAACATTTAATCTCTTTATATTGTATATAATATTGTAAAAGTGAAACAAAATATTATTCTATTAAATACTCAATTTTAAAAATTATATACAGAGTTACAAACTCTATCTATGTTATAATTTATAATAAACCCATAACTATGATAATTTATCATTGAAATATGATTCATTTGATGTATAATTACTTGTTTAAGCTTGTCCTAAAATTTCACAAAAAAAATCTAACTTTAGATATAAATATCTATCATTTTTTTAATTTTTGATGGAATATCCATCGATATCGATAATATCCCCGATATATCCGTAAATTTAGAAGCCCAATATTGATACCGATATCAATATTACGTTCCTTGACTATACTAGTATATATATCAAATTCATGGACTCAACGACAAACGTATGAGCAAAATTTAGATGATGATTGATCAAGTCATTACAAAAGATGGAACACACAAGATAAGAATCACATCAATAATTATGAACAGGAAAACAAAGGCATATATCTATAATAATTAGAAATTCTGAAATTAATACTTTTTTTTTTTGAAACAGCATTTTATTCAAACAAAACCGAACAACAAGAACAACAAAAGAACAAACACCCACAACACCAACAAACGCACACACAGGTGCTCAAAAACAGAGGCCACCCAATACAAAGGAACCCAACCACAGCATATAAACAGAGAAACAAAAGAGCACAAAACAGAGGAAACCAGAAAACACCACTCACGCACTAGAACACACTCCACACAACATTTTCCCCATCCAAAGCAGAACCCTTTTTAGCCAAACCGTCAGCCATGTCGTTCGAGGCTCTGGAATTAATACATCTTGACATTCAAATTTTAATAAAAACAAAAAATCCACACTAGAAACAACTGCAGCTTCTCGTTGCATATATTCATTCAGGCCATATTGCTAGAATGTTGCCTTGGTTGCCTTATTGACTTTATAACACATTTTATCATCTTCTTTATAAGTCGTATTACATGTACAAGAAAAAGCATTCCCACCAACCCAAACCATATCAACATTGTAATAAGTCCAGTATTAAACGTGTCAGCCAATTCCGAGAGAGCAATTGAAGCAAGCATGTAAGTGACTGTCATTGCTGAAATTGCAATCCACATGATCACCATTAAAATCCACATAAAAAATTTATTCTTGATCGGTAAACCGCTAATCTGCAACAGTATGATACTACAGGATGCCATAAAACCTGTGGTGTTAAAATTCAAGAACCATGAATAAAAGTTTGGCTTATGATCAGACAAAACAGAAACTCCTACTGTATGCGGACTTTCTGATTGGGAGTCTGCGCTGCCTTGCTGTACTGTGCTGTCTTGCTCTTGCCATACACCACCAGGAGGATTTATAGCAACCTGGAATGCCATGGTAGCAGTCAATGATGCTACAACCATCAAAGCATTACCCATTTTTTCAGCCCAATCTTTCTTCTTCTTATGAACATTTTCAGAACCAAGTTCATGTTTTGATAAATGAATATCTTTTGCATGCATTGCTCCAGAACTCTGAAGCAACTTTTCAATCTCCCGATCTACTTCATCTTTTCTATGTGTCAAAAGATCCAAAGCTGTGAAGCCATATGCATTAAGAGCATTCACCTCTATTGCAGTTTTTTTAGTCAAATACTTGATCAACTGCATACATTTGATTTTAAAATTAAACATTGACAATAAATGGATTGTAGATATCGGAAATATCATCTACATCTAAATGTCACAAAATCAGTAAACTACTCCCCACTTAAAAATAGAAAAGAACATCAGGCACCACAAATGTCCTTTTAAAAGATAAGAATATATTTGTGAACTAAATCTTTAAAATTACGTTTGCATATACTTTAGGCTTTGGTCCCCTCTTGTTATGGTCATTTTCATAGTATGTCTTAGGTATGGACAGTTGGGCACCCCAAATCATTAAATCAATCAACCCGCCCAATCCAAAATGTTTGATTTTTTGTCTGAAAATAAAATAAATCCATTGGGTTGCTCAAAAGCAATATGATTGGTCCGGGTTGGTTTACGGTTCTGTTTTATCAAAACCCAATAACCCAACTCAAACATTTAGATAATGTAAAAGAAAAAATGAAGTTAAAATTCATAACTAGTCATAAAATTAGTGGAGTTTTTAGAGCATCTCCAATGCTAATGTGGGTTGTGAAAAAAATAGAAGCCACGTAGATGGACATCCATTTTGTTAAAAAATCCATCTCCAATGCAACCTCTCTAGTACAACTTCAAGTTGAGGTGGCAACTTTTTTTTTAGAGGCTGTCAACATGACTCTCTGATTTCAGACGGTCTGTTGGACGGCCGTCTTGTTGGCCTAATCAGCAATCACTCTTATCTTTTACTCTATTTTATTTAATAATTCTAAAGTATATTTAAAGAGACCAATAATAAATTGACACGTCATTAAAAACATATATTTTACAAGTGAAGCATTGTAGACCACTTTTTTATTTGGATGTCTATCAAGTTTAGTTACATGTCACATATGAAGCAATTGGTTTGACATTATTGACATATCACCATTTTTTTAAATGCAAGCCACATTACCATTGGAGATGCTCTTATATTTAGACAGCATTAGTGTTTTGATTGTTTTTAGTGGACAATCAATTTTTTAAACAATATTGCCCTTAGTGAAATTTTGAATAAAAAATATTTTAATTTTTTTTTCTTTTCCTTCTTCTTCGTTTTCTTATTCCAATCCAGAAAAATAATATTTAACATCTCATTATCTTCATCCATCTCATCTTCATTCAAATTTTTACCAAAATTAATTCAACAAATTTCATCCACAACGACACAACAAAAATCCATATAACACTACACAAACACCAAACACAACAGATTCTAATAAAATCCCACACAAAAAATATTCAAAAGAGAAAAATATTTTTTTTTGAAGAGATCTAGATAGATTTCCAAATCTCTTAAAAAAAAAAAAGTTTTTGGAGAGATGTGGAGAGATTACCCGATCACAAAATAAACCAAAAAAAATAAAAAAAAAAATGCTTGAAGAGATCTAGAACAGATATTTTTCTAGATTTGAAGCAATGTGGATTTCCATATTTGATCCAGATTTCTTCATACAAAATTAACAAAAAAAAAAAAAAAAAAAAAAAAAAAAAAAACCACCTTCGAAGAGATCTGTATAGATTTGCAGAATAAAAACGCTTGAAATTTATCAAAATCTCTTGAAGAAATATACAATTATTTATTTATTTATTATTATTTTTAAAACCCTTTGAAGAGATCTTGAGTTCTAGATCTTTTAAAAAATAATAATAATAATTAAAAAAAAAAATTCCAAAACAAAACAAAACGCTTGAAGAGATCTTTTCAAGCCTCTATTAGATGGAAGCCTCATCTGAGATGGAGCTCTGTATCTGCTCCATCTATTTTTGTTTTCTTAAAAAATGTCTTCAGAGAAAGAAGAAAATGAAGAGAGAAAAGATTGTGCAGTAAAATATGTTTCTTCAATGGATTGATTGCTAAGAACAACAAAAACACTAGTTCGAGCTAAAAATAGAAAACCCAATAAATATATGGCTAAAAAGGGCTATTTGTAAAAAAAATAAAATAAAATTAATCCATCAACAAAAATCACTAAATAAACTTTAACGCTATTTAATATTATATTTTGTTCTCCATATTACCACCAAGTTCCAAACCTTCATCTTTTTCTCTTCAATTCCCCCACTTTTCAGTCGTCAACCTGAACTTAGGTTATGATTTATGACAATGATTTTTAACTACTATATAAAAATTATTATGTTACATTAATTTAATTTAACCCATAATTGTTAATAGTGATGGAACAACTTGAAAAAGTTCAACGTAATAAACAAAAAGAGACCAAAATTAAATTATTTTAAGTTTAATACTAAGGGCCTTTTAATTTTTCCACCGAACACTTAATGTGTGTCATTAAATTGTTTCGTTTGATTTTTTAAGTTGTAAAACCACTTAATGAGCTCCTAAAATCACTTTTTTTTTTTTTTTTTTTTTTTAATTTTTTTTATTTTTTTTTATTTTTTAACTTTTCACTTAATGAAAAATAACTGAAATATATATTAATTTTTTACTTCCAAATTTATCCTTACAAATCTGATCTATTTTCAGTTTTCTCTTCTCTCACACTCCTTAACCATATTAATGTTTTTTTTCTTCTCACTATTTAAAAAACTTTGACACTTTGACAGTCACTTTCAAAAATAAAAAATAAAATAAAAATTGATAGAGCATATAGATTTCATTATAAATTTGTAATTATATTATTATTCCACATATAGAGTATAAAGACAGATTAATAATGGCGGACTCTGTTCGATCTATTGTTATTTCTTAAACTAACTTCAATTAACTTGTTCAATTTTTATACTCTAAGGGTTATAATTTATATGGCAATTTTTTTTTGTTATACATTTGTTATTATATTATTACATTACTGTTTTAGTTGTATTTAATATATTAAAATATAAATATACAACAAATAATAGTTGAAAGGGCATAGATGTAAAAATATTTATTTTAAGATATTTGTAACTTAAAAAAAACAAACAATTTATCACTTATATTTAGTTTTCAATGAAAAAACAAACAAACATGTTTTTCAGTTTCAGTTTTCTATCATTATTCAGTCTTTAGACGAAAAATCAAACGCAACCTAAGTCGTTAAACCAAACTGATTTTTATTGGTTTTGTTTAAGATTCTTTTTTTTTTTTGTTAATTATTTCCTTAAAAAATCAAAAATTAAAAAAAGAAAAAAAAAAAAGTGATATGACATAGAAGATTTATCCTCCATCAAATCTATGATGGAGGATAAATCTCCCCCAGGAGGAGAGACGATCTCCTCCGTCGACACAATTCAACGTTATAATTAGATCCTACTTAAATAAACACACATCACTTCTAAGCTATAGGTATTTTAGACTAAATATTAGCTAGTCTTAGATCAAATTTCAAGCATACCTCAACTTGTTTATCAGCTACAGCAGTGTGCAAGATAGTGTTGCCGTCATCATCCTTGGAATTCATAAACCCATTATCACCAATTGTCTCCACCAACAACTTCAACATTTCCAACTGGCCGCTATATCTCACACATAAATGCAAAATGGTCTCACCTCGATGATCGATCGACATTTGAGCTGCCTGTGGTCTCACATTAACCAACTCTCTCAAAACACTAATGTGACCTTTGATGGTAGCTATATGCAGAGGGTTTCGCCCATCACGATCACAAGCAAAGCACATTTCAGGGTTGACTGATAATAATTTTCTCACAATTTCACAATAACCTTTTGCAGTTGCCAAGTGAAGTGGAGATGATTTCCGGGCATCAAGCTCTCCAGCCTTCTCAGGTTTTTGCTTTAGAATTTCCTGCACAAAATCTAAATGTCCAAGCATGGAAGCTATGTGCAGAGGTGTCTCCGGATAATAACCCACCAAGAATCTATCGAGAACGAGAGCATCTTCTTGAAGCAACTTACGCAAGGAAATTACACTGCCCTCGACCGCTGCTTCATAGATCCTCCTCTCCATTGTATTTGATTTGAGTGATTAATTCAATACTAGCTTTAAGTGTGTAAGTTTAATTATATCGAGTTGGATATGTACATATTTATAAGGCTGTCCATCTAAGTATACATGTTTTAATTAAGTCTTGAGTGACGATATTTACACCCCCGAAAAATTGTATGTGCACCCTTTTCTGTATCTACACCTCATTAATTTTTTTAAAATAATTATATCTTGTAAACACATCACACATGTTACCAATTATATCCTTTCTTTTAATTTTGAAATATATATTTATATTAGGAGGGAATCCCAAACTGAATATGTAGATATTATGAAATTGCTGCATATAGTTTGTTATCCTTTCCAAAATATCCTCCACCAATCTAGTCTTTCTTTATTAACAAAAGAATTCCTATCCGACCATAGACTCCATAAAGGCATACAATTGAACTCAAAATCTTCCTGCTTAACCTTATTAAAAAGCCATCTTATAAGGTCACAGCAAAAAAACCATTTGAGGTCTGAGAATAGGTACCAAAAATCACATCTATGACAGAATTAATTTTTAAAAATATTACAAATTAATAAATCATAAAATAAATAAAAATAAAAATAATAAATATGGGAGAAGTAGTGGCCTTCTCCTTAGTTTTTGATGGACGATGCTGTTACTCCATCTTTTCAAGCTTAGGAGAAGACAGTTGGTTCCACCCAAATTTTGGTATGATATTTTATTTTTGTTCGTAATTTTTTGTCTTTTATTTTTAATTTAATTGGTAAGATTTTGAAAAAATAAAATAGCTAAAAAAAAATTATAATATCTTTTAATTAAAGTATTAATTATAATTTTTTTGAAAGAAAAAAGGTATTAATAATTTAATTTAAGGATAATTTTGGAATTTTAAAAATATATAATTTTACGGTTTACATACGGTTTTAGAAGGATATAAATATCGTCATTCTTAAGTTTTTGAGTTGACCACCCAATGTGACTTAATGGTAAAGGGTCCAAATTCATTCTGGAATGTCCAAATTTGAGTCGGTGCACTGCTGGAGCACAAGTGCACAGGGACAGTCCAGATTTTAGAACTCGATCTAATTAAGAAACAGGGATAGGTGGAAGATATTTTTTTGGAGACATCAATTTAGAGTACTGTGCGAGACTGCTAGAGCATGTGATCCCCTATTTTGAAGTCCGCACTATAAGACAAAGGACTAGGAGATGCTCTTATAACTCATCATTGATAATGATACGCAAGCTTCTATACGTCATTTTAATTGCCACAATATTAAGTCATATCTTTATATAAATATATATATATATTTTCATAATATTAAAAATAAATGTTTTAGTGAAACAAAGCCTTTGTATCAGCAGTGTATGTACGTTTACCAAGAGCGCTTTTTATTATCCAAAAGAGATTTTTTTTAATATTAAAAGTTTGTTTGATATCTATATTGGTACATCTCCCATAAGGCACTGTTCAGTACATGGGATTAAGTGCATGATTAATGCACCCACATAGGTTGGTGGGTTTGTGATAATCAATATATATATATATATATATATATATATATATATATACAGAAATTCTATTATCAGTTTGAACTGATAAAAGTAATATCAGTTCTTTACATGTGAGCCACTGGATTTAAATACTTTGACTTGACTGTATGCACTTGTCAATCAAAGTATTTAAATCCAGTGACCCACATACAAGGAACTGATATAACTTTTGTCAGTTCGAACTGATAGTAGAAAGACTGTATATATATATATATTATAGTTTTATAATTATATTTAAAATTAATTTTGAATTTTATTAATTTCATAATATATAGATTAAAATATTTATTTCATCGAAACAATTATTTTAATAATTTGTTATTCAATTATTGGTGACTGAGATTATTTCAATCCTAATGTCTCCTAACGAGATTGAAGAATTTAAATTCATTGGGCCCACCATAATCCCACTTATATTCTTTTAAAAAAATATATTTTATTTAATGAGAAAATTATAAAATTGAAAAATATTTAAATTTAGTTAAAAATAATATAAATATTCAATTAAAAACAATTCTAGGATATTGCTACATTAATATTATATGAATTAAAACATTATTTTATTCAAAAAATATTTCAATAATTTTTTTTTCAATTTCAAAATATTATCAAATTTAAAATATTATTATATTTAGTCCAATATTATGTTTCACCAAACAAAACGTAATATTACTTTAGTCTAGTTCCACATTTCTCAAAACACAGCATAGTACTAATTTAGTGCAACTCAATCCAATCTAATCTCATCCCATCCAATCACAATCTCACCTCAATCCTATCTAATCCATAAAATAGTCCAAACTAATCTAATGTACCAAATGAGGTCTAAATTATTTTTTTATTTTTTTATTTTTTATTTTTTGTCTCAATTGTCTCTTTTGAATTTTAGATATGGACTAATTACACAAACCTCCACTGAGTTTAGGTCTAATTAAAGCTAGATGGACCTTTTACTCAAAATTACACAAACCTCCCCTACCATAAGTTGACTTCCATTAAACTTAACCATTGACCAAACTTTTAGAGTTAAATGACTTGAATGCCCCAATTTGTATTATTTTATTATCTAAAATAAATAATTAAACAAATATTATCTAATATATAATAAAAATGATGAGGATAATGTTGTTATTTTTTTTTATATTTATTACCCATTTTTTATAAAAATCTTTCATGGACCCTTTTTTTTTTAATGGGTGATGAATCTCAAAAAAATAAAAAAATAATAAATAAGCTCAAGCTCAATTGTGAATGATTTTTTTTTCTTTTGTTGAAAATGGGTGTTGAACCTAGAAGGGAAAAAAAAAGCTCGGATGATGATGATTTTCTCTATAGTTGAAAATGGGTGGTGATAGATGTCGACAAAAAAGAAATGTTCACCATTTTTTTTTTCTCCTTTGAAAAATGGGTGATAAATATCGAAAAAAAAAATAATAACATTATCCTCTTCTTTTTTATTAAATTTTAAATTTTTATTATATATTAGATAATATTTGTTTACTTATTTATTTTAGGTAATAAAATAATACAAATGGGGGCATTCAAGTCATTTGACCCTAAAAGTTTGGTCAATGGTTAAGTTTAACGGAAGTTAACTTATGGTAGGGGAGGTTTGTGTAATTTCAGGCAAAACGTCCATCTAACTGTAATTAGACCTAAACTTATGGGAGGTTTGTATAATTAGTCCTTTAAATATTCAATAAAAGTTATATTTTCTTTTTGAAAAAAATCAATAAAAGTTCTTCTATCGATAAAAGATCTGCTCCTAGTACTTTACTCATTTCAAACCCATCCTAAGTCGAATATATTAACTTACAGGTTAGATTCATAAATTGCCAAAAACAATTACGCAATTTATTTTTTAGTCACAATTAAAGTTTGAGAGCTTCCTTTACAATTCACAAATTATCTATTTACACTTCAATTTATTTTTTGTATTAATGACAAATTTAACCTGAATTAAAATAGCTAAACAAGACAAAAAAATTCTAAATACACTCAAAACTAATTAAATTATTAAAAAAAGAAATTCTCTCTCCTAAATCATTAGATTGAATAGTATATATTGAACTTTTTTTCCTAAATCTGTTATTACCATATTAAACCCTCTCTCCTAATTACTCTCTCTCCATTTTTCAAAATAAAAACTCCTATCTCCATACTTTCTCAATCAATCTCTAATTAATAGTTAAAGAAAAAAAAAAGACTTATGAATATTTTGGTTTTTACTAATATATATATATATATATATATATATATATATATATATATATATATAAAATAAAAAGCCAACACAAATACCTTGTTTTTTTTAATAAAAAAAAAATAAATATATGAAAACTTGATTTGTTGTAACTAGATTCGATTAAACTCACAATTTCTAAGACTAATAAAAGAATTAAAGTTATCTAGGTAATCACATTCCTACAAAAGTAACAAAAAACATTTTCATATTTCGATATTTTTTTTTTTTTTGAAAAACACAGTACTTGTTTTTTGAGTTTTCTTATTTATTTATTTTATTAATATATACATATATATGGTTCCTAAAAATCAAGCTTATTCGTAAGTTTTTTTCTTATCTGTTAGTCTTTTTTTTTTTTTTTTTTACAATAATTAACTGTTAGTCTTTCTTGAGAAAGAATGGAGATAGAAAAATAAAGATATGTATCGGAGGAGAGAGAGTTTAATATAGTAATTAAAACCTTAGGATAGAGTTTTAATATGTAATATTTAATCTAGTGATTTAGGAGAGATAATTTCTTTTTTTAATAATTTAATTCAAAAAAGATTGCTCTACCGATAAATCCAAAGACTACGATGGTTCGTCCTAACTTTTATTAAAATAAAATGGAGTGTCTTTAGAAATTTATTTTTTAAAATTAAGTGTCTTTAGAATAGGAGTGCCAAAAGATAAAAATGATAATCTAGGAACAAAAGGTAGTGTCTTTAGAATTTTTTTAATTTTAAATTTTGAGAAGGAAGTGTCTTTAGAAAAGAATTGTAAGAAGAAAAAATTGGATTGTCAAAAGAAGTTCTCTTAAAGTTTTAGTTGTTGTCAACATTAGGTATGAAGAGACCAAAATACCCTTGCTTTCTACTATTTTCCAAAAAGCAAACTGATATTCGGCAATTTTGTGTGTTTGTTCTCTAAAATATATAGAGATAATATATGCTTAATTCTTAATAGATGAGGAGAGTTTCTTCAAGTAGATTTTTAGAAGTAGATCTTCTACAAGTAGAGCTTCTAAAAGAAGATTACCAAAATACTTTTAAAAAAATAAAAAATGATAGGGTTATATTAGACATTTTAGTGTTATTAAAAAAGCTCAAAAATATCTATTTGGAAAATCTTTAAATTTGAGTTTCTCCTAGTAGACGTAAAACTGCTTTTTTTAATCATCTAAAAACTCTGATGAGTGACAACAAAACGATACAATTGTTTTTAAAAAAGAGTTTTTTTATTTATTATTATTTTAATTAAAAAAGCTTTTTTAGTCCGTTGAGAAGCTCTTCTAAACAGACACAACGAACCCGAAAAAGTTTTTCTTTTGTTGTCACCTATTAAGTTAATATAGTATTAAAGAACAATAATTATATTTGTAAAAGTTGATACAAAAATACTACTGAGTTAGATGTCGAATCAGCAAAATTCCAAACTATGATCGTGCCAACTAATGATGAATATTTGTTTAAATTATTTTTCTTTTTACAAGATGGGGCTGATCAAGTGATTTGCTCATCATAACTAAATCATTATTAGGTTGTAGGGTTTGGGTGTGTTTCATCTCCAAACTCCTAATTATTGTAATATTCATATAAATTAAAAAAAAATAAAAATTGATGGATAAGTCAAGCAATAGAGGGGAACATAACACCAAGACCCCAAACAAATCAACCAAAATGGTAAAAAGGCCTAAACGACAAATCTCTCGTAACAAGAGTATTACAAAATTGAGGATAAGTAAAACTCCAAAAAATTTGAGCCAAAGAATGTATGCTAAAAAAATCAGCCACCGTATTTCCTTCACGATAAATTTGAGGAGAAAGACTTGCATGGGACGATCTCATTGCCACGTGGTGAGACCGTAAAATGAAAGTGCACCATTTATATTGGAAACATAAAAATATACTTTCACAAACAAATCAACCAAACAATAAAAAGGTCTAAACAACAAATCTATTGTAACAAGAGTATTACAAAATTGAGGATAAGTAAAACTCCAAAAATCTTGAGCCAAAGAACTTATGACCATGAGATGCTAAAAAATCAGCCACTATATTTCCTTCATGATAAATATGAGGAAAAAAACTTGCATGAGACGATCTAATTGCCACGTGGTGAGACCGTACAATGAAAGTGCACCATTTACATTGGAAACATAAAAATATGCTTTCAAAGTTCCGCACAGCACATTTTCATTGGACAGTCTCATTGCCACAACAATGAGACCGTTCCATGTAAGTTTTTCTCTAAATATGAGAGACATGAACATTAATTGAAAAGAGAGATAACACGGCCAAATGGAAGAATTTTAACAAAACAAAACAAAAACAAAAAAGTTTTAATATTAAAAACCTCCCCTCACCTTTGAACTATTATTGGATGTATAGTGACAAATGCTTTTATTTTAGAAACCTCTCATATAGACTAACACCGTTAGCATTCCATTTGTGTTGACTAAGTTTGACCGTTAAAAAGTATAAAATGTCTCTATTTAAGCTTCAATTGTATGAATTGACCATTATACACTCATACTTTAACCAAATAAATTAATAAAATGATAAAAAAAAAAAAAAAAAAGCGGGAATGTTAACTTACAAGGAGAAGTTATTTTGTGGAATATTTTATTCTTAAAAATAACAAAATTACAAATGAACCAAAAACATTGAAAATAAACCAGAGTATGTATTTATTTATGTATTTATTTGTCTCTTTTTTATATATAAATCCAAGCAAATACTCATTTTCAATGCTTTTGGTTCATTTGTAATTTTTTTATTTTAGACTTTTTAATAGTCAAACTCAGACAACACAAACGGAATGCTAACTGTGTTAGTTCATAGGGGAGGTTTCTAAAATAAAAACATTTATAACTATATATCCAATAATAGTTCAAAAGTGAGAGGAAGTTTTTAATATTAACCCAAAAAAAAATCATTTTTTTAGTAAATACAAAAGTTATCTATTTGCCTTTTTAAAAATCAGAAATTCTATTATTAGTTCGAACCGACAAAAGTTATATCAGTTCCTTGCAAGTGGGCCACTGGATTTAAATACTTTGATTTGGCTGTATGCATTTGTCAGTCAAAGTATTTAAATCCAGTGGCCCACATACAAGGAACTGATATAACTTTTGTCAGTTCGAACTGATAACAGAAAGACTGTTTAAAAATAACCTATATGGCTATATAAAACTGCTGTCACGACTCACGAGGGCCATAATGTTTCCATCAAATTTGCAATTATTGGCTTATTAATTATTATTGCTATGATGCTATCACACCACCATGCACGTAAATCACGAGTTCACGACGACTAGGGCGTGTTTGGTATCATTTATCAATATCATTTAGTTTCCGAAACTTCTTAGATATTTTTGCAGTTACCGAGAGACAAAGAACTCCAAAAATCTTGAGCCAAAGAACGTGCGACCAAGATATGCTAAACAATCAGCCACCATATTTCCTTCACGATAAATATTTTTTTTTTGAAAAGCGATTGTATATTCAAGGCCGAAGCCAAGGCCGAAAGGCAAAACAACAACACAAGCCAAAGCCAAAAACATCAAACAGCTGCGACAGGGGCAGACAACCAGCCCCTGTCGATAAATATGAGGAGAAAGATTTGCATGGGACGGTCTCATTGCCACATGGTGAAACCGTACAATAAAAGTGTACCATTTATATTGGAAATATAAAAATATACTTTCAAAGTTCCACATGACACATTTTCATTGGACAGTCTTATTGTCACGTCAATGAGACCGTCCCATGTAAGTTTTCCTCTTGATATGAGAGACATGAACAGTAATAGAAGAGAGAGATAACGTGGCCAAGTGGAACAATTTTAACAAAACAAAAAAATTCATTGTTTTAGTAAATACTTTTCAAAAATAACCTTTATGGCTATATAAAAGTGCTGTCACGTAGGAGGGCCATAATGTTTCCATCAAATTTGCAATTATTGGCTTATTAATTATTATTGCTATGATGCTATCACACCACCATGCACGTAAATCACGAGTTCACGACGATTAGGGCGTGTTTGGTATCATTTATCAATATTATTTTTTTGTTTTTCAATTTAAAAAGTTCAAGAAAAAAGCTTTGGTTTACTTGTTTTGCCGAATGAAACGAGAAAATACGGAAACCATTTTTTATATTTGACACATAAAAGCGGAAAACGTTTTCATTAAATCGTATCTCATGTTCAATGTTCACAATAATCTCCATTCTTTCCACCTCATTTCTGATCTTCTTGGTTGAACCCAATCATTATGGACGACCAACACAGAACACCCATAAGAAAGAAAAAATTAAAACAAAACAAAGATCAACATTCTTCATCCTTTCAACTCTATTATTATTTTCTAAAAACACACGAAAAATACATGAAAAAACAGACCAAAAGGTCTTATTATCTTACAAATTTCGTAAATGATCTCAATTGATGAATAATTGCCCTTCATGTGGCTACTGGTTGATCATGACTATTTGTTTTATTAGGTTGGATCGAAATCTAATGCCATATTTTATGATGTTTTTGTGTTCTCTAATTATAAATATAAATTAATTAGTTGGTCATGTGATTTAATATTGTGGTATTTAATTTAAATATATATGAGAGTTTTTTCTACTGCAAACCATCTTGTCTCTAAATCATCTGGCTCAAAGATTTAATAGAACTATTTAAAGAGTGAACTTTAAGACTATTACCAACTTAATAACTTAAATTTTAATAGCACCTAAAGTGTGGATCTAACAAAAATACCCTTAAAACACACTCACAAAAATAAGTCTCCAGCTTTTTTTTTTTTTTTCCTAAGACTTATTTTTGTTTTTCCGGACTTATTTTGTATGTCCGAGACTTATTTGTAATTTTCGAGACTTATTTTGTAGTTTCCGAAACTTCTTAGATATTTTTGCAGTTACCGAGAGACAAAGAACTCCAAAAATCTTGAGCCAAAGAACGTGCGACCATGATATGCTAAACAATCAGCCACCATATTTCCTTCACGATAAATATGAGGAGAAAGATTTGCATGGGACGGTCTCATTGCCACATGGTGAAACCGTACAATAAAAGTGTACCATTTATATTGGAAATATAAAAATATACTTTCAAAGTTCCACATGACACATTTTCATTGGACAGTCTTATTGTCACGTCAATGAGACCGTCCCATGTAAGTTTTCCTCTTGATATGAGAGACATGAACAGTAATAGAAGAGAGAGATAACGTGGCCAAGTGGAACAATTTTAACAAAACAAAAAAATTCATTGTTTTAGTAAATACTTTTCAAAAATAACCTTTATGGCTATATAAAAGTGCTGTCACGTAGGAGGGCCATAATGTTTCCATCAAATTTGCAATTATTGGCTTATTAATTATTATTGCTATGATGCTATCACACCACCATGCACGTAAATCACGAGTTCACGACGATTAGGGCGTGTTTGGTATCATTTATCAATATTATTTTTTTGTTTTTCAATTTAAAAAGTTCAAGAAAAAAGCTTTGGTTTACTTGTTTTGCCGAATGAAACGAGAAAATACGGAAACCATTTTTTATATTTGACACATAAAAGCGGAAAACGTTTTCATTAAATCGTATCTCATGTTCAATGTTCACAATAATCTCCATTCTTTCCACCTCATTTCTGATCTTCTTGGTTGAACCCAATCATTATGGACGACCAACACAGAACACCCATAAGAAAGAAAAAATTAAAACAAAACAAAGATCAACATTCTTCATCCTTTCAACTCTATTATTATTTTCTAAAAACACACGAAAAATACATGAAAAAACAGACCAAAAGGTCTTATTGTCTTACAAATCTCGTAAATGATCTCAATTGATGAATAATTGCCCTTCATGTGGCTACTGGTTGATCATGACTATTTGTTTTATTAGGTTGGATCGAAATCTAATGCCATATTTTATGATGTTTTTGTGTTCTCTAATTATAAATATAAATTAATTAGTTGGTCATGTGATTTAATATTGTGGTATTTAATTTAAATATATATGAGAGTTTTTTCTACTGCAAACCATCTTGTCTCTAAATCATCTGGCTCAAAGATTTAATAGAACTATTTAAAGAGTGAACTTTAAGACTATTACCAACTTAATAACTTAAATTTTAATAGCACCTAAAGTGTGGATCTAACAAAAATACCCTTAAAACACACTCACAAAAATAAGTCTCGAGCTTTTTTTTTTTTTTCCTAAGACTTATTTTTGTTTTTCCGGACTTATTTTGTATGTCCGAGACTTATTTGTAATTTTCGAGACTTATTTTGTAGTTTCCGAAACTTCTTAGATATTTTTGCAGTTACCGAGAGACAAAGAACTCCAAAAATCTTGAGCCAAAGAACGTGCGACCATGATATGCTAAACAATCAGCCACCATATTTCCTTCACGATAAATATGAGGAGAAAGATTTGCATGGGACGGTCTCATTGCCACATGGTGAAACCGTACAATAAAAGTGTACCATTTATATTGGAAATATAAAAATATACTTTCAAAGTTCCACATGACACATTTTCATTGGACAGTCTTATTGTCACGTCAATGAGACCGTCCCATGTAAGTTTTCCTCTTGATATGAGAGACATGAACAGTAATAGAAGAGAGAGATAACGTGGCCAAGTGGAACAATTTTAACAAAACAAAAAAATTCATTGTTTTAGTAAATACAAAAGTTATCTATTGCCTTTTCAAAAATAACCTTTATGGCTATATAAAAGTGCTGTCACGTAGGAGGGCCATAATGTTTCCATCAAATTTGCAATTATTGGCTTATTAATTATTGTTGCTATGATGCTATCACACCACCATGCACGTAAATCACGAGTTCACGACGACTAAGGCGTGTTTGGTATCATTTATCAATATTATTTTTTTGTTTTTCAATTTAAAAAGTTCAAGAAAAAAGCTTTGGTTTACTTGTTTTGCCGAATGAAACGAGAAAATACGGAAACCATTTTTTATATTTGACACATAAAAGCGGAAAACGTTTTCATTAAATCGTATCTCATGTTCAATGTTCACAATAATCTCCATTCTTTCCACCTCATTTCTGATCTTCTTGGTTGAACCCAATCATTATGGACGACCAACACAGAACACCCATAAGAAAGAAAAAATTAAAACAAAACAAAGATCAACATTCTTCATCCTTTCAACTCTATTATTATTTTCTAAAAACACACGAAAAATACATGAAAAAACAGACCAAAAGGTCTTATTGTCTTACAAATCTCGTAACTGATCTCAATTGATGAATAATTGCCCTTCATGTGGCTACTGGTTGATCATGACTATTTGTTTTATTAGGTTGGATCGAAATCTAATGCCATATTTTATGATGTTTTTGTGTTCTCTAATTATAAATATAAATTAATTAGTTGGTCATGTGATTTAATATTGGAGTGGTGCTATTAGCACACCCCCTACTGATCTATTAATGCCCCATTCTCACCAGTTTTGGAATTTATAAATTTTAATTTATTTATTCTCCAAATTGCCCTTTTTCTCTATTTTAAACTTCATACACGGATACACCCCAGCTTGCTCACTTCCAGATCCAGCGTCCACTCCCCCTCCAATCTTGTGACAACACCACCTGTTTATCATCAACATAATTTTTTTCTCATAAAATTGAAGTTTCAAGGGACTATACAGAGAAATCAAACTTCAGTCTCTGTGATGAAACAATAAATGACTATTAGTCAATCAAAAACAATAAAAATCAAATAAAACAATAATGATCAAAAGAAAAAAAAAAATAAAAACATTGTTGAGGAGGTGGGTTTCTTCATTCTCTGTGATGAAATTAGGAATGTACATCTAAGTTTGCAAATTCCCAACTTTGAATTGATCGAAACTTCCACTTCCTTCCATTACTTGTTCAAATCAAAGAAAAACAAATCTTTCGGTTCATTTACTTAATTAAGTTCTCGAATGTCATCACAACGGCCAAATTCAATTTCTAATTGATTGACAATCTTCTTGAAGGCTGGACAGTCAAAATCAAGGCTCCATGTATAATATAGACTCAGGCTACTTGCAGGGGGTGGAGGAGGCTAGACCGGCGGTTGCATGAAGTTTAGAATAGAGAAAAAGGGTAATTTGGAGAATAAATAAATTAAAATTTATAAATTCCAAAACTGGTGAGAATGGGGTATTAATAGATCAATAGGGGGTGTGCCAATAGCACCACTCTTAATATTGTGGTATTTAATTTAAATATATATGAGAGTTTTTTCTACTGCAAACCATCTTGTCTCTAAATCATCTGGCTCAAAGATTTAATAGAACTATTTAAAGAGTGAACTTTAAGACTATTACCAACTTAATAACTTAAATTTTAATAACACCTAAAGTGTGGATCTAACAAAAATACCCTTAAAACACACTCACAAAAATAAGTCTCGAGCTTTTTTTTTTTTTTTTCCTAAGACTTATTTTGGTTTTTCTGGACTTATTTTGTATGTCCGAGACTTATTTGTAATTTTCGAGACTTATTTTGTAGTTTCCGAAACTTCTTAGATATTTTTGCAGTTACCGAGAGACAAAGAACTCCAAAAATCTTGAGCCAAAGAACGTGCGACCATGATATGCTAAACAATCAGCCACCATATTTCCTTCACGATAAATATGAGGAGAAAGATTTGCATGGGACGGTCTCATTGCCACATGGTGAAACCGTACAATAAAAGTGTACCATTTATATTGGAAATATAAAAATATACTTTCAAAGTTCCACATGACACATTTTCATTGGACAGTCTTATTGTCACGTTAATGAGACCGTCCCATGTAAGTTTTCCTCTTGATATGAGAGACATGAACAGCAATAGAAGAGAGAGATAACGTGGCCAAGTGGAACAATTTTAACAAAACAAAAAAATTCATTGTTTTAGTAAATACAAAAGTTATCTATTGCCTTTTCAAAAATAACCTTTATGGCTATATAAAAGTGCTGTCACGTAGGAGGGCCATAATGTTTCCATCAAATTTGCAATTATTGGCTTATTAATTATTGTTGCTATGATGCTATCACACCACCATGCACGTAAATCACGAGTTCACGACGACTAAGGCGTGTTTGGTATCATTTATCAATATTATTTTTTTGTTTTTCAATTTAAAAAATGCATGAAAAAAGCTTTGGTTTACTTGTTTTGCCGAATGAAACGAGAAAATACGGAAACCATTTTTTATATTTGACACATAAAAGCGGAAAACGTTTTCACTAAATCGTATCTCATGTTCAGTGTTCACAATAATCTCCATTCTTTCCACCTCATTTATGATCTTCTTGATTGAACCCAATCATTATGGATGACCAACACAGAACACCCATAAGAAAGAAAAAATTAAAACAAAACAAAGATCAACATTCTTCATCCTTTCAACTCTATTATTATTTCTGAAAAGACACAAAAAATACATGAAAAAACAAACCAAAAGGTCTTATTGTCTTACAAATCTCGTAAATGATCTCAATTGATGAATAATTGCCCTTCATGTGGCTACTGGTTGATCATGACTATTTGTTTTATTAGGTTGGATCGAAATCTAATGCCATATTTTATGATGTTTTGTGTTCTCCAATTATAAATATAAATTAATTAGTTGGTCATGTGATTTAATATTGTGGTATTTAATTTAAATATATATGAGAGTTTTTTCTACTGCAAACCATCTTGTGTCTAAATCATCGGGCTCGAAGATTTAATATCACTATTTAAAGATTGAGTTTTAAGACTATCAACAACTTAATAACTTAAGTTTTAATAGCACCTAAAGTGTGGATTTGACAAAAATACCCTTAAAACACACATACAAAAATAAGTCTCGCGCTTTTTTTTTTTTTCTTTTTTCTGAGACTTATTTTTGTTTTTCCGGACTTATTTTGTATGCCGAGACTTATTTGTAATTTTTGAGACTTATTTTGTAGTTTCCGGAACGTCTTAGGTATATTTATAATTATCGAGAGACAGGGAACTCCAAAAATCTTGAGCCAAAGAACATACGACCATGAGATGCTAAACAATTAATCAGCCACCGTATTTCCTTCACGATAAATATGAGGAGAAAAACTTGCATAGGACGGTCTCATTACCACATGGTGAGACCATACAATAAAAGTGTACCATTTACATTGGAAACATAAAAATATGCTTTCAAAGTTCCACATTACACACTTTCATTGGACGGTCTCATTACCACGTCAATGAGACCGTCCCATGTAAGTTTTTCTCTTAATATGAGAGACATGAACACTAATTGAAGAGAGAGATAACGTGGCCAAGTTGAAGAATTTTAACAAAACAAAAAAAGGGTTAATTGCACTTACTTACCGTCAGTTTATTGAATATAACAAAAATTTTAAAAGATGCCCTTAATTAACAACTACACACCCTACCATTACCATCAGTCCGTTAGTTGTAAACGGCAGAAGGGTAAACTGGTCTTTTAACCACCCATACTTGTTAAAGGTTGCCTACATCATAACTTACAACAACATCATTCACCCATACCTGATCAATCTCTATGGCCAAATATCCAAGCCAATCCAATCCTTCCACCTGAGAAGAAAAGAAAGCCTGGTAGGCCAAAAAAGAATCGCAAGATAGCTCCTGATGAACCTCGTAAAATGAACCCAGACAACTTCTAATGCAAGATAAACAACTATCAATGCAAGCCAAATAACTATCAATGTAAGGCAACAGACTCTGAATTCAAGCCAAACGGCAACCAATACAACACAGATTAGAACTCTACCATTCGAGCTACGAAATTTGCAAGAAAAAACTTTTTGAGGTTTGATGAGTGATGACATAAAACCCCATGTTTTGCAATATTTACATGTTAATTATTCAAACTAAAAATTAAATAATTAAATTTCTTACTAAATGGTACAGGTGGGCAGCACCTCAAATGTTGCTACAAAGAGAAGATTGGAGGAACAAGGTCCAATACAATCAAGGAGACACATGTATCAACCTTTCCAAACAGGTTAGTACATTGTATAAAGGTACCTATTTCTGTCATAATATTATTTTCATTATCATTTTGTGGTATAATGAATTGATTATACATCCTTTGTTGGTAAAGGGAATGCAATTCACTCTCAATCAAGTAATCAACTGCTATGAATGCCTCTTTATACTCGAGCAACACTGCATCACCTATGGGCATGCCTCCACCACCTCTAGGTAATTTTTAAGTATTGGTAATTAAGTAGTGATAATTTAGATTGAGTTAAAAGCATTATATTTATCATAGGGACTAAATATGGGTTTGTTTGTGTTATTGAAAATAGGGACTCTTGAGGGAAGTAACATTGACTGGAGTGTCTTTTTCTAATGCAAGGCAACTGCATCAGAAACTTATTTACTACTACTACTTATAGTAACACTAACTATTTGTGGACATCGTATGTATCCTATAAGTTAGATGTTAATAGCTCTACATGTTGATGTGGGTTTTGTGCTTGATTTGTGGGCTAATAGATGTGCACGCAGAATAACAATTTTTTGTGGGTTGTTGGTTTTTGGTTGCAACCCTTGCAGTAGGTGATGTGATGAAAAAATGAAAATAGTGAAAGGTTTATGAATATTTCATTAACAAAGAGAGCTCCCAAAATGCCTTTAAATAGGCCAATTTTCTTGGTCGGAAGATACTGGTCATATGGGACCAACTGTCCAACAAATATTAGATTCCAATGTTATTATTAATCTTTTTGTAAGGCTAAAAAGAGGATATAAAATTTTTAATATTAAAATATTATTATGTCTAGTCATGTCACATCAAATTATGTGATACAGAGGGCTATTTTTGAACTTTCATACAGCAGCTCACTTAAGCCGTTAGTGCTAACGGACTGGTGGTAACAGTAGGGGATATATGTGTTAATTATGGGTAGCTTCTTAAATTCTTGCTATATTCAATAAACTGAAGGTGAGTAAGTGCAATTAACCCACACAAAAAATCATTGTTTTAGTAAATACAAAAGTTATCTATTGCCTTTTCAAAAATAACTTTTATGGCTATATAAAAGTGCTGTCACGTACGAGGGCTATAATGTTTCATCAAATTTGCAATTATTGGCTTATTAATTATTATTGCTATGATGCTATCACACCACCATGCACGTAAATCACGACGACTAGGGCGTGTTTGGTATCATTTATCAATATTAATTTTTTGTTTTTCAATTTAAAAAATTCAAGAAAAAAGCTTTGGTTTACTTGTTTTGCCGAATGAAACGAGAAAATACGGAAACCATTTTTTATATTTAACATATAAAAGCAGAAAACGTTTTCATTAAATCGTATCTAATGTTCAATGTTCACAATAACCTCCATTCTTTCCACCTCATTTCTGATCTTCTTGATTGAATGGCTAGCCGGCCCTGAGGCGAGGCACCAGGGGTACCCGCCCAGGGCCCAAGGAAAAATGGCTTAGAAAAGGGCCTACTAATGGCAGAAAAAAAGGGCCTACTGTTTAATTTTTTGTGTGTGTAATGATCATAACTAAGCAAGTGGTCCATTGGTCTAGATAATTATTAATTTTCGAACTTCACGTAATTATAAAAAAATAAAATAGTTATTCACTTCTTGTTATTCTCGAATCTCGATCCCCACTCTGGCACCAGAGACAAAAAACAACTAATTTAGTCTTTAATCATTACTCATATTTTATTCTTTTTTCGTTAATCATTACTCATCTTTTTCTTTAATATTTATTCATCTTTTACTCACCTCTCACCTCACACCTCTCTCCGACTCTTTAAGAGCATCTTCAACCCAATACATCAAATATTACACCAACTTATCATAAAAAGAACATCTTTCCACACCAAATTTTACACCAAAAGAGCATTTTCAAAGAATATTCTCCCAATAAATATTTATATAATACTAATTAATTTCTATTAGTTAACTTATACAATATTCAATAATTTTATTGACATAAAATATATATCAAAGTGGGTATTATTTTAAAGATCTCAACAAAATCTTTCCAACGGTATATTTTTTGGAAATACATATTGTTATAATTGAGTATAAAAAAGTTAAATTAATAATTTTAACAAATATTAATTGCTGATGTGACATTTTGTAATAATAATAATAATAATAATAATAATAATAATAATAATAAAAAGGCTTGGTGTAGCTACAGTTGACACTAGATTTGGTGAGCACTGTAGATCCACCAAATTTAATTGGTGAATTTGGTGTGTTAGTTGGAGAAGGTTTTTTTTGTGTTTGGTGTATTTGGTGTGTTTAGTGTGTTAATTGCAGATGCTCTAACAGCATCTCCAACCCATTACACCAAATATTACACCAATTTATCATAAAAAAAGTATCTTTCTTACACCAAAATTTTTTCCATTCCAATGTATCCACACCAAATTTTACACCAAAAGAGAATCTTTAAATATTATTCTCTCAATAAATATTTATATAATATCAATTAATTTCGATTAGTTAACTTATACGATATTCAATAATTTTATTGACATAAAATATATATCAAAGTGAGTATTATTTTAAAGATCTCAACAAAATCTTTCCAACAATATATTTTTTGGGAATACATATTGTTATAATTAAGTATAAAAAAAGTTAAATTAGTAATTTTAACAAATATTAATTGCTGATGTGACATTTTGCGAAAAAAAAAAGAAGGCTTAGTGTAGCTACAGTTAACATCAGATTTGGTGAGCAATGTAGCTCCACCAAATTTAATTGGTGAGTTTGGTGTGTTGGTTGAAGAAGGTTTTTTGGTGTGTTTGGTGTATTTAGTGTGTTAATTGAAGATGCTCAAGGTCTCAAAATTCTCCATTCTTTTTCTCATTTTCTGTAACTACATTCTCTCAATGACTCAATCTCTCAGTCTCAACTCTTATGTCTCACACTCTCAGTCTCTCACTGCCCCGGCGCCAGGTAATTTCTAATTTGGTTTTTGTTCGTAATTTTTATTTTAATGCTCTATTGTTTGATTTATAATTTAATATTTATTTTAATGTTCTATTCTAATTACGTTTTATTTGTAATGCTCTGCGTTTTGATTATAGGTTGAGTGTTCTCGTTTGAGAGAGCTATGTAAACCAATGACTCCTTGCGCGTTGACTGCACTTGACCACTGGTCACTAAAGTTCAAGGTATGCTTTTTCTTTTTATATAAAATGCACATAGTATGTTTTTGAAATGAAATCGATTATATTATTTTGAATCATTAAAAAAAACTGATGATGTTGATTAATTCTGGCAGTTTAGTTTTTGAATTCCTATTGATTAGTCTTGTAGTTTATTAACATATTAAAATTTAAAATATATGAAACCATTATATATTGAAAAAACTATAAATATGCACTGGGGCCTATCTTTTATATTTTCGCCCCGGACCTCAACAAAGTCAGGACCGGCTCTGATTGAACCCAATCATTATGACCAACACATAACACCCATAAGAAAGAGAAAATTAAAACAAAACAAAGATCAACATTCTTCATCCTTTCAACTCTATTTATTTAAAAACAAAACACAAAAACACAAAAAATACATGAAAAAGCAAACCAAAAGGTCTTAAAGTGTGTTTGGTATGGCTTTTCAATTTGAGCTTCTAGAGTAGAGCTTCTAATAAAAAAGGCTTTTGGTTATGTAAATTACAAAAAAGGTGTTGACAATTTAATTTTAGAAATAACTTTTGGTTGAGTGAATTACAAAAAAGGTGTTGACAATGTATTTATAATGAAAGACTCATTGTGGAATATCTAAAATTTATAAAGGGTAATTAAGACATTCATATATTTTTAAAAAGCTCAAAAAAAAGCTTTATGGCCTTCTCCAAGTAGACATAAAATGGCTTTTTTTATAGGGTAATTGAGACAATTCATATATAAAAAAAGTTGTTTTGAGTTTTGCCAAACAACTAAAAAAAAACTTCAAAATAGCTTCTAGCATTAAAAAAACACTTTTGATCCTTTCAAAAGCCATACCAAACATACACTTATTGTCTTACAAATCTCGTAAATCATCTCAATTGATGAATAATTGCCCTTCATGTGGCTACTGGCCGATTGATCATGACTATTTGTTTTATTAGGTTGGATCGAAATCTAATGCCATATTTTATGATGTTTTGTGTTCTCTAATTATAAATATAAATTAATTAGTTGGTCATGTGATTTAATATTGTGGTATTTAATTTAAATATATATGAGAGTTTTTTCTAGTGCAAACCATCTTGTGTCTAAACCATCAGGTTCGAAGACTCTTAAAAGAGTGAGTTTTAATATTATCACCAATTTAATAACTTAAGTTTTAATAGCACCTAAAGTGTGGATCTGACAAAAATACCCTTAAAACACACTCACAAAAATAAGTCTCACGCTTTTAATTCCGAGACTTATTTTGGTTTTTCCGGGAATTATTTTGTATGTCCGAGACTTATTTGTAATTTTCGAGACTTATTTTGTAGTTTCCGGAACTTATTAGGTTTATTTATAATTTTCATTAATTTTCGAGACTTGTTGCGTAAAAATGAAAATTTTCCAATTTTTTGTTGTTCATCGACCTCCATTGATTCGACCTCCAATGGAGGTCGAATGAAAAGACCTACAATGGAGGTCAAAGACCTCCATTAGAGGTCTGTTCAATCTCCATTGATGGAGGACCTTCATCAATGGAGGTTTATGAAGAAAAAAAAACTCTAAAAATGGTAAAAACGTAATAAAAGAAGGAGATGAGGGATTTTTTTGGTCTATTGGTGCCATTTAAACTTAACTTATTAAATTAGTGTGTTATTTCCCCCTATTTCAACCTAAACCATCTACATCGACTTGATAAAGTTTAATAAATTTTACTGAGATTTGTTTTTATATGAATATTTAAAAAAATGATATATATATATATTTGAGGAAAAAAAATGAAAATGAGATATGTTAAGCTATGTATCTATCAACATATAAATGATTTATTCATAACATAAACTATAGGATCAAAGGTCTACCAATTAGAATTCTCTCCAAATAACCATGAAGTTATTGAAGTCTATAAAAATCGTAATTTTGCTATCCAAAATGTAAACAATTTTAAAGAGTAAATGAGTGGAAATAACTTTCTTTGTTCTCTTAAAAAAAAAAAAAACACTTTTTCATCTATTGTTGTGACCGACAAGTTAATGATGCAAGAGATGTTTTTAAAGATTTTGAATTTTAAAAATATTCATGTAATTAATGCTGATGTGTGTCATAACGTTTTTTTTTTTTTTTTTGAAAGGATGTGTGTCACTGCATAGAAACTCAATAATGTATATTAACATTTTGCAGTGATGTATTTTGTAATTGTCATTCGTTCGTTAAAAGTTGTTTCGCTACTCCGCTTGGTTCAGTGTTCACTTTCGAGGCTGAATTGCTGATGGTATCTTTGGCTATCAATTATGCTTGGATCAATGATTGGTGGCATATTTGGCTCTAGAGTGATGGTATATTTTGATGATATCCTAATTTACAGCGTTGATCCTGAGATGCATCTACATCTTCGGGAGGTTTTGATTGTGTTGCATAGGGAAAAGTTCTTTGCTACGACAAAAAAAAAAAAAAAAAAATGTGTGATATTGGCTGATCAGGTCCTGTTCTTGAGATATATCATGTCTCCTGAAGGGTTATCTGTAGAGGATTCGAAAATTGAAGCCAGTATTGATGAATTCAACTAGATTTGATATTATGAGTTGGCTGATTCAATGACATTCATTTGGGCAGTTAAGCAGCAATGAGAAAGCTGAAGAAGTGGAAGCTTTTTTTGGCAGTCATGTAAATCCTGCAGTCGACAAGATTCTGAAGCAAAGCATCGAAAGAATCCGAATCAAGGCAAGGTGGATTCAAAGCATCAAGCAAGAACAATCCCTTCCAGACCTTGTCAACCAATTACTTCACAAGGAATAATTAATAATACTTCATAAATTTCCATGTTAAATGTACATTTTCGTATATTATGATATTGTCTGTTTCGGATAATTCTTTCGGGTGAAAAAAAGCATGTAAATGTTCGCACAACCAATAATACTTTTTTTTGAGAAAGCAAGATTTATAGAAAAGGCCAAAGGCCAAAACAGAGCAACAACAGGGAGAAATCAAAGAGCAGCGACAAAAGCAACAAAGGGGCCAATGTCGCTGCCCTTTGACAGCAGAAACAACCCAAAGCAAAAGGGGAAAGAACCAAGCCCCCAAGCCCCCCAAAACTGACGAAGAAAAACAACAAGAACAGGACCTTTAAAACCCTCCCCAGACAATACAATCCTCCCCACCCTGAGCACCCGACTTCGCAAGGCCATCCGCCATCTCATTAGTTTCCCTAGGATTGAAAACAAGGCTCAGACCCTTCTGACTTTGAAGGTAGCTTCTTATGTCAAGGACAGCATTAACATGAGTCAAGCTACCAAAATTGTCCACGCTATTAACCCAAGAGACTGCCACTGAAGAGTCGCTAGCGATATGAATATTCCTGTCAGAAAGACTTGGTTTTATCGCACACAGTTCACACGCTTTTCGGATTGCAAGGATCTCAGCAGTAATTGCATCCTGGATCCCGGCAGCAAGGGAGAACTGACACAAGATTCTGCCATTAGCGTCTCGTAGGACACCCCCAATGCCAGCTGAGCCTGGGTTCCCATTCGCCGAACCGTCAACATTAAATTTCAAATTATCACCAACAGGCGGCATCCACCTTCCTTTCAGCTTTTTCTTCAAAGGAGCAAGGATTACACAGCTTTCTTTCACATTTAGAATCAACAACGAAACCGGCAGCTTTGAACCTTTACCATAGTGTTTAAACCACCAAGCCACACGAAATCTTGCATCATCTTCCGCCTTTTCCAAAGAGGGAACTTGATCTTTGAAAATCAAATTATTTCTATTCTCCCAAATCGTCCAAATCACAACAAAATACAGGATGGACCAGACCTTCTTACTTTTCTCAGCAGGACACAAACCCAGCCAGCCATCCATCCACTCTGAGAGGGAGTTATTAGAGCAGCAACTAACCTCCCACCAACTCATGCACCTTTTCCACAACAGCCACGCCCACTGACAGTGCACAAAGAGATGATCAATGGTCTCACAGTTGCTATTACACAGCGCGCAGCACATCGGAATCCCATGCGCCATACCGAACCTTCGAAGAACATCACGCACCAGCACTCTGCCACTCCTTAATTGCCACGCAAAAATATCCACTTTAGGGGGACATAATCCTCTCCATAAGAGGTTGGAGCTGTCGAAGGTATCAGCAGCCATATCTTCGAGACGGAAGCGGAAAGACTTAACCGTGTACCTCCCGTTAGCACTAAAAGCCCAGGCTAAAGAGTCATGGATGTCTCTACGAATCTGTAAGCTGTTCATAAAAGACATGAAACTAGACCACTGAAACCTTTCCCAATCAAACACCGGTCTCCTAAGGCTCACCTCCCATTTCCAACTTGAGTTTTGCCAATAACCATACTGCTGCACCACCCCGTTCTTCAGAGAAGCAAGAGCAAAAATTCTTGGGTACAGTTCTGAGATAGGAATCCCGTCCCTACACAAATCCTGCCACAAACGAGCTCTGTCACCACAGCCAATAACCACCTGAAGCCCCTCTTGAAGAACCTGATCTGTTTTGGACCCCTGCAGACAAATATCCCCAATGGCTTTCACAAAGTGAGAGGCATTACAGCCTCCTTGCCAATTCCAGCGCAAACAATTCGAATCCAGCCCATAAATTGCACAAATAACCTTCTTCCACAAAGAGGACACCTCAAAACCGAAACGCCAAACCCATTTCGCCAATAGACCAAGGTTCTTATCAACGATGTGACCAATACCGAGACCTCCCATCTTTTTGCTCTTGCACAAAGAATCCCAGTCAATTGAGTGTATCTTCCTTTTTTGAACCCCGTCACCCCAAAAAAAATCTCTTTGAAGCTTCTCAATCTTTTTAGCCACACCTTTGGGGATTGTAAAGACAGAGAGGAAATAAGTAGGAATGCTTGAAAGAACCGATTTGATCAAGACCAGTCTGCCTCCTTTGGAAATAAATTTCCTTTTCCAAGGCGCTAAGCGCTGTTCTATCCTATGGACAATTGGGTTCCAAAAAGCCTTCACCTTCGGATTAGCCCCAAGAGGAAGGCCAAGATAAACGATAGGAAGGGAAGTTTGAACACACCTGAAGATAGCAGCCCAATCTTCCCTCACAGCAGCCCTTTTACCGATTTTCACCAAGCAAGTTTTGTGGAAATTTAATCGCAGCCCAGATGCCAGCTCAAAGCATCGGAGAATTCTTCTCGAATTCAACAGAAACTCTTTGTCAGGATGAACGAATAGAATCGTATCATCGGCAAACTGTAAGTGAGAGACATGAACTTCGTTGCCCCCAAGAGACGCCCCCCTCACCAAGCTCAACGCCGAAGCTTTTTTAAAGAGACAGTTAAGCGCCTCAATGACTATATTAAATAGAAAAGGCGAGAGCGGATCCCCCTGACGGAGACCCCTTTCCAAGTCAAATTCCTCGGTAGGGCTTCCGTTCACAAGGACAGACATTTTCGGAGAGGCAATGCAATGAGATATCCAACTCCTCCACCTACTGCCGAACCCCATGCCCTCAAGGATAAAATCCAAAAACGAATGATCAACGCTATCGTAGGCCTTCTCGAAATCCAGTTTAACCAAAATTCCACCCATCGAGTCTTTCTTCCAAAGATGGACAATCTCGTTAGCCACCACGAAGCTATCGATAATTTGTCTATGTTTAACAAAGGCTGATTGTGTTTCTCCAATAATAGACTCCATTACTTTTTTCAGGCGATTTGCAAGAACTTTCGATAGGATCTTGTACAAAGAACCGACCAAGCTGATGGGTCTAAAATCCGTCATTCGTTCCGGTTTGCCTATCTTGGGAATGAGAGCTATAAAAGTCCTATTCAAATGTTTCACAGCCCTGCCGTCTGAGTGAAAATCCTTCATAAAATTGAGAAAATCATCCCGAATCACGTCCCAATTGTTCTTTATGAAGTTGAGGTTGAATCCGTCAGGGCCTGGAGCCTTGTTGCCATCACAACCGGCTATAGCCTCCCACACTTCCTCCTGCGTAAACTCCTCCTCCAATTGAAAAGACTGTGATTGAGAAATCTGATTCAAAGGAAGACCATGGATCTTTGGGCTGTCATACGGTCTTCTTCTATAATGGGATTTAAAAAATTCACAAATTCCTTTTCTCATCTCTGTAGGTTCCACATACCGCACCCCATCAATAACTATTTCCCCTATAAAATTCACCCTTCTTCTAGAGTTGGCAATAACATGGAAATAACGAGAATTTCTGTCTCCTTCTAGAAGCCATTTGATGCGCGATTTTTGACGCCATTGTTTCTCTTCATCATGAAGCCACTTCCACATTTCCGCAATAGCCTTGAGGCGTTCCGCTCTCAGCGCATCAGTCCATCCAACCCCATTAGCGCTATCTTCAATCCTAATCAACTTGTTTTCAAGACAACTAAAGGAGACGGAATTTCTCCTTTTGTCGTGTTGCCAGGATTTGATCTTTCTTTTGATAGCTTTCATTTTAGAAAATAATCTGAACCCATACGAGCCCACATCATTGCTGTTTGTCCACCCCTCTCTTATCTTTTCCATCAACTCCTTATCATCCAACCAGTTGTTGTAGAACCTGAACGGGCAAGGGCCCCAATCCACCCTAGGCACTCCCAAAGAAATTGGGCAATGATCCGACAGGCTAAACGGCAGGCATCTTTGCACCAGATTTGGAAGCCAAGAAAGAATGATAGGAGATATTAGAAAACGATCCAATCTAGCTGAAGACGGATTTTCCCTGCGATTCGACCATGTAAGACCAGACCCTGGAACCGGTAAATCAATCACCTTAGCACTCAAGATAAACTGGTTAAAGCTTCTGATGGACCCCATATTACAAATACCCCCTCTCCTTTCCGAAGGATCCAGAATTGTATTAAAGTCCCCTCCAAAAACCCAAGGCATCTGAAGAGAAGCTTGAGCCGAGACCAAAAAGTCCCACAAGGCTTTCCTCTCAGTCTCGTTATTGGATGCATAAACATTACAAAAAGCAACATCTTTTTTCAAAAAAATCAGTTCCCCAGCTATTATGACACACATCTTATTATGGATGCAAGAGTGTATCCTGAACATATTTTCGTTCCACAAGGAAATGATCCCCCCCGCCGAACCTTCAGCTTCAACCCCCACACCATTAGTAAGCAACGAACCCCCTAAAGAAGAAGTGATCCTATTATCAAAAGAGCCCAGTTTGGACTCTTGAATGAAGAGAAAAACAGGCTTATGAAGCATCACCATGTCCCTCACAGCCCTCCTTTTCTCCCCTCTCCCAAGACCTCTGACATTCCAAGATAAAATTAACATAAAAACAGAGAAACCACAACCTTCAAAACGTAGGAACATTACTGTTGAGCATCTCTGAGCCTTGCCTCGTCTTCTTTTTCCCTTCTCATCAACTGTTCAGCCAACACCTTTTCTCTCCCTTGAAAATCGAAACCCACTGCCTTGCCCGTTTCTAATATCTTTGAAACTTCTTCCTCTAAATTCCCAGAACCAGTCGTCTTCGCAGTAAAATCCAACGTCCTTGCGACTTCTAGATTCTCCCGATTCTCCGACTCACTCTCTTCTCTCCTGATATCAGAATCTGAATCCCTCACCTTTTCCTTATGCTCATCCCTTCTAGTTCTCATACCATGCATTTTAGACCCCGTAGCAATGGATTTCTTCTTTCTAGATTTTGGCCGTGGAGTAGGCAAAACCACACTCAATTTAATTTCCCCAATCTTAGCTGAAGCATCTTCGTCCAAAGACTTGATCATCCCCTCTTCAGAGCCATACTTCGAACCATTCTCTTGGGTTGAGCCCTCATTATCTGATCCTGTATCACTAGATATTTCCTCCAGCCCATCATTCCTTGATTTCACCAGCATCTCGCCTTCCTTCCCTTCTTGAAGAGTCCAATTAGCGCATTCCCCTTCCTCTCCTGAATCCTCATATTCACTTGGGCCTGTTCCTTCACTTGGACTATCTGAAGGACTTTGGGCTTGCGATCCATTCCTCCTTGGGCCTGAAGAAGAGGATCTTGAGCAGTCCACAAGAACCTGATCCAAAGAGGGACTCTGGGGCCCAACACTGCCCTGTCTTCTAGAGCATTCTCCTTTCCAACCGAGAAAAGTTGAGTCTGAAGAGGAACTTTTCGAAAACCCCTTTCTACCTTCTTCACTCAATCTTTTCTCCAAGTCAATCTTAGCTGACCTATCATATCTCACCCTAGGCTTCATAGCCTTTTTAACCCAAGATCCTTTGCCTTTATCTATCTTCATATTACCGTCAGAAATGATATGTGTGTCAGGGTTCAGGTTACCCACCAAACAATCCTTTGTCCTACCACTTGTTCTCTGCTGACCAGCCACCTTCCCCTCCATACCTAGTATCCTGCCACCCTGACAAGTAGCCGCCTCTTCCCCCAAGACATCTACTTTGTAAGCCTCGAAAGGTGAGTCACCCTTCCGGTTGTCGACTCCAACCTTGTGACTGTGGTCTTCCGACTCCGGTGGGATATTTGAATATGGAATCTGGCATTTCAAACCCAAAAATTCATTTATCCAGCCTGAACTCATTGGATTCTTGTCTTCCACTAAGGCCACATAAACAACTTCCCCATTAATCATCGATTTAATCTTGTTAGGAACAGATTTGTCCAAAGGAAGTGCTACCAGCATGCGTCCCCTATCCAACCTTCTTCTACACAAGGTATCTTCATCTAATAGGAGAGGGTCTCCCAGGCTCCGACCTAGACTAAAGAAGAATTCCTTATTCCAACAATGAAGGGGAATGCCCCAGAAGTCCACCCAAACAGTTCTAACGTCATACTTGAGCATGTCTGACCATTTCTCCATAGACCTAAAGCAATCGGTCCAAAAAAAGGAATTCCTGATGAATCCTTCGCATTCCACCTCTGATTCGAACTGCCAAAGGATTCTTCTGCCACCTAAGAAGGTTGAAGAAAACGCAAAATCCCTTTCTTCCAGTCGATTGTTCACTCTACTGATACTACTGAACTGATGCAAAACCCCCACTGCACACTTTCTGAGCCATCCATCTCCTTCTTTCTGTCCCTTCCAGATAAAAGTGACAGCCTTCTCCTCCTCCGCAAGACCTGCCTTACCATCCACCACTTCCACAAAAGATCTCTTTGAGTCTGATTTCACGTCCGATATCTTCCGAGCTGTCTCAATCCCCCTCTCCGCCGATGAAGGTGGAATCCTTCTTCCTCCAAATCCTCCATGAGCACCATTAAACTTAGAATGCTCCGCCACTGCAGTCCGTCTCTTAGACCACCCATAAGAAGCAACTTTTGAAAGAATCGGCCAACCGTAAACGTGCATCCCATTCACCATTTTTGCCACCTTATTTGCCTCCTCCCAAGTCGCAAAACGAATAAAGGCAAACAACTTCCTCCTTGTATTAGATTTCGTAGAGAGAAAAATGTCTCTCACCTTTCCAAAAGGCTTAAAAATTCCCCATAACCCTGCTACATCAACTTCATGGCTTAAATTATCGATAAACACTGAAACAAGGTTGTCCCTATAGTCCTTTCTTCCCCCTTGAGCGAAAGCATGATCACTTCTCTCTCTAAGACTCTCTCTCAGACTCTCTCTCATCACTACTCTCTCTAATACTTGAAGTTGCTATTGGTTAATTTATCGGCTGTAGTAGATAAAAGGAATTCAGCAATTGACAAAAGAAGGTGAGACTGAGAGCTTCATATACGTTAGTTAGTCAGATAACAGTTTGGTGTCTATTGGGTCAAAAAATCGGAAATATCCTCAAATATCGAAAGTATTTGAAGATATTTAAGGATGTTTTTTATATCGGCACTCCTAAAAGTCATGGAAAATATCTTAGAAATATTTCCGATATTCGACGTTAAAATATTCAATGTTTCATCTCAAGTGAAAAAGACAATTGATTATGCAACAATTTTATTAAGAGTAATGCTATACAACCCAAATAATTAACCCAAATTTTAACCTAAATGATGTGGCAAGTGAGTTGTCATCACCACACACAACATGGGATGATGTGGTTAATGAAAAAACCATTTGCCACATCATTTGAGTTGAAATTTGGGTTAAATTTTGGGGTGGTCTAGCATTAGTGTTTTATTAAATAAACTACTTATTAAAGCTCTTCTTAGCTTGTTGGGCCTATACGGCCACATATATTTGTGCTAAATGAACCTATATCGGTCATCGAAGCCTGGTTTAATTGAATCGTAATTTGTATGCCGACGACAACTCAATCACTGCCGTTCGAAGTAGAACGCAGAGAAAGCCAAGTTTTCAAGTACGTCATTGTAAATCTGAAGAATATTGTTTTGATTTTGTTTTTGTTGTCAACCTCACTCGATCTCTCTCTTTGATTCTTTGATTTTTGTGTGTGAGAGAGAGTTCTAATGTTCTTTGCGTGACGAATTGTGTCTCATTGGCGTCGATCAAGCGAGGTTGAGTCGACTCACTTAACGGAAATCCTAATGGCAAGGGGTAAATCTTCGAATAATTTGGTTTTCAGGGGGAAAACTGGTTATTTTTAAAACTAGAGAGTGCAAAGTTACGAATATGGTAAACATCAGGGAAAAATAATAATTTCTTTTTTTTAACCCTCAAATCTCAACGTATACACTATGCAATGACTCCATACCATTGTAAACAAGCAACAACCAACAGGTCCCGATTTGATTTATTATTATTATTATTATTATTATTATATAATTCTTTATTTCTCATAACTTAAATAAAGGTTCGTAAAATTATATAAATAACAAATAAACATCAAAACTCATCATAAAATCACTTTAATCTTCAAAAGAGAAATTATTGAGGGATGGAGGAGATAAACCTGTTTTTTGTGAGGAAGAGGAATAGAACTATACAGGGAAAGGAGAGGGGAAAGTATGAGGAAAAGAAAAGGAAAAATCTTGTTTAAGTGAGTACACCAAGTGTATAGAACCCAAGCCTAATCTAGCATATGAATGCATAATCAACCAAGCTTTTCCCACTCTTTGGAGCTAATACTTAAACACTCAAATCATTTTAAACATGACATTTTGGCTCACTCATCAACATACAAATAATCATGGGAAGCTAAATTACACTACTCCTAATCTAAATTACTCTACTCCTAATCCCATTCATACATACGTATCGATTTTTACCATCCACACACATGAATATCATAATAAGAGGGAAAATTATGGATCTGGCAAAGAGTAGAACAAAATCCAAAGAATTTAAGAAACATTCATACATATATTGCACAAGTGTAAGTTTACAAAATTCCTAAATTGGTGATTACATCCAAGAAAACAAGAAATACAAAAAGAAATTAGTTTAAAGGAGACAACCCTTGAAGACAACTCCTCCAATTTCTCCTTGATTTCCTAGCTCATTTTTGGTCCAAAGACCACTCCTTTCTTCTTGTAATCTACTCATAGATGGGTGGATGTAGTGTAAAAATGGTGGTGGAGATGTATGGTGAGCTCCCATGGAGTACAAACCTTCATGGGAGCTTGATTCTCTCGCTTATTTGGTGAAGAAGATGGAGAAGATGAAGGAAATGGGTAAGAAGTGTTTGTGTGGGGGCTGGAAGAGTTCCTGTTTCATACCTCCAAATGGGGGTATTTAAAGAGTTGGGAGGTTAGGGCACGAATGGGGTCTGAAAGGATAAGATTGCCCTTCAAAATCGGCCAAAAAAACGTGAAACTGGTGCCCAGTCGCCTCCAAACCGCTGTACAACTACTATACGAGCGTACGTACAGCAGGTTGGAGGCGGATCAGAAGCGGACACATTCTAAAGTAAAATCGTTGTTCACCCGCTATACGTAGGGCAAGTGTACAGCGGTTTTGGCATTTCAGTCATTTTCAGCTTCGCACACCGTCATAGAAATGGGCATAACTTCCTCTAGAGATATCAGAATCGCGTTCTGCAAAAACCGTTGGAAAGAAGACATCTGGGGCTTTCCAAACATAGATAGCAAGAAACCTAGTTCAATCTGAAGAGAGAGATATGGCCCCCGAAAGTTGGGTGTTCTGCATGAGTCATTTCCATTTCAGCCCTTTTAACTTCCAAAACTCATCAATTAAGCTCAAATACCTTATTTATAGTGAATAACCTACAAAAAGCTCACAAAACACATTATATACAAAAATGCGATCGAAAACGAGTACAAACAATAGGAAATGAGGACCTCAAATAGGTGTAAATATAGTCCGATCACAAAGCAAAATGAGTTCTATAAGAGAGACGTTTTTTGGGTAAAGACTACTTATATTAAAAAATTGCAGATATAAAACCGGATTAGCATTTTATTTACCTTGATCAGATATCTAAGCAATTATGGACTGATTTGAATATTTTGGGGTGTGGTTCATCTTCCTTCTCACCGATACATTAAACGGACTCCACACTTCTCCACCTTAACATCTTCTATGGGATCATAATTTTCCTCGAGAGAGAACTTGAAAACGACCTCATTATCATAATATAATGATTCACAAGGATAAAGTGTTAAATCCAATCCCACGAACACATGGGTCAACTGATTAAAATAAACATCCCCCAAACCAAACACTCCACTAACAACACTGGAGTCGTTCCCATCTTTAGATTCGAGGAAACAATCACAGCGTATGCTAAAATCTTCCAGTAAAACATATTTTAGTGCACAAATGTTAGTGATTCGAAAATCTTAAGGGCCTCAAAATATTTCAAAACTTAGTCAATAAAACTAAACATCAGATTTCTAACTCCCCTCATAATATCTGAATTTTATCAAACACCTTTGAATTTCTATAATTTTCTAAGCACCCAAGAGTCAATCCTGACAGCATAAATTTCGATCCTCCAACCAGACTTCTTGTCAAAGTTTAACAACCCTACGGACCATGAAAAATTCCAAAATTTTATTTATAGACTAATATACCAGAAATATATCTTTATACCAAAAATCAGAATTTTATCTATCTCCGTTTGAGAATTAAAATTCCTACAACAACAAGAGATCATGACTGTCAGCCTAACTATTACGGCTTAAACATCAAATACACCCACGGAATTGAAATAATTATATATCACTAAAATTCACAAAATTTTATATCCTGGTTCAATTATGTCTCTACAACCATAGTACCAAAATTCAACCCTAAATACATCCCTGATTTCAATTTAAAATTACTGTAACACAATAAGGTCAGTTTGATGATTCAGAAAATCTGCATACGTAACCGATTTAGAAATAAAATCTTTCTAAGATAAGAACCACCAAAAATTCCAAAAATTATAATCCAAGTTGATATAAATGTCTACTATTCTCATACCAAAATTTACCATCAACTGAAATCTACAAATATAATTAAAATTATCAACACAATATATTGCTTCTCCGATACTAAAACAAATCAAAATTACAACCTATACTAACACTCAAATTTGAACTCTTTAATGAACTCCAAAATCCATGCATTAAGACATCTCCATCCAAAAACTAAAATCGAACAATTGATAGAGGCCCAATCTTTGTTAATGAGATATTTTAATGTTTTAAAAAAACAAAGAGTTTTGAGAGAGATTAAAGCTATAAATAAATATTTAAAGAGAAACCAAGTTTAAAAACTTTACCTTGAAAACACTCTGACTCAATCTATAGAATAATAGTTTTCTATATTCTTTTGTGAGAGTTATCAATTTCGGAAAAGAAAATGTAGAAAAGAATATAAAAGTTTTAACCTAAAAACTCATTTATCTCTCTTTAAAGAGAAGAATACAAATACAAATCAAATTCAATTTCCTAATATCTCTACACATTGAGATAAAGATAAACAGTTTTAAGGAGTAAGTGGTTTTGTACTACTAAACCACCTACCAATCTCCTAGCTAAATCCAACTATCAAACTAACAGTACACTTTTATTTATCTATTATTATTATTATTATTATTAATACAGAGGGAAATAAATTCGGGTCTTACACCAGCTTCGCGCATCGTCACAGAAACGGGCATAACTTCCTCTAGAGATATTAGAATCGCGTTTTGCAAAAACCGCTGGAAAGAAGACATCTGGGGCTTTCCAAACATAGATAGCAAGAAACCTAGTTCAATCTGAGGAGGTAGATATGGCCCCCAAAAGTTGGGTGTTCTGCACGAGCCATTTCCATTTCAGCCCTTTTAACTTCCAAAATTCATCAATTAAGCTCAAATATCTTATTTGTAGTGAATAACCTACAAAAAGCTCACAAAACACATTATATACAAAAATGCGATCGAAAACGAGTACAAACAATAGGAAATGGGGACCTCAAATAGGTGTATATATGGTCCGATCACAAAGCAAAATTTGTTCTAGCTATAAGAGAGACGTTTTTTTGGGTAAAGACTACTTATATTAAAAAATTGCAGATATAAAACTGGATAACCATTTTATTTACCTTGATCAGATATCTAAGCAATTATGGACTGATTTGAATCTTTTGGGGTGTGGTTCATCTTCCTTCTCACCGATACATTAAACGGACTCCACACTTCTCCACCTTAACATCTTCTATGGGATCATAATTTTCCTCGAGAGAGAACTTGAAAACGACCTCATTATCATAATATAATGATTCACAAGGATAAAGTGTTAAATCCAATCCCACGAACACATGGGTCGACTGATTAAAATAAACATCCCCCAAACCAAACACTCCACTAACAACACTGGAGTCGTTCCCATCTTTAGATTCGAGGAAACAATCACAGCGTATGCTAAAATCTTCTTTATAACCGTCAGCATCTGGATGGTCTTCAAATGCCACAACAGCACACAAAGCAAAACCAACAAAGTTATGATTGAACCAATCTGGTTGCAGCTCTGCATGTATGAGTGATCCCGTACACTGAATGTCAAACCACTTTGGAATCTCATTTCCGGGATAAAATAGTTTAGCAATTGATTTTGGGAGAGTTTCAACATCCTATATCATGAATATAATTATTTTATAAAACTGTTAATTTTGACATAAAATTATTTTTCACAAAAAAGAAAGAAAGAACTTCATATTAGAATGGAGGGAGTCAAACTGACCTCGTCAATATAGTATTTAATCACTGAAGTTGCTAGACGCTGTATTTTCCAAAGAGCATCTGTCATAATATATTCGAGTAAACTTCGATCCAATTTGAAACAATTATTCAGCGTAACTTCGATGCTTGCATCATCGGTTAGCAAAATACCGCTCTCTCGAAATGCAAAACACGATAACCCTTCTAGTGATGAGCAATTGGATGCACGTATATATATCAAAGGAAGCTCTGGTAAAACTTTAAGCCTCTTGCAATTGCTTATGTCAAGGAATTCTAGGTTAGACAGGTTTATAATGCTTGATGGTATGCTTTCAAAATTGTTTCCGGTCAAATTTAATACTTTTAGCGAGGATAAGCAACTGAAGAGATTATCTGGCACCTTTGTGATATCGCAGTTTTGTAGACGCAAAACTGTCAGATTGTGCGATAAAAGAGGTAACATGCATTCGATTGTATCCTGACCCATTATTCTCCCAAAACTTAAAGATTCAAGATTCTCCAAACAGGTTATAGATGATGGCAGTTCTCTTATAACACTTCCCGTAGTTCCGAGGATCTTCAAGGAGTTTAAAGTTCCTATATCGTCAGGAAACTTATCAAGTTTTGAGCAACCTATCAGATTAAGATCTTCAAGAGATTTCCATTTACAAACGCTGGTTGGAAGACACTTAAGCTTAGAACAATAGCAAAGATTCAATTCAACCAATCTGCTCAGAACCTCGATGGAAGAGGGAAGTTCTTCTATTGGGGTTTCACATGACCTTAACGTTTGTAAATTGTGCGGGAGTTGTGGAAGCATCGTGAGTTTTAAGCAGCCAGATAAATCAAGATGAGTAAGAGATTTCAAGTCACTGCAATCTGGAATCGCCAACAAACTCTCCCAAGAACTTAAATCCAATCTCTCAAGATTTTGGGCCTTCGAGAGGTCCGGCAAACTTGTTAGCTGCTTAGAACTTGTGAGGTCAATATTTTTTAAATTAGCAAGTTGCTGCAAGTTAAAAAAGAAATCAGCACATGATGCTATCTCTTGATATCTATATTACAATAAAAAGATCAGCAAGTAAAGATCAAAATATACCTGAACACCACTCCATAAATTTTCAACCTTGCTTCCAGGCATTGCTAGTTCCACAAGTTTCTCCGGTTGAATATTTGACTGCAACGATTTCAATGGGCATCCATCCCAATGAAGATATCTTAACTCAATGAAAATAGATACGAGGCCTTGAGAAGTATGCACCTTATTTCTCTCCTCCCAGCAAGATGAGGAATACAATTTCAAGAATCTCAGGTTATGCATCCTTGACAGAGCAAAAGGCTGTAAGTGTATATCTCTTATTTTTGACATATTCAAAGAGATACCTTCAATTTTTCCAGTCCCCTAAATTACCAAGACATAAGTTAGTATTTAATGCATTCTAAAGGTATGTTTAAGGAAACTATTAAATTTAAACTAATAAAATAATGAATCTGGATCCTCTCCTCAATTTAATTGTCATCATCTCCATAATCTATTTTCACTAGCAAATCAATAGTCTAGCTTATTTCTATTAATTTTTATTCCATTACTTTACTAAAAGATAGAATCAATCAAGATTATTGATTTAGGTGAGGACAATGAAAGGTGAGGAGGGATCCAAATCGCTAAAAGAATAATGAAAAAACTAATTTCAATACATCATTCTATATTTACATCACCCTATAATTACTAATTTCTTTTTCTTTCTTTCTTTCTTTTTTTTTTTTTTTTTTTGAAAATCCAACCATTCAAAATTAATTAAAATTTAAAAAAGGATACAAGATGATGATAAATAAATTAAAATTAAAAAAGAAAAGAAAAGTAAATTAAAATAAAAAACCTGAAAGACCAAAAAAAAAAAGTGACGGCTGGTGGAACTTGGACGATGCCACGAAACACAGATCTCAAACAAAGAAGATTCTGGGGCTTCGAGTTTTCTCAGGAGGCCCATGTGCAATATAAAAATGAAAAAAAAACGTTTATAAGATTTATAATTCTTTAAGAGCACAATATAGGGATGGCAATGGGGCGGGTTTGGGGTGGGGTGGCCATCTTCGCACCCCGCCCCATTTATTTTTTGAAACTCCATCCCCATATAAAACCCTACAATATATGGAGTGAGGCGGGGTATGCTTTACCCATCCCCACCCATTTACCCCATTTGCCTAATTTAATCCATTTATCAAAATTATTTATTAAAGTAATAAATATATAACCTAATGAATATTATATAATATATAAAGTAATTCTAAAAATTATCGAAAGTCATCTCACAAACATTAAAAATAAGCATAAATCTCACAAGTAAACAAATAAATTAAATAATTTTTAAACATAACATTAAAAGGAAAAAAAAAACTATATAATAAAAAAACAAATATTATATTTTAAGCGGGGCCGGGATTATAAAACCTATCCCCGCCCCATACCCATTGCGGGTTTTACTATCTATCATCATCCCCATCAAATTGAAACCCATCCCCACCCCATAAGTGTAGGTCCCCGCGGGCCCCGTACCCGTTGGTTATTTTGCCATTCCTAGAGCACATATTAGTATTTATATGCAAATACATCAAAAAAATGAAATAAAAAATACTGTATGCTGGTTAAACCCAAACATTCCAGACCAAACTACAAATGCATTAAAAAAATTGTATGCTGGTCAAATTCGAAAATATGGATTTTTTTTTGTTTGTTTGAAAAAATTACCCAACCACACTGTTCTATGTGAGCTAATGCACGATGACTAATATGAGAATGATACTAAATCTTACCGTATTTTTTGTGAATACATGGTATATATCATCGTGATGCCATAATCGGCTGCGCTTGCCAGGATCTTTAATAGATTCTTCTTTAACAATTCTTCTACCCATTGCTTGCAACAAATCATGCATTGTTAGCTTGTCATTTGACACAGTGATCAGAGATTTATCCTTGAGAACATTTATTCCAACCTCAGTGGAGAAGCCACTAGCCTCTAGAAAACGTTTTGCAAGATTGACGTCCCACCCCTTAATGAAAAATGCAATATCTAAAAATATGTTTTGCTCATTATAATCTAATCCATCATAACTTATTTTCAGCACCTTATGTATATCTTTATCAAGATCCTTTTCTAGTTTTTTGATTGTACTTTCCCACACTTGTTTTTCCTTGCCAAACAAAGAGGAACCCAAAACTTGAAGAGCTAATGGAAGCCCTCCGGCATAATTAACTAACTGTTTTGACAGCTTCCCGTAATCTACCATGAGACTGTTTTTTCTAAAGGCATGCCAATGAAAAAGCCGAAGAGCATCGACAAAAGATAATTCCTCAACTTTGTAAAATTTATTTACACTACAATTCTTAAGTACTTGCTTATCTCTCGAAGTTATAATGATTTGACTTTCCGAGTTAAGACAATTAAGACTTCCTATCAAAGATTCTATTTGCTTAAAATCAGTCACATCATCAAAAACAATCAAAAGCTTATAACGTGCAAGCCTTTTCCTTAGGAAGGTGGGTACTATAGAGAAAGTACCAATATTTCCATTTTTATCACCAAATATATCTGACATAAGTTTTTGACGTAATTCATTTAACCCACCACATTTTTCTGATGCTTCTCTAACATCGGGAACAAAATAAGAACCTTCAAATTTAGAAGACATTTTGTTCGATATTGCTCTTGCAAGAGTAGTCTTGCCTATACCACCAATACCCCAGATTCCTACAACGTGAGCATCCTTCCACTCATTCTCTAGCAACGATTCAAGTTCCTTAAACCTGGAATTAATTCCAATTTCATCATCATAATCAATTGAGGAGACAGCATTGAGTCGCTTCAGAACATCTTGTACAATAGTTTCGATAAGATCAGACTCAGGCCTAACATATATGTTGAAAAACCAACCGTAAGTTGCCAAAAATAACAAAGGTAAGAATGTCTTGTATATTTGAATGCAGTTTAAGCTACATTTTACGTGGAAATAGGGGGTTTTGTCACTCTTTTAAGTTGGTGTTTCATGAGTGTCACCACTTTAATAATAAGTTTTAAAGGTACCAAATTAAGTGAACTTTCAAAAATGTCCTTACTTTACATATATAATTTTTACTTTTCAAGTAATTTCCGAGACATTTCAGGTGGTTTCCGAGATGTTTTGGTAATTTCCGAGACTTTCTAGGTAAAAATGAAATTTTTTGAGACTTTTGGTCATTTTTGCGACTTTTTAGTAATTTCCGAGACTTTCGGTAATTTCCAAGACTTTCTTGACAAAAATGAAATTTTCCGAGACTTTTGGATTTGGTTTCAAAATTGTCATTTTTTTCCCTAGAAAGTCTAAGAAATTGCCAAAAGTCTCGGAAAATTTCATTTTTACCCAAAAAGTCTTAGAAATTACCTAAAAAGTCTTAGAAATACATAAAAAGTCTCGAAAATTACCTGAAAAGTCTCAAAAATACACGAAAAGTCTTGAAAATTCTTGAAAAGTCTCAGAAATTACTTGAAAATTTTTTCCAATTTTTTTTTCATCTTCTTCTTAATTGACCTCCAGTGGAGGCCGATTTCAACCTCAAATAGAGGTCTTTCACCACCATTGATGGAGGATTTTGAAAAAAAAAAAAACAAAACAGTGAAAAAGGTTACTGTAAGGGGTATTTTTGTCCGTTCACTATAATAAATGTCATTTAAACTTAACTTATTAAAGGAGTGATAGTCTTAAAATACCATTTCAAAAAGGTGCTATGTAATTTTCGAACCCTATGTTTTACTCATAATTTATCTAAGAAGGGGCAGAAAGCAAAAGTTTATACATGATGAAAGAGTAAGAAATTCTTAGAGAATTGCAAGAAACGTTGAACACATACTTAATGACACGTGAATCGAAGCCAGATAAACCTGCAGCTTTCTTGAGAGCATACTTCCACCTCTGCACTTTGTCTAAACTATCCTTAAAACGTTCTCCGTGCTTATCAAATGCATCTGCAAAACTTCGTTTCTGATACCTTACATCTGATGGATCTACCTCATAAAAAATTGGTATCACGATCTGTTTGTACTTTTCCATGCATTCAACGATCGTTACAAGTTCTTCAAGACACCAACTGGATGAGGCATAGCCTTTTGAGAAGACAATGATTGAAATTTCTGACTCTTTAATTGCTTTCAAAAGAGATGGGGAAATTTCATCTCCACTATTAAGTTTGTAATCAATAAAAGTTACAATTTTTTTCTCAAGCAGAGCTTTATGAAGATGGCTGGTGAAGTTTTGGCGGGTATCCTCACCTCTAAAACTCAAGAAAACATCATACTTTATTGATTGAGGAGTGATAGATGAAGAAGAAGAAGGCAATGCCATTATATTCGGATTGATGAGAAAGACTATTGAAATAATTGAAGAGGGTTGAACTCTATGTATATGGACTCTATGAAGCACGGACACGTTTTTTTTCAAGAGGTAACACGTGTCGGACACATATCGGACATGGACACGCGTTGGACACTTGTCCGACTCGCAATTTCCCGTTGATTTTCCGATGAAATTGACTTTCCGATACGGCACGGACACGCTTGGACACGTCTGGGGCTGTGAACAATGTATCAAGTCCAACCCAAAATACCCGAATCACATGCAAATCAAACCAAATCAAAGTCAAAAATGCAGGAACATGTCGAAAAGGGGAGAGAGAGGGAGGGGAGAAGAGAGGGAAGGGAGAGAGAATGCCCAGGACCAGAAAGGGGAGAGAGACGGGAGAAGAGAGGGAGGGCGTGAGAGAGATGGAGATTGAGGTTTAGAGAAAGAATGATCGTGAGACGGTGAGAGATGAAAGATGCAGAGGATATGACTTATGAGGGAGAGAGAATGCTTTTATTATTTTATAGATTAGCGAATGCTTTACTGTTGTACATGTTTGTTACTGATGTTATCTTTTTTCTATATATATATATATATATATATTAAAAATAAATATATATTATTTTAATTGATGTATTCAGGTGTGTCCATATCCTAGTTTTTTGAGATTTACCGTATCCCCGTATTGTATCGTATCATATTGTATTGTGTCCCAGTGTCTGTTTCCGTATCCGTGCTTCATAGATATAGAGATAAAAAAATGCGTTATTATGGGTCACGCTACCATACAAACCACAAAGTTGGTTTGTACGATATAAACCATGGTGCTGCCTGGCCTATTACCTTGAACCTTCCAAACATGGGTCACGCTACCAAACAAACCACAACGATATAAACCATTAAATTAGTAGTTAATAACAACCATATATTAAATTTTGTTGGGCTAAGCATTATTGTTTCCTTTTTTCTTTTCTTTTTTTCAGCAATTTGCCTATGTCTACGGAGTGCACCGTACTCAATCCACTACTTTCAGAGTTGATTACAATCTCTCAATCTCTCTCTCAGTCTCTCTACAATTTGCTCTCTATCTCTTTAGCAAATTTTTCTCACACTCGATGATTTTAACACACACATCAGAGTATACATAATATTGGTATTTATATGAGAGCACTAGGGTTGGCCAAGTCCTAATTGGGATATATTTCTTTTTCTTCTTTCTTCTATGCGCAAGAAAACTCATTGCACACGGATTTGTGTTTGACCGCTCTAGGTGCCACAGCGCTCCTCAAAGCGTACACCTATGTGACAACACCGCTGTCAAAACCGCTCTCAAAATTCACAATGCAACACATGGCGTGAAGCACTGATACCTGACCGCTGTAATCACAGCGCTAGAGTTGACCATGGTTCCGGTTAACCGACGGTTTTGTCCGCGGTTAAACCGGAACCGTACGGAAAAAACCGAACTGAAAACCGTAAACTGAAACCGATGGTTTGAAAACCGGTTGGAAATCGGACCGTACGGTTTCAGTTTCGGTTTAGGTAGTGCAAAAACCGGCCAAAACCGACGGTTTTGGTTAAACTGCCGGTTTTGGATAAAAAAATAAAAATAATAATAAAAACCGGACAAAACAGGATGAAACCGGCAGTTAAACCGACGGTTTTGTCCACGGTAAACCGTCGGTTTATCTAAAAAAAATTAACCAATCTGACGATGGCACGTGGCAGCGTCTGAAAAAAAGAAGACCGTTATGAGATTTTGAGAAGCATCCAATCGTTGGAAGGAAAAATATATATATATATATATATATATATATATATATATATATATATATATCTTGATGTTCCAATGACTGACATATGGCATGAGATTTGAAAAAAAAAAATTGAAATCTGGCCGTTGGGCAGCATCAGACGACCGTTCTGAATTCTGACGCTCCCAACGGCCAAGTCATTTTCTTTTTTTTTTGCACCCCTTAAGTTTTTCTATTTGCAAAAGCCACCCCTTTCTTCTAAACTATAAATACCCCCCAACACTCTATTTTTCTTCACATCACTCTCGTTCTCTCAACTGCTCTTAATCTCTCTCAATCTCAAATTCTGAATTCTCTCTACATTTACAATTTCCTTCAATTCTCAGTTTCTCATTTCATATATAAATAATTTATTATATTTTTTTCTAGAATACAATATTTATTTCTTCTATTTTTTACCACTATTATTCCAACAATATATATTTTTTCAATCATATATTTTATTTTTTTTACTTGCTTACCACTCTTATTCCAACAATATATTTTTTTCATTCATATATCTCTCTCAATCTCAAATTCTCAATTCTTTCTACATTTACAATTTTCTTTAATTCTCATATCATATATAAATTATTTATTCTATTTTTTTCTAGCATACAATATTTATTTCTCATATTTTTACCATCATATATTTTTTTTACTACTATTATTCCAACAATATATTTTTTTTCAACCATATATTTTTTTTACTTGCTTACCACTATTATTTCAACAATATATTTTTTTCATTCATATATATATTTTTTTACTTTAATTTTTCAATGGCAAGTGGGGGAGATGGTTCAAGAAATGTGAATAGAGGAAAGGGTCACATGGAAAACTTTTTGGAACACATTGGTGATGCTATCAATTCCGACGATTTGACTTTTCACCAGTTCCTTCAAGATCAATTTGGATCCGATCACCCTTCTACTCCTAATCCCCCTCTAATAATCCACGAGTTCGACGGACTCAACCCCGCTCACAATACCCCCAATACTAATGAAAATGTATCTAACCCCCACCCCCTTCAGATGATTTTTTTTCAGGTGAAGGTGAAGGTGAAGGTGAAGAAGAAAAGCCGATGAAGTCCGAACTTTTCAAAGTGAATATGAAGAAAACTAAGTTAGATGATACATTTTGGCACATCCAGTGCAATCACTGCACCAAAACATACAAGGTTCCAAGAAACTTCGGATATGGCACGTTATGGACCCATATCAGAAAAACTCACCCATTCGAATACGCGATGGCGAATAACCAAGCCCAAATTGCCAGGTACGCAACCTCTTCTAATCAATTATTTCATTACACATCTGAAAAAAATAGAGAACAATTAACATTAATGGTTGAAAATGAACACTTACCTTTTGGTTTTGGTGAGAAAGTAGGTTTTGTTAATTACTATCAAAATGCATTAAATCATGCAATGCAACGTGTTCCTAGATCCACTCTCACACGTACACTAAATAGCATTTACAGAAAAGAAACAAACATATTGAAAACATTTTTTGAAAATTTTCAAGGTCGCGTTTCTGTATGTGCCGACATATGGACTGACAATTTTGGTAGTCATTCATATTTGGGTGTCACATGTCATTATATGGACAATGACTGGGACACGCAAAAAATAATTCTTGCATTTCGTGTTTTTGATGACCCGCATTCGGCTCAAAATATTTTTCGACTCCTTAAAATCGTTTTTCAAGAGTATAAGATCCTAAACAAAATTTTTGCTATTGGCTTTGATAATGCTGCAAGCAATACCGTAGCTATTCATATGTTACATGATTTGTGCAATCCCTATTTTGGGGGTAAATTATTTCATCAACGTTGTGCATGCCATGTTTTAAATTTATGTGTTCAAGCTAGATTAACAGAGCTTTCTGCTTTTATTAGACCAATTAGAAATAGTATTAACTATATCTGGAGGCATAGCAAAATCTAAAAACAATGGTTAAAATATTGCTCTCAGAATAATATGCGTCCCAAAAAATTTTCTCGAGATATTACCACTCGTTGGAATTCAACTTATAAGTTGCTTTGCGAAAGTGTTGAATATAAGCATTTATTAGTTTCTTTTATTAATTATAATGTTCCTTCAATTTCTCTTCAATTGAACCATTGGGATGTATGTATAAAAATTCTTGAATTGTTATGTTTTTAATGATGCTACCAATGCTTTATCTGGTATTTACTATCCCACTACTCATTTATTTCTTGTTCAAAGTGTTAATGTTGCTGGTGCATTTAGTGACTGTGAATTCGATGTTCAATTGAGTCCATGTGTTACTGCCGTGAAAACAAAATGGTGTCAGTATTATGAGAAGATTCCAAATATTTACTTGCTTGCACCGTGTTTTGATCCACACTTTAAATTAGAATGTTTGTAGGATTATTTAACTAATTATTACAAATGTTTAGAATTAGATGTTGATGTTCTTAATTGTTGTGATTCTGTTAAGACTTTGCTTTATCAATTATACAATGAATATCTGAAAATATATGGTCAGTCTTTGAACGTGCCGGTTCTACAACCCCAACCCACATCTGGTGGTAGTAGTTCTTCCGCAAAATTTCAATTAAGGGGTTTAGGGGATCAACTGTTTTCCCAAAGATCCAAAAAATTATGAACATCTTCTTCATCCTCATCTATCTCTGAACTTGACTAGTATTTAGAAGACAATCATAAATTTTCAGATGATAAATTTAGTCTTCAGGATTGGTGGAAGAGTCATCAACAGGATTATCCAGTTTTGGCTATTATTGCCAAACAAATTCTTAGAACGCCGGTTTCTACCGTTGCTATGGAACAAGAATTTAGTGCAGGTGGAAATATTTTAGACCCAAGATGGTCGACTATGTCTCCACAATCACTTGAAATCCAGGCGTGTGTTGATGATTGGACGAAGGCAAAATATAGACAACAAGAACTCCAGCCAGAGATAGTGAATGACTTCTTCAAAGATGACTAAACCACGAGAACGAAAGGCAGCGAATAGATTCCGTTCCAACTTCCAACCTCCAACACCGAGCAAGTAATTAAAGGTAAAAGAACTACGTGGCCTTTGATTCTTCTACATTGGTGGAGGATACGTAGGCAGCTTAATTGTGGTAAAAAATTAAGTGCAAGGCCAGTAAATATATATATATATATTTTTTTTTAATTTTAACTTTGTTACATTGTAATATTGTATATTTGAATTCAAGCCTTCAAGGCCAATTTGTAATTTATTTATTTTTTTGTGAAATTGTAAAATTTTGTTTATTAAAATGTCAATTTATTTTCTTCTAAACATTGTGAAATACTTAAATACTTCAATGAAAATGTTTGTAAATGTTTTTTTATTTACAACTTTATGATTTTATATTTAATGAATACAAGATTTTATTATTTGTCAAGATTTTATTCATAAAAACAATCTTTATGATATATTATAATAATAATAATAATTATTAAAAAAAAACCGAAACCGAAACCGAAACCGAAAAAACTGAAACCGAAACTGGACCAAATTGAAACCGAAAACCGGTGGTTTGAAACCGGTCACCAAACTGGTTTTCCGGTTTCGGTTTCGGTTTCGGTTTTGGTTTTAGTTTGGATTGCCAACCAAACCGAAACCGCCGATTTTGGTCCAAAACCGAACCGAAACCGAACCGGGGTTAGCTCTACACACAGCTGTCATTGCAAAGCTTCACAATGCTGTGTATTACATAGCGTGAAGCAATTTGATTCTTAGCCACAATTGTTGGCTTTGCTATTAAAATTCACAGATCTCAAATTTAACTTCTTTTTAATTTCAAAAAAAACAAGACTTGACTTTGCTTTTTCTTTTTTATTGACTTTGAAGTCTTCATCAATAATCCCAACATTATTATTAATTTTTTTTTATTTTTTTAATTGCTGCTTCCTTTAAGCTTCTAAGCTATTGCTTTGAATCTTCAGGAACCATTAATCTAATATTTTCGCTTTTTGTTTTATATATGGTATTCAGACTGAAATTTAATTAATAATAGTAAACGGTTACATATATTCAGTGTAGATGACTTGACTTAGCTTTGCTGCTTTGAATGCGAAAACGCAATGGGCAGCGGTTGTCTTTGATTGGGCCGTTCCACACCGCTATCATTGCAAAGCTTCACAACGCTGTGTATTACACGGCGTGAAGCAATTTGATTCCACTTTGCTATTAAACTTCACAGATCTCAAATTTAACTTGCTTTTTAATTTAACAAAAATCAAGACTCGACTTTGCTTTTTCATTTTTGTTGACTTGGAAGTCTTCACCAATAATTCCAACATTATTATTATTATTTTTCTTTAAATTGCTGCTTCCTTTAAGCTTCTAAGCTATTGCTTTGAATCTTCAGGAACCATTAATCTAATATTATATCAAGGAATTTATACATAAGAGATTTAATAATCAGAGATTTTCTCGTTATATTCTTTTTTAATTAATTTTATATTAAATTAATCACCACCATCAAGATGATCACATCATATTATTTTTTTAATTAATTTTATATTAAATTAATCACCACGACCAAGCTGAAACTTCGAGTTTAAAAAAAAAAAAAAAAAACCTGAGACTTTGAGAAATGGAAAAAGTTACAATATCAATTTAATGGGAAGATGAAGACCAATGTTTACAATGTTGTAATATATTTTATATTTTATTTTTGTAATTATAGATAAAGTTACTAAAATATCCATCTATTTAGCAGCAAAGTTAACGGAGTTTGATGGAATGACCATTAGTGTCATAAAGTTCGTCAACAATAGCCATTTTAGAACAACTTTTCAATTTAGTGACCATTTTGATAATGTGTCATCAATTCAATGAATACCGGGGTAATTATCCCTTAAGATTTTCATCCTCTAATATTGTTGGCATGCAGAAGTTTCTTTCGCAGGAAAATTGGCGCATCCTTTTCAGATACTTCTCTAGCATTCCCACTTTCAGCTGCCCCACCACCATGAACATTCCACTAACTCCATTGCTTTAGCTTTATTAACACTACTCCCCAAACAATCACCTTTCTGAAACCAAGGACCAACCACTCCTTCATTCAAACCACTTGGTCCCACAATACACTTTTCAGCCACAGACCCAACACTCCCACTTTCAGGCGTTTCAGCTGCCCCGCCATTAATAAAACCCTCTATAATCATAAACGTTAACTTATTTAGATACCTGTCAAAACTGTTTGAGATTTACCATGCATAAAAATATGATATCTCTATAGGACCATTATTCCATTTCGACATACAAAAATAATCATAAATGATTTTCTCACTTTCATTTATTAAGGTTGTGTGATCTTTTGAAAAGAATTTTTTGATGCCTGAATCTCTGATTATAATTATTTGGTGAACGTTATATAATTTTGTTATGGAATGTGTAAGGATATTTTAGAATCACCTAGCTTATATTCGGTATTCCCATTATGATTCTCATCGACACGTGTATGGATCATTTGATGCTCGATCTGCATGAGGAGTGATAAATGATAATACCCCTTAGGATTTATTTGATGCTTTGCCGTGGTGAAAAATCTTATCAGGTGTATGAGCAGGTTTGACATGGGTATTGGCTTGGTGTGCGTAAATTTTGTGAAGATGAAATTGTTTAATTGTGATAGAAAAGTATAAAATATTGTCAAGTTTCATTGTTTCATAGGTTAATTTCATGGTATTTGATATTTGGTACTTGTTTCATTTTTTTTTTTTTAATTAACATTTATGTAACCATTTATTTTTAGTTCAATTGTTGTACGTGTGAAATAAGTAATTGGAAATTTAATATTGACACGTTTATTAATTAGAAATCCAAATGAAGGGAAAAAAAAAATCCCCGACAAGATAGAGTAATCTCTTATGGTGAAAATCTCATATCCGCCCATGATATAGTTGATTACTCTATCTTGTCGAGGTGGTTCTGGTTGATTGTCGTTTGCGCTGATTTGCCTCTTTTCATCGCGTTGGGTGAGGGTTTGTTTCCCCTTGTCTGTCAGGAACTCTTGCAGATGTCCCTGCTTTAGAAGTTCTGCAACTTCTAGTTTGAGGAACACGCAATCCTTTATTCGATGACCATGATCCCTGTGGAACTCACATTGAAGTCTCGTGTCTTGATGTTCTGGGGGTGCATTCATTTTTTGTGGCCACTTAATTGTCTTACCCATTTCTTTCACCACCGCCACGAGGTCGACCGGTTCAATGCTAAGATTGTACTCTAGTACTTGGATATGTGGTCGACTCAACCTCGGTTGATCACGCCCGTACGACCATCAGTCGCTTGAGCCATCATGCCATTGCTGAGTGTTCCGTCGGTCGTTGGTCGGGTTAGGTTTTGATTTCCTGTCTATCGACTCAATCATTCCTTCTACTTGTATAGTTGTTGACTTTTCCAATGAAGTTGGCTTCATCTTCCTCCCATTTGATCTTGGCCTATGTTTTTGCCATCACATCTTCCATTGTCCTGCATGGATATTTAGTGAGTTCTTTATAGAGGTCGGAATCAAACCTGAGGCCTTTTCTAAATGTGTAGATGGCGGTTGCTTGGTTGCAGTGCTAGATCTGCACTTTCTCTCTGTTGAAACGTCCGACATAAGTCCTCAAGTTCTCGCCCTCCCTTTGTGTTATGTATACAGGTCGCCTGGCTACTTTTCTAGTTTATGACTGCTCACAAATTGTTCCATGAATATATCTGTGAGCTGCGCAAAAGAGTTAATAGAATTGTTAGGCAAATTTGTATACCATTGCAAAGCTGGACTGCTAAGGTTGGACTCGAAGGCTTTGCACATGCACACTTCGTTTAGGACGCGCGGGATTGCCACTGTAAACATCCTTTGTTTGTACTGCGCTATGTGGTCATCCAGATCTGTTGTGCCCTCATATTGCTTCATGTTTGGGAAGCTAAATTTTCTGGGCATCTCGACCAGGGCAATTGCATTGACGAAGGGTGAGTCAGTGAAGCTATTCGCTGTGTTTTTATTTATTGGAGCTGGGACTCCTCGAATCCTTTGGATAAGGGCTTCCATTTCTGTAAACCTGCGGGAAAGTTCCAGGTTAGCAAATAAATGTAAATCGGATCCGGGTTTTACCAATCCTGATGTTGACTGGAGTGACACGGGCGTCCTTATGGCGTTTTCAGGTTGTAAATCCATAGCTGGGTCTTACTCATTCAGCACTTTATTCTGGATTGGCAAGTTGTTGAGATCGATTTTGACCCGAGCCGTATTGGAAGTTCGTTGATTCTGTCCGACATTGGGGTTCACGTCTGGTCTCTCGGGGTCGATTGGTGCGATCGGAGCTATTCTATCGACCTCATGTTCACTATTCAAAACTGGGATTGGGCGCTCTAACGTCGCGTTGTCAAGTGCTACTCCGTCGATTAAGACTTTTAGCTCGCCATTTGATCGAGCCATTTCTATATTAGATTTTGGCCCCCATTTCCGTCGCTTTTGTTCGGTTCTCGGGTAAAATCGAGTGTCTAATGGCTCGAAATTAGTTAATTCGCAGGTTTACAGTTTTTCAGAGGCAAGTGTGCACGTTGAGCAAGATGGGGAAGCCGAGGGCGTATCTTGGTTGGTTCATGTTCCGAGTCGAAGTGAAGAGGAGTCATGCTCATATTTTTCCAAGTGGAGGTCGCCGTGACATTGGCCGGCGGCCAACTTGACAGCCACCTTTTTGCGCTCATAGATCAGTGAAGTTGGCTCCCAAAGTGGTCGCTCCCACCACGGCCAACTTGACAGCCACTTTTATTTTTTTCGTCATAGATCAGTGAAGTTGGCTCCCAAAGTGGTCGCTCCCACCACGGCCAACTTGACAGCCACTTTTATTTTTTTCGTCATAGATCAGAGAAGTTGGCTCCCAAAGTGGTCGCCCCCACCACAGCCAACTTGGGAGCGACCTCCCATTTCCAGCTCAGCAAAGTGGCGAATTCAGCATCAGTTTTTTTGGCTCCCCACTATATATATATCATATTCTCTTAGCTGAAAAGATACCACACACTCTCTCAACCCTAGATCCAAAATAACCACTCACCCAAAAGAAAACCTCTCATATTCCACCATCTTCAACCTCACAAAAATCATCCAAGTTCCCACCTTTCTTCACCATTTTCATCATCTTTCTACATTTTCTCCTTCTCCACCACCATTCCATCCATCTTCGGAGGTTTTGCAAGGAAAAGGAAGCTCTCAAGAAAATGGGTTTTCTCTACTCTTTTGCTTTCTCTTTCATTTCTCCATTGATGTGTAACTAATCATTTAGCTAGGGGATTAATGTAATCGTATTTGACCACTTTATGAACTAATTAGTCTATTTCTTAATTCAATTCAATTTTAGTCTCTTTTACTTGATTAATTTGAGTTTGTCTACTACTCATATTATTTTGTGACCACAATTGATGTGGGTGTGCAGTGTAAACTATCTATGAAATTGGGTTTTGGTGTGAAAGACCTTTCCACCTTAATTCTAATTATGAGTTTGGTAATTGAGAAAGATAATATGTGCATGACCATGCCATGTTGTTTTGGCTTAGAGTTTATACAATTAATGGGTGATGACCATTGCTTGGCACATGACCTTGTGGAGGCAATGGTAAGAACCTAGCTCTTAATGATAAACAAGCCCTAAAATTGGATTTGAAGTGCTTAATGAGACTAAGTAAGGACATTGAGTGGTCTAAGAAGGTTATATTAATTCCCTAGTGTTTCTCTCCCATATATCCATACGTTGTGTGTTGTTGTTGTGTTTAACATAGTTTATTTTGTTGCAAGACTAGCATTTTTATTGTTCAAGTTTGCATCTTTAGTGTCAAGTTTACATTTTTAGCTTACAAGTTTGTATCTTTAAGCATTTTCAAGAACCAAAATCACTTTTCCAACTCAAAAGCATTATGCAATTTAATTTTACGCACTTAGATTAGTTTTAATTTTTCCCTAGACTAAGTAGTTTTAGCTAATTGAATCACCGATCCCAGTGAACGAACTTAATTTAAATTGAAAGTAATTTTTACTACATCAATTTTGGCGCCGCTGCCGGGGATCGGCGTAGATTCATTAGTTGAATCTAGTTAGTTCTTTTTAGAGTAGTGTGTGTCATTTTACCTTCTAGTTTTATTTTAGTTTTTGTATTCTTTTACTCCGATTGGTAGTTTTGTTTCTAGTGTTTCAGGTTTTTCAGGTTCGACTAGCTTGTTTATAAAGTTGCAATGGGCCCCACGGTGGGCGCTAAACTGTAGAGGGTTGATCTACGAATTATGTGGATCGGGTCAAATTTGAGTTAGGCCCAAGGTAACTTGGTTGAACCAATCGGATATTGGATGTCGTCTCCTCTATAAACCTGCAAATTTTTACTATTATTAAAATTGTTACTGTAAATTTAAAACTGAAATTGAGTGGAGATATTGATTATGTTTTAACTATTATTATTGCGTGTTTATTGGGTATAAACAGGACTTAATTGTTGGATTTGTGTGTGCAAAGTAGACAATTTCAATTCATTTGGGGTATTTGGGGGGGTATTATGATTGTACCAAGCTGCATCAATTTGATGTAACATGCTCATAAATTTGACAGGCAAGTTAGCTGCGTTATTATTGTTAATACAACTAAGAATTTTGGTGATAACTAATTAATTATACAACTCGTGGACGTAAATGCGATAATTATATGTTTCTAAGTTAGTGCTCCCTTTAGATATTCAGAAAGTGCAATCTTGGCAATACTATATGCAACATTATTGGTAGACCTATGAGCAAAATAAATAGAATGGCAATCCCCACACTTAAGTAGATGGAGTACGTCTTTGGTCACCAATTCGATCTGAGGGATATCCTTGACTAGCTAGAATCATATTAATGACAGAAGGTCTGAAGATCTGTATCCCCTATCCCTGTCGAATTGGATGTCCCAATAAATTGCCTTCGCTTCTGCAACAATTTGGGGAAAAATTATAACTTTTAAACATGATAATGAGTAAATTACTGATATGTATTTATGTTTTACAAATTAATTATAAAGTATGGTAATAAATATTTACTAAATTTACTATTAATGCATTAAACATATTATTTGGAATAAGTTTATAGGTCTTATGAATTTCAAGTATTGTTACGAATTTTAATAAATTTAATCATACATGTTAAGAATATTGATTCCTAAAAGGGTTTCATATATGTTAAGAAATTTGTTTTATATAGGAAACTAACCTGATTCTTTATGATGGAAGGAGAAATCTAATTCCTAATTTGTGTGTGAGACTCATCTACAGTGATGTTCTGGGAAATTCTCAAAATCTTCTCACTGGAAAGTCAGAAGAAAATTTTGAAGTGAGAATTGAATACTGTGCAACTTCCGGTGAATGTGGATCTTGAATATTATTTGAAGTGTTGTGTGTACTTGAATTTATGCTTGAAGTAGTCGAGTGTAATCAATAAGGAAGTATTTAAAAGCAAATTTTGGTTTTAGGTCCATTTGGTTTCTATTATACTTTTCTATCAAGCGAGTTGAATTATATATATATATTATAAGCCTTGTGTTTCACATAATAGTTGCATTGTAATGTTATTATTAGTAAATTTATTTAAACTCCAAAAAATGAATAATGATATTCTAAAAATGTTTTTTGTTACCAAGGGTCCTTTGTCTTGCCTTAGTGGTTGAAGGACTTCAAAATGAACTTCACAAATACAATTCATTAAATTTGCACAAAGATACCTCCCCTAAAGTGGGAGGTTAGTTACATTCTGGGTTGTGCTTGGTGTGACCCATAATGGTGTCAGCTGAAAAAAAAAAAAAAAATACTAATTACCGCTAACAATTGTGTAAGTCGCAGAAAATTTAATAAATTATATGAATTCTATAAATAATTTAGTAGATAATATGAATTCTAATTATAGATGTATATAAATAGTTTTGATTTTTATTTCAATTGTTTGGTTGAATGATAATAATTTCATTACTTGAACTTATAAATTTTAAATGTTGGGATGAACGTTAAACTCGTTCAATATATGTTGAATTTGTTCATAAAGATTTATGTTGACTCTTTCACCGAACATGTTTTACGTTGATATGAACTTTGAACTTGTTCATGACGGTTTACGTGAACTTGTTCACCAAACACGTTTTACGTTGAGATAAACGTTAAACTCGTTCAATCTACGTTGAACTTGTTCATGAAGATTTACGTTGACTTGTTCATGAAGATTTACGTTGACTTGTTCACCAAACAAGTTTAACATTAATATGAACGTTAAACTCGTTCGACTTACGTTCTACGTTCGACCTACATTCAACTTGTTCATGAAGGTTTACGTTAACTTGTTCACCGAACAAATTAAACGTTATGATGAACGTTAAACTCGTTCAACATACATTTAACTTGTTCATGAATGTATACGTACGTTGAATTGTTGACTGAACAAGTTTAATGTTTAGAGGAACATTAAACTTGTACAACCTACGTTAAACTTGTTCATGAATGTATACGTTGACTTATTCACTGAAAAAGTTTAATGTTTAGGATAACGTTAAACTTATTCAACATATGTTGAACTAGTTTATTAAGGTATACATTGACTTGTTCACTGAACGAGTTTAATGTTTAGAGAAACGTTAAACTCATTCAACCTATGTTAAATTTGTTTATGAATGTATACGTACGTTGACTTGTTTACCTAAAGAGTTTAACGTTTAGAGGAACATTAAACTTGTACAACCTACGTTAAACTTGTTCATAAATGTATGCATTGACTTCTTCACTGAACAAGTTTAACGTTTAGGAGAACGTTAAACTTGTTCAACATACGTTGAACTTGTTCATTAAAGTATACGTTGACCTGTTCACTTAACTAGTTTAACATTACTAAACGAATTTAACGTTAAGAGGAACGTTAAACTAGTTCAACCCATGTTGAACTTGTTCATTGATATTTACGTAAACTTGTTTATTGAATAAGTTTAACGTTAAACTCGTTCAACATACGTTGGACTTGTTCTTGAATTTCAAATTTTCAATTATTTTATTTTATTATACTATTTAATATTAATATTTTTTTTAATTTTTATATATCTTAAATGAATTTTTTATTAATTAATATTTAATATAATATAATTATATTATTAATATATATATATATATATATATATATATATATATATATATAATGCATAGCAACTGGTTGAAACCGGTTGTTTCTATTGGCTATTACCAACTTTGGCAGCCAATTGGCTGCCAATGTCTTGTTTTTTTTATTTTTTTATTTATAAATAAAATAAAAAATTTAATGTTGAGTTGCATGATATAAACAACCTACCTGGGTTGTATCATAGATTCATAGCCGACGCCTAAATTTTATTGACTTAAAGACTAAAGAAAGCACCTCCCTCTCTTAAATAATTTCTCTTAAATAACGGTCTTACCTAATTTCCATCATCAACTTGAAATTGTTAATAAATAATTTTTACTTTAATAATAATTAAGATACAATTAACAAAGAATTTTGGGTTAAGTATTATTGTTTCCTGGTTGACTACTGTTTTAGATTAGATATCCATGAGGACCATGACACACCATATACTAAATTCTTTATACAAGGAGATAACAACTATTTTAAATTGCTGTTTCCTTTAAGCTTCTAAGCTATTGCTTTTAATCTTCAGGAACCATTAATCTAATATTTTCTCCTTTTGTTACATATATTCAGTTTTGATGACTTAACTCGCTAAGTCGCTAATCGCCATCTTCTTTTCTTTTGCTTTGTTTTCTTTTTTTAATTATAGCTAGTTCTAGTGTTCTACGTACTCTTGATTTTTTCCATGAGCAACTTGAAATTGTCTAAATGTTTCATTTGATAAAGGCTTGATTTTTTCAGTTATTCTGTATTTTTTTATTAATTATTAAACAAAATGTTGGAAGAATACTCTCACACGTCCACTAAATAAATTCACTAATATATATGTATGAATATGTATAATATTACTCACCCTATCTTAGTTAAAAATTAAAGATTAACTTTAAGCTAGGGAGAAGAATTTTGAAGAAAAAAAAATTCTTAACTTACATCAAGGAATAACATTCAACTACAAAGTAGTATCTCAAAAAAGTTGAAAGCATTAGTATAATAATTAAACATTCTAAATTAAAAATAAATAAATATTTAACTTAAATTATCTTTAACAAACATTAGTTAATTAGTGCCTCAATTATCTAGGTCTCTAGTGACCGACACAGACAACAAATGTAGTGGTTAGAACTTAGAACACACCCTTGCTTAAAATTAAATTAAATTAAAAAAAAAAAAAAAAAAAAAAACCACCCATGCTTAGCTGTTTTTTAGGCTTTAGTTTCTATTGTTTAATGCTAATCTGATTAAGATGTAAATAGTAAGTATTTTAACAAAGTTTTTTTTTTCTTTTTAATTCATTTGAAATCCTACACCAACCTGACGAAATAAATCATTACCAGCACAGTTTATAATGACAACTCTCACCATTAATGGGGAGTAGTTTTCACATATTTTACGATTTAATAGATATTTGTGTGACTTGATCACTCCTAAGCACTTGTTTATATACTCCGAAATTTATAAACACTTATCTGTTGCTTCTTGTTATAACAAATCTACTTCCCGAAGCTAAGGAATAAAAACCTCCAATTAGACTTTCCATTTGCCTTGAATGAGTCACGTCATCAAAACAATAAAAACCTTATTACGGCTAAGCCTTGTTTTTGCTGAAGGTGCATCCTAAATTAAGATTTGGGATAATTACTCCGGTAGTCATTGAATTAATAATACATTATCAAAATGACCACTAGATTGGAAAGTTGTTCCAAAATAATCATTTTTTACAAACTTTGTGACACTAATGACAATTCTATCCAACTCCGTTCTAACACCGTTAACTTTTTGTTCACTTGGTATCAAAATGATCATTCCCATATTTAAACTATAATCCTAAGTTTTTCATCATAATTAATAATCAACATGAGAGATTTTCACTTTATATTCTTTTTTAATGAATTTTATATTAAATTAATCACCAAGACCAAGATGATCACATCATATTCTTTTTTTAACTAATTTTATATTAAATTAATCACCATGACCAAGCTGAAACTTGAAGTTTGTTAAAAAAAAAAAAAAAAAAAAAAAAAAAAAAAAAAAAAAAAAAAAAAAAAAAAAAAAAAAAAAAAAAAAAAAGACTTTAAGAGATGGAAAAAGTCACAATATCAATTTGATACTAAGTGAAACTTGTGAAAAAGTCAACGGATACGTCATTTGGCGTATTGGATACGTATCTTGGAGTATCCAAACCGGATACGAGTTCGATACGAGTTATCTCCACCAAATGGAGTATCCGTGCTTCCTAGATTGACTTTGAAGTCTTCACCCATAATTCTAACATTATTATTATTATTTTTTCTTTAAATTGCTACTTCCTTTAAGCTTCTAAGCTATTGCTTTGAATCTTCAGGAACCATTAATCTAATATTATATCAAGGAATTTATATATAAGAGATTTAATAGTCAACATAAGAGATTTTCACCTTATACTCTTTTTTAATTAATTTTATATTAAATTAATCACCACCATCAAGATGATCACATCATATTATTTTTTTAATTAATTTTATATTAAATTAATCACCACAACGTCAAAAAAAAAAAAAAAAAAAAAAAAAAAAAAAAAAAAAAAAAAAAAAAACTGAGACTATGAGAAATGGAAAAATTCACAATATCAATTTAATGGGAAGATGAAGACCAATGTTTATAGTGTTGTATTATATTTTATATTTTATTTTTGTAATTATAGATAAAGTTACTAAAATATCCATCTATTTAGCAACAAAGTTAACGGAGTTTGATATAATGACCATTAGTGTCACAAAGTTCGTCAACAATTACTATTTTAGAACAACTTTTCAATCTAGTAAACATTTTGAAATCGTCTATAATCATAAACGTTAACTTATTTAGATACCTGTCAAACGTTTGAGATTTACCATGCATAAAAATATGATATCTCTATAGGACCATTATTCCATTTCGATATACAAAAATAATCATTTATTTTTTATTGGAATACAACAACAACTGGATTATAGATCCAGGACATGATTACATGATTACAACAACAATTGGGATCCATCGAGAATCAACTTCCAAATGCAGCCCAGACTGGAGTTCCCACGAACGGGGAGAGAGAACCCACACAAAGGTGGGACAACACCCATGTTTTTAAATGGGCCAAGGAAAATTTGCATAATTCTATGCACACACTAGGTCTTGAACCTTGGTGGTGGGGGTTCCCAAAGGAAGGCCCACCACTATGGCAAGGGACCATGTGCAAAAATAATCATAAATGATTTTCTCACTTTCATTTATTAAGGTTGTGTGATCTTTTGAAAAGAATTTTTTGATGCCTGAATCCTTGATTATAATTATTTGGTGAACGTTATATAATTTTGTTATGGAATGTGTTAGGATATTTTAGAATCACCTAGCTTATATTCAGTATTCCCATTATGATTCTCATCGACACGTGTATGGATCGATCATTTGATGCTCTGACTAAGTAGTGATAAATGATAATACCCCTTGGGATTTATTTGATGCTTTGCCGTGGTGAAAAATCTTATCATGTGTATGAGCAGGTTTGACATGGGTATTGGCTTGGTGTGCGTAAATTTTGTGGAGATTAAATTGTTTAATTGTGATAGAAAAGTATAATATATTGTCAAGTTTCATTGTTTCATAGGTTTATTTCATGGTATTTGATATTTGGTACTTGTTTCAAGTTTTTGTTAATTAAGATTTATGTAACCATTTATTTTTAATTCAATTGTTTTTTTTTTGAAAAGCAAACTATATTGAAGGACAAAACCAAACAACAAGAAGCAGCCAAGAGAGGCCCAAGCAGAACTGCAACCTCAACCACCTGCGACAGAGGCAAAACACATGCACTCTGTCATAGCAGGTTGACAGAGCACCCACACAACAAAAAAACAGCCACAAAAGGCACACAAAAACAGCAGAAAAACCTCAGCAGCCCGTGCAACACACCAAGCCCAGAAAACCACAGACAAAAAAAACGCCCCAACACAAACCAAAAGACCAGTAAACCAAAACACAAATAAAGTCAGGACAGCCTCCAATCCAGAACATCTTCACCATCAACACCTTTTTTCGCCAACAAATCTACAAAAGCATTGGCTTCTCTGGGGCTGAATTCCACTTGAGCCTGCCTCAAAATTCCCAAGAGGTTTCGAATCTCCATAATTAGATGAGAATGAGCCCAACTGCCCACCCCACTGCTATTGATCCACAACACCGCCATCAAGGAGTCACTGACAATCACAATGCTTTTAAACTTCAACTCTGGTCTAGAAATACAGAGCTGACATGCTCTGTTAATTGCCAAAATTTCAGTTGCAATAGAGTTGTGACACCCAACTTTCTCCGAGAAAATACACAAAACTTTGCCTTTACCATCCCGCAAAACTCCCCCAATCCCCGCTTGCCCCTTCATCTCCCTAAACGAACCATCTACGTTAAATTTCAGGGTATTCAATTGTTGTACGTGTGAAATAAGTAATTGGAAATTTAATATTGACATGTTTATTAATTAGGAATACAAATGAAGGAAAAAAAAATCCCTGATAAGATAGAGTAATCTCTTATGTTGATTATTAATCTTTTATGGTGAAAATCTCAGATCCGCCCGTGATATAGTTGATTACTCTATCTTGTCGAGATGGTTCTGGTTGATTGTCATTTGCGCTGATTTGCCTCTTTTCATCGCATTAGGATTTTGAATCCTGGTGCATCTTTGACACCGTAATTGATCACCAAAATTATTAATTATAATGAAAACGAGAGAGAGATTCTACTTTGCTATCAAATATATCACCCTTTACAACAAGCAGATAATTCCAAGTACAGAACAGTCAACTGGAAAGTAATGCAGAGGACTAACCGCTTTTCCATTTGTGCATTTAATAAGAACCTCTTGACCGTTGATCTGGGTAACTTCCCCATCAATCCATGCCAGAACACGATCTTCAACCCATACATGGGAACCTACAATTATGTTATCCGGTGCCGCCTGCAAATGTAATTTCACTTAAGTAACAATGTAACATTAAACCATAAAATGTCATTTATTAAGTCCAAGAAACCATTAGAGATGTTTCATGAAAGACAAATTAAACAATAAAAATTTTAATTCCCAGGAGAGCAGAAATGCATACATCATTTCTAAACTTCATATCAAAACAAAGCAGAATTGTATTGGTTTTGAGAGCCACAAGCAGGAATATTGTATCAAAAATACAAGTCTCCATAAGTACACGTATCATGCGGTGCAATAACCCAAGTATATAACACATGTACTACTACGTAACTATGTTGTTATGCTTACAAAGAGCTATAATTTGCAACATTATATAACACGAAAGAAAAAAACTTCCAAAATAGCCGACTAGAAAGCATGCCTCCGATTCCAATAAGGAAATCATTTTCTTAAACTGCCGGTAAATTCATTCACTAGAATCCTAAAATTGCCTCAGTAAATTCAATCAATTAAACATAATTGCTATTCAGAAATGGTGAAATGCCAAAATCCCCCCTAAATGTGGCATTCCAAAACGCCAACAACCAATTACAAAGCAACCCTCAATTTCTAAGCTGTCTATACATCATTTAATTCCCGGAAAAACAGCCACTCAAAAACTTGAAAAAAAAAAAAAAAAAAAACTGGATATCAACTTACATAACAAATGAACCAAAGTACCAAATTTCAATCAGAATCCATTCTTTCACACAAGAATTCTCACAATTCACTCACATTTAAACAACACCTCATCAATGAAATTCAAAAAAGAACACAAAGTAGCAGCACAACCCTAGTTCCCAATAGTTCAAATAATCCCTAAGAACCCCCCAAAAAAATTCAAAATTCAAATAGGTATATCACCACCCCTGAAGTCGACAACCTCAAAAAAACAGCACAAGTAGCAGCACAACCCCAGTTCCCAATAGTTCAGATACCCAAAAAAAGAAAATTCAAAATTCAAATAGGTATATCACACCCTGAACTCCACAACCTCAAAACTAAACAAACAAAGTAAACTTCAACATGGGTAAATTGAAAAACCTATATGCACACATAAACACAAATCAAAATGAGCAGAAAATGATTATTATCAAAAGCTTCGTTCAGAATTTACCATTCAATAGTCACCAAAGAAGACACCTTTACGATCCTCAACTCATCCAAAACCAAACCCAGATTCTCGAATAAGTAAAAAACAACAAAACAGCTTTCAAATTCTCAAACAACCACCAACTCTCCCTCCCCCTCCCTCTCTCTCCAAGCAAAAAGTTGTCTCTTTTCAGCTTGTTTCTCTCTCTAAACCTTGAGTTTCCAGAGTTTTTTTTGTCTCTCTCTCTAAATATATATATCTACAGTTGTGTACTTATGTCTCTTCTTTTTTGTGTGTTCAAGTTTTTGAAAGTATTTTTTTTGAATCTCTTTCTCTCTCTAATCTAATAATAATATCTATATTTATCTCTCTCTAAAAGCTCTCAACTTTACGTTGTTTGTATGTCTGGTCAGCAGCTGTGGTGAGAGCAGGGCAAAATGTGGGACCCACACGCAGCTCGGCTAAATAGCCCCTCTCTCTTTCCCTGTACAAAAATGACCCAAACACTCAAAAGACAATAAAAAATAAAAATAAAAGTTGAAGAAGAAACGTAATTATTATATTATAACTTTAATTACACAATTATCCATTTTCAGACTTCTCTTTTCACATAAAATTACATATTCACCCTTTTGCATTTTTTTAGTAAGAAAAAAAAAATTCAGTTGGTTTTTTTTTAATGAAATTTCAAATAGGTTTTTGTTGGTGGGAAAATTGTTTCAAATTATTGGTTAAGGATTTGGTTTTTATTAGAATTCTTGAATTGGTAGACTTTAATATATATATAATTTCAAATGAGAACGTCATGATATAACTTCACGAGGATATTGAATGTGAGTCACAAGTTTTACATATTTTGACTCAAGTGTTTATACACTTATTAAAACTAGTAGTTCACATTCAATACCCTCATGAAGTTATATCAGAACGTCCGTATGAGAACGGGACTGTATATATATATATATATATATATATGGAGAGAGAGTGAGAGAATTTATTTATATATGCAATATTTTTAGACTTTTAATCCTTTTTATTTAAATATCAATATGTCAATTTTATCATTTTCTAAACTTTTATTTAGTACAAATCAAATTCAGACCAGTAATTGATAATAAAAAAATAATAATAATAATCTTGACTATCGTTTAAAAAAAATATAATAATATATAATATAAGATCTTAGTGTTAACTTGTTTAAATATAATTTTTTATTTGCATGTTTATTTAATGGCAAACAAAATCTAAAAGTGTGTTTAATCTATCATTATAATTTTGATCAAGGTTTTATTTTATTTTAATATTTGGATTTTCTAATCATGTTTTTATTTAATTAATAATGTCAATATAATTCATTCAACTCTTGAAATAGGTTGATGATAAATATAGAAAACTATTTTATAGCATTGAGTATTTCTTATATTTATTTCAAACTAATATTTAATTTAACATTGTTTATTAAAAAATCACAAGTAAATGAATAATTTAAATATAGGGTATTTTGAGAATTTAATATTCTAAATCTTTCAACAAAAAACAATTATAATCATCTTAACAAATAGGAAAATCAAAGGTTGTGATGTAGTTATGGAATTGTATCGAGGGTAGGTATGGAAAAACAATAAATTTACAAAATCCAACCTCATACGACAAGACAAAGAGAAATCCGCCCGGCTTTGCTGGATTTGAAAAATTAATAATTTAAATAATATTTATTAAGAGCCCAACTAAAATGGTATATTACTATTTGACCACATAATTATGCTGTTTTTCACATTTGGGGCTTGTCAATTCAAATTACTAAACTACCCTCATATTTATAAAATTAAAAAAAATTAAAAAATAAAAACCAAGAGGCAGAAAATACAAAAATATATAAATAAATTTTTGGTGTTCTTTTGTATCCATCTTTTAAATGATAGAAAATAAAACAGTAAATGAAGATAGTCTCTTGTATTATAAAAAAGGTAAGACAAATCTAAATCATTACATATAATCAACATAAATATTTCAATTTATAACTTTTTTTTAAGTAATCTTTCTACTTGTAACTTAAATAATATATTTTGACACTTACCTATCGGTTTAAGTTTTTAAGTATAATAGTTATTGACATTCTATAGAGTCAAAAGGAGTCAAATCACCTCTCCCTTTACTTACCATTTGGGTCTAACTGTTATTGAAACAAACGTTAAGGTTTTAACATTCAAGACGTAAGTAAAAATCCCAACATATTAACATGGAACAACTTCATTTAATTACATTTTTATATATACTTCTTGATATATATTTGTATTGAGTTGATGTATGAATGAATAAATTACATGGCATGCTCACTATATCTCATCGAGGCTTCCTCGAATTTAAAGTTTAAACTAACAAATGCCAATTTGCCTCTCATGTTTTTATACCACCACCACCAACAACAACAACAACAAAAACCTTTGTCCATACATATGAAACTATCACCAATAAATCATGTATCTTTATCCATCAAAAAATAAGTAAATTCATATATATATATATATATATATATAGTTTTTCTATTAACAGTTCAAACTGATATAAAATATATCAGTTCCTTGCATATGGGCCATTGGATTTAAAAAATACTTTGACAAGTGCATGTAGCCAAGTTAAAGTATTTAAATCCAATAATCCACGTGCAAGGAACTGATATATCTTTTATCAGTTCGAACTAAAAATAGAAAAATTGTGTGTATATATATATATATATATATATATATATTTAAAAAGTTTATCTATCTTTTTTTTTTTTTTTTTTTTTTTTGACAAAAAGTTTAGATATCTTTTAAAAGAAAGAAATTAAAACCTTGTGTTTTAGGTATCTCTCCAAGCAAAAATTTGTCTCTTTTCAGCTTGTTTCCCAAGTTTTGTTTTTCTCTCTCTCTAAATATATATCTGCGGTTGTGCCTTCAAGTTTTTGAAAGTATTTTTTGTCTCTATAATCTCTCTCTCTATATATATAATGCTCTTGTTGTTTGTATGTGTGGTCAGCAGCTGAGGAGAGAGTACGGCAAAAGGTGGTGTACCCACACGGCATGGGCGTTCACTGTCTCTCTCTCTGTAAAAAAATGACTGCAAAAGTGCAAGACTCAAAAAACAATAAAAATTGAAATAAAAGTTGAAGAAGAAACGTATTATAACTTTAATTACACAATTATCCATTTCCAGACTTCTCTTTTCACGTAAAATTACATATTCACCCTTTTGCATTTTTTTAATAAGAAAAAATATTTTTTTTCAAACGGATTTTTTTAACGAAATTTCAACTTGGTTTTTGTTGGTGGGAAAATTGTTTCAAATTATTGGTTAATGGTTTGGTTTTTATTAGAATTTTTGAATCGATTGATTTTAGACTGTCGATATTACCACCCATAAATATGATAAGCACACCTATATTTTAATAAAAAAAAATTACTTACAAAAATATCTCAGTAGAAATTTATCAATAACGACAAATTAGTTTAATTAAAAATAAATCAAATACTATGTACATCTATTAATTACACCATATCGTTAACTATATCTATTGACGGTGATTTTTCGTTGGGTGAAAAATCAGTGAGCCAACTTTATGATGTGTGAGTGGTTAATGGTGGAAAACAAAATGGAGTAAAAGAAATACAAATTTACATAGAAAACCCTATGAAGGAAAAAAACCACGGGTGCCGATGACGGCGAGAAACGAATTTCACTATGAAGAAAAATGGTTTACAAGGCTTTGCTCTCTTAGTGCTATTTTTCCTGTGTGTACTCTAGAAAATGGGTTGCATTTATACATTTATTTGTTAACCGTAAACTTGATATGCAAGCAGTTGACTTGTAGAATCTCATTGTGATTCTTCTAGCATGGATCCCCGTATTTGTCTTGATTTCTTCCCCGTTTGATGTTTATGTTGTGATAAATGTAGTTGACATTGTGCTTGATTTGAACTCTAATTCCTTTTGGGAGAGGATAAGGCTATTTCCTTGTTAGCGTGTGATTCTCGATCTTCATATCCTAATGGGATTCCTTTTTGGGGTTTGCTAGGCATTAATGATTCGCGTTGAGCCTTAATTCGGGCAAGTGATCTTTAATAGGGGGATCATCTAGCCGACCGAATTTTCGTCATTGCGCCATCCTCCTTAGAATGTTGTTACTCATGCTATTGGCGAATATGCTACTCGGATTGGATGATCGAACGACATTGGATAACGTGGCGCATCCCTTCTCTAATATTTTTATTGATTTTTATGACATGTCGGCTGTTAAAAAATTCACATACAACAATACCCTTTCAAATGCCTGAGGCGAGTGTTTTGGTCAGTGAGATCCTTCTCGTCCCTTTATGGTTGATTCTCTCAGTGAGGGTATTTGATAAAGGCCTTGTGAATTTTGTCGTTTTGCTCATTAACGCTATTTGATCAAAGTGGTAAGGAGGTGTTGGTTAAGGATGTCCTTCAAGTTATCCCGACATACTCAATGTCGTTATTCAGATTGCCTAAAAGTTTGATCAATGAGCTTCATCAACTTTGTGCCAAGTTTTGGTGGGGATCAAATCTGGAAATAAGCATTTTCTTTTTTATCCGGAAAAACAGATTTCTAACCGAGGCGGACCCACTTTTGAATAGGGTCCGTGCCCACCTCAAATTTTGAAAAACAATTTGATTATATATATATATATATATATATAATATTAAATAATTCAATAAATTTCTTAAATTAGTTATTTCCTCGTGTTCCTCGTGTTTCATCCAAAAATATCGAAAATAAAAAAGAAAAAAAATCTCATACACTCATTTTATATGGATCGGGTATTTGGGTTATACCAGATCCACACATCATCTTCTTCACCTTAAAAATCCCAACAAACGCATCACTTATTACTTCACAACTTCACTCTCTCTCTCTCTCTCTAAAAATGGCGGCTTCTTCTTCTTCGTCTCTCCATCAAGGCAAGGTGGATTCAAAGCATCAAGCAAGAACAATCACTTCCAGGCCTTGTCAACCAATTACTACTTCACAAGGAATTCTAGATAAATAATATACTTCATATTATAATTTCCATGTTGTTAAATACTTAAATGCACATTTTCCGTATATTATGATATTAGAGCTCTCCTAGGCTCGCTGGGCATAATACTGTCCATTATTGGACTTTATATATATTTTTTGCTAAATGAACCCAAATCGGTCTCCTTAGCTGCAGCTCAAGTCCGTGTCGCACTATCGCCTTCAATCGTGATTCGTACATCGACGACAACTCAATCACCGTCGTCCAAAGTAGAAAACAGAGAAAGAGAAGTTTTCAAGTGCGCTGTAAATGTGAAGAATATTGATTTGGTTTTGTTTTTGTTGTCAACCTCACTCGATTTCTCTTTTTTCTGTGTGCGAGAGAGAGTTTTTATGTTCTTTGCGTGATAACTCGTCTCTCATGATCGTCGTCGATCGAGCGAGGTCGAGTTGAGTCGAGTCGAGTCGTCGCTTGCTGAAACTCCTGGCGCGGATCGCAATCGATCCATTGAAGAGTTGACTTGGTGCTGTGGTGATTTCATGAATCCTGACATACCAGACATGTCACTTCTGACAGGTGACGTTTCAAGACACATCATCACCATTAGATGACATGTCCGAGCACGTCAGCAGCATTTGATGGTGTGTAAGATGATGTGATCAGCCACGTCATTGCCTTTTATGACATGCCTTGTCACATCATCAGCTTTAATGATGTACCTGTGACATGTCCGGACACATCATTATTACCAATGACAGGCCGATTATGTTTTGGACACATCAGCACATTTCAATGACATGCCCAATCACGTTGATGATGTGTTCGGTGACTGTCTGGGCACGTCATAACTTTTCAATAACATGATCAGGTACATCATTATTATCGATGACATGACCGTTGACTTTTTAAACACATCAGCGTTTTACAATGACGTGCACGGGCACGTCATCACTTTCAACGAATTGTGCTGTGACGTCATTATTTACGATGATGTGGCCGTAAAAGTTCCTAAATACATCAACTTTCTTCAATGACGTGCCCCAACACGTCATCATTGATCTCAATTTTTTTTTTTTTTTGAAATGATCAGAGGTCGTTTACAGACTAAAAATGTCGGGGTTTTCACTTTGATTTCTACTTGATTGGGTTTTTATCGTTGAAGTTCTTCAACCACATGCATTACTTGGACACAGATTTTCGACACTTCTTCTCTCACTATTCCTTTTTCCCCTTTTTGGAGGTATTTTTATCAACACATTTTGATGGGTATCTTTGTTTGTCTGTTCTTTCTCTTATTCAATGTGTACTTTTTCTGTTTCTGTTTATGAAATTCGACAGCCTTTTCAACTTTCTCTGACTTTTCTACTGTATTGTTTGTTATCTTTTTAATTTATATATATGAGTTTTCTGTTTCTTATTCTACAAATAGGATCAGCTGTTATCAGAAATTCAGAATGTTGCAGAGGACTATCTTGGGGATGAAATATTACAGGTGAGAAAGTATACATTTTGATTTTGGAGAGGTTGTTTTCTATAGCTAACCGGATCAGATTTCTTATTTTCATGATAGGTAGCTATATATATGATGATTCTGTTGTTTTCCATATTTCGTAGGCATGTTCTCTAAGAATCTTAACTATATCATGAAAATTTGATAGATTTAACCCTCTTTTCTTTTTCAAACCAGAAATCATTGAGTTCATATATCAAGAAATATTCTTGGAGGAATGCAAAGACAGAAGATCTATGGAGAGTTATGCAGCAATGAGAAAGATGAAGAAGAAGTGGAAGCATTTTCTGCCAGTCATGGGCAGTTGACAAGAATGAAGAATCCGAATCAAGGATCAGGCAAGAACAATCCCTTCCAGACCTTGTTAAATTCCTTTCCGTTCGCCTCTATCTCTCTCTCTCGAAAAAGAGGAAAATCTGATTAGGGTTAAAGTGTTAAACAATCACTTAAGGACAATTTGGTCTATTTACATTCCATGTTGTTAAAAATGAATTTTGACCACATCAAAAACGGTGCGGTTTGTCAACACTTGAAAAATGAAAACTAGCTATATGAACTAGTATGAAGTTTCATACTTCACTGAGCTAGCTTGAGGGATAAACAACAAAGGAAAAGAAAAATGAACATAGAGCAATTCAAAGGCCTAGCAAGGCTACCAAAGTTTGCAATCCCAAGCCACTATGATCTCCACCTCAAACTTGATCTCTCTGCAGCTTGTACTTTTTCTGGTACTGTGAAAATCAACCTCAGCATCACTGAGAAGACCAATTTCCTTGTCTTGAATGCCAATCAACTTCATGTTCATCAAGCCTTGTTCACCACCTCTGGAAACCAAGTAAGTATATGCTATACTTTGGTTGATAATAATGATTACCCATATTTTCCTTTTATGGCTTGTAGTGATTTTTTTTTTTTGGGTTTCATTTTTGCAGCAATATTGTCCCTCTGATGTTGTTGTGGATGATGATGATGAAGTGGTTGTGTTGGTTTTTGATGAAACTCTCTGTGTTGGAAAAGGGTTGTTGGGGATTGAGTTTTCTGGGAAACTTAATGAGCACTTGAAGGGGTTATATAGATGGTGATGTTTTTTTTTTCTCTCTCTCCCCTTTAATTTTCCAAGCTTGGTATTTGCTGTTTGGCTGCTGAGAAATTATGGGGAAAATTTTGAATCTTAAAATTGTTTTGTATAGTATCAAAATTAAACAGAAGAGCTTCTGTTTGGCTGCTGATAAATATGAGGATTAATGAATGAATGAAGAACTAAAGGACTGAGTTAAGATTCAAAATTTTGTTTCATATCCCCACTCATTTTTCTTTCCAACCAAACAAAGGGTATTAAGCAATTCAAAATATATGTATTTGTTTCTTGATCTAATATTCAAACTTTAACAGTACACATGTGGATGAAGGAGTAAAGAAGAATATGGCGGTTACTCAATTTGAAGCTGCAGCTGCAAGGCGGTGTTTCCCGTGCTGGGATGAACCTGCTCTTAAGGTAGCCATTATAGAATATCTTGCTCTTAGATATGGATTTATGAAAGTGCTAGATGTTTTCGCAAAATGAGAAATCTGCTGCAAAACTAGATATTGTAACGACTTTTCTGACTGTTGATCCTGCTGATTTCTGGGTAATAAAATGGAAAATTATCTTGCCGGATTCACATACGAACACCTATATATACATTTATGCTTTCGTGCTTGTGAAGTAGCTCGTATGTTTTCATAGTTTATTGCATGTATATTGTACTCTTTTAGAATGTTCAATATTTCCTAAAAACTGATAAATCAGCTTTATCACCGTGGAATTATTGAATCATTCTTAACAGGCAACCTTTAAGATAACCTTGGATGCGCCATCAGAGTTAACGACACTGTCGAATATGCCAATTATTGATGAAAAGCTCGATGGGAATGTTAAGACTGTTTTATTTTGAGGAAACTCCAGTCATGTCAACTTATTTGGTGGCTGTTGTTGTTGGTTTGTTTGATCATATTGAAGATACAACAGCTGATGGTATGTCTATAAGCAACAAGCCCGTGTTGTTGTTCGATATAAATCACTTTCCTGTTATCCAAATCTTTGAACTCATCGTGCAGGTGTCAAGGTTAGAGCATATTGCCCTGTTGGTAGGAGTGATGAAGGCAAGTTTGCATTAGAACTTACTATTAAATCACTTGATATATTTACTAAGTGAGTACATACATTCCACTTAAACATATCGTAATTCTAATTCCAGCGCCATTAAACTGATATATTAACACCGACCACTGAATTTGTTAGGTACTTCTCAACTCCTTACCCACTTCCAGTTGAGGTAAGATACAGCTAGAACTTGTGCTAGGTCTGGATGGTGGTCTAGGTCTGGATGCACCTAATTTTCTTAGAGAAACTACTGGTGGTCTAGGTCTGGATGCACTAGAACAATCACATCCAGTTGAGGTAAGATACAGCTAGAACTTGTGCTAAACTTTGTCGTTATACACACATCGCTTTTGCATGTTGAACAATTTTGAGTCATCAAATGGAGTTTGTGTGATTGAATTAAATTCAAGACATGAGGCAAAGTATCAAGTACACTTCAATAATAAAAGCCTTGGTAAAGATCTTAAGTTCTTGAGCAGAAAAAACTCATAGGCAATTATATATTTCATGCGCTACTGTTCCTTGCTATCAACTGGATGGCGGTGTTTTTAGGTGGAGGTACATCATGTTCATGGAGTTGAACAAGTTTTCGATGATATCGGCTACAGAAAAGGATCAGCTGTTATCAGAATGTTGCATGGCTATCTTGGGGATGACATATTTCAGGTGAGAGAGTTTACATTCTGATTTACCGAGAGAGGTTAGTTTCTACAGATAACCGGATTCTGTTTTCCATATTTCATTAGCATGTCCTCTGAGAATTTGAATTATACTATCAACCTTATTATAGATTTAACCCACTTTTTCTTCAAACCAGAAATCATTAAGTTCATACATCAAGAAATATTCTTGGAAGAATGCGAAGACCGAAGATTTATGGAGAGTTATTTCAGAGGAATCTGTTGTAAATATAAACTCACTGATGGACAGTTGGACAAAGCAGAAAGGATATCCAGTTATCTATGTGAAATCCAAAGATCATATTTTGGAATTTGAGCAGGTGATAATATTAAATAACAAGAAAAATGCATTTCTTATTAGGAGTAGCTCACAAATTTTATATTTCACCCTGAATTTTTCTCTTAAGTTAGGAATCTGAGTGTGATTTGGGATTTTCAGTCACAATTTTTGTCTTCCGGTTTGCACGGTGATGGAGAATGGACTGTTCCTATAACTTTGGCCCTCGGTTCATACGACAAATGCAAGAATTTCCTTATGGAATCAAAATTTGGAACTGTGGATATATCAGAATTTTTTCCCTCTTCAGATGAAACATTATGGATAAAAGTTAATGCTGAGCAGAGTGGGTTTTATAGAGTGATGTATGAAGATAGACTGGCTGCTCAACTAAGGAAAGCTGTAGAAAACAATTGCTTGTTGGCAACAGATAAATTCGGTATGTGTTATAACTTAACAGTACTGTTTCATCACAAACACTCGAAAATAACTTTGATTAATCTCACCTTCAGGCATTTTGGACGACATGTTTGCTCTTTGAGAGGCTTGCGAACAACCGTTATCATCTTTGCTTTTGTTGATGAATGCATACAGAAATGAGATGGATAATATGGTGTTATTGAAACTCCTCGACGAGAGGCCTTCTGTATCTAGACAATGACATAAATTAGAACTGATACTTACATCATACTGACTTTTAAGCAACTTATGTGACAACAGGTTTGTTATGATGTTGTTAACATCTCAACAGGTGCCATCCCGGATTCAGTGAATGTATTGAAAGAATTCTTCATCAGTCTCCTCCAATGTTCCGCTGAGTAAGAAAAATTTAGCTTACAAAATTACCCAATAATGGCTTTTATTCCAACCCAATTGGTTGCATCCATCGTATCGAAGAATTTTCTTTTATTCTAAGGAGTGATGATACATGGTTGGTACATAATAACGTCTATTCTTGTAATTTGCTTCTCATTTTGTACAGAAAACTAGGTTGGGAATCAATACCCGGAGAGAGTCATTTAGATGTAATGTTAAGGGGAGGAGTGTTCATAGCTTTTGCTACTTTTGGCCACGACAAAACTCGCAGAGAAACAATGCAGCGCTTTCAGGTTTTGTTGAATGATAAAAATACTCCACTTCTTTCTGCTGATGTGAGAAAGGTAACTTTTAGTCTAAAAGTGTCCATACCGTTTCCTTGTACCTTTGATCACTTTTAGATATGATATGCAAAAGCTCTAATTTCTTCGCAGGCTGCCTACATTTCTGTAATGAGAAATTCTAGCACAACAAACAGAAATGGCTTCGAGTCTCTGCTGAAGTTCTATAGAGAAGTTGATGCAATGCAAGAGAAAGAACGGATTTTGCGTAAGATTTATATACTATTATTTTAACTAGAATGAATTTATGATTCCATTTATTAGTTATATGTTTTGACATGATACAGAATCTCTTGCATCATCTCCTGATCTGGATATAGTTCTAGAGGTTCTGGAGTTTTTGTTGTCTGATGAGATACCTCTCTTTATTCAACAATCTATAGTAAGTGACGGCTTGAATTTTCTTGCTATGATTACGGTTACCGAGTTCATGTTCTCAATATTGATTTAGGTTCGAGATCAATATATCATTTACGGACTTGTAGGATTAAGCATAGAGTGTCGCGAAACAGCATGGAGATGGTTGAAGGTATGTTCAGTGAATATGTTTCTCTCAGAGTTTGGAGGATTTAGCAATTTAATCAAGAAACTCTTCCACAATATTCTCGGATTTACCTTGTGTTTTGCATTGCATTTGATCATGTATATTTGGTTGTGAATGCAGGAGAATTGGTACCGAATCTTAAAAAAATACGGTTCAGGGATGCTTCTTCATTATTTCGTAAGGGAAATTGTCACACTAGTAAGTAATTTAATCGAGCAAGACTGTATTGATGAATTCAACTAGATTTGACATTATGCGTTAGCTGATTCAATGACATTCATTTGGGCAGTTAAGCAGCAATGAGAAAGCTGAAGAAGTTGAAGCTTTTTTTGGCAGTCATGTGAATCCTGCAGTCGGCAAGATTCTGAAGCAAAGCATCGAAAGAATCCGAATCAAGGCAAGGTGGATTGAAAGCATCAAGCAAGAACAATCCCTTCCAGACCTTGTTAACAATACAATTAATAATACTTCATAATACAATTTCCATGTTAAATGTACATTTTCGTATATTATGATATTGTCTGTTTCGGATAATTCTTTCGGGTGAAAAAAAGCATGTAAATGTTCGCACAACCAATAATACTTGAAGTTGCTATTGGTTAATTTATCAGCTGTAGTAGATAAAAGGTATTCAGCAATTGACCATAGAAGGTGAGACTGAGAGCTTCATATACATTAGTTAGTCAGATAACAGTTTGGTGTTTGGGGGGGGGGGGGGGGGGGGGGTCCAAAAATCGGAAATATCCTCAAATATCGAGAGTATTTGAAGATATTTAAGGATGTTTTTTATATCGGCACTCCTGAAAGCCATGGAAAATATCTTGGAAATATTTCCGATATTTGACGTTAAAATATTCAATGTTTCGCCTCAAGTGAAAAAGACAATTGATTATGCAACAATTGTATTAAATAAACTACTTATTAAAGCACTACTTAGGCCTGTACGGCCACATATATTTGTGCTAAATGAACCTAAATCGGTCATTGAAGCCTAGTTTAATTGCCGACGACAACTCAATCACTGCCGTTCGAAGTAGAACGCAGAGAAAGCCAAGTTTTCAAGTATGTCATTGTAAATCTGAAGAATATTGTTTTGATTTTGTTTTGTTGTCAACCTCACTCTCTCTCTCTCTCTGATTCTCTGATTTTTGTGTGTGAGAGAGAGTTCTAATGTTCTTTGCGTGACGAATTGTGTCTCATCGGCGTCGATCTAGTGAGGTCGAGTCGACTCACTTAACGGAAATCCTAACGGTAAAGGGTAAATCTTCGAATAATTTGGTTTTCAGGGGGAAAACCGGTCATTTTTAAAACTAGAGAGTGCAAAGTTACAAATATGGCAAACCTCAGGGAAGAATAATAATATCTTTTTTTTTTAACCCTCAAATCTCTACGTATACACTATGCAATGACTCCATACCATTGTAAACAAGCAACAGCCAACAGGTCCCGATTTGATTTTATTATTATTATTATTATTATTATTATATAATTCTTTATTTCTCATAACTTAAATAAAGGTTCGTAAAATTATATAAATAACAAATAAACATCAAAACTTATCATAAAATCTCTTTAATCTTCAAAAGAGAAATTATTGAGGGATGGAGGAGATAAACCTGTTTTTTGTGGAGGAACAGACCTGTACAGGGAAAGGAGAGGAAATGAGGAGGGAGATATGACCCCTGAAAGTTGGGTGTTCTGCACAAACCATTTCCATTTCAGCTCTTTTAACTTCCAAACACTACAAAAAAGGGGACTTTTTGCCGCGGACAGATCCGTGGCAAAAGGGCTTTTACCATGAATTTGCTATGGATTTAGGGTGTTGCAAATATGGCCGTGGTAAATTTTTTTGCCACAGATATATCTGTGGCAAAAGGTGTTTTTGTTGCGGCAATTACCCGCGGCAAAAACTTGTTGCAAAGTTTTTTACATTTGCCACAGCAACCATCCGCGGCTAAAAATGCTTGTAAATTTTTATGCTATTTTTTAAAATAAAAATTTTCCTTAATTTTTTTTTTTCAAGACAATAAAAGAAAAAAAAAACATATGATAAAGTAAATCATCTGAATCATGAAACTGATTTTTTTTCTTTTATTTCCTCTCACCATAAATGCATTACATATTTAATCTTTACAGTATTCTTCCTCTGTCTGTTACAATAAATAAACCCAAATTATTCTTCAAATGAATAAATAAATAAATAACCCAAAACAATTTTTTTTTTTTTTTTTTTCATTTTAATTCTACATTTCTAACAACTCATTGAGTGATTGAGTCATTGGATAAGCAAAGAAGAAGATAAGTAAGACCGACTCTGAGAGCATGCAAGATGGTTTGTGAGTACATGTCTGCAAAATGCTGGACCTGGTAAGCTTGCATTGCACTTCAAACAAATAGGAGAGTAGACTTGAAGATTGAAGTCATCGCCCAGTGCCCACTAATGAATCGATCAGTATATTACCCTGATGTCAGAATCGTAAGGAAACCCAGAAATCAGAAAGTCATAGAGTCGTAAACTTCTTTACAATTTTGAACATAAGGCAAAGGAAATAAAACAAAAGAAGCAATCCAATAGTTCCTTAGTGCTTGAACATCATCATTGCCTATGAATCACAAAAACTGCCAAACTACTAAAATAATTTACTCCTGAAGTCCATTATATACCAGTACCTACATATAATAGAGACTTTTTGACTAACAAGGCACACTAAACTCCTAAATCATATTACTAATAGGAAATGAAAGTTAAATGACTACTAGGAAATGAATATCACAATCTCAATATACATTACCTATAACAAGAGGCAGCTGCTTGAGACAAATTATTCTATTCTCAGTTTCCAGATCCATCTAAATCTGCGAAGTGAGTTTAAAAATTATTAAGTAAAAAGTTGACATATAGAGAAATGTAAAACTTTGGGACATAAGCAAACTACTAAACTGGATTCATAAGCAAACAGTTTAAATGATCAGTGAATTCAAATTCAACAAAGCTTTGTTCTTTCCAAATTTATAAACCTTATCATCAGCCATGACATATTCCCTGCCAAACTATTGAACGGTGATTATTCCCAGCAGCCATGACATATTCTGCATAAATGAAGTCCCAGCTATAAATCATTTGACAGATAAATAAAATTAAAACTTGTAAGAAAATTTAGCAAGAGCTTCTTAAAAGTAAATAACAAAGTTGCAGAAGCCAATATAAATTCAAATAAAAATGTTTACCTGAAGTTGGTGACACAAACAGAGCGAATTCCAGCATCAGCAGCTGCACAACATGCAACTGGAACAACATCTGAAATCTGTTTCAATTAGGATGTATCTCGTAATGAATCAAACTCTCCTCTTTCCCCTTGAACCAACTAAAGTAGCTATACAACAGGGTCCAATTTAAACTAAAAATGTTTTAAAAGGACAAAGAATGATAAAAATACCACTAAATCAGCTTTGATTTTGTTGAGCCACTCCACTTCTGTTTTCAAAATTGCAACAGAAGAGAAGTCAAGTCAAACTAAGTTTGACTGATATATGATCAAGCTGATTCTAAAAAAAAAAAAAAAAAAGCAATTACCTTGCAAATGAAGAGGCGAGGTGACTGAATTTCAGAAGTGAAGACAAAATCGGGAGCATCGGTGACGAGGCTACGTCGACGAAGCGAGAAGAGCGGCGCGACTGCGACGAAGTGAAATGCTGTGGCGGTTACACGATGACGTCGACGAAACGAGAAGCAACGTTGACTGGGACGACGATGGAAACCAAGTGAGAAGCAGCGGTGTGGACGAAGTGCTGCGGCGGCTATGAAGTGAGAACTGTCAATTTAGGGTTTCTTTGAAAAGTGAAAGGTTAAAAAAAAGTAAATTAGATATATATTTTTTTAATTTTTTTAATTACCGTTACAAATGACTGAGGCAAATAAGTATAATATTTGACACACCTGTCAATCCGTGGCAAACATTATAAAAAAAAACTGAGAAGCAATTTTTTTTTCCGTGTTTTTAGTTAACATTTGTCACGGATGAACATCCGTGGCAAATTATGTGTGGCAAAAACAACAATTTCTTGTAGTGAAAACTCATCAATTAAGCTCAAATATATTATTTATATTGAATAATCTACAAAAAGCTCACAAAACACATTATATACAAATATGCGATCGAAAATGAGTACAAACAATAGGAAATGAGGACCTCAAATAGGTGTAAGTATGGTCCGATCACAAAGCAAAATGAGTTCTATAAGAGAGAGACGTTTTTTGGGTAAAGACAACTTATATTAAAAAATTGCAGATATAAAACTGGATAAGCATTTTATTTACCTTGATCAGATATCTAAGCAATTATGGACTAATTTGAATCTTTTGGGGTGTGGTTCATCTTCCTTCTCACCGATACATTAAACGGACTCCACACTTCTCCACCTTAACATCTTCTATGGGATTATATTCATCCCAAAGATAGAACTTGAAAACGACCTCATTATCATAATATAATGATTCAAAAGGATAAAGTTCAAAATCCAATCCCACGGACACATGGGTCGGCTGATTACTATAAACCTGCCCCAAATAAAACTGTGTACTAAGAACAATGGAGTCGTTCCCATCCTTAGATTCGAGGAAACACTCACAGATCATGCCAATTTCATGATATCTGTCAGCATCTGGATGGTCTTCAAATGCCAAAACAGCACAGACAGCAAAACCAACAAAGTTACGATTGAACCAATCTGGTTGCAGCTCCGCATGTATGAGTGATCCCGTACACTGAATATCAAACCACTTTGGAATCTCATTTCCGGGATAAAATAGTGTAGCAAGTGATTTTGGGAGAGTTTCAATATCCTATATCATGAATATAATGTTAAAACTGTTAATTTTGACATAAAATTATTTTTCACAAAAAAGAAAGAAAGAACTTCATATTAGAATGGAGGGAGTGAAACTGACCTTGTCAATATACTTTTTAATCACTGAAGTTACTAGACTCCGTATTTTCAGAAGAGCATCTGTCAGAACACATTCGAGTAAACTTCGATCCAATTTGAAACAATTATCCAGATTAACTCCGAGCCCTGAAAAATCCTTTAGCAAAAGATTGCTCTCTTGAAATGCAAAACACGATAACCCTTCTAGTGATGAGCAATCGGATGCTTGTATATATATCAAAGGAAGCACTGGTAAAACTTTAAGCCTCTTGCATTTGCATAACCAAAGGGTTTCTAGGTTAGACAGGTTTATAATGCTTGATGGTATGCTTTCAAAATTGTTTCCTTTCAAACTTAATTCTTTTAGCGAGGGTAAACAACCGAAGAGATAATCTGGCACCTCTGTGATATCGCAGTTATCTAGACACAAACCTGTCAGATTGTGCGATAAAAGAGGTAATATGCATCCGATTGTATCCTGACCCATTACTCTCCCAAAACCTAAATATTTAAGATTCTCCAAACAGGTTATAGATGATGGCAGTTCTCTTATAACAGTTCCCGCAGTTGTAAGGTTCTTCAAGGAGTTTAAAGTTCCTATATCGTCAGGAAACTTATCAAGTCTTGGGCAATCGCTCAGATAAAGATCTTCAAGAGATTTCCATTTACAAACGCTGGTCGGTAGACACTTCAGCTTAGAACAATGGCTAAGATTCAAAACAACCAATCTGCTCAGACCCTCGATGGAAGAGGGAAGTTCTTCTATTGGGGTGCTATCTGCCCCTAAACGTTGTAAATTGTGTGGGAGTTGTGGAAGCATCGTGAGTTTGAAGCAGAAAGATAATTCAAGATGAGTAAGAGATTTCAAGTCACTGCAATCTGGAATCGCCAACAAACTCTTACAAAAACGTACATCCAATCTCTCAAGATTTGGGGCCTTCGAGAGGTCCGGCAAACTTGTTAGCTGCTCAGAACTTTCGAGGTCAATTTTTTTTAAATTAGCAAGTTCCTGCAAGTTAAAAAAGAAATCAGCACATGATGCTATCTCTTGATATCTATATTACAATAAAAAGATCAGCAAGTAAAGATCAAAATATACCTGAACACCACTCCATAAATTTTCAACCTTGCTTCGAGGCATTGCTAGTTCCACAAGTTTCTCCGGTTGAATATTTGACTGCAACGATTTCAACGGGCATCCTTCCCAATGAAGATATCTTAACTCAATGAAAATAGATTTGAGGCCTTGAGAAACATGCACCTTACTCTCCTCCCAGGGATATGCGGAATACAATTTCAAGAATCTCAGATTATGCATCCTTGACAGAGCAAAAGGCTGTAAGTGTATATCTCTTATTTTTGACATATTCAAAGAGATACCTTCAATTTTTCCGGTCCCCTAAATTACCAAGAGATAAGTTAGTATTTAATGCATTCTAAAGGTATGTTTAAGGAAACTATTAAATTTAAACTAATAAAATAATGAATCTAGATCCTCTCCTCAATTTAATTGTCATCATCTTCATAATCTATTTTTACTAGCAAATCAATATTTTAGCTTATTTCTATTAATTTTTATTCCATTACTCTACTAAAAGATAGAATCAATCAAAATCATTGATTTAAGTGAGGACAATGTAAGGTGAGGAGGGATCCAAATCGCTAAAAGAATAATGAAAAAACTAATTTCAATACATCATCCTATATTTACATCACCCTATAATTACTAAATTTTTTTTTTTTTTTTTTTTTTTTGAAAATACAACCATCCAAATTTAATTAAAATTTAAAAAGGATACAAGATGATGATAAATAAATTTAAATTAAAAAAGAAAAGAAAAGTAAATTAAAATTAAAAACCTAAAAGACAAAAAAAAAAAAAAAAAAAGAGTAATAGCTGGTGGAACTTCGACGCCACGAAACATAGATCGTGGGGCTCCAGATTTTCTTAGGAGGCCCATGTGCATCAGACTTGAAATATAAAAATGAAAAAACGTTTATAAGATTTATAATTTTTTGAGAGCACAATTTAGGGATGGCAATGGGGTGGGGTGACCCTCCTCACACCCCGCCCCATTTATTTTTTTGAAACTCTATCCCCATATAAAACCTCACAATATATGGAGTGGGGCGGATATGCTTTACCCATCCCCACCAATTTACCCCATTTGCTTCATTTAATCACTTTATCAAAATTATTTATTAAAGTAATAAATATATAACCTAATGAATATTATATAATATATAAAGTAATTCTAAAAATTATTGAAAATCATCTCACAAACATTAAAAATAAACATAAATCTCACAAGCAAACAAATAAATTAAATTATTTTAAAACATAACATTAAAAGAAAAAAAAAACTATATAATAAAAAAACAAATATTATATTTTAAACGGGGCGGGGAGGGGCGGTGCGGGTCCCCAGGGGGCCCATACCTACGGATTATTTTGCCATCCCTAGAGCACATATTAGTATTTATATGCAAATACATCAAAAAAATAAAATAAAATAAATACTGTATGCTGTTTAAACCCCAACATTCCAGACCAAACTACAAATGCATTAAAAAAAATTGTATGCTGGTCAAATTCGAAAATATGGATTTTTTTTTGTTTGTTTGAAAAAATTACCCAACCACACTGTTCTATGTGAGCTAATGCATGATGACTAATATGAGAATGATACTGAATCTTACCGTATTTTTTGTGAATACACGGTATATATCTTCGTGATGCCATAATCGGCTGCGCTTGCCAGGATCTTCAGATTTTTCTTTAACAATTCTTCTACCCATTGCTTGCAACAAATCATGCATTGTTAGCTTGTCATTTGACACAGTGATCAGAGATTTATCCTTGAGAATACTTATTCCAACCTCAGCGGAGAAGCCACTAGCCTCTAGAATACGTTTTGCACGATTAACTTCCCACCCTTTAATGAAAAATGCAATATCTAAAAATATGTTTTGCTCATTATAATCTAATCCATCATAACTTATTTTCAGCACCTTATGTATATCTTTATCAAGATCATTTTCTAGTTTTTTGATTGCACTTTCCCAGACTTGTTTTTCCTTGTCAAACAAAGAGGAACCCAAAACTTGAAGAGCTAATGGAAGACCTCCGGCATAATTAACTAACTGTTCTGACAGCTTCTCGTAATCTACCATGAGAGTGTTTTTTCTAAAGGCATGCCAACGAAAAAGCCGAAGAGCATCAACAAAAGATAATTCCTCAACTTTGTAAAATTTATTTACACTACGATTCTTAAGTACTTGCTTATCTCTCGAAGTTATAATGATTAGACTTTCCGAGTTAAGACAATTAGGACTTCCTATCAAAGATTCTATTTGCTTAAAATCAGTCACATCATCAAAAACAATCAACAGCTTATAACGCGCAAGCCTTTTCCTTAGGAAGGCGGGTTCTAGAGAGAAAGTACCAATATTTCCATTTTTATCACCAAATATATCTGACATAAGTTTTTGACGTACTTCATTTAACCCACATTTTTCTGATGCTTCTCTAACATCGGGAACAAAATAAGAACCTTCAAATTTAGAAGACATTTTGTTCGATATTGCTCTTGCAAGAGTAGTCTTGCCTATACCACCAGTACCCCAGATTCCTACAACGTGAGCATCCTTCCACTCATTCTCTAGCAACGATTCAAGTTCCTTAAACCTGGAATTAATTCCAATTTCATCATCATAATCAGTTGAGGAGACAGCATTGAGTCGCTTCAGAACATCTTGTACAATAGTTTCGATAAGATCAGACTCAGGCCTAACATATATGTTGAAAAACCAACCGTAAGTTGCCAAAATAACAAAGATAAGAATGTCTTGTATATTTGAATGCAGTTTAAGCTACTTTTTACATGGAAATAGGGGATTTTGTCCCTCTTTTAAATTGGTGTTTCATGAATGTCACCACCTTAATAATAAGTTTTAAAGGTACCAAATTAAGTGAACTTTCAAAAATGCCCTTATGTTTCATGTTGTTATATTTTTGTTTTTCATGTAATTTCAGAGACTTTTAAAGTATTTCCGAGACTTTTCAGGTGGTTTCCGAGACTTTTTGGGTAAAAATGAAATTTTTCAAGACTTTTGGTCATTTTCAAGGATTTTTAGTAATTTCCGAGATTTTCTTGGCAAAAATGAAATTTTTCGAGATTTTTGGATTTGGTCATTTCAAAAATTTCATTTTTTTCCCAGAAAGTCTCAAAAATTACCAAAAATCTCAGAAAATTTCATTTTTACGCAAAAAGTCTTAGAAATTATCTGAAAAGTTTCAGAAATACATGAAAAGTCTTAGAAATTACCTGAAAAGTCTTGAAAATTACTGAAAAGTCTCGAAAATACCGATAAGCCTCGGAAATTACTTGAAAAATTTTTTCAATTTTTTTTTCATCTTCTTCTTAATCGACCTCCATTGGAGGCCGATTTCAACCTCAAATAGAGGTCTTTCACCACCATTGATGGAGGATTTTGAAAAAAAATAAATAAACAGAATAGTGAAGAAGGTTGGTGTGAGGGGTATTTTTATCCGTTCACTATAATAAGTGTAATTTAAACTTAACTTACTAAAAGAGTGATAGTCTTATGTACCATCTCAAAAAGGTTTTATATAATTTTCGAACCCTCTATGTTTTACTCATAATTTATCTAAGAAGGGGCAGAAAGCAAAAGTTTATACACGATGAAAGAGTAAGAAATTCTTAGTCACTTACTTATTGTTACGTGAATCGAAGCCAGATAGAACTGCAGCTTTCTTGAGAGCATCCTTCCACCTCTGCACTTTGTCTAAACTATCCTTAAAACGTTCTCCGTGCTTATCAAATGCATCTGCAAAACTTCCTTTCTGATGCCATACATCTGATGGATCTACCTCATAAAAAATTGGTATCACGATCTGTTTGTACTTTTCCATGCATTCAACGATCGTTACAAGTTCTTCAAGACACCAACTGGATGAGGCATAGCCTTTTGAGAAGACAATGATTGAAATTTCTGACCCTTCAATTGCTTGCGAAAGAGATGGGGAAATTACATCTCCACTATTAAGTTCGCAATCAATAAAAGTTTCAATTTTTTTCTCAAGCAGAGCTTTATGAAGATGGCTGGTGAAGTTTTGGCGGGTATCCTCACCTCTAAAACTCAAGAAAACATCATACTTTATTGATTGAGGAGTGATAGATGAAGAAGAAGAAGGCAATGCCGTCACATCATACTTTTTTTTTTGTTTTGTTTGAACTGCATCGATTTTATTAGAAGGCAAACAAGCCAGAAACAGAGACACAAGGAACAGCAATAACGAAGGCACCCAGCCAAGAACCAACCAAAAAACAAACAAACAGCCCAAGTAGGAGCCCAAAGCACTCACATCATACTTTATTGATTGAGGAGTGATAGATGAAGAAGAAGAAGGCAATGCCATTATATTCGGATTGATGAGAAAGACTATTGAAATAATTGAAGAGGGTTGAATTCTATATATATGGACTACTTCAACACTAGCTATGAAGCACGGACACGTGTGGGATACGCGTGGGACACGTGTCCGACACGCAATTTCCCGTTGAATTTCCGATGAAATTGACTTTCCGATAAGGCACGGACACGCTTGGACACGGAAGGGACACGTCTGGGGCTGTGAACAATGTATCAAATCCAACCCAAAATACCCAAATCACATGCAAATCAAAGGCAAAAATGCAGGAACATGTCAAAAAGGGGAGAGAGAGAGAGAGACGGGAGAAGAGAGGGAGGGCGTGAGAGAGATGGAGATTGAGGTTTAGAGAAAGAATGATTGTGAGACTATGAGAGATAAAAGATGCAGAGGATATGACTTATGAGGTTGAGAGAATGGGTGCTGTACTGCTTCACTGTTGTACATATTTGTTACTGATGTTATCTTTATTGAATTTTTTATATATATATATATATATACACACGGTCCCATTCCTATCGATACATCTTGATATAACTTTATCAGGATATTAAATGTGAGCCACTCATTTATAACAGTGATTTGATAAGTGTATACATATCAAGTCAAAGTAGGTAAAACGAGTGGTTCACATTCAATATCCTTATACAATTCTATCAGTGCGCACTGATAGGATAATTTCCGTATATATATATATTAAAAATAAATATATATTATTTTAATATTTTACAAATATTACTCTGCTCTTAAAATCTCATGTTTCCTGGTGGATGCTAAGCAGCTTCCTGGAAACTTCGTTCCAATTAAAATTAGTCTTTGGAGTTACTTTTTTGTGGACCCTTTCACTTTGAAAACGGAGCACCACGTCTGAGCAGAGCAATAATTGTCTTGTGGACTGCTTTTGTTTTGCATCTTTTTTTCTTGAGTCCAATTTCCTGGAAGAAGCAGCCCCTTCATTTATTATTTACATATTTATATTAAGTGAATTGACAATACAGTATTATCTATTTAAATGAGACCAAATTTCCAAGAAAAGGTAGTAACATCCATAATAACAATTATAACGGCATGAGCCATAATAGCTAACAATTTTTTTATTTTTATTTTTGTTGACAATATCTATTAATCCGGGACCAGGTATTTTTTTGAAAGCTTTCACCTTCGGTATGACCATGTATTCATTTGCCCAAACCCCAAGCTCGTCCATCTACCCATTGAGTTACACCCCTGTTGGCATAATAACTAACAATTACAACCTTTCAATTCACTAATAATGAGTATGAATAGAAACAAATTGATGTATTTGGCATTCAAATTATCATTAAAATGCCAAAATTTAGATACATTTACTATCAAACTGGAATTAAAATTAATACCACCGCCCAATGTAGCTCAAGGATACGTAAAAACATTCATTCAATATGGTAATGTCTCAAATTTAAATCGTTGTCATTGCAAGTGGTATATAATTTTTTTTTTTTTTAAAATTAAAAAAAAATTGGGGTTAAATTTGGTAAGATGTTGGCTAAGTGGTATACCACCCGCACTCATACATTGAAGTTGTTAGTTCAAATCATATCATCTTATTTAAATCATGAAGGAATTGTAAAAATAAAATAAAATAACAAATGGGAAGTAAATTTTCTAAATGGACAACAGACGGCGGTTGAAATTAGGAGCAAATGACGAAAGAAAACAAGCCACGAAAAGCAAAGGAAGGCCTAAAGGAGAAGAATGTGACGATTCATAGGAAAACAGGAAGAGTGACGATATTTACACCCCTAAAAAACGGTATGTACATCCCAAATTTGTAAATCTTCAAAATTCCAACATTATCCTTAAACTAAATTATTAATATTTTAAGCAAAAGATATTATAACCCTTTTTTTATTTTATTTTTTTATTTTTTATTTTTTTACATTCTAAACTAAATTTAAAGAGGAATAAAATAAAAATTATTTTGTTTTGTAAAGGGAATAAAATAAAATTAATAAAGAAAAAACAAAACTTGCATTGTATACTTGAGAAATCTCGAGAGGATGAAGAAGATAGATCTATAGTCGTGTATAATTTTATTTATGATTCCAACATGAATAGGGCTGCCTCCTACCCTCCACCATCTTAGATCTACAGCCTCCTCCATCAAAAGAGAGGAGAAAGCCAGTCTCCTCCCAAATCTGGGTGTGGCTTCTCAATTTTTATTTTTTATTTTTTTTTCATTTTAATTATTTATGATTTATTTATTTATAATATAGTTTTTTTCAAAATTAAAAGTAAGGACATAATTGGTAATGTGTGGGGTGTGATTACAAGATATAAGCTTTTAAAAAAATTGAATGGGGTGTTTATACAAAAGGGGTGTACATACAGTTTTTTAGGGGTGTAAATATCGCAACTTAAACAAGAAATGCTTGAAATAAAAGATTATTTGCAATTGTGGCCCAACAGACCCAATTTTGCATCCGGCCCAATACCCATCTGAGCACTCTAAACACACCGTTTAGAGTAAGGGATAGGCTCACCCCTTTAACAACACGCTGGACATCAGAATTCTGTCTAAAAATCCCCAATTCTTCAATTGCAATCCCTAAATTCTCTTCTTTTCATTTACCAATCTTCCCTCACCTGACACCAGATTACAAGAATAATCCATCAAAATTTGTTGGATTGACTTTGATTTATACAATTTGTGCGTAATTCTGAGTAAAAAAGAATGGTTTTGTGTCTCAATCAGACGGCATTGTCGTTGTTGCCTGAACAACTTGGTCTTGTAATTGTTTGAAGTTTTCAAATTCCAATCAATGCCAAGTAGATATAATAAATAATTTATAACTTTGATGCTTTAATCGGTTAAATCGGCCAAACCTGGTTGGTTTTAGTGAATTAAACAGATGAGAGGGAGCTGGAGATGTCGTCTGGTCCACTCACGCTCGCTCTCCGTCGTTCATCGGAGACTCGATTGCCGCCGTCAACGGTCACCGCCGATGTCCATCCAAAGTAGTAGAACGCAGAGAAGTTCAACAAGTAGTGCATTATTGTCATCCTCACTCTCTCTCTCTCTCTCTCTCTCTCTCTCTCTCTCTCTCTCTGATTCTCTGATTTCTGAGAATGTTTAGAAATCAAACAGATGAAATGTTGAAAAGTCGATCGATCACTTTCGCTTTATGACTTGAATCAGAATGAGTAGTAGACGAGTAGTAGGACTAAAACGACGTTATCCTTCACCGTCTTGGCATTCGGCAGCCTGGTCCCCCGTCTTCGCTCCTCTTCCTTCTCTCTTCCTCCTCATCATCACTACAAGAAAGTCAGTCTCTCTATCTCTCTCTGTAGAATTTATTTCAATTATGTGTTGAATGTTTAATGATTTTTTGATGTTTGTTTGTGGAAATGATGAGACAGAGAGAGCTGAGGAGGAGAAATTAAAGTTTGAATTTTGATGGAACGTGAGTGGGAATGCATATGAATTTATTGAAAGGTTTTGTGAATTTCTCTGTAGAATTTATTTCAATTTATTTCAATTTGATTATATATATATATATACACAGTGATTCTCTCATAAAGGATCTCTTATTTTAATTTCGGTAAGGATCACCATGAAATCATATCGATTTGAATGAATTTTAATCTGAATTTTTTTGTGGATGATAAGTCTATTGAAATCTACCTATGAATAAAATTTGAGAATTTTTCAAGCACGAAAACTATTTTTCTTGAATTTCCTATATTTCGCCTATTTTTCTAATGCCTTCATATTTAAAAAAAATCGGTAAAAATAGTTTTCGTGCTTGAAAAATTCTCAAATTTTATTCATAGGCATATTTCAACGAACTTATCATCCACAAAAAAATTCAGATTAAAATTCATTCAAATCGATATGATTTCATGGTGGTCCTTACCGAAATTAAAATAAGGGATCCCTTATGAGAGAACCACTGTATATATATATATATATATATATATATAATATTTAATAATTCAATAAATTTCTTAAATTAGTTATTTCCTCATGTTCCTCGTGTTTCATCCAAAAATATCAAAAATAAAAAATAAAAAATAAAAAAATCTCATACACTCATTTTATATGGATCGGGTATTCAGGTTATACCAGATCCACACATCATCTTCTTCACCCTAAAGCAAGAACAATCACTTCCAGGCCTTGTCTTGTCAACTAATTACTACTTGACAAGGAATTCTAGTTAAATAATATACTTTATACTATAATTTCCATGTTGTTAAATGCACATTTTCCGTATATTATGATATTATCTGTTTCGGATATTTCTTTCCGGTGTAAATAAAAGAATGTAAAAGTTTGCACAACCAAAAATACTTAAAGTTCCTATTTGTTAAACTATCCACTGCAGTAGATAAAATTAATTTAGCAATCAACAAGAGAAGGTGTGAGATTGAGAGCTGCATATAGTTAGTCAGAATAAAAGTTTGGTGTCTTTGCCTATATATTGGGTCCAAATATCGGAAATATTATCGATATTTAATGTAAAAATGTTCAATGTTCCATATCGGGTGAAGAAGACAATTGATTGTACAACAATTATGTTAAATAAACTATTTATTAGAGCTTCTAGCGGTGGGTTCGAGTCGTGTCCCCTAATCCAAATCTCGAATTATCGTAATATTTTTTATAAAAAAAAGTTAATTATTAGAGCTCTCCTTGGCTTGTTGGGCCAGATACGGTCCACTATTGGACTTTATATATATATATATTTGCTAAATGAACCCAAATCAGTCTCCTTAGCTACAGCTCAAGTCTGTGTCGCACTGTTGTCTTCAATCATGATTCGTACATCGACGAGTCGACGACAACTCAATCACCGCCGTCCAAAGTAGAAAAGTTTTCAAGTGCGTTGTAAATGTGAATTATATTGATTTTGTGTTGTTTTGTTGTCTTCGATTTCTCTCTCTCTTTGATTCTCTACGTGATAACTCGTGTCTCATGATTGTTGTCGATGCAGCGAGGTTGAATCGACTTGACTCGTCGTTTGCCGAAACTCCTAACATGAATCCATTGAAGAGTTGACTCGATACCGTGGCGATTTCATGAATCATAACAAACCAGACACGTCAGTTCTGACAGATGACGTTTCAAGACACATCATCACTATTAGACGTCGTGTCCGAGCACATCACTAGCATTTGAGGGCATGCAAGATGACGTGGTCAGCCATGTCATCGCCTTTTGATGACATGCCTTGTCACATCATCAGCTTTAATGATGTACATGTGATGTCTCCAAACACATCATTATTTCCAATGACATGGCCAATTGTGTTTTGGACACATCAGCACATTTCAATGACATGCCAGTCACGTTAATGACGTGTCTAGACACACCATAACTCTTCAATAACATGAGGGAAAATATCATTTTAGTTCCTATGGTTTACCTTATTATCCGTTTGGGTCCCCGTCGTTCCGGTATTGGCCATGCAGGTCCTTGTCGTTTACTTTAATCATTTTTTTATCCCTACCGTCAGGTTCTGTTAGGGTTCCGTTAAACAAATGAGGGTATATTGGTAAATGGTTAGTTAATTACTTAATCAAATTAATAAATATAATTAAATTAAATAATACAAATTAAAATATTTTAATAAAAGATTAATATTAAAAAAAATTAAAATGTAATATTAAATATTTATTAAGTTAATAAAAAAAAATTAACTTTAAAAAAAAATTAACTTAAAAAAAAAATTAAAAGTGGAAACCCTAATCTCCATTTTTCTCTCTCTCTATCTACCGCCTCTCCCTCTCTCTTTCTTTTCTTCTTCACATACTTCATGTTCTTCTTTCAACATCTTCTTCTTCCTTTTTCCCCAAATTCCATTCTTCCTTTTTCCCCAATTTCCATTCTTCCCCAAATTCCCAAAATTCAATTAGGTTTTTGTCTCCCCTTTTTTTAGATCAAATCGCCGGTGGAGGGGGGCTCCGATAACGACGACCGACGCACGAAGCAGCAGCGAAGAACAACGACGGCGATGGCTGGGCGTGAAGCGCGACGGTCGTTTGTGGTTCGCGAAGCCACGCAGCGCACGCCGGTGAATCACGATGGCGCTGTGTCTGTGGCGAAGCCAAGAAGCTGGTCGGCGCAACCGTCGGAGACGAGACAGCGACCACCAACCCTCGTGCAGATCGATCGGCATCGACTCTTCTCTTCCAAACACTTTGGTGCCGATTTGAAGTTGATGATTTGGGGTACCGATTTGAAGTTTCTGATTTGGAGTTTGGGCTTTTTGATTTGGGGGTGTGGTGGTTTTTGAAGGTTTGATGGTGGAAGATGATGATGATAAATTTGGGTGATTTGGTTTTGGGTCGATTAGGTTTCAAATGTGGTGGTGGCTGGATTTTGGGTGGGTTGTGGTTCACGGCGGTGGCTGGTTTGGGGGTGGTGATAGGTGGTTCACGGTTTGGGGTTCACTGATCTCATGGGTGTGTTGTGTATGTGTGTGGTGAATCGGTTTCGATTTGATTTAAATTTGGGTCGATTGTTGTATGAAAATTGTTGAATGTTGTTTGTTTGTATTGATATATTGCAGGAAGAAAAATTGATTAATCTAGTGTTAGTGATGATGATGATATGTTAATCCATCCATATTTATGGGAATTGTAGTGTATATGTTGAATTATTGTGCTGGAATTTTGTGGGTTTGTGTGTTTTGTTCTTTATGTTTACTGTTAGTGATGATGATGTTAATTCGTTTTTTCTCCTTAAATTATTAGATAATAATTTAATTTATATTTTTCCCTAAAAAAATAGATAATAATTTAATTTATGTTTTTTTTATTAAATAAATAATAATAAAAGATATCTCCACCATCCATCTCAAAGATGGACGGTGGAGATCCATCTTCTTTTTCTTAAATATATTTATTATTATTATCATTATTATTATTATTATTATTATTATTATTAAATTTAAATAAAAAATAAAAAAGAGAAAGTGAGGTTTTTAATTTTATTTATTATTGTTTTAATTTGTTTTATATAATTTTAAATTTTTTATTTTTTAAAATTTAATTAAAACGGATTTTTAATTATTATTTTCAAATTTATTTTTTTAAAATCCTTATTAGGGGCATAACGGTCATTTGACCTTCTGCACATGTCAGGTCGTCAGATTTTCACGGAAAACGTCATAGAAGGACTAAACGGGCTAATACTGGAACAACGGGGATCAAAACGGATAATAGGGTAACCCATAGGGACTAAAATGATATTTTCCCATAACAGGATCAGGCATGTCATTATTATAGATGACATGGCCATTGACTTTTTAAACACATCAGCGTTTTTCAATGACGTGTTCAGACACATCATCACATTCAACGATTTGTGCCTGTGATGTCATTATTTACAATGATGTGGCCATAAACTTTCCTAGACACATCAGCTTTCTTCGATGACGTTCCCCAACACGTCATCATTGATCTCAATTTTTATTTTTATTTTTTTGAAATGATCAGAGGTCGTTTACAGACTAAAAATGTCGGGGTTTTCACTTTGATTTCTACTTGATTGGGTTTTTATCGTTGAAGTTCTTCAGCGACATGCATTACTTGGACACAGATTTTCGACACTTCTTCTCTCACGATTCCTTTTTCCCCGTTTTTGAAACATATTTATCAATACATTTTGATGGGTATCGTTGTTTGTCTGTTCTTTCTCTTATTCAATCTGTAATTTTTCTGTTTCTGTTTATGAAATTCGACAGCTTTTTCAACATTCTCTGACTTTTCCACTGTATTGTTTGTTATCTTTTTAATTTATATATATGAGTTTTCTGTTTCTTATTCTACAAAACTAAAATATTCTTGGAGGAATGCCAAGACAGAATATCTATGGAGAGGAATGCGAAGCTGAAGAAGTGGAAGCATTTTCTGCCAGTCATGTGCAGTTGACAAGAATGAAGAATCCGAATCAAGGATCAGGCAAGAACAATCCCTTCCAGACCCTGTTAAGCAATTACTTCTCAAGGGATAAAAGTTCTTACTACAATTTCAATGCTGTGCAGCCTTATTTTCTTATTTTGTGATATTGTCTGTTTTGTTTATATATGACCACATCTTTCTGTTTAGAAGATATGCTTCAATCTAGCAGCTTAGCTTCAGTTAGATTTCTTAGTGAAGATGTGTCTATGAGACTTGCAGATAACATTGTGGTTCACTGGCATGAAAATTGGAATCAACATGTACAATTTAAAGTTTAAACACATAATTTGAAGTTGTGTAACTGGGAAAACACCCCAGAGGGCTGTTGGTTTCCCTTGGATACATTTTTTATTCAGCAAATGAAAGTATACTTATTATGCATTGAGTGACAGAAATTACAATGAGATTGTGGGTATGAATCATGTCACTATCCTCTGATTCTCAAATTTGTAGTATACTTGAAATATAATTGCTACTAGAATAATAATTCAGTTAGATGGATTGTTTTTCACTGTCAAAGTATGCATCGAGTGATGGAATTTCATGAATTTTATTTGGTTAAAAAAAAATTCCTCACTTTGGTTGGTTTGGTTCTTGCCAATGATTGAACGAATAGTGTTTAGTTTAGTTTAGATAATATCTTTATCAAAGTCAAGCAGGCAGCCACTTGGATCCTACTTATCATGGAAAAAAAAAATAAAAATCTGATAAAGCCAGAATTATGATGTCCACATAAAAAACGGTGCGGTTTGTCAACACTTGAAAACTAGCTATGAACTAGTATGAAGTTTCATACTTCAGTGAGCTAGCTTGAGGGACTAACAACAAAAGAAAAGAAAATGAACATAGAGCAATTCAAAGGCCTAGCAAGGCTACCAAAGTTTGCAATCCCAAGTCACTATGATCTCCACCTTAAACTTGATCTCTCTGCAGCTTGTACTTTTTCTGGTACTGTGAAAATCAATCTCAGCATCACTGAGAAGACCAATTTCCTTGTCTTGAATGCCAATCAACTTCAAGTTCATCAAGCCTTGTTCACCACCTCTGGAAACCAAGTAAGTATATACTTTCGTTGATAATAATGATTACCCATATTTTCCTTTTATGGTTTGTAGTGATTTTTTTTTTTTTTTTTTGGGTTTAATTTTTGCAGCAATATTGTCCCTCTGATGTTGTTGTGGATGATGATGATGAAGTGGTTGTGTTGGTTTTTGATGAAACTCTCTGTGTTGGAGAAGGGTTGTTGGGGATTGAGTTTTCTGGGAAACTTAATGAGCACTTGAAGGGGTTATATAGATGGTGATGTTTTTTTTCTCTCTCTCCTTTAATTTTCCAAGCTTGGTATTTGCTGTTTGGCTGCTGAGAAATATGGGGATTAATGAATGAATGAAGAACTAAAGGACTGAGTTAAGATTCAAAATTTTGTTTCATATCCCCACTCATTTTTCTTTCCAACCAAACAAAGGGTATTAAGCAATTCAAAATATATGTATTTGTTTCTTGATCTAATATTCAAACTTTAACAGTACATATGTGGATGAAGGAGTAAAGAAGAATATGGCGGATACTCAATTTGAAGCTGCAGATGCAAGGCGGTGTTTCCCGTGCTGGGATGAACCTGCTCTTAAGGTAACCATTATAGAATATCTTTGCTCTAAGATATGGATTTATGAAAGTGCTAGATGTTTTTGCAAAATGAGAAATCTGCTGCAAATCTAGATATTGTGACGACTTTTCTGACTGTTGATCCTGCTGATTTCTGGATAATAAAATGGAAAATTATCTTGCTGGATTCACACACGAACACCTACATATACATTTATGTTTTCGTGCTTGTGAAGTAGCTCGTATGTTTTCATAGTTCATTGCACGTATATTGTACTCTTTTAGAATGTTCAATATTTCCTTAAAACTGAGAAATCAGCTTTATCACTGCGGAATTACTGAATCATTCTTAACAGGCAACCTTTAAGATAACCTTGGATGCGCCATCAGAGTTAACGACACTGTCGAATATGCCAATTATTGATGAAAAGCTCGATGGGAATATTAAGACTGTTTATTTTGAGGAAACTCAAGTCATGTCAACTTATTTGGTAGTTGTTGTTGTTGGTTTGTTTGATCATATTGAAGATACAACAGCAGATGGTATGTCTATAAGCAACAACAGCCCTTGTTGTTGTTCGATATAAATCACTTTCCTATTATCCAAATCTTTGAACTCGTCGTGCAGGTGTCAAGGTTAGAGCATATTGCCCTGTTGGTAGGAGTGATGAAGGGAAGTTTGCATTAGAACTTACTATTAAATCACTTGATATATTTACTAAGTGAGTATATACATTCCACTTAGACATATCGTAATTCTAATTCCGGTGCTATAAAACTGATATATTAACACTGACCACTGAATTTGCTAGGTACTTCTCAACTCCTTACCCACTCCCTAAGCTGGATATGGTTGCTGTCCCGGAATTTGCTGCTGGAGCTATGGAGAATTTTGGTTTGATTGTGTACCGTGACAATGAAATGCTTTATAGTGATTCGAAATCTACAGCTAGGAGAAAGCACAGAGTAACTACTATTTACTCTCTTGCAATTCTATAACTCTCCTTAAAAAAGTTTGAACTTATATGTATTCTCATTCTTTTCTGTTAGATGTCAATTGTTGTAGCACATGAAGTGGCCCATCATTGGTTTGGAAATCTGGCAACAATGGAATGGTGGACTCATTTGTGGCTTAATGAGGGTTTTGCAACATGGGTAATTTTGAGTTCCTCAACTCAGTATAATTCCCTAGATGGCATTCGATTCGAGAAGAACTCTATAATTGAACTTGTTTTTACATTTTTAGGTTAGTTATATGGCCACCGACAACTTGTTTCCAGAGTGGAATATATGGACTAATTTTCTTAGAGAAACTACTGGTGGTCTAAGTCTGGATGCACTAGAACAATTACATCCAGTTGAGGTAAGATACAGCTAGAACTTGTGCTAAACTTTGTCGTTATACACACATCACTTTTGCATGTTGAACAATTTTGAGTCATCAAATGGAGTTTGTGATTGAATTAAATTCAAGACATGAGGCAATAGTATCAAGTACACTTAACTAATAAAAGCCTTGGTAAAGATCTTAAGTTCTTGAGCAGAAAAAACTCATCGGCAATTATATATTTTATGCACTACTGTTCCTTGCAATGAACTGGATGGTGGTGTTTTTAGGTGGAGGTACATCATGTTCATGGGGTTGAACAAGTTTTCGATGATATCGGCTACAGAAAAGGATTAGCTATTATCAGAATGTTGCAGGGCTATCTTGGGGATGACATATTTCAAGTGAGAAAGTTTACATTCTGATTTACCGAGAGAGGTTAGTTTCTACAAATAACCGGATTCTGTTTTCCATATTTCATTAGCATGTCCTCTGAGAATTTGAATTATACTATCAAACCTTATTATAGATTTAACCCACTTTTTCTTCAAACCAGAAATCATTAAGTTCATACATCAAGAAATATTCTTGGAAGAATGCGAAGACCGAAGATTTATGGAGAGTTATTTCAGAGGAATCTGGTGTTAATATAAACTCACTGATGAACTGTAACTGTTGGACAAAGCGGAAAGGATATCCAGTTATCTATGTGAAATCCAAAGATCATATTTTGGAATTTGAGCAGGTGATAGTATTAAATAACAAGAAAAATGCATTTCTTATTAGGAGTAGCTCACAAATTTCATATTAAACCTTGAATTTTTCTCTTAAGTTAGGAATCTGATTCTGATATGGGATTTTCAGACACAATTTTTGTCATCTGGTTTGCATGGTGATGGAGAATGGACTGTTCCTATAACTTTGGCCCTCGGTTCATAAGACAAACGCAAGAATTTCCTTCTGGAATCAAAATTTGGAACTGTGGATATATCAGAATTTTTTCCCTCTTCAGATGAAACATTATGGATAAAAGTTAATGTTGAGCAGAGTGGGTTTTATAGAGTGATGTATGAAGATAGACTGGCTGCTCAACTAAGGAAAGCTGTAGAAAACAATTGCTTGTTGGCAACAGATAAATTCGGTATGTGTTATAACTTAACAGTACTGTTTCATCACAAACACTCGAAAAATAACTTCGATTAATCTCATCTTCAGGCATTTTGGACGACATGTTTGCTCTTTGCGAGGCTTGCGAACAACCGTTATCATCTTTGCTTTTGTTGATGAATGCATACAGAAATGAGATGGATAATATGGTGTTATTGAAACTCATCGACGTAAATTAAACTCATCGACGTAAGGGTGCCTTCTGTATCTAGACAATGACATAAATTAGAAATGATACTTACATCATACTGACTTTTAAGCAACTTATGTGACAACAGGTTTGTTATGATGTTGTTAACATCTCAACAGATGCCATCCCGGATCCAGTGAATGTATTGAAATAATTCTTCATCAGCCTCCTCCAATGTTCCTCTGAGTAAGAAAAATTTAGCTTACAAAATTACCCAGTAATGGCTTTTATTCCAACCCAATTGGTTGCATCCATCGTATCGAAGAATTTTCTTTTATTCCAAGGAGTGATGATACATGGTTGGTACATAATAATGTCTATTCTTGTAATTTGCTTCTCATTTTGTACAGAAAACTAGGTTGGGAATCAATACCCGGAGAGAGTCATTTAGATGTAATGTTAAGGGGAGAAGTGTTCATAGCTTTTGCTACTTTTGGCCACGACAAAACTCGCAGAGAAACAATGCAGCGCTTTCAGGTTTTGTTGAATGATAAAAATACTCCACTTCTTTCTGCTGATGTGAGAAAGGTGACTTTTAGTCTAAAAGTGTCCATACCGTTTCCTTGTACCTTTGATCACTTTTAGATATGATATGCAAAAGCTCTAATTTCTTCGCAGGCTGCCTACATTTCTGTAATGAGAAATTCTAGCACAACAAACAGAAATGGCTTCGAGTCTCTGCTGAAGTTCTATAGAGAAGTTGATGCAATGCAAGAGAAAGAACGGATTTTGCGTAAGATTTATATACTATTATTTTAACTAGAATGAATTTATGATTCCATTTATTAGTTATATGTTTTGACATGATACAGAATCTCTTGCATCATCTCCTGATCTGGATATAGTTCTAGAGGTTCTGAACTTTTTGTTGTCTGATGAGATACCTCTCTTTATTCAACAATCTATAGTAAGTGACGGCTTGAATTTTCTTGCTATGATTACGGTTACCGAGTTCATGTTCTCAATATTGATTTAGGTTCGAGATCAATATATCATTTACGGACTTGTAGGATTAAGCATAGAGTGTCGCGAAATAGCATGGAGATGGTTGAAGGTATGTTCAGTGAATATGTTTCGCTCAGAGTTTGGAGGATTTAGCAATTTAATCAAGAAACTCTTCCACAATATTCTCGGATTTACCTTGTGTTTTGCATTGCATTTGATCATGTATATTTGGTTGTGAATGCAGGAGAATTGGGACCGAATCTAAAAAAAAATACGGTTCAGGGATGCTTCTTCATTATTTCGTAAAGGAAATTGTCACACCAGTAAGTAATTTAATCGAGCAAGACTGTATTGATGAATTCAACTAGATTTGACATTATGCGTTAGCTGATTCAATGACATTCATTTGGGCAGTTAAGCAGCAATGAGAAAGCTGAAGAAGTTGAAGCTTTTTTGGCAGTCATGTGAATCCTGCAGTCGACAAGATTCTGAAGCAAAGCATCGAAAGAATCCGAATCAAGGCAAGGTGGATTCAAAGCATCAAGCAAGAACAATCCCTTCCGGACCTTGTTAACAATACAATTAATAATACTTCATAATACAATTTCCATGTTAAATGTACATTTTCGTATATTATGATATTGTCTGTTTCGGATAATTCTTTCGGGTGAAAAAAAGCATGTAAATGTTCGCACAACCAATAATACTTGAAGTTGCTATTGGTTAATTTATCAGCTGTAGTAGATAAAAGGAATTCAGCAATTGACCATAGAAGGTGAGACTGAGAGCTTCATATACATTAGTTAGTCAGATAACAGTTTGGCGTCTAGGGGGTGGTGGAGGTGGAGGGGGGTCCAAAAATCGGAAATATCCTCAAATATCGAGAGTATTTGAAGATATTTAAGGATGTTTTTTATATCGGCACTCTTGAAAGCCATGGAAAATATCTTGGAAATATTTCCGATATTTGATGTTAAAATATTCAATGTTTCACCTCAAGTGAAAAAGACAATTGATTATGCAACAATTGTATTAAATAAACTACTTATTAAAGCACTATTTAGGCCTGTACGGCCACATATATTTGTGCTAAATGAACATAAATCGGTCATTGAAGCCCGGTTTAATTGCCGACGACAACTCAATCACTGCCGTTCGAAGTAGAACGCAGAGAAAGCAAAGTTTTCAAGTATGTCATTGTAAATCTGAAGAATATTGTTTTGATTTTGTTTTTGTTGTCAACCTCACTCTCTCTCTCTCTCTCTCTCTCTCTCTCTCTCTGATTCTCTGATTTTTGTGTGTGAGAGAGAGTTCTAATGTTCTTTGCGTGACGAATTGTGTCTCATCGGCGTCGATCTAGCGAGGTCGAGTCGACTCACTTAACGGAAATCCTAACGGTAAAGGGTAAATCTTTGAATAATTTGGTTTTCAGGGGGAAAACCGGTCATTTTTAAAACTAGAGAGTGCAAAGTTACGAATATGGCAAACCTCAGGGAAAAATAATAATATCTTTTTTTTTAACCTTCAAATCTCTACGTATACACTATGCAATGACTCCATACCATTGTAAACAAGCAACAGCCAACAGGTCCGGATTTGATTTTTATTATTATTATTATTATTATTATTATATAATTCTTTATTTCTCATAACTTAAATAAAGGTTTGTAAAATTATATAAATAACAAATAAACATCAAAACTTATCATAAAATCACTTTAATCTTCAAAAGAGAAATTATTGAGGGATGGAGGAGATAAACCTGTTTTTTGTGGAGGAACAGACCTGTACAGGGAAAGGAGAGGAAATGAGGAGGGAGATATGACCCCTGAAAGTTGAGTGTTTTGCACAAACCATTTCCATTTCAGCTCTTTTAACTTCCAAACACTACAAAAAAGGGGACTTTTTGCCGCGGACAGATCCGTGGCAAAATCCGCTGCAAAAGGGCTTTTACCATGAATTTGCTACAGATTTAGGGTGTTGCAAATACGGCCGTGGTAAATTTTTTGCCACAGATATATGTGGCAAAAAGTGTTTTTGCCGCGGCAATTACCCGTGGCAAAAACCTATTGCAAAGTTTTTTACATTTGCCACGGCAGCCATCCGTGGCAAAAAATGCTTGTAAATTTTTATGCTATTTTTTAAAATAAAAATTTTCCTTAATTTTTTTTTTTTCAAGACAATAAAAGAAAAAAAAAACATATGATAAAGTAAATCATTTGAATCATGAAACTGAATTTTTTTCTTTTATTTCCTCTCACCATAAATGCATTACATATTTAATCTTTACAGTATTCTTCCTCTTTCTGTTACAATAAATAAACCCAAATTATTCTTCAAATGAATAAATAAATAAAAAACCCAAAACAATTTTTTTTTTTTTCATTTTAATTCTACATTTCTAACAACTCATTGAGTCATTGGATAAGCAAAGAAGAAGATAAGTAAGACCGACTCTGAGAGCATGCAAGATGGTTTGTGAGGATATGTCTGCAAAATGCTGGACCTGATAAGCTTGCATTGCACTTCGAACAAATAGGAGAGTAGACCTGAAGATTGAAGTCATCGCCCAGTGCCCACTAATGAATCGATCAGTATATTACCCTGATGTCAGAAATGTAAGGAAACCCAGAAATCAGAAAGTCATAGAGTCGTAAACTTCTTTACAATTTTGAACATAAGGCAAAGGAAATAAAACAAAAGAAGCAATCCAATAGTTCATCGAAGTAAACAGAACTTGTCCTTAATTAATTTTATGTGTTCAAGTCTTCCTATGAATCACAAAAACTGCCAAACTACTAAAATAATTTACTCCTGAAGTCCATTATATACCAGTACCTACATATAATAGAGACTTTTTGAGTAACAAGGCACACTAAACTCCTAAATCATATTACTAATAGGAAATGAAAGTTAAATGACTACTAGGAAATGAATATCACAATCTCAATATATATTACCTATAACAAGAGGCAGCTGCTTGAGACAAATTATTCTATTCTCAGTTTCCAGATCCATCTAAATCTGCGAAGTGAGTTTAAAAATTATTAAGTAAAAAGTTGACATATAGAGAAATGTAAAACTTTGGGACATAAGCAAACTACTAAACTGGATTCATAAGCAAACAGTTTAAATGATCAGTGAATTCAAATTCAACAAAGCTTTGTTCTTTCCAAATTTATAAACCTTATCATCAGCCATGACATATTCCCTGCCAAACTATTGAACGGTGATTATTCCCAGCAGCCATGACATATTCTGCATAAATGAAGTCCCGGCTATAACTCATTTGACAGATAAATAAAATTAAAACTTGTAAGAAAATTTAGCAAGAGCTTCTTATATTTTAAAAGTAAATAACAAAGTTGCAGAAGCCAATATAAATTCAAATAAAAATGTTTACCTGAAGTTGGTGACACAAACAGATCGAATTCCAGCATCAGCAGCTGCACAACATGCAACTGGAACAACATCTGAAATCTGTTTCAATTAGGATGTATCTCGTAATGAATCAAACTCTCCTCTTTCCCCTTGAACCAACTAAAGTAGCTATACAACAGGGTCCAATTTAAACTAAAAATGTTTTAAAAGGACAAAGAATGATAAAAATACCACTAAATCAGCTTTGATTTTGTTGAGCCACTCCACTTCTGTTTCCAAATCCGCTGTTTCTGAATACTAATATGAACAACAACAAAAATAAGTAACAGAAAAAGAAAAAGGAAAAAAAAAAAATGACAAAACAGCAAAGTGACTCGACATTGTGGAGATAATGATATACACAGATTATACTTTCTTCAAAGAAGCAAGGCGGTCTACTGTCAAGGCATCTGCCTGAACTGCACCGCAGTCCAAAAGTACCTGATCAGAAATTGGCATGAATTCAACTGCATAATTTAGCTTGTTTTGTAAATACAATCAAAATTGCAACAGAAGAGAAGTCAAGTCAAACTAAGTTTGACTGATATATGATCAAGCTGATTCCAAAAAAAAAAAAAAAAAAAAAAAAAAGCAATTACCTTGCAAATGAAGAGGCGAGGTGACTGAATTTCAGAAGTGAAGACAAAATCGGGAGCATCGGTGACGAGGCTACGTCGACGAAGCGAGAAGCAGAGGCGACGTCGACGAAGCGAGAAGAGCGGCGCGACTGCGACGAAGTGAAATGCTGTGGCGGTTACACGATGACGTCGACGAAACGAGAAGCAACGTTGACGGGGACGACGATGGAAACCAAGTGAGAAGCAGCGGTGTGGACGAAGTGCTGCGGCGGCTATGAAGTGAGAACTGTCAATTTAGGGTTTCTTGTTTCTTTGAAAAGTGAAAGGTTAAAAAAAAGTAAATTAGATATATATATTTTTAATTTTTTTTAATTACCGTTACAAATAACTGAGGCAAATAAGTATAATATTTGACACACCTGTCAATCCGTGGCAAACATTATAAAAAAAAACTCTGAGCAATTTTTTTTTCCGTGTTTTTAGTTAATATTTGTCACGGATGAACATCCGTGGCAAATTATGTGTGGCAAAAACAACATTTTCTTGTAGTGAAAACTCATCAATTAAACTCAAATATATTATTTATATTGAATAATCTACAAAAAAACTCACAAAACACATTATATACAAAAATGCGATCGAAAACGAGTACAAACAATAGGAAATGGGGACCTTAAATAGATATAAATATGGTCCGATCACAAAGCAAAATAAGTTCTATAAAAGAGACGTTTTTTTGTGTAAAGACTACTTTTATTTAAAAATTGCAGATATAAAACTGGATAAGCATTTTATTTACCTTGATCAGATATCTAAGCAATTATGGACTGATTTGAATCTTTTGGGGTGTGGTTCATCTTCCTTCTCACCGATATACATTAAACGGACTCCACACTTCTCCACCTTAAAATTTTCTATGGGAGTAAATTTTCTCTGGATAGAGAACTTGAAAACGACCTCATTATCATAATATAATGATTTCCGAGGATAAAGTGTTAAATCCAATCCCACGAACACATGGTTCGACTGATTAAAATAAACGTCCCACATAAGAAACTCTTGGGTCGACTGTTTAAGAACACTGGAGTTGTTCCCATCTTTAGATTTGAGGTAACAGTCACATTCTATGCCAATATTATCTTCATAACCGTCAGCATCTGGATGGTCTTCAAATGCCACAACAGCACACAAAGCAAAACCAACAAAGTTATGATTGAACCAATCTGGTTGCAGCTCCGCATGTATGACTGATCCCGTACACTGAATGTCAAACCACTTTGGAATCTCATTTCCGGGATAAAATAGATAAGCACGTGATTCTGGGAGAGTTTCAACATCCTATATCATGATTATAATTATTTTATAAAACTGTTAATTTTGACATAAAATTATTTTTCACAACAAAGAAAGAAAGAACTTCGTATTAGAATGGAGGGAGTGAAACTGACCTTGTCAATATAGTTTTTAATCACTGAAGCTGCTAGACGCTGTATTTTCCAAAGAGCATCTGTCATAATACATTGGAGTAAACTTCTATCCAATTTGAAACAATTATTCAGCGAAACTCCGAGGCCTGCATCATTGGTTAGCAAAATTTTGCTCTCTCGAAATGCAAAACACGATAACCCTTCTAGTGATGAGCAATTGGATGCATATATATCTATCAAAGGAAGCTCTGGTAAAACTTTAAGCCTCTTGCAATTGCTTATGTCAAGGGTTTCTAGGTTAGACAGGTTTATAATGTTTGATGGTATGCTTTCAAAATTGTTTCCATCCAAACTTAATTCTTTTAGCGAGGATAAGCAACCGAAGAGATTATCTGGCACCTTTGTGATATCACAGTTTGCTAGATCCAAACCTGTCAGATTGTGCGATAAAAGAGGTAATATGCATCCGATCTTATCCTGACCCATTATTCTCCCAATACTTAAAGTTTTAAGATTCTCCAAACAGGTTATAGATGATGGCAGTTCTCTTAAAACAGTTCCCGTAGTTCCGAGGTCCTTCAAGGAGTTTAAAGTTCCTATATCGTCAGGAAACTTATCAAGTTTTGAGCAACCTATCAGATTAAGATTTTCAAGAGATTTCCATTTACAAACGCTTGTTGGAAGACACTTAAGCTTAGAACAATCATAAAGATCCAAATAAACCAATCTGCTCAGAACCTCGATGGAAGAGGGAAGTTCTTCTATTGGGGTTTCACTTAACCATAACTCTTGTAAATTGTGTGGGAGTTGTGGAAGCATCGCGAGTTCTAAGCAGTGAGATAAATCAAGATGAGTAAGAGATTTCAAGTCACTGCAATCTGGAATCGCCAACAAACTCTCACAATAACTTAAATCCAATGTCTCAAGATTTTGGGCCTTCGAGAGGTCCGGCAAACTTGTTAGCTGCTTAGAACTACAGAGGTCAATTCTTTTTAAATTAGCAAGTTGCTGCAAGTTAAAAATGAAATCAGCACATGATGCTATCTCTTGATATCTATATTACAATAAAAAGATCAGCAACTAAAGATCAAAATATACCTGAACACCACTCCATAAATTTTCAACCTTGCTTCTAGGCATTGCTAGTTCCACAAGTTTCTCCGGTTGAATATTTGACTGCAACGATTTTAACGGGCATCCTTCCCAATGAAGATATCTTAACTCAATGAAAATAGATTCGAGGCCTTGAGAAACATGCACCTTATTACTCTTCTCCAAGCAAGATAAGGAATACAATTTCAAAAATCTCAGATTATGCATCCTTGACAGAGCAAAAGGCTGTAAGTCTATATCTCTTATTTTTGACATATTCAAAGAGATACCTTCAATTTTTCCAGTCCCCTAAATTACCAAGAGATAAGTTAGTATTTAATGCATTCTAAAGGTATGTTTAAGGAAACTAATAAATTTAAACTAATAAAATAATGAATTTGGATCCTCTCCTCAATTTATTTGTCATCATCTCTATAATCTATTTTCACTAGCAAATCAATAGTCTAGCTTATTTCTATTAATTTTTATTTCATTACTCTACTATAAGATAGAATCAATCAAGATCATTGATTTAAGTGAGGATAATGTAAGGTGAGGAGGGATCCAAATCGCTAAAAGAATAATGAAAAAACTAATTTCAATACATCATTCTATATTTACATCAACCTACAATTACTAATTACCTTTTTTTTTTTTTTCTTTTTTGAAAATCCAACCATCCAAATTTAATTAAAATTTAAAAAGGATACAAGATGATGATAAATAAATTAAAATTAAAAAGAAAAGTAAAGTAAATTAAAATTAAAAACCTAAAAGACCACTAAAAAGCAACGGCTGGTGGAACTTGGACAACGCCACGAAACACAAATCTCAAACTAAGAAGATTTTGGGGCTACGGTTTTCTCAGGAGGCCCATGTGCATCGGACTTGAAATATAAAAAATGAAAAAAACGTTCATAAGATTTATAATTCTTTAAGAGCACAATTTAGGGATGGCAATAGGGTGGGGTGGGGTGGGGTGGGGTGGGGTGGCCCTCTTTTCACCCTGCCCCATTTATTTTTTGAAACTCCATCCCCATATAAAACCCCACAATATATGGAGTTGGGCGGGGTATGCTTTACCCATCCCCACCCATTTACCCCATTTGCTTCATTTAATCAATTTATCAAAAATTATTTTTTAAAGTAATAAATATATAACCTAATGAATATTATATAATATATAAAGTAATTCTAAAAATTGAAAATCATCTCACAAACATTAAAAATAAACATAAATCTCACAAGCAAACAAATAAATTAAATAATTTTTAAACATAACATTAAAAGAAAAAAAAACTATATAATAAAAAAACAAATATTATATTTTAAGCAGAGCAGGGTGGGGCGGGGATTATAAAATCTATCCCCACCCCATACCCATTGCGGGTTTTACTATCTATCCTCATCCCCATCAAATTTAAACCCATCCCCACCCCATAAGTGCGGGTCCTCAAGGGCCCGTACCTACTGGTTATTTTGCCATCCCTAGAGCACATATTAGTATTTATATGCAAATACATAAAATAAAATAAATAATGTATGCTGGTTAAACCCCAACATTCCAGACCAAACTACAAATGCATTAAAAAAAATTTGTATGCTGGTCAAATTCGAAAATATGGATTTTTTTTGTTTGTTTGAAAAAATTACCCAACCACACTGTTCTATGTGAGCTAATGCATGATGACTAATATGAGAATGATACTGAATCTTACAGTATTTTTTGTGAATACATGGTATATATCTTCGTGATGCCATAATCGGCTGCGCTTGCCAGGATCTTTAATAGATTCTTCTTTAACAATTCGTCTACCCATTGCTTGCAACAAATCATGCATTGTTAGCTTGTCCTTTGACACAGTGATCAGAGATTTATCCTTGAGAATACTTATTCCAACCTCAGCGGAGAAGCCGCTAGCCTCTAGAAAACATTTTGCAAGGTTAACGTCCCATCCTTTAATGAAAAATGCAATATCTAAAAATACTTCTTGCTCATTATAATCTAATCCATCATAACTTATTTTCAGCACCTTATGTATATCTTTATCAAGATCGTTTTCTAGTTTTTTGATTGTACTTTCCCACACTTGTTTTTCCTTGCCAAACAAAGCGGAACCCAAAACTTGAAGAGCTAATGGAAGACCTCCGGCATAATTAACTAACTGTTTTGACAGCTTCCCGTAATCTACCATGAGACTGTTTTTTCTAAAGGCATGCCAACGAAAAAGCCGAAGAGCATCGACAAAAGATAATTCCTCAACTTTGTAAAATTTATTTACACTACAATTCTTAAGTACTTGCTTATCTCTCGAAGTTATAATGATTCGACTTTCCGAGTTAAGACAATCGAGACTTCCTATCAAACATTCTATTTGCTTAAAATCAGTCACATCATCAAAAACAATCAAAAGCTTATAACGCGCAAGCCTTTTCCTTAGGAAGGTGGGTACTACAGAGAAAGTACCAATATTTCCATTTTTATCACCAAATATATCTGACATAAGTTTTTGACGTACTTCATTTAACCCACATTTTTCTGATGCTTCTCTAACATCGGGAACAAAATAAGAACCTTCAAATTTAGAAGACATTTTGTTCGAGATTGCTCTTGCAAGAGTAGTCTTGCCTATACCACCAATACCCCAGATTCCTACAACGTGAGCATCCTTCCACTCATTCTCTAGCAACGATTCAAGTTCCTTAAACCTGGAATTAATTCCAATTTCATCATCATAATCAGTTGAGGAGACAGCATTGAGTCGCTTCAGAACATCTTGTACAATAGTTTCGATAAGATCAGACTCAGGCCTAACATATATGTTGAAAAACCAACCGTAAGTTGCCAAAAATAACAAAGATAAGAATGTCTTGTATATTTGAATGCAGTTTAAGCTACGTTTTTTGCGGAAATAGGGGGTTTTGTCACTCTTTTAAGTTGGTGTTTCATGAGTGTCACCACTTTAATAATAAGTTTTAAAGGTACCAAATTAAGTGAACTTTCAAAAATGTCCTAACTTTACATATATAATTTTTACTTTTCAAGTAATTTCCGAGACTTTTTAGGTGGTTTCCGAGATGTTTTGGTAATTTCCGAGACTTTCTGGGTAAAAATGAAATTTTTCGAGACTTTTGGTCATTTTCGAGACTTTTTGGTAATTTCAGAGACTTTCGGTAATTTCCGAGATTTTCTTGACAAAAATGAAATTTTTCAAGACTTTTGGGTTTGGTCATTTCAAAATTTTCATTTTTTTTCCTAGAAAGTCTCAGAAAATTTCATTTTTACCCAAAAAGTCTTAGAAATTACTTGAAAAGTCTCAGAAAGGGGGAATTGCACAAACATCCCCTGAGGTTTGATAAAATTGCACGAATGTGGCAGTTTTGACCATATACGCACAAACTTCCCTCAACATTTGAAAATTGTTGCACAAACATCCTCTACCGTTAAATGGATCCGTTAGTCAATGGTCAAATGTGTAAAAAGTCCAAAATACCCTATACTTTTATTTTAAACATTATTAAAAATTCAAAAATAAGATAAAAAAATTTTAAAAATTTTTTAGAAAATATGAATGTATCTTAAATCAGAAAGTTGGAAAAAAAATTCATCTTCAAAAAAAAAAAAAAATTGTTTGTGCAATTCCCCCTTGATTTTAAATAAATTTAAAATTTAAAATTTATTTATTATTAAATTGTTTAAAAAAACTATTTTTTTATTTGTAAAGATGATTTTTTTTTTCCAGGTTTCAGATTTAAGATACATTCATGTTATCAAAAATATTTTTTATTTTTTATTTTTTATCTTATTTTTTAATTTTTTAGTTTATTTAAAATAAAAATAAAGGGTATTTTAGACTTTTTACATTTTTGACCATTGACTAACGGATTTATCTAATGATAGGGGATGTTTGTGTAACAATTTTCAAATGTTGAGGGGAGTTTGTGTATATATGGCCAAAACTGCCATATCTGTGCAATTTCATCAAATCTCGAGGGATATTTGTGCAATTCCCCCTCTCAGAAATACATGAAAAGTTTCGGAAATTACCTGAAAAGTCTCAAAAATACACGAAAAGTCTTAAAAATTCCTGAAAAGTCTCAAAAAGTCTCGGAAATTACTTGAAAAAATTTTCAAATTTTTTTTTCATCTTCTTCTTAATCGACCTCCATTGGAGGCCGATTTCAACCTCAAATAGAGGTCTTTCACCACCATTGATGGAGGATTTTGAAAAAAAAAAAAAAACAAACAAAATAGTGAATAAGGTTACTGTGAGGGGCATTTTTGTCCATTCACTATAATAAGTGTCATTTAAACTTAATTTATTAAAGGAGTCATCACCATTGATGGAGGATTTTGAAAAAAAAAAAAAAAAATAGTGAAGAAGGTTATTGTGAGGGGCATTTTTGTCCGTTCACTATAATAAGTGTCATTTAAACTTAACTTATTAAAGGAGTGATAATCTTAAAATACCATCTCAAAAAGGTGCTATATAATTTTCGAACCCTATGTTTTACTCATAATTTATCTAAAGCAAAAGTTTATACATGATGAAAGAGTAAGAAATTCTTAGAGAATTGCAAGAAACATTGAGCACTTACTTAATGACACGTGAATCGAAGCCAGATAAACCTGCAGCTTTCTTGAGAGCATACTTCCACCTCTGCACTTTGTCTAAACTATCCTTAAACCGTTCTCCGTGCTTATCAAATGCTTCTGCAAAACTTCGTTTCTGATACCTTACATCTGATGGATCTACCTCATAAAAAATTGGTATCACGATCTGTTTGTACTTTTCCATGCATTCAACGATCGTTACAAGTTCTTCAAGACACCAACTGGATGAGGCATAGCCTTTTGAGAAGACAATGATTGAAATTTCTGACTCTTCAATTGCTTTCAAAAGAGATGGGGAAATTTCATCTCCACTATTAAGTTTGTAATCAATAAAAGTTTCAATTTTTTTCTCGAGCAGAGCTTTATGAAGATGGCTGGTGAAGTTTTGGCGGGTATCCTCACCTCTAAAACTCAAGAAAACATCATACTTTATTGATTGAGGAGTGATAGATGTAGAAGAAGAAGGCAATGCCATTATATTCGGATTGATGAGAAAGACTATTGAAATAATTGAAGAGGGTTGAATTCTATATATATGGACTATACTAACTTTGATTACCTTTGATTACCTAACTTTGATTACCTAACTATACTAACTTTGATTACCTAACTATTCTAACTTTGATTACCTAACTATACTAACTTTGTTATGGAGATAAAAGTTAGGTAATTAATTCTAACTTTGATTACCTAACCTAAATATAGAATTGATTACCTAACTTTGAATTGTAACCTTTTTTATGGAGATAAAAGTTAGGTAATCAATTCTAACTTTGATTACCTAACCTAAATATAGAATTGATTACCTAACTTTGAATTGTAACCAATTCTATATATATGGACAATTTATGTTACGGAGATAAAAAACGCGTTATCATGGGTGACGGCGTGACACTACCATACAAACCACAAAGTTGGTTTGTACGATATAAACCATGGAGCTGCCTGGCCTATTACCTTGAACCTTCCAAACATGGGTCACGCTACCAAACAAACCACAACGATATGAAACAATTTTTGAAGTATTAGAAGAAGAAGAAGAAGAAGAAGGAAATATTCGAAATCAATGGCATTGATGATAATGAAAATGATCAGAGAGTGACTGTTGAGATGTGTTTTAGCTGATAAATGTTTTACAAATATTGCTCTGTTCTTAAAATCTTCATTGACCTTGACCTATAGTTGGCATGTTTCCTGGTGGATGCTAAAGCAGCTTCCTGGAAACTTCGTTCCAATTAAAATTAGTCTTTGGAGTTACTTTTTTGTGGACCCTTTAACTTTGAAAACGGAGCACCACGTCTGAACAGAGCAATAATTGTCTTGTGGACTGCTTTTGTTTACTTTTGAGACTTGTAATAATGTTTTGCATCTTTTTTACTTTAGTCCAATTTCCTGGAAGAAGCAGCCCCTTGATTTATTATTTACATATTTATATTAAGTGAATTGACAATACAGTATTATCTATTTAAATGAGACCAAATTTCCAAGAAAAGGTATGAGCCATAATAACTAACAATTTTTTTATTTTATTTTTGTTGACAATATCTATTAATCCCGGACCAGGTATTTTTTTGAAAGCTTTCACCTTCGGTATGACCATGTATTCATTTGCCCAAGCCCCAAGCTCGTCCATCTACCCGTTGAACTACGCTCCTGTTGGCATAATAACTAACAATTACAACCTTTCAGTTCACTAAAAATGAGTATGCATAGAAACAAATTGATGTATTTGGCATTCAAATTATCATTAAAATGCCAAAATTTAGATACATTTAGTATCAAATTGGGATTAAAATTAATACCACCGCCCAATGTAGCTCAATGACACGTAAAAGCGTTCATACAATCTGGTAATGTCTCATATTCAAATCGTTGCCGTTACAAGTGGTATATAAAATTAAAAACAAAATTAAAAAAAAAATTTGGGGTTAAATTTGGTAAGATGTTGGCTAAGTGGTATACCACCCGCACTCATATATTGAAGTTGTTAGTTTAAATCATATCATCTTATTTAAATCATGAAGGAATTGTAAAAATAAAATAAAATTAAAAAAACAAATGGGAAGTAAATTTTTTAAATGGACAGCAGATGGTGGTTGAAATTAGGAGCAAATGACAAAAGAAAACAAGCCACGAAAAGCAAAGGAAGGCCTAAAGGAGAAGAATGTGATGATTCATAGGAAAACAGCAAGAGTGACGATATTTACACCCCTGAAAAATGGTATATACACCCCAAATTTGTAAATCTTCAAAATTCCAACATTATCCTTAAACTAAATTATTAATATTTAAGCAAAAGATATTATAGCTTTTTTTTTTTTTTTTTTTTTTTTTTCTCTCTACATTCTAAACTAAATTTAAAGAGGAATAAAATAAAAATTATTTTGTTTTGTGAAGGGAATAAAATAAAATTAATAAAGAAAAAACAAAAACTTGCATTGCATACTTGAGAAATCTCGAAAGGATGAAGAAGATAGATCTATAGTCGTGTATAATTTTATTTATGATTCCAACATGAATAGGGCTGCCTCCTACCCTCCACCATCTTAGATCTACAGCCTCCTCCATCAAAAGAGAGGAGAAAGCCAGTCTCCTCCCAAATCTGGGTGTGGCTTCTCAATTTTTTTTATATATATTTTTTAATTTTAATTATTTACGATTTATTTATTTAAAATATAGTTTTTTTCAAAATTAAAAGTAAGGACATAATTGGTAATGTGTGAGGTGTGATTACAAGATATACGCTTTTAAAAAAATTGAATGAGGTGTTTATACAAAAAAAGGTGTACATACAGTTTTTTTAGGGGGTGTAAATATCGCAACTCAAATAAGAAATGCTTGAAATAAAAGATTGTTTGCAATTGTGGCCCAACAGGCCCAATTTTGCATCCGGCCCAATAGCCCTTGATAGGCTCACCCCTTTAACAACACGCTGGACATCAGAATTCTGTCTAAAAATCCCCAATTCTTCAATTGCAATCCCTAAATTCTCTTCTTTTCATTTCCCAATCTTCCCTCACCTGACACCAGATTACAAGAATAATCCATCAAAAGTTGTTGGATTGACTTTGATTTATACAATGTGTGTGTAATTCTGAGTAAAAAATAATGGTTTTGTGTCTCAATCAGACGGCATTGTCGTTGTTGCCTGAACAACTTGGTCTTGTAATTGTTTGAAGTTTTCAAATTCCAATCAATGCCTAGTAGATATAATAAATAATTTATAACTTTGATGCTTTAATCGGTTAAATCGGCCAAACCTGGTTGGTTTTAGTGAATTAAACAGATGAGAGGGAGCTGGAGATGTCGTCTGGTCCACTCACGCTCGCTCTCCGTCGTTCATCGGAGACTCGATCGCCGCCGTCAACGGTCACCGCCGATGTCCATCCAAACTAGTAGAACGCAGAGAAGTTCAACAAGTAGTGCATTATTGTCATCCTCACTCTATCTCTCTCTCTTTCTCTCTCTGATTCTCTGATTTCTGAGAATGTTTAGAAATCAAACAGATGAAATGTTGAAAAGTCGATCGATCACTTTCGCTTTATGACTTGAATCAGAATGAGTAGTAGACGAGTAGTAGTACTAAAACGACGGTATTCTTCACCGTCTTGGCATTCGGCAGCCTGGTCCCCCGTCTTCTCTCCTCTTCCTTCTCTCTTCCTCCTCATCTCTCATCATCACTACAAGAAAGTCAGTCTCTCTATCTCTCTCTGTAGAATTTATTTCAATTGTGTTGAAATGTTGGAATGTTGATATGATTGTATGTATGTATGTATCATGTGTGTCTGTATGTGTTGATAATGATTTTTTGATGTTTGTTTGTGGAAAGGGCGGACCCACCTTTGAATCAGGATCCTTACCCACCTCAAATTTTGAAAAACAATTTGATTTTATCAATATATATATATAAATACTATTCAATAAATTTCTTAAATTAGTTACTTCCATCCAAAAATATCAAAAATAAAAAATAAAAAAATCTCATACACTCATTTTATATGGATCGGGTATTCAGGTTATACCAGATCCACACATCATCTTCTTCACCCTAAAGCAAGAACAATCACTTCCAGGCCTTGTCTTGTCAACCAATTACTACTTCACAAGGAATTCTAGATAAATAATATACTTCATACTATAATTTCCATGTTGTTAAATGCACATTTTCCGTATATTATGATATTATCTGTTTCGGATATTTCTTTCCGGTGGAAATAAAAGAATGTAAAAGTTTGCACAACCAAAAACACTTGAAGTTCCTATTTGTTAAACTTATCTACTGCAGTAGATAAAATTAATTTAGCAACCAACAAGAGAAGGTGTGAGATTGAGAGCTGCATATAGTTAGTCAGAATAAAAGTTTGGTGTCTTTGCCTATATATCGGGTCCAAATATCGGAAATATTATCGATATTTAATGTAAAAATGTTCAATGTTCCACATCGTTGAAGAAGACAATTGATTGTACAACAATTATATTAAATAAACTATTTATTAGAGCTTCTAGCGGTGGGTTCGAGTCGTGTCCCCTAATCCAAATCTCGAATTATCGTAATATTTTTTATAAAAAAAAGTTAATTATTAGAGCTCTCCTTGGCTTGTTGGGCCAGATACGGTCCATTATTGGACTTTATATATATATATATATATGTGGAAATTGCCAAAACTGACCCATATACTTATAGGATTTTCTTTTTTAACCACATCCATACTTTTAATTGTTTTTAACCATCTTTTTGAGCAATTACTGGAATGCCCCCATATAAAAACCCCCCTCAAAACACTCTCTCTCTCTTTTCTCTCTTTTCAGTCTCTCTCCTCTCCTCTCCTCTCTCTCACCGATCTCTCTCTCTCCCTCAAAGCCACCGCCGGCGTGGCCGTGCAGCGTCGCCGAGGGCCGACGAGAAGGCGTCGCACGTCGCCGGCGACCTTCTGGGCTGCACGACAGCGTCGTCGTCGTGCAGCTGGCCGTCGTGGTCATGCTCCTTCGCGAACGAAGCTGGCCGACGTCGTTGTGCTCCGTCGTCGTCGTGCAGCGCCGTCACCGTGCAGGTGGGCCGGCGTCGTTGCTGCTGCCGTCGTCGCTGCTGTCGCCGGCGAACAGACCTGCAATTAAAACAAAAAACCTAAACCTAATTTGAATTTGGGGAAGAAGAAGAGGAAGAAGAAAGAGGAAAAAAAAAAAAAAAAAAACTTATCCTAATTTCAATTTAGTCCAGATTTCAAGTTTTAATATTTCTATTTTAGGCATGATTTCAAGTTTTAATATTTCCAGTTAGGCATGATTTCAAGTTTGTGTATTTCAATTTAGTCGTGATTTCAAGTTTGTTTCGAGGTTTAAAGAATACTATTTTCAGGGGTACTCTGGTAATTCATGGTACTAAATTGAATTTTTTTAAAAAAAGTGGTTATTAAACAATTAAAAATTCAAAAGTGGTTAAAAACAAAAGTATGATAAGTTTTATGGCTACAAATGAATTTCTCTCTCTCTCTCTCTCTCTCTCTCTCTCTCTCTCTCTATATATATATATATATATATTTGCTAAATGAACCCAAATCAGTCTCCTTAGCTACAGCTCAAGTCTGTGTCGCACTGTTGCCTTCAATCGTGATTCGTACATCGACGAGTCGACGACAACTCAATCACCGCCGTCCAAAGTAGAAAAGTTTTCAAGTGCGTTGTAAATGTGAATTTTATTGATTTTGTGTTGTTTTGTTGTCGTCGATTTCTCTCTCTCTTTGATTCTCTACGTGATAACTCGTGTCTCATGATTGTTGTCGATGCAGCGAGGTTGAATCGACTTGACTCGTTGTTTGCCGAAACTCCTAACGTGAATCCATTGAAGAGTTGACTCGATACCGTGGCGATTTCATGAATCATAACAGACCAGACACGTCAGTTCTGACAGATGACGTTTCAAGACACATCATCACCATTAGATGTCGTGTCTGAGCACATCACTAGCATTTGAGGGCATGCAAGATGACGTAGTCAGCCACGTCATCGCCTTTTGATGACATGCCTTGTCACATCATCAGCTTTAATGATGTACCTGTGATGTCTCCAAACACATCATTATTTCCAGTGACATGGCCAATTGTGTTTTGGACACATCAGCACATTTCAATGACGTGCCAGTCACGTTAATGATGTGTCTAGTGACGTGTCTGGACACACCATAACTCTTCAATAGCATAATCAGGCATGTCATTATTATAGATGACATGGCCGTTGACTTTTTAAACACATCAGCGCTTTTCAATGACGTGCTCAGACACATCATCACATTCAACGATTTGTGCCTGTGATGTCATTATTTACAATGATGTGGCCATAAACGTTCCTAGACACATCAGCTTTCTTCAATAACGTGCCCCAACACGTCATCATTGATCTCAATTTTTATTTTTATTTTTTGAAATGATCAGAGGTCGTTTACAGACTAAAAATGTCGGGGTTTTCACTTTGATTTCTACTTGATTGGGTTTTTATCGTCGAAGTTCTTCACCGACATGCATTACTTGGACACAGATTTTCGACACTTCTTCTCTCACGATTCCTTTTTCCCCGTTTTTGAAACATATTTATCAATACATTTTGATGGGTATCGTTGTTTGTCTGTTCTTTCTCTTATTCAATCTGTAATTTTTCTGTTTCTGTTTATGAAATTCGACAGCTTTTTCAACATTCTCTGACTTTTCCACTGTATTGTTTGTTATCTTTTTAATTTATATATATGAGTTTTCTGTTTCTTATTCTACAAAACTAAAATATTCTTGGAGGAATGCCAAGACAGAATATCTATGGAGAGGAATGCGAAGCTGAAGAAGTGGAAGCATTTTCTGCCAGTCATGTGCAGTTGACAAGAATGAAGAATCCGAATCAAGGATCAGGCAAGAACAATCCCTTCCAGACCCTGTTAAGCAATTACTTCTCAAGGGATAAAAGTTCATACTACAATTTCAATGCTGTGAAGCCTTATTTTCTTATTTTGTGATATTGTCTGTTTTGGTTATATATGACCACATCTTTCTGTTTAGAAGATATGCTTCAATCTAGCAGCTTAGCTTCAGTTAAATTTCTTAGTGAAGATGTGTCTATGAGACTAGCAGATAACATTGTGGTTCACTGGCATGAAAATTGGAATCAACATGTACAATTTAAAGTTTAAACACATAATTTGAAGTTGTGTAACTGGGAAAACACCCCAGAGGGCTGCTGGTTTCCCTTGGATACATTTTTTATTCAGCAAATGAAAGTATACTTATTATGCATTGAGTGACAGAAATTAAAATGAGATTGTGGGTATGAATCATGTCACTATCCTCTGATTCTCAAATTTGTAGTATACTTGAAATATAATTGCTACTAGAATAATAATTCAGTTTGATGGATTGTTTTTCACTGTCAAAGTATGCATTGAGTGATGGAATTTCATGAATTTTATTTGGTTAAAAAAAAAATTCCTCACTTTGGTTGGTTTGGTTCTTGCCAATGATTGAACGAATAGTGTTTAGTTTAGTTTAGATAATATCTTTATCAAAGTCAAGCAGGCAGCCACTTGGATCCTACTTATCATGGAAAAAATAAATAAAAATCAGATAAAGCCAGAATTATGATGTCCACATAAAAAACGGTGCGGTTTGTCAACACTTGAAAACTAGCTATGAACTAGTATGAAGTTTCATACTTCAGTGAGCTAGCTTGAGGGACAAACAACAAAGGAAAAGAAAATGAACATAGAGCAATTCAAAGGCCTAGCAAGGCTACCAAAGTTTGCAATCCCAAGTCACTATGATCTCCACCTTAAACTTGATCTCTCTGCAGCTTGTACTTTTTCTGGTACTGTGAAAATCAATCTCAGCATCACTGAGAAGACCAATTTCCTTGTCTTGAATGCCAATCAACTTCAATTTCATCAAGCCTTGTTCACCACCTCTGGAAACCAAGTAAGTATATACTTTCGTTGATAATAATGATTACCCATATTTTCCTTTTATGGTTTGTAGTGATTTTTTTTTATTTTTTTATTTTTTATTTTTTATAATTATTATATTTTTTTTGGGTTTCATTTTTGCAGCAATATTGTCCCTCTGATGTTGTTGTGGATGATGATGATGAAGTGGTCGTGTTGGTTTTTGATGAAACTCTCTGTGTTGGAGAAGGGTTGTTGGGGATTGAGTTTTCTGGGAAACTTAATGAGCACTTGAAGGGGTTATATAGATGGTGATGTTTTTTTTCTCTCTCTCCTTTAATTTTCCAAGCTTGGTATTTGCTGTTTGGCTGCTGAGAAATATGGGGATTAATGAATGAATGAAGAACTAAAGGACTGAGTTAAGATTCAAAATTTTGTTTCATATCCCCACTCATTTTTCTTTCCAACCAAACAAAGGGTATTAAGCAATTCAAAATATATGTATTTGTTTCTTGATCTAATATTCAAACTTTAACAGTACATATGTGGATGAAGGAGTAAAGAAGAATATGGCGGTTACTCAATTTGAAGCTGCAGATGCAAGGCGGTGTTTCCCGTGCTGGGATGAACCTGCTCTTAAGGTAACCATTATAGAATATCTTTGCTCTTAGATATGGATTTATGAAAGTGCCAGATGTTTTTGCAAAATGAGAAATCTGCTGCAAAACTAGATATTGTGACGACTTTTCTGGGTAATAAAATGGAAAATTATCTTGCTGGATTCACACACGAACAGCTACATATACATTTATGCTTTTGTGCTTGTGGAGTAGCTCGTATGTTTTCATAGTTTATTGCACATATATTGTACTCTTTTAGAATGTTCAGTATTTCCTAAAAGCTGAGAAATCAGCTTTATCTCTGCAGAATTAATGAATCATTCTTAACAGGCAACCTTTAAGATAACCTTGGATGCGCCATCAGAGTTAACGGCACTGTCTAATATGCCAATTATTGATGAAAAGCTCGATGGGAATATTAAGACTGTTTATTTTGAGGAAACTCCAGTCATGTCAACTTATTTGGTGGCTGTTGTTGTTGGTTTGTTTGATCATATTGAAGATACAACAGCTGATGGTATGTCTATAAGCAACAAGCCTGTGTTGTTGTTTGATATAAATCACTTTCCTGTTATCCAAATCTTTGAACTCGTTGTGCAGGTGTCAAGGTTAGAGCATATTGCCCTGTTGGTAGGAGTGATGAAGGGAAGTTTGCATTAGAACTTACTATTAAATCACTTGATATATTTACTAAGTGAGTACATACATTCCACTTGAACATATCATAATTCTAATTCCAGTGCTATTAAACTGATATATTAACACTGACCACTGAATTTGTTAGGTACTTCTCAACTCCTTACCCACTCCCTAAGCTGGATATGGTTGCTGTCCCGGAATTTGCTGCTGGAGCTATGGAGAATTTTGGTTTGATTGTGTACCGTGACAATGCAATGCTTTATAGTGATTCGAAATCTACAGCTAGGAGAAAGCAGACAGTAACTACTATTTACTCTCTTGCAATTCTGTAACTCTCCTTAAAAAAGTTTGAACTTAAATGTATTCTCATTCTTTTCTGTTAGATGTCAATTGTTGTAGCACATGAAGTGGCCCATCATTGGTTTGGAAATCTGGTAACAATGGAATGGTGGACTCATTTGTGGCTTAATGAGGGTTTTGCAACATGGGTAATTTTTAATTTCTCAACTCAGTATAATTCCCTAAATGGCATTCGATTCGAGAAGAACTCTATAATTGAACTTGTTTTTACATTTTCAGGTTAGTTATATGGCCACCGATAACTTGTTTCCAGAGTGGAATATATGGACTAATTTTCTTAGAGAAACTACTGGTGGTCTAAGTCTGGATGCGCTAGAACAATCACATCCAGTTGAGGTAAGATACAGCTAGAACTTGCGCTAAACTTTGTCATTATACACACATCACTTTTGCATGTTGAACAATTTTGAGTCATCAAATGGAGTTTGTCATTGAATTAAATTCAAGACATGAGGCAATAGTATCAAGTACACTTTGTTGATTTTAACCTCCCTTATTGATTGTGTTTTCTCGATAGACTACAGTGATAAACTTATAGGATAATGATATGCGAATATGAGGAATAAAATATGGACAAATAAAGAAAACACACCACACACAAACATAAGAATTTACCGAGGTTCGGCTAACTTTGCCTACGTCCTCGTGTGATCTCTCTTGAGAAATCACTAACACTATGAAGAAAAACGCTTGGTTACAAGATACTTATTGAAACCCCTTAGCTAATTCCCCAAAACCTTGCTAGAACCTCTCTATCACTCTTGCTCTCTACCCTTGTATGCTTGCTGTTTTTTTTGTGTTAAAAATAAGCTCCCAACAGCCCTATTTATAAATATAGGACTTGGGTTACATTCCTTGCTAGAATAGGACTCCTAAATCCTTTTAGAATAAGAAAAGCTAACTTATTTCCTAATCCTAGTTGATTTGGGATTCTTGAGAAAATATAATTTCCTAATCCCAACAGGAAATTATATGCACACTTTATTTTCTCCTAATCCAAATAGGATTCCTTTTTAAGCCTTGACTTGGGTTTGGATAAGCCAACAAACACAACAATCTCCACCTTGGTGAGTCAAAACCAAGAAATGATTGCTGTACCCCAGAATGTCTTCGAACCTTCTTGAAACAACTCTGGAAAGCTTCAAGAACCTTCACCTTGGCAAACTTCTTCTTGCCTTAATGCACCTCAAGTGAGGAGGTGCTCCACCCAATCCTCAGCATGTAATAAGATTGAGTGAGTTCAAGCAAAACTTGAACTTTTCAGCTGTTACCAGTTTAGTCAAGTAATCTGATGCGTTCTCCTCTGTATAAACCTTCTCCAATGTAACTTCCTTCGATTCTACCAAGTCCCTAATTCGGTGATAACGAGCCTCAATATGCTTCGATCTTCCATGAAACACTTGATTCTTTGCTAAGTAAATAGCACTTTGGCTATCACATCTAATCACCATGGAACCTTGAGTAATTCCGAACTCTCTTACTAAACCATTAAGCCAAACTGCTTCCTTTCCAGCTTCTGCAAGTGCAATATACTCAGCTTCAGTAGTGGATAATGCTGTAATTGATTGTAGAGTAGCCCTCCAACTAATCGGCCCACCACCACTAGTGAAAACATAACCTGTAGTAGATCTTCTTTTATCCAAGTCCCTTGCATAGTCAACATTTACATAACCCAACGCACATGCTTCTTTCCCTTGTTTTTCAAACATGATTCCTAGACTCTTTGTACCTTTCAAGTAACGTAGAATCCACTTAACTGTAGACCAATGCTCCTTTCCTAGAGTCGCCATATACCTCGAAACAACACTTAATGCTTGTGCTAGGTCAGGTCTTGTGCATGCCATTGCGTACATTAGACATCCTACTACGCTTGCATAAGGCACTTTACTCATCTTTTCCAACTCTTTTTCTATAGTTGGACATTGCAGTGCACTCAACTGATAGTGAGCTGCCAACGGAGTAGTCACAGGCTTTGCTTCATTCATGTTGAATCGCTCCAAAATATTTTGAATGTATTTTGCTTCCGACAACCATATTTTTCCTGCTACTCTGTCCCTTCTAATTTGCATTCCAAGGATCTTTTGTGCAGCCCTTAGATCTTTCATGTCGAATTCCTTACTCAGTTGCATCTTTAATTTCTGAATTCTAGACATATCTTGACATGCAATCAACATGTCATCTACATAAAGTAGCAATAGTATAATCATACCATCGTCGAACATATGATAGTAAACACAACAATCCTTTAAGCATCTTCTAAAATTGATTTTCAGCATGTATGAGTCGAAATGCTTGTACCACTGCCTTGGAGATTGCCTTAGCCCATAAAGAGATTTCTTTAACCTACAAACCAGATATTTCTTCCCTGTTTCGACAAATCCTTCTAGTTGAGCCATGTAAATGACTTCTTTTAAATCACCATGGAGAAATGCGGTCTTAACATCCATCTGTTCTATCTCCATGTCCTGCTGAGCTGCTATTGATAATAGCAATCTGATTAAAGTATGCTTAATCACCGGAGAGAATATCTCGTCATAATCAACTCCTTCCTTTTGTGAATACCCTTTTGCCACTAACCGAGCCTTGTATCTCACGGCATCACCTTCATGTGTCCCTTCTTTCTTTCTAAACACCCATTTACAGCCAACTATCTTTCGATCTTTTGGTTTAGAAACTAGCTCCCAAATAAAGTTCTTATCAAGAGATTGCATCTCTTCTGACATAGCAAGCATCCAACTTTCCCGATTATCACTTGCTATAGCTTCTTGATATGTGGTTGGATCTCCTTGACTAACATTTAGAGCATAATTAACTTTGTCTTGATCAAACCCATACTTTTCCGATTTCTTGCGTTCTCGCTTGGGTTTATCCAATGCTATGCTTCTCTAAAACTATTGCTCAGGTTGTTGAGGAACCAGGGAGTCTTGTTCCTGCAACGGTGATAGCTCTACTTGAGCCTGTACTTGTGATTGTTGTTGTTGCTCTACTCTTTCCTCATTAATCCCTTCGTCATGATCCACTTGCTCGTGCTCCACCTGAGCTGGATCTTCTTCCATGACCCATTTGGTTAGAGGAAATTCAGTTGCTTCTTCTACAACATTAGTTTTCTTCTCCTCACTTGTCTTGATTTTATTTAGGGGCATAGTCTTCTCGTCAAACTCGACATTTCTACTTAAAACCTTCTTCTTGTTGACAAAATCCCATAACTTGTAGCTCTTCACTCCTTTTTCAAAACCAATGAAAATACACTCAAGTGACTTTGGCTTGAGTTTGGTTCTTTCATCACTTGGAATATGAGCATATGCACTGCAACCAAAAACTCTTAAATTGGAATAGTCAACAGGTTTTTTAGACCATACCTCTTCTACACACTTATAATCAAGAACCTTTGAGGGTGATCAGTTAACCAAGTAGCAAGCGTGATTAACCGTTTCTGCCTAAAACATGTCGGGCAATCCTGCATGAAACCGCATGCTTCTCACTCTTTCCATGAGAGTTCTATTCATCCTCTCTGCTGCTCCGTTTTGTTAAGGAGTCTTCTTCATTGTAAAATGCCTTGTGATGCCTTCTTCCCTGCAGAATTGTAAGAACTTGTTGTCTCTATATTCACCTCCATTGTCGCTTCTTAGATATCTGATTTTTTTGCCCGTTTGGTTTTCTACTTCAGCTTTCCACTCTTTAAACTTTGTGAAAACTTCGGATTTCTCCCTTATGAAGTAAACCCATACTTTTCTCGAAAAATCATCTAAAAAAGTAACAAAATACCTTGATCCTCCCTTAGACTTAGTTGGTGCAGGACCCCATACGTCTGTATGAATATAGTACAACGGCTCTTTGCTTCTTTTCTCATTGTCTGCAATCTTGAATGACGTCTTTGTTTGCTTTCCGAGAGTACAATACTTGCAGAATTTCAGTTTGCAGAAACTAACACCTTTCAGCTGATTTTTCTTGTGTAGTTCTTGCATCCCTCTTTGACTCATGTGCCCTAACCTACAATGCCAAAGCTCAGTCTCATCCTTCTCTACAGATATTGCTGCTCCACCTACTATTGTAGTTCCCCGAAGCTTATATAAAGTATTATGCTGAATATCACCGCTTATCATGACTAATAACCCTTTGATAACCTTAAGTATCCCTCCTTCAGAACAAAACTTGTAACCGGCTTTGTCTAAAGTGCCTAAAGATATCAAATTCTTCTTTAGTCTAGGAACATGTCTGACCTTATCCAGTACCCTAACAATTTCGTCATGCATTCTGATTTTCACTGATCCGATACCTTGGATCTTGCACGGTGAATTATCTCCCATTAAAACTTCTCCACAGCTCCTTTCCTCATATGTGTCGAACCATTCTTTGTTAGCACACATATGGAATGAACAACCAGTATCCAAAATCCAATGTTGGAAAGCATTAGAGCTCGATGTTACCGCAAGGAGTTCTCCGTCACTTTCATCCAAAGTAAACACGCTAGCTGAACTTGAATTTCTTGCCGTCGCCTTTGCTTTCCTTTCTTGCCATATCTTGCAATTCTTTTTCCAGTGGTCAATAGCACCACATGTAAAGCAACCCTTGTTCTCTTTTTCTTTTCCCTTGGATTTTGATCTACCCCTGTTGCCAAATTTATCATGTTTGCTCTGCGACCGACCCCTCTCCTTGCCTTTGGCATATAGACTTTGTGCTTGAGAGTCTTCGTTATTTTCATCCATCTTGACATAAGATTGGATAGCTTCCATAACCTCATCCAGCTTCCTTACCAAACATGATTGTGATCCTGAAGTTCTTGAACGAAGGCGGTAGAGATCTCAATAGTAAAAGCGCCTTGTCATCATCATCATACTTCACATCCACCTTTAATAAATTGGCAACACAATTCTAAAATTTGCTTAAATGATCTTGCAGATTTCCACCTTCTTCCATCCGAAGATTAAGAAGTTCATCTTTCAAGAAAAGTTTGTTGGATAAAGTTTTACCCCTGTAAACTTTCTCGAGCTTATCTCATGTCTCTTTAGTGTTCATATCCTCGTCGACATTAAGCATCACATTGTCGACAAGATGTAGCTCAATAGAGCTCTTCGCCTTTACGTCCATTCGCTTCCACTGAGCATCTGTAGTTTCTGCCGTCTTCTTCTCCACTCCGAGAATAGCATGCTGCAGATCTTGCTGAATCAAGACGTTCTTCATCTTCCTCTGCCATAACGTGAAGTTACCCTTCCTATCAAACTTCTCGATTATGATGGGCTTCACGTCATTGATCTTATCACCCGCCATCTCAAAAACGCTATGACCAAGCTCTGATACCAATTTGTTGATTTTAACCTCCCTTATTGATCGTGTTTTCTCGATAGACTACGGTGATAAACTTATAGGATAATGATATGCGAATGTACGGAATAAAATATGAACAAATAAAGAAAACACACCACACACAAACACAAGAATTTACCGAGGTTCGGCTAACTTTGCCTACGTCCTCGTGTGATCTCTCTTGAGAAATCACTAGCACTATGAAGAAAAACGCTTGGTTATAAGATACTTATTGAAACCCCTTAGCTAATTCCCCAAAACCTTGCTAGAACCTCTCTATCACTCTTGCTCTCTACCCTTATATGCTTGCTGTTTTTTCTGTGTTAAAAATAAGCTCCCAACAGCCCTATTTATAGATATAGGACTTGGGTTACATTCCTTGCTAGAATAGGACTCTTAAATCCTTTTAGGATAAGAAAAGCTAACTTATTTCCTAATCCTAGTTGATTTGGGATTCTTGAGAAAATATAATTTCCTAATCCCAATAGGAAATTATGTGCACACTTTATTTTCTCCTAATCCAAATAGGATTCCTTTTTAAGCCTTGACTTGGGTTTTGATGAGCCAAAAAACACAACACAGTTCAGTAATAAAAGCCTCGGTAAAGATCTTATGGTCTAGAGCAGAAAAAACTTGTAGGCAATTATATATTTCATGCACTACAGTTCCTTGCAATCAACTGGATGGTGGTGTTTTTAGGTGGAGGTGCATCATGTTCATGGAGTTCAACAAGTTTTCGATGAAATCGGCTACAACAAAGGATCAACTATTATCAGAATGTTGCAGGGCTATCTTGGGGATGACATATTTCAGGTGAGAAAGTTTACATTCTGATTTACCGAGAGAGGTTAGTTTCTACAGATAATCGGATTCTGTTTTCCATATTTCATTAGCATGTCCTCTGAGAATTTGAATTATACTATCAAACCTTATTATAGATTTAACCCACTTTTTCTTCAAACCAGAAATCATTAAGTTCATACATCAAGAAATATTCTTGGAAGAATGTGAAGACCGAAGATTTATGGAGAGTTATTTCAGAGGAATCTGGTGTTAATATAAACTCACTGATGGACTGTTGGACAAAGCAGAAAGGATATCCAGTTATTTATGTGAAATCCAAAGATCATATTCTGGAATTTGAGCAGGTGATAATATTAAATAACAAGAAAAATGCATTTCTTATTAGGAGTAGCTCACAAAGTTCATATTTCACCATGAATTTTTCTCTTAAGTTAGGAATCTGAGTCTGATTTGGGATTTTCAGTCACAATTTTTGTCATCCGGTTTGCATGGTGATGGAGAATGGACTGTTCCTATAACTTTGGCCCTCGGTTCATACGACAAACGAAAGAATTTCCTTCTGGAATCAAAATTTGGAACTGTGGATATATCAGAATTTTTTCCCTCTTCAGATGAAACATTATGGATAAAAGTTAATGTTGAGCAGAGTGGGTTTTATAGAGTGATGTATGAAGATAGACTTGCTGCTCAACTAAGGAACGCTGTAGAAAACAGTAGCTTGTTGGCAACAGATAAATTTGGTATGTGTTATAACTTAACAGTACTGTTTCATTACAATCACTCGAAAAATAACTTCTTTAAATCTCATCTTCAGGCATTTTGGACGACATGTTTGCTCTTTGTGAGGCTTGCAAACAACCGTTATCATCTTTGGTTTTGTTGATGAATGCATACAGAAATGAGATGGATAATATGGTGTTATTGAAACTCATCGACGTAAGGATGCCTTCTGTATCTAGACAATGACATAAATTAGAACTGATACATACATCATACTGACTTTTAAGCAACTTATGTGACAACAGGTTTGTTATGGTGTTGTTAACATCTCAACAGATGCCATCCCGGATTCAGTGAATGTATTGAAAGAATTCTTCATCAGTCTCCTCCAATGTTCTGCTGAGTAAGAAAAATTTAGCTTACAAAATTACCCAGTGATGGCTTTTATTCCAACTCAATTGGTTGCATCCATCGTATCGAAGAATTTTCTTTTATTCTAAAGAGTGCTGATACATGGTTGGTACATAATAACGTCTATTCTTGTAATTTGCTTCTCATTTTGTTCAGAAAACTAGGTTGGGAATCAATACCTGGAGAGAGTCATTTAGATGTAATGTTAAGGGGAGAAGTGTTCATAGCTTTGGCTACTTTTGGCCACGACAAAACTCGCAGAGAAGCAATGCAGCGCTTTCAGGTTTTGTTGAATGATAAAAATACTCCACTTCTTTCTGCTGATGTGAGAAAGGTAACTTTTAAGTCTAAAAGTGTCCATACCGTTTCCTTGTACCTTTGAACACTTTTAGATATGATATGCAAAAGCTCTAATTTCTTCGCAGGCTGCCTACATTTCTGTAATGAGAAATTCTAGCACAACAAACAGAAATGGCTTCGAGTCTCTGCTGAAGTTCTATAGAGAAGTTGATGCAATGATTGAGAAAGAACGGATTTTGCGTAAGATTTATATATACTATTATTTTAACTAGAATGAATTTATGATTCCATTTATTAGTTATATGTTTTGACATGATACAGAATCTCTTGCATCGTCTCCTGATCCGGATATAGTTCTAGAGGTTCTGAACTTTTTGTTGTCTGATGAGGTACCTCTCTTTATTCAACAATCTATATTAAGTGACGGCTTGAATTTTCTTGCTATGATTACGGTTACCGAGTTCATGATCTCAATATTGATTTAGGTTCGAGATCAAGATATCGTTTACGGACTTGTAGGATTAAGCTTAGAGTGTCGCGAAACAGCATGGAGATGGTTGAAGGTATGTTCAGTGAATATGTTTCTCTCAGAGTTTGGAGGATTTAGCAATTTAATCAAGAAACTCTTCCACAATATTCTCGGATTTACTTTGTGTTTTGCATTGCATTTGATCATGTATATTTGGTGGTGAATGCAGGAGAATTGGGACCGAATCTTAAAAAAATACGGTTTAGGGATGCTTCTTCATTATTTCGTAAGGGAAATTGTCACACCAGTAAGTAATTTAATCGAGCAAGACTGTATTGATGAATTCAACTAGATTTGACATTATGAGTTAGCTGATTCAATGACATTCATTTGGGCAGTTAAGCAGCAATGAGAAAGCTGAAGAAGTGGAAGCTTTTTTTGGCAGTAATGTGAATCCTGCATTCGACAAGATTCTGAAGCAAAGCATCGAAAGAATCCGAATCAAGGCAAGGTGGATTCAAAGCATCAAGCAAGAACAATCCCTTCCAGACCTTGTCAACCAATTACTTCACAAGGAATAATTAATAATACTTCATAATACAATTTCCATGTTAAATGTACGTTTTCTTATATTATGATATTGTCTGTTTCGGATAATTCTTTCGGGTGAAAAAAAGCGCGTAAAAGTTCGCACAACCAATAATACTTGAAGTTGCTATTGGTTAACTTATCAGCTGTAGTAGATAGAAGGAATTCAGCAATTGACAATAGAAGATGAGACTGAGAGCTTCATATACATTAGTTAGTCAGATAACAGTTTGGTGTCTAGGGGGTGGTGGAGGTGGAGGGGGGTCCAAAAATCGGAAATATCCTCAAATATCGAGAGTATTTGAAAATATTTAAGGATGTTTTTTTATATCGGCACTCCTGAAAGCCATGGAAAATATCTCGGAAATATTTCCGATATTTAACGTTAAAATATTCAATGTTTCAACTCAAGTGAAAAAGACAATTGATTATGCAACAATTGTATTAAATAAACTACTTATTAAAGCTCTATTTAGGCCTGTACGGCCACATATATTTGTGCTAAATGAACCTAAATCGTTCATTGAAGCCTGGTTTAATTGCCGACGACAACTCAATCACTGCCGTTCGAAGTAGAACGCAGAGAAAGCCAAGTTTTCAAGTATGTCATTGTAAATCTGAAGAATATTGTTTTGATTTTGTTTTTGTTGTCAACCTCACTCTCTCTCTCTCTCTCTCTCTCTCTGATTCTTTGATTTTTGTGTGTGAGAGAGAGTTCTAATGTTCTTTGCGTGACGAATTGTGTCTCATCGGCGTCGATCTAGCGAGGTCGAGTCAACTCACTTAACGGAAATCCTAATGGTAAAGGGTAAATCTTCGAATAATTTTGTTTTCAGGGGAAAACCGGTCATTTTTAAAACTAGAGAGTGCAAAGTTACGAATATAGCAAACCTCAGGGAAAAATAATAATATCTTTTTTTTAACCCTCAAATCTCAACGTATACACTATGCAATGACTCCATACCATTGTAAACAAGCAACATCCAACAGGTCCCGATTTGATTTTATTATTATTATTATTATAATATAATTCTTTATTTCTCATAACTTAAATAAAGGTTAGTAAAATTATATAAATAACAAATAAACATAAAAACTTATCATAAAATCAATTTAATCTTCAAAAGAGAAATTATTGAGGGATGGAGGAGATAAACCTGTTTTTGTGAGGAAGAGGAACAGACCTGTACAGGGAAAGGAGAGGAAATGAGGAGGGAAATATGACTCCTGAAAGTTGGGTGTTCTGCACAAACCATTTCCATTTCAGCTTTTTTAACTTCTAAAACTCATCAATTAAGCTCAAATATCTTATTTATATAGAATAACCTACAAAAAGCTCACAAAACACATTATATACAAAAATACGATCGAAAATGAGTACAAACAATAGAAAATGAGGACCTCAAATATATGTAAATATGGTCCAATCACAAAACAAAATGAGTTCTATAAGAGAGACTTTTTTTGGGTAAAGACAACTTATATTAAAAAATCGCAGATATAAAACTGGATAAGCATTTTGTTTACCTTGATCAGATATCTAAGCAATTATGGACTGATTTGAATCTTTTGGGGTGTGGTTCATCTTCCTTCTCACCGATACATTAAACGGACTCCACACTTCTCCACCTTAACATCTTCTATGGGATCATCATTATTGTTCTCGAGAGAGAACTTGAAAACGACCTCATTATCATAATATAATGATTCACAAGGATAAAGTGTTAAATCCAATCCCATGAACACATGGGTCGGCTGATTTATAAAAACCACTTTGGAATAACATAAACAAGGAATCCAATCCCATGAACAAATAAAACGCTCTACTAAGGACACTGGAGTCGTTCCCATCTTTAGATTCGAGGAAACAATCACAGCGTATTCTAATATAATCTTTATAACCGTTTGCATCTGGATGGTCTTCAAATGCCACAACAACACAGAAAGCAAAACCAACAAAGTTATGATTGAACCAATCTGTTTGCAGCTCCGCATGTATGAGTGATCCCGTACACTGAATGTCAAACCACTTTGGAATCTCATTTCCGGGATAAAGTAGTCTAGCAGTTGATTTTGGGAGAGTTTCAACGTCCTATATCATGAATATAATTATTTTATAAAATTTTTAATTTTGACATAAAATTATTTTTCACAAAAAAGAAAGAAAGAACTTCATATTAGAATGGAGGGAGTGAAACTGACCTTGTCAATATACTTTTTAATCACTGAAATTGCTAGACGCTGTATTTTCCAAAGAGCATCTGTCATAATACATTCGAGTAAACTTCGATCCAATTTTAAACAATTATTCAGCATAACTCCGAGGTTTGCATAATCGGTATCGCTCTCTCGAAATGCAAAACACGATAACCCTTCTAGTGATGAGCAATTGGATGCACATATATATATCAAAGGAAGCTTTGGTAAAACTTTAAGCCTCTTGCAATTTCTTATGTTAAGGGTTTCCAGGTTAGACAGGTTTATAATGCTTGATGGTATGCTTTCAAAAATGTTTCCGATCAAATTTAATTCTTTTAGCAAGGATAAACAACTAAAGAGATTATCTGGCACCTTTGTGATATCGCAGTATTGTAGATGCAAAACTGTCAGATTGTGCGATAAAAGAGGTAATATGCATCCGATTGTATCCTGACCCATTATTCTCCCAAAACTTAAAGATTTAAGATTCTCCAAACAGGTTATAGATGATGGCAGTTCTCTCATAACAGTTCCCGTAGTTTCGAGTTTCTTCAAGGAGTTTAAAGTTCCTATATCGTCAGGAAACTTATCAAGTCTTGAGCAATCATTCAGATTAAGTTCTTCAAGAGATTTCCATTTACAAACGCTGGTTGGAAGACACTTAAGCTTAGAACAAAAGGCAAGATTCAATTCAACCAATCTGCTCAGAACCTCGATGGAAGAGGGAAGTTCTTCTATTGGGGTTTTACGTGACCGTAACGTTTGTAAATTGTGTGGGAGTTGTGGCAGCATCGTGAGTTTTAAGCAGTAAGATAAATAAAGATGAGTAAGAGATTTCAAGTCACTGCAATCTGGAATCGCCAACAAACTCACACAATAACTTAAATTCAATGTCTCAAGATTTTGGGCCTTCGAGAGGTCCGGCAAACTTGTTAGCTGCTTAGATCTTGCGAGGTTAATTTTTTTTAAATTAGCAAGTTGCTGCAAGTTAAAAAAGAAATCAGCACATGATGCTATCTCTTGATATCTATATTACAATAAAAAGATCAGCAAATAAAGGTCAAAATATACCTGAACACCACCCCATAAATTTTCAACCTTGCTTCTAGGCATTGCTAGTTCCACAAGTTTCTCCGGTTGAATATTTGACTGCAACGATTTTAACGGGCATCCTTCCCAATGAAGATATCTTAACTCAATGAAAATAGATTCGAGGCCTTGAGAAACATGCACCTTATTTCTCTTCTTCCGGAAAGATGAGGAATACAATTTCAAGAATCTCAGGTTATGCATCCTTGACAGAGCAAAAGGCTGTAAGTCTGTATCTCTTATTTTTGACATATTCAAAGAGATACCTTCAATTTTTCCAGTCCCCTAAATTACCAAGAGATAAGTTAGTATTTAATGCATTCTAAAGGTATGTTTAAGGAAATTAAACTAATAAATTTAAACTAATAAAATAATGAATCTGGATCTTTTCCTCAATTTAATTGTCATTATCTCTATAATCTATTTTCACTAGCAAATCAATAGTCTAGCTTATTTCTAATTTCTATTAAATTTTATTCCATTACTCTACTACAAGATAGAATCAATCAAGATCATTAATTTAAATGAGGGTAATGTAAGATCATTAATTTAAATGAGGATCCAAATCGCTAAAAGAATAATGAAAAAACTAATTTCAATACATCATCCTATATTTACATCACCCTATAATTACTATTTTTATTTTTTTTTGAAAATCCAACCATCCAAATTTAATTAAAATTTAAAAAGTAATCATTAAAATTAAAAAAGAGAAGTAAAATAAATTAAAATTAAAAACCTAAAAGACAAACAAACAAAAAGATAAATAAAATAAATAAAAAATAAAAACCACTAAAAAGCAACGGCTGGTGGAACTTGGACGACGCCACGAAACACAGATCTCAAACTAAGAAGATTTTGGGGCTACAGGTTTTCTCAGGAGGCCCATGTGCATCGGACTTGAAATATAAAAATGAAAAAAACGTTTATAAGATTTATAATTCTTTAATAGCACAATTTAGGGATGGCAATAGGGTGGGTTTGGGGTGGGGTGGCCCTCTTCACACCCTGCCCCATTTATTTTTTGAAACTCCATCCCCATATAAAACCCCACAATATATGGAGTTGGGCAGGGTATGCTTTACCCATCCCCACCCATTTATCCCATATACTTCATTTAATCAATTTATCAAAATTATTTATTAAAGTAATAAATATATAACCTAATGAATATTATATAATATATAAAGTAATTCTAAAAATTGAAAATCATCTCACAAACATTAAAAATAAACATAAATGTCACAAGCAAACAAATAAATTAAATAATTTTTAAATATAACATTAAAAGAAAAAAAACTATATAATAAAAAAACAAATATTATATTTTAAGCGGGGCGGGGTGGGGCGGGGATTATAAAATCTATCCCCGCCCCATACCCATTGCGGGTTTTACTATCTATCCTTATCCTCATCAAATTTAAACCCATCCCCACCCCATAAGTGCGGGTCCCCAGGAGGCCCGTACCTACGGGTTATTTTACCATCCCTAGAGCACATATTAGTATTTATATGCAAATACATCAAAAAAATAAAATAAAATAAATAATGTATGCTGGTTAAACCCCAACATTCCAGACCAAACTACAAATGCATTAAAAAAATTGTATGCTGGTCAAATTCGAAAATATGGATTTCTTTTGTTTGTTTGAAAAAATTACCCGACCACACTGTTCTATGTGAGCTAATGCATGATGACTATTATGAGAATGATACTGAATCTTACCATACTTTTTGTGAATACATGGTATATATCTTCGTGATGCCATAATCGGCTGCGCTTCCCAGGATCTTTAATAGATTCTTCTTTAACAATTCTTCTACCCATTGCTTGCTACAAATCATGCATTGCTAGCTTGTCCTTTGACACAGTGATCAGAGATTTATTATTTACATATTTATATTAAGTGAATTGACAATACAGTATTATCTATTTAAATGAGACCAAATTTCCAAGAAAATGTAGTAACATCCATAATAACAATTATAACGGCATGAGCCATAATAACTAACAATACAGGATTGTATATGTTATTCAGACTGAAATTTAATTAATAATAGTAAACGGTTACAAATATGATATATTCAGTTTAGATGACTTGACTTAGCGTTGCTGCTTTGAAAGCCAGAACGCAATGGGCAGCTGTTGTCTAATAGTAAACTTTGCTTTGATAGTGTGTCATCAATTCAATGAATACCGGAGTAATTATCCTTAAGATTTTCATCCTCTAATATTGTTGGCATGCAGAAGTTTCTTCCGCAGGAAAATTGGCCCATCCTTTTCAGATACTTCTCTAGCATTCCAACTTTCAGCTGCCCCACCACCATGAACATTCCACTAACTCCACCTGCTTTAGCTTTATTAACACTACTCCTATAATCATAAACGTTAACTTATTTAGATACCTGTCAAAAGTGTTTGAGATTTACCATGCATAAAAATATGATATCTCTATAGGACCATTATTCCATTTCGATATACAAAAATAATCATAAATGATTTTCTCACTTTCATTTATTAAGGTTGTGTGATCTTTTGAAAAGATTTTTTTGATGCCTGAATCCCTGTTTATAATTTTGTTATGGAATGTGTAAGGATATTTTAGAATCACCTAGCTTATATTCGGTATTCCCATTATGATTCTCATCGACATGTGTATGGATCATTTGATGCCCTGCCTGAGTAGTGATAAATGATAATACCCCTTGGGATTTATTTGATGCTTTGCTGTGGTGAAAAATCTTATCAGGTGTATGAGCAAGTTTGACATGGGTATTGGCTTGGTGTGCGTAAATTTTGTAGAGATGAAATTGTTTAATTGTGATAGAAAGGTATAATATATTGTCAAGTTTCATTGTTTCATAGGTTTATTTCATGGTATTTGATATTTGGTACTTGTTTCATTTTTTTTTTTTTTTAATTAAGATTTATGTAACCATTTATTTTTAGTTCAATTGTTGTACGTGTGAAATAAGTAATTGGAAATTTAATATTGACACGTTTATTAATTAGGAATCCAAATGAAGGAAACAAAAAAAAAAAATCCCCAACAAGATAGAGTAAATCTCTTATTTTGATTATTAATCTCTTATGGTGAAAATCTCAGATCCGCCTGTGATATAGTTGATTACTCTATCTTATCGAGGTGGTTCTGGTTGATTGTCGTTTGCACTAATTTGCCTCTTTTCATCGCGTTAGGATTTTGAATCCTGGTGCATCTTTGACACCGTAATTGATCACCAAAATTATTAATTATAATGAAAACGAGAGAGAGATTCTACTTTGCTGTCAAATATATCACCCTTTACAACAAGCAGATAATTCCAAGTACAGAACAGTCAACTGGAAAGTAATGCAGAGGACTAACCGCTTTTCCATTTGTGCATTTAATAAGAACCTCTTGACCGTTGATCCGGGTAACTTCCCCATCAATCCATGCCAGAACACGATCTTCAACCCATACATGGGAACCTACAATTATGTTATCCGGTGCCGCCTGCAAATGTAATTTCACTTAAGTAACAATGTAACATTAAACCATAAAATGTCATTTATTAAGTCCAAGAAGCCATTAGAGATGTTTCATGAAAGACAAATTAAACAATAAAAATTTTAATTCCCAGGAGAGCAGAAATGCATACATCATTTCTAAACTTCATATCAAAACAAAGCAGAATCGTATTGGTTTTGAGAGCCACAAGCAGGAATATTGTATCAAAAATACAAGTCTCCATAAGTACACGTATCATGCAGTGCAATAACTCAAGTATATAACACATGTACTACTATGTAACTATGTTGTTATGCTTACAAAGAGCTATAATTTGCAACATTATATAACACGAAAGAAAAAAACTTCCAAAATAGCCGACTAGAAAGCATGCCTCCGATTCCAATAAGGAAATCATTTTCTTAAACTGCCGGTAAATTCATTCACTAGAATCCTAAAATTGCCTCAGTAAATTCAATCAATTAAACATAATTGCTATTCAGAAATGGTGAAATGCCAAAATCCCCCCTAAATGTGGCATTCCAAAACGCCAACAACCAATTACAAAGCAACCCTCAATTTCTAAGCTGTCTATACATCATTTAATTCCCGGAAAAACAGCCACTCAAAAACTTTAAAAAAAAAAAAACTGGATATCAACTTACATAACAAATGAACCAAAGTACCAAATTTCAATCAGAATCCATTCTTTCACACAAGAATTCTCACAATTCACTCACATTTAAACAACACCTCATCAATGAAATTCAAAAAAGAACACAAAGTAGCAGCACAACCCTAGTTCCCAATAGTTCAAATAACCCCTAAGAACCCCCAAAAAAAATTCAAAATTCAAATAGGTATATCACCACCCCTGAAGTCGACAACCTCAAAAAAACAGCACAAGTAGCAGCACAACCCCAGTTCCCAATAGTTCAAATACCCCAAAAAAAATTCAAAATTCAAATAGGTATATCACACCCTGAACTCCACAACCTCAAAACTAAACAAAGAAAGTAAACTTCAACATGGGCAAATTGAAAAACCTATATGCACACATAAACACAAATCAAAATGAGCAGAAAATGATTATTATCAAAAGCTTCGTTCAGAATTTACCATTCAATAGTCACCAAAGAAGACGCCTTTACGATCCTCAACTCATCCAAAACCAAACCCAGATTCTCAAATCAGTAAAAAACAACAAAACAGCTTTCAAATTCTCAAACAACCACCAACTCTCCCTCCCTCTCCCTCTCTATCCAAGCAAAAAGTTTATCTCTTTTCAGCTTGTTTTTCTCTCTAAACCTTGAGTTTCCCAAGTTTTTTTTGTCTCTCTCTAGAAATATATATCTACAGTTGCGTCTCGTCTTTTTTTTTTTTGTTTTCAAGTTTTTGAAAGTATTTTTTGAATCTCTCTCTCTCTCTATAATCAATATATAAATCTCTCTCTCTAAAAGCTCTCAACTTTATATTGTTCGTATGTCTGGTCAGCAGCTGAGGTGAGAGGAGGGCAAAAAGTGGGACCCACACGGCAGCTCAGCTAAATAGCCCCTCTCTCTCTCTATCTGTGTACAAAAATGACTGCAACACTCAAAAGAAAAAAATAAAAATAAAAGTTGAAGAAGAAACGTAATTATTATATTATAACTTAAATTACACAACTATCCATTTTCAGACTTCTCTTTTTACGTAAAATTACATATTCACCCTTTTTCATTTTTTTAATAAGAAAAAAAAAATTCAAATGGGTTTTTTTTTTTTTTTTTAATGAAATTTCAAATAGGTTCTTGTTGGTGGGAAAATTGTTTCAAATTATTGGTTAATGATTTAGTTTTATTAGAATTCTTGAATTGATGGACTTTAATATATATATATATATATATATAAATATGTGTGGAGAGAGAGTGAGAGAATTTATTTATATATGCAATATTTTACACTTTTAATCCTTTTTATTTAATATTAATATGTCAATTTTATCACTTTCTAAACTTTTATTTAGTACAAATCAAATTCAGGACCGATAATTGATAATAAGAAAATAGTTTTAAAATATATAATAATATATAACTTGTTTAAATATAATTTTTTGTTTGCATGTTGATTTAATGGCAAACAAAATATAATAGCGTGTTTAATCTATCGTTATAATTTTGATCAAGATTTATTTTATTTTAATATTTGGATTTTCTAATCATGTTTTTATTTAATTAATAATGTCAATATAATTCATTCAACTCTTGAATTAGGTTGATGATAAATATAGAAAACTATTTTATCTCATTGAGTATTTCTTATATTTATTTCAAACTAATATTTAATTTAACATTGTTTATTAAAAAATCACAAGTCAATGAATAATTTAAATATAGGGTATTTTGAGAATTTAGTATTCTAAATCTTTCAACAAAAAACAATTATAATCATCTTAACAAATAGGAAAATCAAAGGTTGTGATGTAATTATGGAATTGAATGGAGGGTTGATATGGAAAAACAATAAATTTACAAAATCCAACCTCATACGACAGGACAGAGAAATCCGCCCGGCTTTGCTGGATTTGAAAAATTAATAATTTAAATGATATTTACTAAGAGCCCAACTAAAATGGTATATTACTATTTGACCACATAATTATGCTGTTTTTCACATTTGGGGCTTGTCAACTCAAATTACTAAACTACCATCATATTTATAAAATTAAAAAATTAAAAATAAAAATAAAAAAACCACGAGGCAGAAAATACAAAAATATATAAATAAATTTCTGGTATTCCTTTGTATCCATCTTTTAAATGATAGAAAATAAAACAATAAATGAAGATGATCTCTTACTCTTTTGTATTATAAAAAAGGTAAGACAAATCTAAATCGTTACATGTAATCAAAATAAATCTTTCGATTTATAACTTTTTTTAAGTAATCTTTCTATTTGTAACTTAAATAATATAATTTGACACTTACCTATCGGTTTAAGTTTTTAAATATTGACATTCTATAGAGTCAAAATGAGTCAAATCATCTCTCCCTTTGCTTACCAATTGGGTCTAATTGTTATTGAAACTAACGTTAAGGTTTTAATGTTCAAGACGTAAGTAAAAATCCCAACATATTAACATAGAACAACTTCATTTAATTACATTTTTATATATACTTCTTGCTATATATTTGTATTAAGTTGATGTACGAATGAATAAATTACATGGCATGCTCACTATATCTCATCGAGGCTTCATCGAATTTAAAGTTTAAAGTAACAAATACCAATTTGCCTCTCACGTTTTATACAAACAACAACAACAACCAAAAAAAAAAAAAAAATCTTTGTCCATACATATGAAACTATCACCAATAAGTCATGTATCGTTATCTCACATATATATATATATATATATATATATATATATATATTTAAAAAGTTTATCTATCTTTTTTTTTTTTTTTTTTACAAAAAGTTTAGATATCTTTTAAAAGAAAGAAACTAAAACCTTGAGTTTTAGATATCTCTCCAAGCAAAAAGTTGTCTCTTTTCAGCTTGTTTTTCTCTCTATACCTTGAGTTTCCCAAGTTTTGTTTTTCTCTCTCTCTAAATATATATCTACAGTTGTGTCTCTTTTTTTTCTTTTTCTTTTTTTTGTGTCTACGAGTTTTTGAGAGTATTCTCTCTCTCTCTCTCTATATATATATATATACATAAGAGCATCTCCAATGGTAATGTGGCTTGCATTTAAAAAAATGGTGATATGTCAATAACGTCAAACCAATTGCTTCATATGTGGCATGTAACTGAACTTGATAGACATCCAAATAAAAAAGTGGTCTCCAATGCTTCACTTGTAAAATATATTTTTAATGACGTGTTAATTTATTATTGGTCTCTTTAAATATACTTTAAAATTATTAAATAAAATAGAGTAAAAGACAAGAGTGATTGTTGACTGGGCCAACAAGATGGCCGTCCAATAGACCGTCTGAAATCAGAGAGTCATGTTGACAGCCTCTAAAAAAAAAGTTGCCACCTCAGCTTGAAGTTGTACTAGAGAGGTTGCATTGGAGATGGATTTTTTAACAAAATGGATGTCTATCCTACGTGGCATCTATTTTTTTCACAACCCACATTAGCATTGGAGATGCTTTAAGGCTCTTGTTGTTTGTATGTGTGGTCAGAAGCTGCGGAGAGAGAAAGGCAAAAGGTGGGACCCACACGACAGCTCAACTGAATGGCCGTTCTCTCTCTGTATAAAAAATAGTCCATTTTTGCAAATATAAAACCATTTTACAAATATTACAATAAACAATGCAGATTTAACAAAAAAAAAAAAAAAAAAAATCTAAACCAAAATCCCAAGTCCCAGTTTAAAAAAAATAAAAAAACCTAAAACATTATTATTTTTTTTTAAATATCTTCACGATCTCTTTCTCTCAACGGTGACTTCTGAATTTCTCATCACTCATCTTCCTATCTCTTCTTTCTCTTATGCTTCTCTCTTTGTCTCTTCTTTCTCTCTCTCTTCTTCGATCTCCTTTGCTTCGAGCCGATTTGGTGGTTTCCGCAAGGGTTCAAGGTGGGTTGGTGGCTAGGGTTCAGAGGCAACGAGGGTGACTGGGTTCCGGTTCGGCGGCGGGGTTTGCATGGTTTGATTTCGTGGTGATTGATTTTCGGTAGTGGTAAGCTGATGGGTTTGATTTTCTATGGTGAGAAGTTTCTGGGTTTGATTTTTTGGAGACAGAGGTTGGGTTTAGTTTTGGGGTGATGGTGGTTGGATGTGAGGCAATAGTGGGTGTGATTTTGATAGATGGGTTTGGGGTGGCTGTTGGTGGGGTGTTTGGATTTTAGGGTTAGGGTTTGGTGATTGAGATGGATGGTAGTAGGTTTTAGTTTAGAAGATGATGGTTTCTGGTGTTGATCTGAAAAAATGGTTTTTTTTTTTTTTTTCAATTGATTTTCAATATCTGTTTGGATTATGCTTTTTTTTTTTCCTTAATTCCAGTGTTAAAAAAAAAAAAAAAAAACAGAGAAGGGGTAAAATTGGTAAAACAAATCCTAAAATATATATTAATTTATTTATTAACCTTGGTTAACTTTTGAGTTAAGTTTTAGACAATTGTGAAGAGAAGAGATGGGGATGGGTGTAATGCTCACACCCCTTTAAGGGGGTGAGAAAAATGAACTCAGAAAAAATTGACTGCAAAAGTGCAAGACTCAAAAAACAATAAAAAATAAAAAATAAAAAATAAAAGTTGAAGAAGAAAAGTATTATAACTTTAATTACACAATTATCCATTTTCAGACTTCTCTTTGAACTTTTCACGTAAAATTACATACATATTCACCCTTTTGCATTTTTTTAATAAGACAATATTTTTTTTTCAAACGTGTTTTTTTAATGATATTTCAAATTGGTTTTTGTTGGTGGGAAAATTGTTTCAAATTATTGGTTAATGGTTTGGTTTTTATTAGAATTTTTGAATTGATTGATTTTAGGGTGCTGATATTACCATCCATAAATATGATAAGAACACCCATATTTAATAAAAATTTTAATTACAAAAATATCTCAACAGAAATTTATCAATAAGAACAAATTAGTTTAATTAAAAAATAAACCAAATACTATGTAAATCCATTAATTACACCCATATCGTCAACTATATCTGTTGATGGTGATTTTTCGTTGGGTGAAAAATTAGTGAGCCAACTTGATGTTGTGTGAGTTATTAATGGTGGAAAACAAAATGGAGTAAAAGAAATACAAATTTACATGGAAAACCCTATGAAGGAAAAAACCACGGGTGCCAGTGACAGCAAGAAACGAAAAATAGTTTAAAAGGCTTTGCTCATTTTTCTTGTGTGTACCCTGGAAATTAGGTTGCATTTATACATTTATTTGTTAACCCTAAACTTGATATTCAAACAGTTGACTTGTAGAATCTCTTTGTGATTCTTCTAGCATGGATCCCCCACATTTATCTTGATTTCTTCCCAGTTTGATGTTTATCCCGTGATAAATGCGGTTCATATTGTACTTGATTCGAGCTCTAATTCCTTTTGGGAGAGGATAAGGTTGTTTCCTTGTTAAAGTGTGATTCTCGATCTTCGTATCCTAATGGGATTCCTTTTTAGGGTTTGCCAGGCATTAATGATGCGCGTTGAGCCTTGATTCGGGATGGACTTTGAGCCTGAGATAAGTGCTTCATAGTTTGACGAGTCATCCCTAGATTACCAAATGAGGAAGATTTCATTGGACTTGAAGTTTTGTGGCAAGTGAGTTCGGCCCGTTTCAACACCAAGCTCCCCCACACAAAGCAAAAAAATAAAGATAAGATCCCGGATGTGGTGTCTGATGCATCGTTTACTAGGCCTGCGGTTGCCCCAATAGAGGAGGATCCAACTCTAACTCCCCATCTAAGATGGTATGATAGATCCTTCTGGTATCGACAGGCTCCAACTGAGGCTCTAACTGCCCTCACCACTAAGCAGCCGACTACATCCCCCAGCATTGAGCAGTCTGCTCTAGCTGCACCCACCAAATTAATGTGTATATATCTTAAGATTTTTCTAAAGTATCAAGTGAACATAGTTTTGAATAATGATTTGATGTTCTGTAAATAAAGGAACTTTGATTTGTTTGCTATATTCGAAGTTTGTCATTACAATATGTTAGTGTGTTGTTGATTATGGTGGTGTGTGTGAATATGATGTCTAATTTTATAGGGCTGTTACACCAGAGAGGAGCAGCATTAGAAAATGAGTTGAGAATCGGATTTCGACGATAGTTCTTTAATTTCACAAAAGTCCACCTCTATGTGGATGGACTATAAGCTTGAGATAGAAGCTTCGGAGTTTGACGAGTCCTCCTTAGATTACCAAAAGAGGAACCTTTCATTGAACTTGAACTTCTATGTCAAGTGAGTTCGGCCTGTTTCGCGCCAAACTCCTAAACACATAGCAAAAAAATAAAGATAAGATCCCTAATATGGTGTCTGGTGCATCGTTTACTAGGCATACGACTGCCCTGATGGAGAAGGATCCAACTCCGACTCCATATAACTATTAGAAATACTATATTCTATATGTTTATCAATTTTGGAGGAATTCCGATACAGTCGCAAAATTAATAGTTTTATAATGGTTTATTAGGAAAATATGCGTAGAAATTACTTGGCGCATATTTCAATATATAATGAGATATTACACAAAACGTTTGCATTAACTACAAGAAATAATCTAATGCATCTATGTATCATATTTTGGTCATTCAATTCTAAGACGGTCGTAGAATTAATACTTTTAAAATTACCATGGTTTCCTCTGTTGGGATTTCTTTTAAATTCCTTTCTATATTTCTTTCTCATTCCCTCTTAATCAAGATCTAAAGCCGACAATATATCATTTCTTTTCTTATACTAATACTACACTTATTAGCAAAAGTTAAGTGATGAAGATTTAGCTAGGATAATCCTAAATTATGGAATTAATTATAACCTTAATTTTACACTAAAACAAATTAATTAATATCTGTTTAACATAAGTAGATCAGACACAATATTATCGAAATTTTTTACCATTTCTATTTTTGAAATCAATGGATATGGAAGACTCTAATTAGAAAGACAAATTTAACTATACACAAAGGAAGCACATATATAACAATGATTTCCTAACCAATATTTATAAGCCTGAGTGCACTTTCGGCTGCCACGGAAGGGCATATATGCATATAATATAATTGTTAATCTGTGGGGCTTAATTGCAAACATACCCTCTAAGATTATATTTTGACAAAATTGACCCTAAAAGACTAAATGTCCTGAATAATACATTCCCTCTAATTGGAGAAATCCTCAAATCAATTGCCATAGCTATCCTGATACCACCTAACTCGAAGCTTCATTGTTGTTGGTGCGCAGAGTCACCGTCTGTCAGAGCTGTGACTGTATCGCCGCAGTGTCGCTTTTGTTGCAGCGATGCGCGGCTAACTTCCTTCCTCGATGAAATGAGGACGAAACAGTCAACATCCGTGCCACATCGCTTCCTTTGTCGTCCTTTCGTTTGCTGCCATCTGCAGTTTCACCGTCCCGCCGCACCATCGAACCATTAATTTTTTTTTTTAAAGCAAAAAGGTTAGTTAGTTGAAACTGGAATTGTTGTAATTGGATTTTGTTGAAATCGAAATCGAAATCGTTTGGATTTAGACCGATGGACTAACCATGGTCGGTGAGTGTAGAGGCATAGATTGTGATTTGTTTGTTGGGAACTCTTTGATTGATATGTATTCCAAGTGTGAAGATATTGATACATTGTTCTGCTTTCAAGATTTTCAATGAGATGCCTCGGAAGAACAATTCCTCGGAAGAACAATGTTTCATGGAATTTTATGTTGTCCAAATATGTGCTGAATGAGAAGTATTCAAAAGCTTTATCACTGGTTTAAATGTGAATGGAAGCAATTGAGGTTGATAAGATCACTCTTATGAATATTCAGAAGCTTTTTGGTGTTTCGGGATGCCCTTACTCGAAGGCAGAAGCTTTGAAAATGTGCTTCAGGATGCCACCAAAAATTTTCTTCGGCTCAAATTAAAACTATAAAATAAAGAAAAACATTAAGGATAAAATAAAATGAATCATAATAGATGGACTAATTTAATATAATAAACGTGTTAGGTATATCAAACTAAAACTATTAGAAAAAAGAACAAAAAAATTAATTAAAAAAAACGAAAAAATTTAAAATAATAGTAGATAATTTATTATAAATTCAAATTGAATTAAATAACTAAAAAAAATTAAAAAAAATTAATTTTTTTTTTTGTTTGTATAATATTAAAATTAAGTGATCGCCACATGTATGCAAAAAAAATAAAAACAAAATAAAAAAATAAAAATAAAAATCAACACATGCTGTGCTATGAGCCTATAAGAAGTTTTGTAAATTATCAGTTTGGAAACATGTATTTTCTTTTTATCCGGAAAAATAGATTTTTAACCACGGCGGACCCACCTTTGAATCAGGGTCTGTACCCACCTCAAATTTTGAAAAACAATTTGATTATATCAAAAAATATATATAATATTAAATAACAGTCTTTCTATTATCAGTTCGAACTGACAAAAGTTATATCAGTTCCTTGTATGTGGACCACTGGATTTAAATACTTTGACTGACAAGTGCATACAGCCAAGTCAAAGTATTTAAATCCAATAACCCACATACAAGGAACTGATATAACTTTTGTCAGTTCGAACTGATAATAGAATTTCTGTATTAAATAATTCAATAAATTTCTTAAATTAGTTATTTCCTCTTGTTCCTCGTGTTTAATCCAAAAATATCAAAAATAAAAAATAAAAAAATCTCATTCACTCATTTTGTATGTATCGGGTATTCGGGTTATACCAGATCCACACATCATCTTCTTCACCCTAAAAATCCCAAACAAACGGATCACTTATTACTTCACAACTTCACACTCTATCTCTCTCTCTCTCTAAAAATGGCAGCTTCTTCTTCTTCTTCTTCGTCTCTCCATCAAGGCAAGGTGGATTCAAAGCATCAAGCAAGAACAATCACTTCCAGGCCTTGTCAACCAATTACTACATCACAAGGAATTCTAGATAAATAGTATACTTCATATTATAATTTCCATCATGTTAAATGCACATTTTCCGTATATTATGATATTAGAGCTCTCCTAGGCTTGTCTGGCGCCTGATACTGTCCTTTATTGGACTTTATACATATATTTTGCTAAATGAACCCAAATGGGTCTCCTTAGCTGCAGCTCAAGTCTGTGTCGCACTGTCGCCTTCAATCGTGATTCATACATCGACGACGACTCAATCACCGCCGTCCAAAGTAGAAAACAGAGAAAGAGAAGTTTTCAAGTGCGGTGTAAATGTGAAGGATATTGATTTGGTTTGTTTTTGTTGTCAACCTCACTCGATTTCTCTTTTTTCTGTGTGCGAGAGAGAGTTTTAATGTTCTCTGCGTGATAACTTGTATCTCATGATCGTCGTCGTCGATTGAGTCGACTCGTCGCTTGTTGAAAATCCTGACGTGAATCGCGATCGATCCATTGAAGAGTTAACTCGGTGCCGTGGTAATTTCATGAATCATGACAGACCAGACACGTCAGTTCTGACAGGTGACGTTTTAAGACACATTATCACCATTAGATGACATGTCTGAGCACGTCCGAGCACGTCAGCAGCATTTGATGGTGTGCCAAATGACGTGATCAGCCACATCATCGCCGTTTGATGACATGCCTTGTCACATCATCAGCTTTAATGATGTACCTGTGACGTGTCCGAACACATCATTATTACCAATGACATGGCCGATTATGTTTTGGACACATCAGCACATTTCAGTGATGTGCCAGTCACGTTTATGATGTGTCCAATGATGTGTCTGGACACGCCATAACTCTTCAATAACATGATCAGACACATCATTATTATCGATGACATGGCCATTGACTTTTTAAATATATCAGCATTTTACGATGACGTGCTGAGGCACGTCATCACATTCAATTGTGACTTCATTATTTACGATGATGTGGCCATAAACGTTTCTAGACACATCAGCTTTCTTCGATGACGTGCCTCAACACGTCATCATTGATCTCAATTTTTTATTTTTTATTTTTTATTTTTTTGTTGAAATGGTCAGAGGTCGTTTACAGACTAAAAATGTCGGGGTTTTCACTTTGATTTCTACTTGATTGGGTTTTTATCAACGACATGCATTACTTGGACACAGATTTTCGACACTGCTTCTCTCACAATTCCCTTTTCCCCGTTTTGGAGGTATTTCTATCAATACATTTTGATGGGTATCTTTGTTTGTCTGTTCTTTCTCTTATTCAATGTATAATTTTTCTGTTTCTGTTTATGAAATTCGACAGCTTTTTCAACTTTCTCTGACTTTTCAACTATATCATTTGTTATCTTTTTAATTTATCTATATGAGTTTTCTGTTTCTTATTCTACAAATAGGATCAGCTGTTATCAGAAATTCAGAATGTTGCAGAGGACTATCTGGGGGATGAAATATTACAGGTGAGAAAGTTTAAATTTTGATTTTGGAGAGGTTGTTTTCTATAGCTAACCGGATCAGATCTCTTATTTTCAAGATAGGTAGCTATCTATATGATGATTCTGTTGTTTTCCATATTTCGTAGGCATGTTCTCTAAGAATCTTAACTATATCATGAAAATTTGATAGATTTAACCCTCTTTTCTTTTTCAAACTAGAAATCATTGAGTTCATACATCAAGAAATATTCTTGGAGGAATGCAAAGACAGAAGATCTATGGAGAGTTATGCAGCAATGAGAAAGATGAAGAAGAAGTGGAAGTATTTTCTGCCAGTCATGTGCAGTTGACAAGAATGAAGAATCCGAATCAAGGATCAGGCAAGAACAATCCCTTCCAGACCTTGTTAAATTCCTTTCCGTTCGCCTCTATCTCTCTCTCTCGAAAAAGAGGAAAATCTGATTAGGGTTAAAGTGTTAAACAATCACTTAAGGACAATTTGGTCTATTTACATTCCATGTTGTTAAAAATGAATTTTGACCACATCAAAAACGGTGCGGTTTGTCAACACTTGAAAACTAGCTATATGAACTAGTATGAAGTTTCACATACTTCACTGAGCTAGCTTGAGGGATAAACAACAAAGGAAAAGAAAAATGAACATGGAGCAATTCAAAGGCCTAGCAAGGCTATCAAAGTTTGCAATCCCAAGCCACTATGATCTCCACCTTAAACTTGATCTCTCTGCAGCTTGTACTTTTTCTGGTACTGTGAAAATCAATCTCAGCATCACTGAGAAGACCGATTTCCTTGTCTTGAATGCCAATCAACTTCAAGTTCATCAAGCCTTGTTCACCACCTCTGGAAACCAAGTAAGTATATACTTTCGTTGATAATAATTGTTGATGCATGAAAATTGATCAACAGCAAATTGAATTAAATGACTTCTCTTATTGAACTTTAAAACCGAGAGATTACAATTTATGTATTGATACACTTTTATTTTCTCTTTTTTTCCATGCCATCTCTTCTTGGTGAGCTTCACCTTTTATAATACTTCTTTGTGGGGTCCTTAGGACACGTGTTTGGATTTGTGCTTCATGCCACCTGATGATCGAGCTCGGACTTAAGACAAACTCTCCACGGGGATTAAGCTCGGACTCGGGTACCTTTGTCTTCTTTGACATTGAACTTGGACTCGGCAACTTTATCTTCTTTGACATTGAACTCGGACTCGGCAACTTTTTCTTCTTCAACATTGAAGTCGGACTCGGCAACTTTATCTTCTTCGACATTGAACTCGGACTCGGATAATCCTTGGACAAACTCGGACTTTAGGACAAATTTCCCAATCTTGGTCATAGAACAAGCTCCTCCCTTTTGTCTAAGACTGTGCTCGGGCGACTTTTGGTAGTCATCCTCAAGTCGAGCTCGTATTCCTTAGTGTACGACCTTGATCTCAGGCATGTAACAGATTCCTTCGGACTCATACTCGGATAATCCTTGGACGATTTTCTTTGCACACCCCTTATTTCCTTCTTCGGTCAAATTTATTCATGCTTCTATATATACTAGTGCGATATATAAATATACGTATACATTTACTCATTTACATGCTAAAGTCATGATTTCCTTTTATTAACTTAGAAACTTTTACGTAGTTAATTTTATGGCACAACAGCAGCCCCCTAGCTTTCAAGGGTCAAATATTAGTTGTACGCTTGGAAGGTATATGCATATACATATATACATATATACATATATTTATTGATCAATCCTTGGCCGAGTATACTCTCACTTGACCATTCTGACTGAGTATCCCACCTTTTTTTTTTTTTTTTTTTTTTTGGTGAGTGACGTCACCCTCGCCCTTTTCTGGGCCGAGGATGACGTCATCCTCGTCCTTTTTGTTTTGTTTTGGGTGACGTCACCCTCGCCCTTTTCTAGGCCAAGGATGACGTCATCCTCGTCCCTTTTTTTTTGGGTGACGTCACCCTCGCCCTTTTCTGGGCCGAGGATGACGTCATCCTCGTCCTTTTTTTTTTTTTTTTTTTTTTTTTGTAGAGTCAAATCGAACTACTTTTACTCTTTTGGATCCTTTGTGATTCTGTGATTCTTTACAGAGTCATGTGATTCTTTATAGAGTCAAGTTGAACTACTTTTACTCTTTTGTATTTTTTTGTGATTCTCTAATTCCTCTCAGAGTCAGGTCACTTCCGGCCTTTTCTTTGGATTTTTGTGGCGTTTTGAATTTTTTGCAGAGTCAAGTTATTTCTATTTCATAGACTTTTGTATTTTTTGTGATTCTCTAATTTTTCTCAGAGTCAGGTCACTTCCCTTTCTTTGGATTTTTGTGGACTGATTTACATATAAGTATTACTTTGTAGAATCGCCAACTTGCTCTTACCAACAATTTCTCACTTAGAGGTATGTTTTCATTCATTCCTCCCTTTTTTTTTTTTTTTTTTTTTTTTTTTTTTGCTGTTTTGCTTATTCACCGCTTTATGTATTTATCATTTTACGCATGTAAAGATGGATGATTATGAGTTTGAATCCGAGAGTTATGAGGAGGTGGAGGAGGATGATGTCGGTCATGATGAGTCTCCTCAAGTTATTACAATTGTAACGGCACTTCCTTCTGCTGGGAGTCATAGGCCTCACACTCGTCTTTCTCTTCCTGACTCGGGTTATGAAATAGACAATGTCTAATCTATTGTGTCCGTAAATATGCTCAAAAATTTGAAAAAGACTTTTTCCATACCCAATACTGTTTTTCTTCATTTACCTCAGGATAATGACTTGCCAAGTTTTCCATCGGAAGACAAAGTAACTTTTTGTTCTGACTTTTTTAGGTTTGGTGTCCGACTCCCTCTCCATCCGTTCATTAGTCGTGTGCTTTGCCATTATAAGCTCGCCCCCTCCTAGTTGTGTCTTAACGGCTGGAGGATTTTGGTTGGTACTTTAGCTTTATTTAGGTCAATGTACAACGATGATCCTTCCTTAGCTGAATTTCAATACTTCAACTGTCTAAAAGCCAGTGTTTGTTCGGGATGGTATTATTTCCATCCCCGACCCAATGTGTCTAAGTTGATATTAGACCTTCATGATAATAACAAAAATTGGAAACAAAAATGGTTTCTTATTTCTGGAAGTTGGGGTGGGGAGCTGCATGAGGACAGAGTCATGAGATCGGTGCCCACTCATTTTGGGATTCCAGGTCTAATCTTCGTTCTTTATGTGCACACATGTTCGTCGTACGCATCTTTACACGTATAAGTTTATTTTATTTATTTACCGACTATTGTCTTCATGCAGTGTCAAATTCATCCATTACTGTGCTCCATGACCACGAAGCTGATCGAGTTAATACATTATTTTCCGTATCGGAGCAAGATCGGGACTATAGATTGTTGCTTGATCTAGAGCTCCTTTGCCGTCTTGTACTTTTGCCGTTTTTTTGCCCAAAACAAGGTATCATGTACTCATGCATAACAATTTTATTATTGCTATTATCTTGACTATCGTCTTGACCTTATTAGGGGAAATGTCTTGACCGAAAAGGAAAACCCCTATTGACGCTCAGAAGGAACTTGTCCGTCTTGCTTACGAGAAAAAAGCTAGCAAGAGTCCTTCCACGTCTCGAAAAACCGCTGATCTTCCCCCTGTTTCTTCCATCGTTGCACCCTCCATTGTTTTGACCCCACAGGTGGCATCATTTCCGCAATCCGCTCCTTTTGGACAAGTCTCCTCTTTCGGGCATCCTATGCCTTTTGGTCAACCTACTTCCTTTGGTAGCACTTAACAATCTCCTTCTTTAGGGGGCACTTCAGACCTTTCCGTACCTTTTCCTAGGGAGCCTAGGGTTGGTAATGATACCCCCTCTGGGTATCTTCAACGTTACTCCCAGCGAGTCATGGGGATGGGAGGCGTCGAGGAAGATAGCCTGATGGCAGGGTCCGTGGACGAGGTTGTTGCCTCTTTTAACAAGATGCACTTCCAGGTATGAATTAATGTTTCCTTATTTATTTATCAATGTCTTTCCTTCTAACGTTCCCGTTTATTGGCAGTATGGTTTCATGGCTTCACACTTAACTGAATCGATTTGTAAGCTGGCAACCGAAGTCTCGCATCATAAGCAGAGGATATCGTTTCTTGATGACTCCATCAAAAATCTCGAGCATCAACTTCAGGAAAGGGATGCAAAGCTCATGGATCGAGATAATTCTATCAGAGTACTTGAACTTGACCGTGAACTTGTTGAGATGACTGTTAGTGAGCTCAACTCGGAGAAGGCTCAATTGGAGGCTCAAAAGGCTTTTCTCGTGCGAAAGATGGAAAAGCACGAACGTGTGTCACAAAGGGACAGAAAAAGGAAAGCCAATGTATACCTCAGAGGATATATGGATGCTCAAACAGAATTTCATGGGAGAGATCCTTCCTATCCATTAGACTGGATGGCTTATCCGTATAATCAAGAAGTGGCTCAAGCGCTTGATTCTCCCGGCTCTTCCGAGGGGAATGATACTTTTCCTGCGTAACCTTAGGTTTTCATATCTTTGATTATTTATAATCTGTATTGGTACTTTGTTTTGCCTTCGTCGATCTTTTGCTTGGGTGTGTTGTAATACTTTGCTTTTGTCGATCTTTTGTTTGGGTGTGTTATAATATTTCAGGTTGTGATTTGTATTCTAGTACTCCACCATCTTTACTTTTGATGAGAAGTGTATGTTTTTATGCTCGGACACTTTTTTTTGAAGCTTAACCGAGTTTCTCCAGATTTGTCTTTGAGTTTAAATAAGAAACTCTTGTGTGGTTCTCCTTTGTGGAGGTTTAAAAATTCCTCTTTGAGTAAAAATGGTACTACATGTTATTGGTGGAGCTAAGAATGTTTACTTGGTCGACTTTGTAGGCATTTGGCATTTAGTCTTCTATCCTTATTTTGGCTGTTTCCTCTGATCAACAATTAACTATGCAGGCCCAATTTCATTGTGTTTTCTGACTACTCTTTTTCCTTTGTCGTCATCAACCAGGCATGTTTAAGGAAATTTTTTCGAAAAGGTATATTGAGACAATTGAGACGATAGACAAAGGTGATTTTATAATTATTATCCCCCACTTATCCGATCTTCCCAACTACCCTTGTTTCTTGAATCAAACTTGTATAAATAGAGGCTCATTCTTCCTGTTGTCTTTCATACTGCACCTGCACCTGTTGATTTCTTACTTGGTTTGGAACTATGTCAAGTTCAAACAGTGTTGAATCTTTGGGCAAGGCGTTAGAGGATGAAAAGATAGTTAGTGAGCTCGCCATTGCTGAGAAAGATGCTCTGTCGGCCAAGCTTAGGAAGGAAAAGCAGACTAGGATTGCGGCCGAGGTTGAGAGGGATGCTCTTAGGGCGATGAGGGCTACCACCAATGCTGAGAAGGATGCTGCTTTGAGTAACTTCAGCCGGGAAAAGAAGCTGAAGGTCGGTGCTGAGATTGAAAGAGATGCTCTAAGGGCGATGAGGGTCACTTCTGAGAATGAAAAAGTGGTTCTTTTGGGAATGAGGGCCATTGCCGAGGCGGAGAGGGATGCCCTGAGGGGAAGGCTTCCACTTGAATGGATTGACGGGTATCGGCAGGCTATGATTGACATAGGTGTCCCTCCTCCGGACTGGGATAACTTCTCCTACTGATATTTTATCTTTTCTTTTAGTTGAATAATAAAAGTGAGGTGTTTCATTTTGTTGGCACCAAAATTCTTATTTGTATTCGACTTAGGAGTTTGTTTTTTCTTATTGTCGTTTAGGTGCTGTCTCCTTGGCCGACCCTCCCTAGTACTGTACTTTGTTCGTTTAATGCATGGGTGCTTTATTATTGTGTATTTTTTACGTGTTATGCCACCACATACGCATATGTGCGCATTATTATTATTATTATTATTATTATTATTATTATTATTATTATTATATGCATGTATTGAGATTACGTTAGCCTACGAGTAAGCAAAGTAAGATTATCATTGCAATTTTATTTATGCAAACTGAGTGTGCCTTTTTGGCGTTAACCGTATGCGCTCAGCATCACCCTATAATGATAATAGCATTTCAACCAAAGATCTTGATTCGTACTTGGCTTGTGGACCTCCTTCACTGGTAGTATTTTCGTAACATTTCTGCATTCCAAGCATGTTTTATCTCAGTCCCATCCAATCGCTCCAATTTGTAAGTACCTATCCTGAGCTTATTGGAAACACGATATAGTCCCTCCCAATTTGGCCCCATTGCTCCTTGATTGGGTACCTTTGTATTTTGGGTTACCCTTCTTAGCACCAAATCTCCGATTCTAAAACTCCGGCTTTTGACATTACCATCATAATAACGGGCCACCCTTTGTTGGTACACAGCAACTCTAATATGAGCTTGGTCTCTTTGTTCCTCTACCAAGTCCAAATTTGTTCTTAAATTCTCTAAATTTTCTTGCTCATTGAAGTGGATTGTTCGATGAGTGGAAACGCCTATTTCGGCTAAGATTACTGCCTCTGATCCAAACGCTAGGGTGAACGGTGTCTCACCAGTTCCTGATTTCTTGGTCGTCCTATGCGCCCAGAGTACACTTGGTAACTCCTCGGCCCAAGTCCCTTTTTTGTTCTCGAGCTTAGTCTTCAACATATTTTTGATTGTTTTATTTGCGGCTTCTACCTGTCCATTGGCTTTGGGATGAGTCGGAGTTGAAAATCGATGATCTATCCCCAATTCTTTACAAAATTCTCTGAATTTTACATTATCAAATTGTTTTCCGTTATCGGTGATGATTGCATATGGAATTCCAAATCTACAAACAATGGCTTTCTAGACAAAACTTGTAGTTTTCTTCTCATTTATGGTGGAGAGTGGTTCGGCCTCGACCCATTTCGTGAAGTAGTCGATGGCAACTATAGCATATTTCACTCCCCCTTTACCAGTTGGCAACGGACCAATCAGATCTATCCCCCATTGAGCAAAAGGCCATGGGCTTTTCATCGTGGTCAACTTTTCTGGAGGCTACCTTGGCACCTCAGCAAATTTTTGACATTTGTCGCATTTTATCGCCATGTTCATGGAGTCTTGTTGCATCATTGGCTAATAAAACGCTTGACGTAAAGCCTTGTAGGCAAGTGCTCGTCCTCTTGAATGGTTCCCACATATTCCCTCATGAATTTCCCTAAGGACATAATTTGCTTCTTCAGGGTTCAAACACCTCAAATACGGGAGCGAAAATCCTCTTTTATAAAGCTTATCCTCAATGATCGTGTACCGAGCCGACCTGTATCTTAATTTTCTTGCTTCATGTTTGTCTTCAGGGACCTCTCTGTTCTTCAAATATTTCATTATTGGGTCAATCCAACTTGACGGCTCCAATTCTGCCTCCATGATTCTCAAACATTCTTGGATGCTGGGTTTCTCTAAGATCTCAATTGGGATGGCTCTTGGCAATTTTGCCTTGACGGTCGAGGCAAGGCGAGCCAGTGTGTCTGCTCTGAAATTGGAACTTAGTGGAATTTCAACCACTTGCACTTTCTCGATTTTGTCCATTTTTTCTTGGACAATCTTCAGATATTTGATCATTTTTTCTTCTCTGGCTTGGTAATCCTCATTTACTTGTCTCACAATCAATTGCGAGTCACTGCTAACTCGTAGTTGTTTCACTCCTAATGCTTCCGCAAGCCTCAATCTTGCGATCAGAGCTTCATACTCTGCCTCGTTATTTGTTGCTTTGAATATTGGATTTCTTCATCCTTTGGGCTTACTAAGAGAATTCCCACCCCACTCCTATAATTGTTGGACGAGCCATCAGCGAACAGATTCCATGTTTGCGAGAGGCTGTCCCCTTTATGCTCGAATGTCGTCGGGTTGGATGACCCGACTTCTACGATATCCCTTTGTGAATTGTCCGGATCCTCCTCGCCTAAACCTTTTATTTCTTCCTCGGATTTAGTGAATTCAGCCACAACATCGGCCAATACTTGTCCTTTTATTGTGGTTCGAGGACGGAATTTTAGATCGAATTCACTCAACTCCAAAGACCATCGAATCAATCGTCCTGACATCTCCAATTTCTGTAAAATCTGCTGCAATGGCTGATCTGTTAGCATTGTGATAATATGGGCCTGAAAGTATGGTCTCAATTTTCGAGAAGCTACTACCAATGCTAATGCCAATTTTTTGGCTTTTGAATACCGTGTCTCAGGATCTGAAAGTGCCTTACTTGAATAATAGATAGGCCTTTGTGCATTTTCATCTTGCTTTATTAAGACTGAGCTGACGGCGGTGTCTGAAACTGCAAGATAGAGGAACAGTTCCTCTCCATTTTTAGGTTTTGCCAACAATGGAGAATTCATCAAGTAAACCTTCAATTGTTGAAAGGCATGTTCGTATTCATCTGTCCATTCCATGTTTTTTCCTTGTTTCAGAGCTTTGAAAAAAGACTGACACTTATCGGTGGCTCGCGAAATGAATCGATTTAAGGCCGCAATTTATCCTGTGAGCCTCTGCATGTCTTTTAGGGTTTTCGGTGACCTCATTTCCAACACGGCACGGATTTTATCCGGGTTGGCTTCAATCCCTCTCTGACTGACCATGAATCCGAGAAATTTCCCAGACGATACTCCAAATGCGCATTTCTCCGGATTCAACTTCATCTTGTGCTTTTTTAGTACCTCAAATGTTTCTTGGAGATGGCCAATGTGTTCAACCGATCTCAATGACTTTGTTAACATGTCATCGATGTATACCTCCATTGTTTTCCCAAGGTGTTGATCAAAAATTTTATTCACCAACCTTTGATAGGTTGCTCCTGCATTATTCAGGCCGAATGGCATGACCCGATAACAATACAACCCCTTATCAGTGATAAATGTGGTTTTTTCCTGGTCCAACGAGCACATGCTGATCTGGTTATAGCCTGAAAATGCGTCCATGAAACTTAGTGCTTCGTGCCCTGCTGTGGCATCCACAATTTGATCAATTCTGGGGAGGGGGAAACTATCTTTAGGGCATGCTTTATTCAAGTCGGTGAAATCAACACACATTCTCCATTTTCCATTGGCTTTTTTTACCAACACCACATTGGCAATCCAATCCGGATACTCCACTTCTCGAATGAATCCTGCTTTTAACAATTTATCCACTTCCTGATGGATTGCTTCGTATCTATCTTGGTTGAACAACCGTCTCTTCTGTTTAATTGGCTTGAAGACTGGGTTAACATTTAAGCAGTGGGTCGCTGTTTTAGAATCGATACCTGGCATTTCTTCATGAGACTATGCAAAAACTTTAGAGTTTTCTTTTAGTAATTTTTCCAGCTCTGTTTTCACGTCAGGGGGGAGTGTGGATCTGATTCAAACCACTTTTTTTGGATCGGCCGGCCTTATTTGGATGGGAATTAATTCTTCTATGGGTTCTGCTCTTTCTTGTAATGCCCCCATATCCACTTCGTCGATTTTTTCATCACCGGAGATTCGTGGATCTAAATCTTCGACATGAAAGTTTTCTTTTACCTAGGTGGCGTAGCATTTTCGGGTAGATTTTTGGTCCCCTCGGATGGTCTCGATTTTCTCACCTGCAGTGATCTTTATCACATTGTGGTACAAGGAGACCCCTGCCTTAGTTGCAACCAGAAATGGTCTTCCAAGGATCACAGAATATACAACAGGGGCATCGACCACCACATAGGTAATCATTGCAGTAAACTGGTTGGGATCTTCACCGAAGGTTATCGGGATGTCAATCATTCCGACAGGCCAGATACTATCCCTGGTGAAGCCGTACGAGGGAGTATTTACTTCTCTCAATCTGCTTTCTCAATTCTCAAATGATCCAGTGTTTTCTTGAACATAATGTCCACAGAACTTCCTGTGTCAATCAATATGCGAGGGATTATCTTTCCGGCGATAGTTAGGGATACTACGAGACCATCATCGTGTGGATATGTTACTCCCTTTGAATCTTTGTCGGTAAAAATAGTCGGTGTGGTGTGTATTTTCTATCTCTTGGGGGTTTGAAATTGATTCACTTGCATGCATGCATGCTCGGCTGGCCATAGTACTTCGGGAATACGCCTTTCTGGCTCGATTTGAATCTCCGGCTAGCGTTGGTCCTCCGGCTATGGTATGTACCATATGTACCTTTCCCTTGTCACTGTGCTTAGGTGGGTCTCTCTCCGTTGTATCGGGCACTTGTTGCCGAGCTTCTTGCGTAATGTCAATAAATTCTTTCAAGTAGCCGTTTCGAATTAGAGTTTCAATGTGATCTTTCAGATGAAAGCATTCTGAAGTGGTATGACCGATATCATCATGGAAGTCACAATATTTTGCTTGATTTCTTCGGCTAGGATCTCCTCTCAAGGGCTCGGGTTTTGTCAATAGTCCGGTTTCATGAAGAGCTGCGAGGATTTGTTCCTGAGTAGCATTTAGGGCATGATAGTTTGCATATTTTGAATTCCATGTTCGAGCTCGTCTAAAGGTCTCCGGGTGCGTCTCGTTTGGAACATTCATCACAGGTTGAGGTTAAAGGACCGGTGTTTTCAGCTGGTCATGTCCTCGAGGTTGTAATCGAGGGATTCCACCGGTGATCATAGGGCGACTATTTCGATCCCCTTGGTTTTCTTCCCTTCCCTTCCCTTCCCTTCCCTTTTTCCTTTTTAGAACTATACTCGGCTTTTTCAGTGACTTTCTTTAGTCTTAGCTGCTCCTCAGTCTCAATGAAATGTAGAGCACGTTCATAAACTTCGGTATAGTCTTTTGGTCGGAAGTCTTGGAAGTTGAACCACAGCCGACATATCCGTATGTTTCTAATGAAGTCTTCAAGGGTGTTTTCTTCATCGTATGCTCTAAGGTTGATTACCTCCTTGTGGAATCTTTCGACATACTCTTTAAGGGTTTCTGATTCGCCCTCTTTGATATCACGAAGAACATTGGGTTTTCTTTATAGAGGACGGGCTCCTCTAAACCTTGTGTTGAATTCTCGACACATTTGGGGAAAATTCTGGATACTGCTTGGCTTGAGCTTGTTGAACCATTTCAAAGATGTTCCTCCTAAAGTGAGAGGAAAGAACTTACACATCACGTCTTCACTAGTTCCGCGTGTAAGACCCGTAATTTTTCTCTTTATTAGTAATAATAATAGATAATAGAATAGATAATAGAAGCATTATTGTTAGTTTAGTAGTTTAATTCAGTTAGGATTTATAAGTGGTTTACTAGGAGAAAACCACTAACTCCTTAAACTGATTATTTTTATCTCAATGTGTAGAGATATTAGGAAATTGAATTTGATTTGTATTTGTATTCTTCTCTTTAAAGAGATATAAATGAGTTTTCACGTTAAAACTTTTATATTCTTTTCTACGCTTTCTTTTCTGAAAATCGATAACTCTCACAAAAGATTATAGAAAACTACTATTTTGGTAGATTGAGTCAGAGTATTTTCAAGGTAAAGTTCTTAAACTTTGTTTTTCTTTAGATGTTCATTTACAATTTTAATCTCTCTAATCAAAACTCTTTGTTTTTTTTTTTAAACATTAAAATATCTCATTAACAAAGATTGGGCCTCTATCAATTGTTCGATTTTAGTTTTTTTGGATGGAGATGTCTTAATGCATGGATTTTGGAGTTCATTAAAGAGTTCAAATTTGAGTGTTAGTATAGGTTGTAATTTTGATTTGTTTTAGTATTGGAGAAGCAATATATTGTGTTGATAATTTTAATTATATTTGTAGATTGCAGTTGATGGTAAAATTTGGTATGAGAATAGTAGACATTTATATCAAGTTGGATTTTAATTTTCGGAATTTTTGGTGGTGATTATCTTAAGAAGATTTTACTTCTAAAATTGATTACATATGCAGATTTTCTGAATCGTCAAACCGATCTTATTACGTTAGAGTAATTTTAAATTGATATTGGGGATGTATCTAGGTCTGATTTTTGGTACTATGATTTTAGAGATATAATTGAACCAGGATATTAAATTTCATGAATTTTAGTGATATATAATCATTTTAATTCTGTGGGTATATTTGATGTTTAAGCAATAATAGTTAGGCTGACAGTCATGATCTCTTGGTGTTGTAGGAATTTTAATTCTCAATCGGAGATAGATAAAATTCTGATTTTCAGTATTGAGATATATTTCTGGTATATTAGTCTATAAATAAAATTTTGGAATTTTTCATGGTCCATAGGGTTGTTAAACTTTGATACGAAGTCTGGTTGGAGGATCGAAATTTATGCTGTCAGGTTTGACCTTTGGGTGCTTAGAAAATTATAGAAATTCATAGGTGTTTGATAAAATTCCGATATTTTGAGAGGAGTTATAAATCTGATGTTTAGTTTTATTGACTAAGTTTTGAAATATTTTGAGGCCCATAAGACAAATGTTTGTACACTAAAACCTGTTTTACTAGAGTTTCTGCAATAAAATGAATAAAAATGTATTTTCTTCTAAGAAGTGGAGTCAAATTTCTTTTATTTGGTTATTTTGATTGAAGGATTGTTATTCTAAATGTTTAGGTTCCGCGTGTGACTTTCCTATATCGTTAGTGAAGCATTAAACTAGCTATCTTCCAAGGTAAGTGGTTTCTGCGTAGTATGTGATTGCAAAAAGAAATATATTTTTCTAATATAATAAATTTTATTATTATACTATTATGTTCTAAAACGATTATATATATATATATATATATATGCTTATACTTATGTAAACTCATAATTTTCTACTTATAGATTCGTTACTTTTATTTATCCAATTCTTTAAATGAGTTTTGCCTTTACTTGAACTCTTCTTTAAAATTTTATATGTTCCATTCTTTTGTGCTTTAGTAATGCAAATGTATTATTATATAAATATTTTGAAAGTAATGTTTTAGCTCAATGTCAGTAGTAAATGAAATGAAATGAAACGGTGATCACTAGTGAAAATGTAAATGCAGCGCGCGCGACAAATGAAATGTTATGATTTTGGTCTTGTACCAATTTCTAAATGAAATGTTAGGATTTTGGTCTTGTACCAATTTCTGAAATGTAAATGGCCGGGTCACCAGGGGTATCGGTGACACTACTTGACTTGAGCTTATTTTTATGAAATATTACCAATTGCTATCGTACAATGAAAATGTTACTTTTGCAAATGTATTTTTGTATATGAAAATGTTACTTTAATTTTACAAGTTTACTTGTATATGAATATTTGATTTTTGCTTTTATGTACTCTTTAAAAGTTTTTGGTATATGTTATAAATGTTTTCGATTGTGTATTATGCAATGCTTATTGAGTTGACAGCTCACCCCTTGTCATTTAACATTTTTGCAGACAAAGATTCTTAAGAGCTAACCGTTAGGGCGATAAACTTGGAATTGGAAGTGATTGAGATTTTTTTATAACGACTCCTTTTGATTTTGTTACTTAGAATTTGAAGTTAGGATTCTCGGAATTGTTTTCATTTCCTTTAGATCGTTTTGGACCCTATTGTTGAATGTATTTGGAGATATATGTACGTTGAATAATGATTTATTTGGAGGTATTTTATAATTATTAATTTTCTTTGGTGAATTAATTTATGGTTTATGATAGAACATTTCATATCAAAGTACTTGATTTCTCTTTGAATTTTGGGGTGTTACAACTTGGTATCAGAGCATTAGGTTTGGGATCCTATGGACTTTTGGGTGTTAGTTATAGATAATTGATAGGTTTTAATATTCTTGCTATCTGTGTTTTATGGTCCTGAATACTCTTAGTTGAAGTTTGTTAATGAAACTAAGTGAAATAAATGCTAAATCATGAGGACTATTTGTTTATGATATGTGTCCATTGGTGTTCTATATACATGGATAATTCAATTTCTAGAAGAGCTTTATGGAGTTGATTTTCTGGTAAGTATTTTATTTTAATTTTATTTTATACCGAGAGTTAAGGAAGTTAGTATGGTTTCATAGCATATTGCTATTATACTACAAGTTACTTGTTGAAGTTATGGATTAGAAAATGTGTTAGTCGTGTTTTGCAGTAGATGATTGGGTAAGATGGATTGAAGTGATAATCGTAAATTTTGGGTATAGTTTGAGGACTTATTATTTGATATGTAATATTTCTAAGTAATATTGAGCACTATTCACGTAAGGAGTTTATAGAGTAAATAATTTATTTAAGATGGGTTGATTTATTGATGTTCTATGATTTAATTGATGGACTTAGTTTTGCCTTATAAGGTTCTAATATTTTACAATCAGTATTGTTAGGTTCTAAAATTTTAGATCAGTATTTTGCTAGGATTCAATATTCTTATTCTCTTACTATCAGTATTTTAAGGCATGATATAGTGCTAGTACAAATGATGATAAACCTTTTAGCCTGGACCCATTACCTATTAGATTGGAGATTCTAATAATTAGTAAAGTTTCCGCTGAGAGAAAAGTGAAGACAAACCTTATTAGTACTTAGAATGAACTTGGTCTGCAAATTTATTGTTAAATGATTTGATATTCTGTCTTGATATGATTACTTCATTTTTTATTGTTAGTTGCAAAGATTCTGAAAATGTTATTTATAAAAATTTAAAGCTGTTATGCTTTATGTTAATTTAGCATTTTTTATTTTTACTTTTAAAAAAAAAGCTAAATGTTTTGGATAATAAATCTTCGAAATTCTATTCCGTAAGTGTTGGTCTTGACCATAGTGTGAGACATATACAGGTGTTGGCACGTAAATTTTCATGATTTTTGGTGATTCCTCGGTATTTTAATTTGTAGTGTTTTTTTTTTGGTGGCATAATGTAGAAGTGCTATTAATTTACATTGATTGGTTTTTAGTTCTCTACTGGAGAGTGAAAAAATTATGATTTTTGGTATGATATACATTTATTGATATTTTAATCATTTTGAAAGGTTTGAGGATTTATAAATGTCTATAAGGATACTTAATTCATGATATGGTTCAATTGGTGAACTCTAACATTTTTGTTTTGGCGGTATTGATTTTAATGTGATTATTGGTGTACAATAATTCAATAATATTAGATAAAATTCTAGAATTTGGAGAGAGGTCAGTAGACTTGTTGATCGATGTACTGCTGTAAGCTTCATATTTTTGAAGGTATTTGAGGTAACTATCTGAAGTGATTTGTAAGTGTTGAAAGTATGATATTCTTGAGGTCTTGATTCAAGTACAATAGGAAGAGATATTTATAGAATTCTTCCATTGATGATTAGGTTTTTGATTATGTAATCCAATTTTGTCTTTTAGACCTCTCAATGCAAAGGATTAAAAGGGTTTTATTATTCTATCAAGTTATTTAACATATTTTTACTCAATATTGCATAGCCTTATTATTTGCAATTATTTTTGAACAACGGTCGAGATCATATTTGACTTAATTATAAGCATACTTGCATAGACTTCAGATATTTATTGATTATTAATTATTTTACTTTTTTTTTTTTTGTTAGACTAAGGTGAATTAAGTGTTATTCAATATTCAAATGAGTTTTAATGCATTTTTTTTTTTTTTTACATGGATATTTACATTGGCCTTTCTTTTTATGCAATGAAATTTTTAAACGTTTTGGCTCATGGTCGGTAGTTATTTGAATGTGATACTTTCATTATTATAAATCATACGCATAGTTTTATGACTAATACTTGAATCATTTTCAACATTCAAGTTTATTGCATAGTGTATATGGATTAAAAAAAAAAAATTTCATCAACTTTTAAAAGATTTTTGTTTATAGGTTTGACTCTTTGAAATGTTTTTATAAAAGTCAATATATTTGTATTATGTTTATAATTCAATATCTGTTTTGATATTACTCATTTTATTATATGTAGTTATTTCTAATTTCTAATTAAGATTTTTCGTAGTTATCATTTTGGCACATAGATTTTTCTTTGACGGTAGAAAAAAAAAAAACTTTATTTGTCTTCAAATAATTGTTTCTTACTTTATGATCGCTATTCAAGTTATTTTTAAGTTTAATAGACTTTCAAGATATATTACTATTTTTATAATGCAATTGTATTTGTCACTACATTTAAAATTTTAAGATTGATGAAAGCGAATTTGGTTTAAATAATTGTGTATTCATCTTGCTTCCACATGATTTGTTTTCTTTAGTTACGATAGTATTAAACTTTGTGAGAATATGAGTTAATTTGTGAAATGAGAGTCTTTCCAATTCTCTTGATTTTAAATTTTTGAAATGATTATCCAAATCTTTGTTCAAATTATAATTTTCATTACCTTGATAGTACCTTAATTTACATGCAACAATTTAAGTTCATTATGTTTTAACCATATCTTTTATATACGATCAAATTTGAAAGGTTAATATGTATATAACTTTTTATTATTATTGTCTCTAAATGATTTGTGTAAAATATTGTTAATTGTTTGAATTCAATATCCTATTTTGATAATTATTTGACCGTTTTCTCTTTTGAAATTTTCTGATTAAATTTTGATCATAACTTCTTAAAATTAAGAATTCATTATACAAAGTGAAGTGTTTTATAACTGTTTTGATATTTGAAAAATTAGATTTAAAGTGATGTATGATCTTTGTATTTCAATTATACTTACGACATTTTTTTTTTCTTTCCGATTTAGTATCATATCTATAATTTTCAGATTTTTATTTTAGTACTATTGATCTAAAACAAGTGAATCGAATATATGTCTTAAGTTATATTTTTGTTCAACTTATTCTGATTTGATCTTTCGAAGTTTTGCAATATATTTATGTTTCTTATTGTAAGTTTAATTCTTATTTTTCTTTTAAACTCCAAAATTTATGGATATATAAGATTATTAAACCATTTTTATATGAATTGGTTTTATTAAAAAATTTCGTAATTTTTTCATGTTCATTCATTCATATTAAATCATGATGTTATAGTGTTTGATCTAATTATTTCACGTGCATAGTATTTTGAATGTAATAAATTAATATTTTAGATGAGGATTGTATCGAATCGTTTTAAGATATGAATTCTTATCAATTAGTATAAACTTCTATATTTTATATGTCATAGGCTATTTTTTTTATAAAAATAAAATTATCTAGATTTCGTATTCCAAAATCTTAAATGTATTTATTATTTCATTTATTGATTTGTCTCAATAATTTATTTATCAAAAACTGAAATTGTGTTGTGTTCAGAATTTTAGTCTCTTTTTAATAAGATCAAAGAACTTCTATTTCTATTTTTTTAGGTTACATGAAATTCTTAAGATTTTATATCTAGTATATAAAGAATTTCTTTAATATACTACTGTTTTTGTTTTGAGGTTGAAATCTAATTTTGGTCAAAATTATAAATTTCGATTTTTAATTGTGATTAGCTTGTTTTCTTTAATATGAGCTAAATTCATAATACTGTTGTTCTCAAATCCTTTTCGAAATTCCCCATATGATTTTTACTTAACTCAAGTGTTCATGTTTTAGCCCTGCCAATTTAATTTTTGAGTTTGATTATGTTCTGTTCATTTTATTTTATCATGTTCTCATATACGATTCGAATATTAATTGGTAATTATGTAGGCTTTTTAGTTGCATTGATTTGAGATTGGTGAAGAGTAATCTTTTGGATAGATGAGTACTTGATATAGAATTTGCAATTGGAAATCATTACCATGATTTTGGGTTTGGAGATGATCCGATTGTGTAACGTGTGGATGGAAACTTAGAGTATAAGGAAGATGATCAATATGATTATATAATTTTTTCAATATGCCAAAAGTGAAAGGTGGATTCCCTAATATTTTGAAGTTCGAGAATCATACAAATTTCGAGGATGAAATTTTTTAAGGGGGAAAGAGTTGTAAGACCCGTAATTTTTCTCTTTATTAGTAATAATAATAGATAATAGAATAGATAATAGAAGCATTATCGTTAGTTTAGTAGTTTAATTCAGTTAGGATTTATAAGTGGTTTACTAGGAGAAAACCACTAACTCCTTAAACTGATTATTTTTATCTCAATGTGTAGAGATATTAGGAAATTGAATTTGATTTGTATTTGTATTCTTCTCTTTAAAGAGATATAAATGAGTTTTCACGTTAAAACTTTTATATTCTTTTCTACGCTTTCTTTTTTGAAAATCGATAACTCTCACAAAAGAATATAGAAAACTACTATTTTGGTAGATTGAGTCAGAGTATTTTCAAGGTAAAGTTCTTAAACTTTGTTTTTCTTTAGATGTTCATTTACAATTTTAATCTCTCTAATCAAAACTCTTTGTTTTTTTTTTAAACATTAAAATATCTCATTAACAAAGATTGGGCCTCTATCAATTGTTCGATTTTAGTTTTTTTGGATGGAGATGTCTTAATGCATGGATTTTGGAGTTCATTAAAGAGTTCAAATTTGAGTGTTAGTATAGGTTGTAATTTTGATTTGTTTTAGTATTGGAGAAGCAATATATTGTGTTGATAATTTTAATTATATTTGTAGATTGCAGTTGATGGTAAAATTTGGTATGAGAATAGTAGACATTTATATCAAGTTGGATTTTAATTTTCGGAATTTTTGGTGGTGATTATCTTAAGAAGATTTTATTTCTAAAATTGATTACATATGCAGATTTTCTGAATCGTCAAACCGATCTTATTACGTTAGAGTGGGGATGTATCTAGGTCTGATTTTTGGTACTATGATTTTAGAGATATAATTGAACCAGGATATTAAATTTCATGAATTTTAGTGATATATAATTATTTTAATTCTGTGGGTATATTTGATGTTTAAGCAATAATAGTTAGGCTGACAGTCATGATCTCTTGGTGTTGTAGGAATTTTAATTCTCAATCGGAGATAGATAAAATTCTGATTTTCAGTATTGAGATATATTTCTGGTATATTAGTCTATAAATAAAATTTTGGAATTTTTCATGGTCCATAGGGTTGTTAAACTTTGATATGAAGTCTGGTTGGAGGATCGAAATTTATGCTGTCAGGTTTGACCTTTGGGTGTTTAGAAAATTATAGAAATTCATAGGTGTTTGATAAAATTCTGATATTTTGAGAGGAGTTATAAATCTGATGTTTAGTTTTATTGACTAAGTTTTGAAATATTTTGAGGCCCATAAGATTTTTGAATCACAAATGTTTGTACACTAAAACCTGTTTTACTAGAGTTTCTGCAATAAAATGAATAAAAATGTATTTTCTTCTAAGAAGTGGAGTCAGATTTCTTTTATTTGGTTATTTTGATTGAAGGATTGTTATTCTAAATGTTTAGGTTCTGCATGTGACTTTCCTATATCGTTAGTGAAGCATTAAACTAGCTATCTTCCAAGGTAAGTGGTTTTTGCGTAGTATGTGATTGCAAAAAGAAATATATTTTTCTAATATAATAAATTTTATTATTATACTATTATGTTCTAAAACGATTTATATATATATATATATATATATATGCTTATACTTATGTAAACTCATAATTTTCTACTTATAGATTCGTTACTTTTATTTATCCAATTCTTTAAATGAGTTTTGCCTTTACTTGAACTCTTCTTTAAAATTTTATATGTTCCATTCTTTTGTGCTTTGGTAATGCAAATGTATTATTATATAAATATTTTGAAAGTAATGTTTTAGCTCAATGTCAGTAGTAAATGAAATGAAATGAAACGGTGATCACTAGTGAAAATGTAAATGCAGCGCGCGTGACAAATGAAATGTTATGATTTTGGTCTTGTACCAATTTCTAAATGAAATGTTATGATTTTGGTCTTGTACCAATTTCTGAAATGTAAATGGCCGGGTCACCAGGGGTATCGGTGACACTACTTGACTTGAGCTTATTTTTATGAAATATTACCAATCGCTATCGTAAAATGAAAATGTTACTTTTGCAAATGTATTTTTGTATATGAAAATGTTACTTTAATTTTACAAGTTTACTTGTATATGAATATTTGATTTTTGCTTTTATGTACTCTTTAAAAGTTTTTGGTATTTGTTATAAATGTTTTCGATTGCGTATTATGCAATGCTTATTGAGTTGACAGCTCACCCCTTGTCATTTAACATTTTTGCAGACAAAGATTCTTAAGAGCTTACCATTAGGGCGATAAACTTGGAATTGGAAGTGATTGAGATTTTTTATAACGACTCCCTTTGATTTTGTTACTTAGAATTTGAAGTTAGGATTCTCGGAATTGTTTTCATTTCCTTTAGATCGTTTTGGACCTTATTGTTGAATGTATTTGGAGATATATTTACGTTGAAGAATGATTTATTTGGAGGTATTTTATAATTATTAATTTTCTTTGGTGAATTAATTTATGGTTTATGATAGAACATTCCATATCAAAGTACTTGATTTCTCTTTGAATTTTGGGGTGTTACACCGCGAACCTCCATGAGTCCTCGGTAGAGTTGCATGTGGATCATAGGGTCTGAATGTCCTTCATAGTGAGGAATCTGAGGCATTTCAAATCTTCTATGTGCGATAGCTTCGCGAATCCTAGCTACGAAAGGAGATTGTAGTTCGACAAGTGGATCAGGATTACGATTATCAGTTTGATTCCTTTGCATACCTAAGATGCGTTCTTCTAGTCTCTTAAGGTAGTCATGCAGGTATCGAGAATGTCGAGAGTCATTCATTTCAACCTCACGCGTTCGTTGTCGTGTCCGCCGCTCGTTCTCGGTGTGTCGTCGAAACGTACTCCTTGAATGACCCCGTTCGACTCTAGGTCGAGAGCTACTGTGCTGGCTTTCGATCGGAACTTGGGGTTCGCTTCTTCTATGCCCTTCTCGACATTTATCAGTATGGATATGCTCTTTTCGTGTGTTTCCGTCAAAATTTCTTAGTTCCTCATTTCCATGACAAGCTTCCTCTCTGTGGGGACCTCGCCTTTCTCGAGAGTATGAATGCCTTTCAACATGGTGGTTCTGGTCCGTTTGATTTCGCTCTTTGGCACATCCATTTGAGTTGATTCCATTTTCAAGTAGTGACCGTGGTATGCTTGCGACATGATCTTGTCCGAGACTGGGTTGAGTGACTTTCCCGGTTAAATTTCGAATTTGATCACGCAATTCTTTATTTTCACAAATGAGCTCACGAGTGTTAGATTAAGCATTCCCTTTTTTCGCTTTCGTCATGCGCCTAATTTCACGAATCGTTTCTTCGCCATCACTAAGCACTCGGTGAATTTCAGATCTAACAGGGCTTCCTGTTTGTGGAATTGGAACTTCTTCAGTCTTTGAAGCCATGCTCGAAATCTTTGGAGGAAACTTTTACGTTCCCACAGACGGCGCCAGATGTTGATGCATGAAAATTGATCATCAGCAAATTGAATTAAATGACTTCTCTTATTGAACTTTAAAACTGAGAGATTACAATTTATGTATTGATACACTTTTCTTTTCTCTTTTTTTCCATGCCATCTCTTCTTGGTGAGCTTCACCTTTTATAATACTTCTTTGTGGGGTCCTTAGGACACGTGTTTGGATTTGTGCTTCATGCCACCTGATGATCGAGCTCGGACTTAAGACAAACTCTCCACGGGGATTAAGCTCGGACTCGGGTACCTTTGTCTTCTTTGACATTGAACTCGGACTCGGCAACTTTATCTTCTTCGACATTGAACTCGGACTAGGATAATCCTTGGACAAACTCGGACTTTAGGACAAATTTCCCAATCTTGGTCATAGGACAAGCTCCTCCCTTTTGTCTAAGACTGTGCTCGGGCGACTTTTGGTAGTCATCCTCAAGTCGAGCTCGTATTCCTTAGTGTACGACCTTGATCTTGGGCATGTAACAAATTCCTTCGGACTCGTACTCGGATAATCCTTGGACGATTTTCTTTGCACACCCCTTATTTCCTTCTTCGGTCAAATTTATTCATGCTTCTATATATACTTGTGCGATATATAAATATACGTATACATTTACTCATACTTATTCATGCTTCTATATATAATTTGGGTAGTCATCCTCAAGTCGAGCTCATATTCCTTAGTGTACGAACTAGTATGAAGTTTCACATACTTCACTGAGCTAGCTTGAGGGATAAACAACAAAGGAAAAGAAAAATGAACATAGAGCAATTCAAAGGCCTAGCAAGGCTACCAAAGTTTGCAATCCGAAGCCACTATGATCTCCACCTTAAACTTGATCTCTCTGCAGCTTGTACTTTTTCTGGTACTGTGAAAATCAATCTCAGCATCACTGAGAAGACCAATTTCCTTGTCTTGAATGCCAATCAACTTCAAGTTCATCAAGCCTTGTTCACCACCTCTGGAAACCAAGTAAGTATATACTTTCGTTGATAATAATGATTACCCATATTTTCCTTTTATGGTTTGTTGTGATATTTTTTTTTTTTTTTTTTTGGGTTTCATTTTTGCAGCAATATTGTCCCTCTGATGTTGTTGTGGATGATGATGATGAAGTGGTTGTATTGGTTTTTGATGAAACTCTCTGTGTTGGAGAAGGGTTGTTGGGGATTGAGTTTTCTGGGAAACTTAATGAGCACTTGAAGGGGTTATATAGATGGTGATGTTTTTTTTTCTCTCTCTCCTTTAATTTTCTGATGCAGCCGTTAAAGACGATACGGCAAACAAAGGTTTGGATTTCATGGAGCGGAGGAATTGACTCAAAGACGAAGGGTGCGAAAAGAAGGAAGCAAAAACTCGGAATGGTTTTAACTGTCAGAATGGGCAAATTTCGGAGGCCTTTTCAGAGAGTAAAAGAACTCAAAATCAACATTATAATATGTTTCCGGAAAGCCCAAGACGATCCCTACAAATGTTATGAAGATTCCATCCTCTGGAACAGATCACAACAGGCCCAAATTCGGCCATTTAGATTATTGCGCGAAGACTTGAGCTGGACGAGAGCTGGAAACAATGGGCTGGACGAGATGATCCGGGCTGAACTTTGTGGACCTCTACAGAGGGCATATGGGATCGGATCGTCTATTATAATATGTTTCCGGAAAGCCCAAGACGATTCCTACAAATGTTATGAAGACTCCATCTTCTATAACGGGCTCCAGTATGTCCGAATTTGGCCATTAAGTTTCGTGCGCAGCAAGACAATTGTTGCTTTAATTATTATTTCCAATTATCTTCATGATTTGATATTAATTATTTTATGATTTGATTTATTAAATCAAATTCAATTTCCTTTTTAGATAGGTTTTTAATGTTTTAGGATTCTTTTGATTTTAGGAGATTTGATATCTTTTCCATTTAGGATTCTTTCCCGTTTGTTTAGGGTTTTCTTGTTAGTCAAGTTTTGCAATTCTATTTAAGTAGATTGTATTAGGGTTTGAAAGACAGCTTTTGATTAATAAAAAAATACAGAGAATGTTTCTCAATTTCCAGTTACTATTCGTAATTGAAGCCTTTTAACAATCCTTCGTGCGCGAAGTTGAATGTTATCAGTAGCCTGATATTCTGGCATCCGTGCGCGGATCAACAGGATATTAGTAGGTTGTTTCCAATTGTTGTTTTGCAGGTTTTTCTCGTAAGCTTCCGCTACATCATTTTCCAAGCTTGGTATTTGCTGTTTGGCTGCTGAGAAATATGGGGATTAATGAATGAATGAAGAACTAAAGGACTGAGTTAAGATTCAAAATTTTGTTTCATATCCCCACTCATTTTTCTTTCCAACCAAACAAAGGGTATTAAGCAATTCAAAATATATGTATTTGTTTCTTGATCTAATATTCAAACTTTAACAGTACATATGTGGATGAAGGAGTAAAGAAGAATATGGCGGTTACTCAATTTGAAGCTGCAGATGCAAGGCGGTATTTCCCGTGCTGGGATGAACCTGCTCTTAAGGTAACCATTATATAATATCTTTGCTCTTAGATATGGATTTATGAAGTGCTAGATGTTTCTGCAAAATGAGAAATCTGCTGCAAAACTAGATATTGTGACGACTTTTCTGATTGTTGATCCTGCTGATTTCTGGGTAATAAAATGGAAAATTATCTTACTGGATTCACACACGAACACCTACATATACATTTATGCTTTCGTGCTTGTGAAGTAGCTCGTACGTTTTCATAGTTTATTGCACGTATATTGTACTCTTTTAGAATGTTCAATATTTCCTAAAAACTGAGAACTCAGCTTTATCACTGCGGAATTACTGAATCATTCTTAACAGGCAACCTTTAAGATAACCTTTGATGGGCCATCAGAGTTAACGACACTGTCGAATATGCCAATTATTGATGAAAAGCTCGATGGGAATGTTAAGACTGTTTATTTTGAGTAAACTCCAGTCATGTCAACTTATTTGGTGGCTGTTGTTGTTGGTTTGTTTGATCATATTGAAGATACAACAGTTGATGGTATGTCTATAAGCAACAAGCCTGTGTTGTTGTTCAATATAAATCACTTTCCTGTTATCCAAATCTTTGAACTCGTTGTGCAGGTGTCAAGGTTAGAGCATATTGCCCTGTTGGTAGGAGTGATGAAGGGAAGTTTGCATTAGAACTTACTATTAAATCACTTGATATATTTACTAAGTGAGAACATACATTCCGCTTAAACGTATCGTAATTCTAATTTTGGCGCCATTAAACTGATATATTAACACTGACCACTGAATTTGTTAGGTACTTCTCAACTCCTTACCCACTTCCTAAGCTGGATATGGTTGCTGTCCCGGAATTTGCTGCTGGAGCTATGGAGAATTTTGGTTTGATTGTGTACCGTGACAATGAAATGCTTTACAGTGATTCGAAATCTACAGCTAGGAGAAAGCAGAGAGTAACTACTATTTACTTTCTTGCAATTCTATAACTCTCCTTAAAAAAGTTTGAACTTATATGTATACTCATTCTTTTTTGTTAGATGTCAATTGTTGTAGCGCATGAAGTGGCCCATCATTGGTTTGGAAATCTGGTAACAATGGAATGGTGGACTCATTTGTGGCTTAATGAGGGTTTTGCAACATGGGTAATTTTGAATTCCTCAACTCAGTATAATTCCCTAAATGGCATTCGATTCGAGAAGAACTCTATAATTGAACTTGTTTTTACATCTTCAGGTTAGTTATATGGCCACTGACAACTTGTTTCCAGAGTGGAATATATGGACTAATTTTCTTAGAGAAACTACTGGTGGTCTAAGTCTGGATGCACTAGAACAATCACATCCAGTTGAGGTAAGATACAGCTAGAACTTGTGCTAAACTTTGTCGTTATACACACATCGCTTTTGCATGTTGAACAATTTTGAGTCATCAAATGGAGTTTGTGATTGAATTAAATTCAAGACATGAGGCAATAGTATCAAGTACACTTCAATAATAAAAGCCTTGGTAAAGATCTTAAGTTCTTGGGCAGAAAAAACTTATAGGCAATTATATATTTCATGCATTACTGTTCCTCGCAATCAACTGGATGGTGGTGTTTTTAGGTGGAGGTACATCATGTTCATGGAGTTGAACAAGTTTTCGATGATATCGGCTACAGAAAAGGATCAGCTATTATCAGAATGTTGCAGGGCTATCTTGGGGATGACATATTTCAGGTGAGAAAGTTTACATTCTGATTTACCGAGAGAGGTTAGTTTCAACAGATAACCGGATTTTGTTTTCCATATTTCATTAGCATGTCCTCTTAGAATTTGAATTATACTATCAAACCTTATTATAGATTTAAGCCACTTTTTCTTCAAACCAGAAATCATTAAGTTCATACATCAAGAAATATTCTTGGAAGAATGCGAAGACCGAAGATTTATGGAGAGTTATTTCAGTGGAATCTGGTGTTAATATAAACTCACTGATGGACTGTTGGACAAAGCAGAAAGGATATCCAGTTATCTATGTGAAATCCAAAGATCATATTTTGGAATTTGAGCAAGTGATAATATTAAATAACAAGAAAAATGCATTTCTTATTAGGAGTAGCTCACGAATTTCGTATTTCACCCTGAATTTTTCTCTTTAAGTTAGGAATCTGAGTCTGATTTGGGATTTTCAGTCACAATTTTTGTCATCCGGTTTGCATGATGATGGAGAATGGATAGTTCCTATAACTTTGGCCCTCGGTTCATATGACAAACGCAAGAACTTCCTTCTGGAATCAAAATTTGGAACTGTGGAAATATCAGAATTTTTTCCCTCTTCAGCTGAAACATTATGGATAAAAGTTAATGTTGAGCAGAGTGGGTTTTATGGAGTTATGTATGAAGATAGACTTGCTGCTCAACTAAGGAAAGCTGTAGAAAACAATTGCTTGTTGGCAACAGATAAATTCGGTATGTGTTATAACTTAACAGTACTGTTTCATCACAATCACTCGAAAAATTAACTTCTATTAATCTCATCTTCAGGCATCGACATGTTTGCTCTTTGCGAGGCTTGCGAACAACCGTTATCATCTTTGCTTTTGTTGATGAATGCATACAGAAATGAGATGGATAATATGGTGTTATTGAAACTCATCGACGTGAGGATGCCTTCTGTATCTAGACAGTGACATAAATTAGAACTGATACTTGCATCATACTGACTTTGAAGCAACTTATGTGACAACAGGTTTGTTATGATGTTGTTAACATCTCAACAGATGCCATCCCGGATTCAGTGAATGTACTGAAAGAATTCTTCATCAGTCTCCTCCAATGTTCCGCTGAGTATGAAAAATTTAGCTTACAAAATTACCCAGTGATGGCTTTTATTCCAACTCAATTGGTTGCATCCATCGTATCGAAGAATTTTCTTTTATTCTAAGGAGCGTTGATACATGGTTGGTGTTGGTGGAATGGCAATTGTTGAGGTCACTTGTGGTGCACCTCTGTAAGAAATTCGAACACTCAAACGAAGGAGAAGCTTTAAAATTTTATTTCACTCTAAATATTTCTTACACCACTCCACTTGCTTACAATCACAATCTGAGTCCCTTTATATAGGGAAATGAGATGAGAAACAAACAAAGAAAATAAATGCAGAAGCAACTAGTTCGCAGTTGGAAGATGGGAGATGGCAGTTGGGGAGTTGACAGAGGAGATCGGTGGCAGCAAGGAGTCAACAATGGTGGCTTCTGGAATTTCGGTGGAAAGCTGCTGGAGGCTGCTGGAGGCTGGCTGACTAGAGGCAAGTTCACATTTCAACATCCCCCCTTAAACTTGACTCTCCGTGTTTTGTCATACCAAGCATTGTTTTTAATCTTGAAAACACATCATGTTTGAGTGGCTTGGTGAAAATATCAGCAGCTTGATCATATGTCCTGCAAGAGACTAATTCCACCTCTTTATTCTTCACATGCTCTCTGATGAAATGATACCGTGTATCAATATGTTTGCTTCTTTCATGGAATACTGGATTCTTTGCAAGTGCAATCGCTGACTGATTGTCGATGTAAATCTCCGTGGGATTAACTTGTGGGAATCCCAAGTACTGCAACACATTTCTGATCCAGATACCATGACAAACAGCTGAGCAGGCAGCAACGTACTCAGCTTCACATGATGACAGTGTCACAATGGCTTGCTTCTTGGATGACCATGTGAACGCTGTATCTCCCATAAAAAACGTAAAACCTGTCGTGCTTTTACGTTCATCCAGATCTCTTCCCCAATCACTATCTGAATAGCCAATCAACCTGCAATCTTCACATTTGGTATATAAAATACCATCATTAATAGTACCTTTTATGTAACGGAGTATCCTCTTTGCTGCATTCAAGTGAGATTGGTCAGGAGTCTCCATGTATCTGCTGACTAGTCCAACTCCGTAGAGTATATCTGGCCTGGTACACGTCAAGTATCTCAGGCTTCCAACCAAGCTCTTGAAATAGGTTGGATCAACATCTCCCCTTTCATTCTTTCTTAACTCTAATCCTGTTTCCACTGGAGTTGTGACAGGATTGCATTTTTCCATACCAAATCTTTTCAGAATTTCTTTTGCATAGATACTCTGAGAGATAAAGATACCTTTTTCGCTTTGCACAACTTCAATACCGAGAAAATGAGCCATTAGACCAATGTCAGTCATCTCAAATTCTTTCACCATTCTTCTCTTGAAATCTTCGAACATGGCTGGATTGTTGCCGGTGAAGATCAAGTCATCAACATACAGGCATGCATATAACAGGCTTCCATCAGTCTCCTTCTTCATATACAGTGCATGCTCATACGGACATTTCTCAAATCCGTTCTCTTGGAAGTAATCATCAATCCTCATGTTCCATGCACGAGGTGCTTGCTTCAAACCATATAAGGCTTTCTTCAGTCTGCATACTTTATCTTCTCTGCCTTTCTTCACATATCCAGGTGGCTGTTCCACATAGATTTCTTCTTCAAGAAAGCCATTCAGAAATGCTGACTTTACATCAAGTTGGTAAATTTTCTAACTTTTCTGAGCTGCCAATGAAATTAGCAATCTGATGGTCTCTAGTCTGGCAACCGGGGCAAAGACTTCTCCATAGTCAACTCCTTCCTTCTGTTTATAGCCTTTTGCTACAAGTCTTGCCTTGTATCTCTGGACTTCTCCTTTCGCATTTCTCTTGGTCTTATAGACCCATTTCACTCCGATAGCTTTCCGGCCTTTTGGGAGATTAGTCAACTCCCATGTCTTATTCTTTTCAATGGATCGAATCTCATCATCCATTGCACTTCTCCATTTTTCTTCTTGGTTAGCCTCTTCAAAGCTAACTGGATCACTTGTCATCAGCAGACAATATAGAGTAATATCTTCTTCCACCTGTTCTGTATTTTCATACAGATCTTCTAAGCTACGTGTTCCTCTAGGCATCATATCTGAGAAATCACGTTCAATTGGTAATGGAGCATCATACCTTTGTGGTGAAGAGGAACCACGTTGAGGAGTCTGCTGATCTCTGGGTATTTGTGGCTCTGTAGCCACTTCTCTTGTCTCTTCTTCAAATATCAACTCAGCACTTCTGGAAGCTTTGGTCTGATCCCAATTCCAGGATTCATTTTCTTCAAAAATGACATCTCTGCTGAAGATCACTTTCTTGGTGATGGGGTTGTATAGCCGGTAACCCATAGTTCTGTCACCGTATCCAACCAGGATACACTTTTCTCCTTTATCTTCAAGCTTGGTTCTTCTTGCTTCTGGGACCTTGATGTAGGCAATGGAGCCAAAAACTCTAAGATGGCTCACACTTGGTTTGTGACTGCTCCATGCTTCTTGCGGTGTCTTTGTATCAAGGCTCTTCGTAGGACATCTGTTTAGTAGATATACCGCACACAATACTGCTTCAGCCCAGAAACTTTTTGGCATGTTTTTATCCTTTAACATGCTTTTGACCATGTTAAGGATTGTCCGATTCTTCCTTTCAGCTACACCGTTTAACTGAGGAGTATAAGCTGGTGTGAACTGATGTCTGATTTCTTGTTGCTTAAGGAATTCCTGGAAAGCACCTGCAGTGTATTCTCCACCTTGATCTGATCTCAATGTTTTGATATAGTAGCCACTTTGCTTCTCCACAAGAGTTTTGAACTCTTTGAAGTAACCAAATACTTCAGACTTCCTTTTTAGGAAATAGACCCAAGTCTTCCTGCTGTAGTCGTCAATGAAGGTGAGGAAGTATTGATTCTGTCCATTTGATACCGGCGTCAATGGACCACACACATCTGTGTGAACGAGCTCAAGTGGCATGGTTGCTTTCCAATTCGCCTCCTTTCCGAAGCTATTTCTGTGTTGTTTACTGAGAACACAGCTTTCACACATCTCATTTGGGTGATGGATGCTTGGCAATCCTTTCACCATCTTCTTACTTCCCAGTTGCTTTAAACTTTCAAAATTGAGATGCCCATACCTGAGATGCCATAACCAGTCTTTGTCATTGATGATGGCTTTCAAACATCTTGGCGTATCATGATGGATTGCGAGAGGAAACATCTTGTTCTTCGTCATTTGGACTCGAGTAATCAGCTTTCCTCGTGCATCTGTAATGGTTAGTTGCATGTTTTGAAGGCTAATTTGATAGCCTTTTTCCAGGAGTTGCCCGAGACTTAGGATGTTTGTCTTCATGTCTGGAACATAATAAACATTGGAGATAAAAGCATGATCTCCATTTTTCTGCTTGATCATGACATCTCCTCTTCCTTGGACGGAGATTTTAGAGAGGTCGCCAAATGAAATTTCTCCTTGAACTTTCTCATCAAGTTCGGTGAACAAGTCTTTCCTGCCGGTCATATGATTGCTAGCTCCAGAATCAAGAAACCAAACATCTTGATTTTGATAAGTTGAGTTGTGTGCCATCAACATCAACGATTCTCCTTCAACTTGCTCTTTCTCTGCAAAATTAGAATTTTCATTTACTTCATTTGGCTTACCTCTGCACTCGTTGCTATAGTGGCCATATTTGTGGCAGTTATAGCATTGAACATTTCTCTTGTCAATGTTCGGACGACTGTTGTACCCGCCTCTTCTTCCTTGTCCTCTTCCTCTTGAGACATAATTCTGCTGTCCACGTCCTCCCCTATTTGTATCTCTTCCTCCTCTGCCTCTACCTCTGGTTTCTGCATTTCCAGAGCCTCTTCCACGGGATCCTCTACCTCGTTCTCTTCCTTGTTGTGAAGTCCCCCCTTGCTCGTATCTTTTTTCATTGAGGGAGAGCTTTGACTGAAGAGCTTGCTCCAACACTCTGTCATCACTTCTTCTACTGACTTTCTGCTCATGGGCTTGCAATGAACCCACTAGTTCTTCAACTGACATCGTCTCCAGATCTTTTGTTTCTTCCAGTGCCACAACTATGAAGTCAAATTTTGGATCTAATGATCGCAAAATTTTCTCTGAAATTCTCATGTCTACGAGAGTTTCTCCATTTCTTCTTAGCTGATTTGCAACGATCATAACTCGTGTATAGAATTCAGCAATGGATTCATTAGATTTCATTCATAAAGATTCGAACTCACCTCGTAGAGTTTGAAGACGGATTCTTTTTACTTTGTCAGCACCTTTGTAGGTCTTCTGAAGGGTGTCCCAGACTTCTTTTGATGACTTAGCAGATGCTATGATCTCGAACGTGGCTTCGTCTAATCCTTGATAGATTATGGACTTTGCTTTACAATCCCTCTTTCGATCTGCTTTGAGAGTTGTTGTCTGAGCTTCTGTCAAGGTTCCTTCAGCTTCTTTGGATGCGGGTTCTGTGTATCCATCTTCCACAATGTCCATCACATCTTGAGAGCCTAGTAGAGCTCTCATTTGTATGCACCAATTGTCATAGTTGTCTTTGGTGAGCTTCGGGATGATAACTTGCGCGTTTCCATTGGCCATCGAGACTTGAAGTGCTTAGAACACTGATCTGGAGTCTGAATTTGCAAAAACGGAGTGGAGGGTTGCGTCCGGAATGGTCCAAAACCTTGGAAACCAGTCTGAGTTTGTCGAAAAACGAGTTCGGAAACGTCCGAAACGGGCGGTCAAACTTCTTGGCAAAAGTCAACAGAGATAACTGAATATTCTTTTACCTGACGGAATATTCCAGCCGTTATAATGGCGTTAGTGACGTCAGGCTGACGGACCGGGTTGGCAATCCGGGTCGGATCTCCGGGTCGGATCGGGCGACTGGATGTCGGGTCGGATGTCGGGTCGGATCCTACAATTCGGGCGAGGAAGATGACTGGCGCGTGGCGGTGACGCGCCGGTGGGCAGGCTGCGCGTGGGAGGCGCGTGACAGCACTCTCCAACTTCAGGCGGCGCGTGCGGCCTCTCTGTAGCTTCGATTTGGGTGAAATTTTCACCGGTGCACTCCTTTCGACGAGTAGAACACTCTGGTGTACTCAAAATGCTATTTTGAGCACTTTGAATTCTGGGCAAGTTTGGTTTTTGCCTCTGTTCTTCGAAATTCTGGCTCTCCTGGGCTCTAATACCACTGTTGGTGGAATGGCAATTGTTGAGGTCACTTGTGGTGCACCTCTGTAAGAAATTCGAACACTCAAACGAAGGAGAAGCTTTAAAATTTTATTTCACTCTAAATATTTCTTACACCACTCCACTTGCTTACAATCACAATCTGAGTCCCTTTATATAGGGAAATGAGATGAGAAACAAACAAAGAAAATAAATGCAGAAGCAACTAGTTCGCAGTTGGAAGATGGGAGATGGCAGTTGGGGAGTTGACAGAGGAGATCGGTGGCAGCAAGGAGTCAACAATGGTGGCTTCTGGAATTTCGGTGGAAAGCTGCTGGAGGCTGCTGGAGGCTGGCTGACTAGAGGCAAGTTCACATTTCAACAGTTGGTACATAATGTCTATTCTTGTAATTTGCTTCTCATTTTGTACAGAAAACTAGGTTGGGAATCAATACCTGGAGAGAGTAATTTAGATGTAATGTTAAGGGGAGAAGTGTTCATAGCTTTGGCTACTTTTGGCCATGACAAACTCGCAGAGAAGCAATGCAGCGCTTTCAGGTTTTGTTGAATGATAAAAACACTCCACTTCTTTCTGCTGATATGAGAAAGGTAACTTTTAAGTCTAAAAGTGTCGATACCGTTTCCTTGTACCTTTGAACACTTATAGATATGATATGCAAAAGCTCTAATTTCTTCGCAGGCTGCCTACATTTCTGTAATGAGAAATTCTAGCACCACAAACAGAAATGGCTTCGAGTCTCTGCTGAAGTTCTATAGAGAAGTTGATGCAATGCAAGAGACAACGGATTTTGCGTAAGATTTATATATACTATTATTTTAACTAGAATGAATTTATGATTCCATTTATTAGTTATATGTTTTGACATGATACAGAATCTCTTGCATCGTCTCCTGATCCGGATATAGTTCTAGAGGTTCTGAACTTTTTGTTGTCTGATGAGGTACCTCTCTGTATTCAACAATCTATATTAAGTGACAGCTTGAATTTTCTTGTTATGATTACAGTTACCGAGTTCATGATCTCAATATTGATTAAGGTTCGAGATCAAGATATCATTTATGGACTTGTAGGATTAAGCTTAGAGAGCCATGAAACAGCATAGAGATGGTCGAAGGTATGTAGCTTCTCCTTTGTCAATATCATATATTCGCTGCCTCTCAGAAATATATGTATTTGGTGGTAATTGAATGCAGGAGAATTGGGACCAAATCTTTAAAAAATATGGTTCAGGGATGCTTCTTCATTATTTCGTAAGGGAAATTGTCACACCAGTAAGTAATTTAATCGAGCAAGTCTGTATTGATGAATTCAACTAGATTTGACATTATGAGTTAGCTGATTCAATGACATTCATTTGGGCAGTTAAGCAGCAATGAGAAAGCTGAAGAAGTGGAAGCTTTTTTTGGCAGTCATGTGAATCCTGCAGTCGACAAGATTCTGAAGCAAAGCATCGAAAGAATCCAAATCAAGGCAAGGTGGATTCAAAGCATCAAGCAAGAACAATCCCTTCCAGACCTCGTCAACCAATTACTTCACAAGGAATAATTAATAATACTTCATAATACAATTTCCATGTTAAATGTACATTTTCTATTATGGTATTGTCTGTTTTGGATAATTCTTTCAGGTGAAAAAAAGCACGTAAAAGTTTGCACAACCAATAATACTTGAAGTTGCTATTGGTTAATTTATCAGCTGTAGTAGATAAAAGGAATTCAGCAATTGACAATAGAAGGTGAGACTGAGAGCTTCATATACATTAGTTAGTCAGATAACAGTTTGGTGTCTAGGGGGCGGGGCCCAAAAATCGGAAATATCCTCAAATATCGAGAGTATTTGAAGATATTTAAGGATGTTTTTTATATCGGCACTCCTGAAAGCCATGGAAAATATCTCGGAAAATTTTCTGATATTTGACGTTAAAATATTCAATGTTTCACCTCAAGTGAAAAAGACAATTGATTATGCAACAATTGTATTAAATAAACTACTTATTAAAGCTCTACTTAGGCCTGTACGGCCACATATATTTGTGCTAAATGAACCTAAATCGGTCATCGAAGCCTGGTTTAATTGCCGACAACAACTCAATCACTGCCATTCGAAGTAGAACGCAGAGAAAGCCAAGTTTTCAAGTACGTCATTGTGAATCTGAAGAATATTGTTTTGATTTTGTTTTTGTTGTCAACCTCACTTGATCTCTCTCTCTCTCTCTGATTCTTTGATTTCTGTGTGTGAGAGAGAGTTCTAATGTTCTTTGCGTGACGAATTGTGTCTCATCGGCGTCGATCTAGCGAGGTCAAGTCAACTCACTTAACGGAAATCCTAACAGTAAGGGGTAAATCTTCGAATAATTTGGTTTTCAGGGGGAAAACCTGTCATTTTTAAAACTAGAGAGTGCAAAGTTACGAATATGGCAAACCTCAGGGAAAAATAATAATATCCTTTTTTTTTAACCCTCAAATCTCAACGTATACACTATGCAATGACTCCATACCATTGTAAACAAGCAACAGCCAACAGGTCCCGATTTGATTTTATTATTGTTATTATTATTATTATTATATAATTCTTTATTTCTCATAACTTAAAAAAAGGTTCGTAAAATTATATAAATAACAAATAAACATCAAAACTTATCATAAAATCACTTTAATCTTCAAAAGAAAAATTATTGAGGGATGGAGGAGATAAACCTGTTTTTTGTGAGGAAGAGGAACAGACCTGTACAAGGAAAGGAGAGGAAATGAGGAGGGACATATGACCCCTGAAAGTTGGGTGTTCTGCACAAACCATTTCCATTTCAGCTCTTTTAACATCAAAAACTCATCAATTAAGCTCAAATATCTTATTTATAGTGAATAACCTACAAAAAGCTCACAAAACACATTATATACAAAAATGCGATCGAAAACGAGTACAAACAATAGGAACTGAGGATCTCAAATAGGTGTAAATATGGTCCGATCACAAAGCAAAATGAGTTCTATAAGAGAGATGTTTTTTGGGTAAAGACTACTTATATTAAAAAATTGCAGACATAAAACTGGATAAGCATTTTATTTACCTTGATCAGATATCTAAGCAATTATGGACTGATTGGAATCTTTTGGGGTGTGGTTCATCTTCCTTCTCACCGATACATTAAACGGACTCCACACTTCTCCACCTTAACATCTTCTATGGGATCATCATTTTCCTCAAGAGAGAACTTGAAAACGACCTCAGTATCATAATATAATGATTCACAAGGATAAAGTGTTAAATCCAATCCCACGAACACATGGGTCGACTGATTAAAATAAACATCCCCCAAATCAAACACTCCACTAACAACATTGGAGTCGTTCCCATCTTTAGATTCGAGGAAACAATCACAGCGTATGCTAAAATCTTCTTTATAACCGTGAGCATCTGGATGGTTTTCAAATGCCACAACAGCACACAAAGCAAAACCAACAAAGTTATGATTGAACCAATCTGGTCGCAGCTCCGCATGTATGACTGATCCCGTACACTGAATGTCAAACCACTTTGGAATCTCATTTTCGGGATAAAATAGATAAGCACTTGATTCTGGGAGAGTTTCAACATCCTATATCATGAATATAATTATTTTATAAAATTGTTAATTTTGACATAAAATTATTTTTCACAAAAGAGAAAGAAAGAACTTCATATTAGAATGGAGGGAGTGAAACTGACCTTGTCAATATAGTGTTTAATCACTGAAGTTGCTAGACTCTGTATTTTCGAAAGAGCATCTGTCATAATACATTCGAGTAAACTTCTATCCAATTTGAAACAATTATTCAACGTAACTCTGATGCTTCCATAATTGCTTAGCAAAGCATTGCTCCCTCGAAATGCAAAACACGATAACCCTTCTAGTGATGAGCAATTGGATGCATCTATAGATATCAAAGGAAGCTCTGGTAAAACTTTAAGCCTCTTGCAATTGCTTATGTCAAGGGTTTCTAGGTTAGACAGGTTTATAATGCTTGATGGTATGCTTTCAAAATTGTTTCCGATCAAACTTAATCTTTCTAGCGAGGATAAGCAACTGAAGAGATTATCTGGCACCTCTGTGATATCGCAGTTTTCTAGTTGCAAAACTGTCAGATTGTGCGGTAAAAGAGGTAATATGCATCCAGTTGTATCCTGACCCATTATTCTCCCAAAGCTTAAATATTCAAGATTCTCCAAACAGTTTATAGATGACGGCAGTTCTCTTACAACAGTTCCCGTAGTTACGAGGTACTTCAAGGAGTTTAAAGTTCCTATATCGTCAGGAAACTTATCAAGTTTTGAGCAACCTATCAGATTAAGATCTTCAAGAGATTTCCATTTACAAACGCTGGTTGGAAGACACTTAAGCTTAGAACAATGGTAAAGATTCAAATCAACCAATCTGCTCAGAACCTCGATGGAAGAGGGAAGTTCTTCTATTGGGGTTTCACATGACCATAATCTTTGTAAACTGTGTGGGAGTTGTGGAAGTATCGTGAGTTTTAAGCAGTAAGATAAACTAAGATGTGTAAGAGATTTCAAGTCACTACAATCTGGAATTGCCAACAAACTCTCACAAGAACTTAAATCCAATCTCTCAAGATTTTGGGCCTTCGAGAGGTCCGGCAAACTTGTTAGCTGCTTAGAACTTTTGAGGTCAATTTTTTTTAAATTAGCAAGTTGCTGCAAGTTAAAAAAGAAATCAGCACATGATGCTATCTCTTGATATCTATATTACAATAAAAAGATCAGCAAGTAAAGATCAAAATATACCTGAACACCACTCCATAAATTTTCAACCTTGCTTCCAGGCATTGCTAGTTCCACGAGTTTCTCCGGTTGAATATTTGACTGTAACGATTTCAACGGGCATCCTTCCCAATGAAGATATCTTAACTCAGTGAAAATATATTCGAGGCCTTGAGAAACATGCACCTTATTACTCTCCTCCCAGTGCAAAATAGATGAGGAATACAAATTCAAGAATCTCAGATTATGCATCCTTGACAGAGCAAAAGGCTGTAAGTCTATATCTCTTATTTTTGACATATCCAAAGAGATACCTTCAATTTTTCCAGTCCCCTAAATTACCAAGAGATAAGTTAGTATTTATTGCATTCCAAAGGTATGTTTAAGGAAACTATTAAATTTAAACTAATAAAATAATGAATCTAGATCCTCTCCTCAATTTGATGACATAATTTATTTTCACTAGCAAATCAATAGTCTAGCTTATTTCTATTAATTTTTATTCCATTACTCTACTAAAAGATATAATCAATCAAGATCATTGATTTAGGTGAGGACAATGTAAGGTGAAGAGGGATCCAAATCGCTAAAAGAATAATGAAAAAACTAATTTCAATACATCATCCTATATTTACATCACCCTATAATTACTATTTTTTTTTTTCTTTTTTTCTTTTTGAAAATCCAACCATCCAAATTCAATTAAAATTTAAAAAGGATACAAGATGATGATAAATAAATTTAAATTAAAAAAGAAAAGAAAAGTAAATTAAAATTAAAAACCTAAAAGTCAAAAAACTAAAAAGTAATGGTTGGTGGAACTTCGACGCCACGAAACACAGATCTCAAACTAAGAAGATTTTGGGGCTCCGTGTTTTCTCAGGAGGCCCATGTGCATCGGACTTGAAATATAAAAATGAAAAAACGTTTAAGTGACGGATTTTCATAGATTTTCATGGATTTTTATAGACTTTTATAAATCCACATGGACTTTTATAGATTTGTTTAGACATCTATCTCAGACATTTATGAATTTGTTTAGACATCTATCTCAAACTTTTATGGATTTGTTTAGACATCCATGGATTTTCATGGATTTGTTATCTCTGACTTATCAATAGTAAGCTAATTATAGCTAATTATCAAAAAAAACCTTTGAAGTTAGAATGAGCAAAATTTGATACACCAGTTACTCAAATAAAATTTGACGTGTAATGTATTTTTTATTTTGTCAATAGAACTTTAAATATATATATATATATATATATATATATATATATATTGAAATAAAACTTATAAAAAATATACCAATCACACACACATATATATTAAAAAAAGAAAAGAAAAAAGGAGCGAAATTAATTATGTAAAAACCGCACTCCTCGTTCAAACTTATAAAAAATATACCAATCACACTCCTCTCAATTTCTCTCTTTTTATTTTAACTTTCTCTCATTTAAAAGCTAATTTCGCTCACAAATTTGATTTGATTTCTCTTTCTTGTTCTCTACACGGAAATTTGATCGTATAGTTTGAATAAGGTCAAAACAAGTTAAAATATAAATGTAATTTTATACGATCAAATATGAATTACATTTTAATATACGATTTAATAGTTAAAATATTACATTTTAGTTACATCAGTATGCACTGATCAGAACGGAACCGTATATATAAATTTTTTATTATTATTTTATCTTATGTACACGCCCTATTTTTGATTTTTTTGTTCATGCAATATTTGTTTTCTTGTTGATGTTTTTAAAACATTTTGATAAATTTCTTACAAATTGCACGGTAGTGTATATATATTGAGAGAGAACATTTTGATACTGTTGATTCAAATACGATAATCGATGAATTTTAAACCGAGTCCTATCAGGGTACCACTTAAATACAATACTAGTTATACACTTGTATTGTAGGTTATACTTTTTTATATTAATCTTGTTATCTATTTTCAAAATATATGTTTTTTTTATAGCATATATATTTTTAAAGATAAGGCTCACGTCCCCCATCAGGTGTAACCCCTTTTATATTGCTAAAACTATTTTCATTACCGAACTTATTTAAAATCATTTTGATTAAGTATTTTTAAGTTTAGCCCTCCTAATTGAAATTCCTAGCTACGCCATTGAATTGCTCATCACCTCACTTATTGTATCCCAAATAAGGACGTAACTGGGATTAAACATTATGGTGGGCTAGAATAATTTTTTTTTTTTTTAAATAAAGATTTACCTAGTCAATAAGACATATATAGTGATCGAACCACTTCAATACCGGATTTAAGCCCCCCAATTCCTTGTCCTTTGATCATTTCCCGGGTAAAATCCGGAATTTAATGCTTAACTTGTAGTAATTTCAGGTATTTAGATGATTGTATCCTATTGGAGCTTAAGATGTGGATTTGAAGCTAAAATTTGAGCAAAAGTGGAGTTTTAGAGAATTTGACCAGTAGGTATGGCGAGTAACCAAGGTGACTTACCTCCGTCACCTCATCAAGTCGCTACAAATTTCCAGGGTGCAAGGCTACCTCCCACGGCTACTTACCCCAGTCACCTCGCCAAGTCGCCACATCTCCTTGCCTCAGCCGATCCACAATTCGAGTGCTTGTGGCGACTTCTCATGGCGACTTCCAAAGTCGCCACAGTAACTCACCTCACAGCAAATCAGGGGCAAAACGGTCTTTTCCCCCCATTTCGTGCCCTACCTATTTAATTGCATCTTCTGCTCATCCTCAGGAGGAGACATCAGACCCAAAAATCCTCTCATCTTCCATCATCTTCAACCTTACAAAAATCACCCAAGTTCCCACCTTTCTTCACCATTTTCATCATCTTTTCACATTTTCTCCTTCCCCACCACCACTCCATCCATCTTTGGAGGTTTTGCAAGCAAGAGGGAGCTCTCAAGACAATGGGTTTTCTCTACTCTTTTGTTCTCTCTTTCATTTCTCCATTAATGTGTACTTAATCATTTAGCTAGGGGATTAATGTAATCGTATTTGACCACTTTATGAACTAATTAGTCTATTTCTTAATTCAATTCAATTTTAGTCTCTTTTACTTGATTAATTTGAGTTTGTCTACTACTCATATTATTTTGTGACCGCAATTGATGTGGGTGTGTAGTGTAGACTATCTATGAAATTGGGTTTTGGTGTGAAAGACCTTTCCACCTTAATACCAATTATGAGTTTGGTAATTGAGAAAGATAATATGTGCATGACCATGCCATGTTGTTTTGGCTTAGAGTTTATACAATTAATGGGTGATGACCATTGCTCGGCACATGACCTTGTGGGAGCAATGGGAAGAACCTAGCTCTTAATGATAAACAAGCCCTAAAATTGGATTTGAAGTGCTTAATGAGACTAAGTAAGGACATTGAGTGGTCTAAGAAGGTTATATTAATTCCCTAGTGATTTCTCCCACATATCCATATGTTGTGTGTTGCTTGTTGTGTTTAACTTAGTTTTTTTGTTGCAAGATTGCATTTTTATTGTTCAAGTTTGCATCTTTAGGTTAAAGTTTACATTTTTAGCTTACAAGTTTACATTTTAAGTATTTTCAAGAAACCAAATCACTTTTCCAACTCAAAAGCATTATGCAATTTAATTTTACGCACTTAGATTAGTTTTAATTTTTCCCTATACTAAGTAGTTTTAACTAGTTGAATCACCGATCCCAGTGAACGAACTTAATTTTAATTGAGAGTAATTTTTACTACATCATATAGCAAGGCTTACCCTATAAATGTATATATATTCTAAATAAATACATTAACAAATTAATTAAAAAAAAATAAGGTCAAAACAAGTTATAAAATTTTTGTATAGAGAACAAGAAAGAGAACAATTTAAAATGTGATTTGATCGTAAATTTTACATTTTAATAGTTAAAATATGAACAAGTTAAACAGGAAAAAAATAAGGTCAAAACAAGTTATGAAATTTGAATTTGATTTAAAAGTAAAAATATAATTATAAGACAATTACAAAATTAATATTGTTTGATAGTATAGTTTATGAGTAATTTAATTGAGATATAGATTCATTATAGTGATATACTCAATATTTACCCACATTTTTTTTTTTTTTTTGGAGAGAGAGAGTAAAGTCCATCAAAATCTCTGGGTAGAAGGCTGGATATGTTATGACATTTGATATTTATATCTCTCACCATCAAGTCCACCAAAATCCACCAAAATCCATGACCTAAGAAAATCCTTTAAAATCTAGTCCTAATTGAATACACCTGGATTCTTATAGACATTTTTAAAGTCTCAAATATTCAATACACCTAGATTTGAAAGGATTCTTTAAAAGTCCATAGAAATCCTAATTGAATACCACTGGATTCATATAGACTCTTTTAAAGTCTTTAAATGTTCTAATTGAATACACCAGGATTTATAATGTCTTTAAATGTCCTCAAGAATCCTAATTGAATACACCCCCCTAAGATCACAATAAGCACATATTAGTATTTATATGCAAATACATCAAAAAAAAAAAAATACTGAATTGATTAAACCCCAACATTCCAAAATATGGATTTTTTTTTGTTTGTTTGAAAAAATTACACAACCACACTGTTCTATGTGAGCTAATGCATGATGACTAATATGAGAATGATACTGAATCTTACCGTATTTTTTGTGAATACATGGTATATATCTTCGTGATGCCATAATCGGCTGCGCTTGCCAGGATCTTCAGATTTTTCTTTAACAATTCTTCTACCCATTGCTTGCAACAAATCATGCATTGTTAACTTGTCATTTGACACAGTGATCAGAGATTTATCCTTGAGAATACTTATTCCAACCTCAGCGGAGAAGCCACTAGCCTCTAGAAAACGTTTTGCAAGATTAACGTCCCACCCTTTAATGAAAAATGCAATATCTAAAAATATGTTTTGCTCATTATAATCTAATCCATCATAACTTATTTTCAGCACCTTATGTATATCTATATCAAGATCGTTTTCTAGTTTTTTGATTGCACTTTCCCAGACTTGTTTTTTCTTGCCATACAAAGAGGAACCCAAAACTTGAAGAGCTAATGGAAGCCCTCCGGCATACTTAACTAACTGTTTTGACAGCTTCCCGTAATCTAACATGAGACTGTTTTTTCTGAAGGCATGCCAATGAAAAAGCCGAAGAGCATCGACAAATGATAATTCCTCAACTTTGTAAAATTTATTTACACTACAATTCTTAAGTACTTGCTTATCTCTCGAAGTTATAATAATTCGACTTTCCGAGTTAAGACAATTAAGACTTCCTATCAAAGATTCTATTTGCTTAAAATTAGTCACATCATCAAAAACAATCAAAAGCTTATAACGCGCAAGCCTTTTCCTTAGGAAGGTGGTGGGTACTATAGAGAAAGTACCAATATTTCCATTTTTATCACCAAATATATTTGACATAAGTTCTTGACGTAATTCATTTAACCCACCACGTTTTTCTGATGCTTCTCTAACATCGGGAACAAAATAAGAACCTTCAAATTTAGAAGACATTGTGTTCGATATTGCTCTTGCAAGAGTAGTCTTGCCTATACCACCAATACCCCAGATTCCTACAACGTGAGCATCCTTCCACTCATTCTCTAGCAACGATTCAAGTTCCTTAAACCTGGAATTAATTCCAATTTCATCATCATAATCAGTTGAGGAGACAGCATTGAGTCGCTTCAGAACATCTTGTACAATAGTTTCGATAAGATCAGACTCAGGCCTAACATATATGTTGAAAAACCAACCGTAAGTTGCCAAAAATAACAAAGATAAGAATGTCTTGTATATTTGAATGCAGTTTAAGCTACGTTTTACGTGGAAATAAGGGGTTTTGTCACTCTTTTAAATTGGTGTTTCATGAGTATCACCACTTTAATAATAAGTTTTAAAGGTACCAAATTAAGTGAACTTTCAAAAATGTCCTTACTTTAAATATATAATTTTTACTTTTCAAGTAATTTCCGAGACTTTTCAGGTGGTTTCCGAGATGTTTTGGTAATTTCTGAGATGTTTTGAAATACCATCTCAAAAAGGTGCTATATAATTTTTGAACCCTATGTTTTACTCATAATTTATCTAGGAAGGGGCAGAAAGCAAAAGTTTATACACGATGAAAGAGTAAGAAATTCTTAGAAAATTGCAAGAAACATTGAACACTTACTTAATGCCACGTGAATCGAAGCCAGATAGACCTGCAGCTTTCTTGAGAGCATCCTTCCACCTCTGCACTTTGTCTAAACTATCCTTAAACCGTTCTCCGTGCTTATCAAATGCATCTGCAAAACTTCCTTTCTGATACCTTACATCTGATGGATCTACCTCATAAAAAATTGGTATCACGATCTGTTTGTACTTTTCCATGCATTCAACGATCGTTACAAGTTCTTCAAGACACCAACTAGATGACGCATAGCCTTTTGAGAAGACAATGATCGAAATTTCTGACTCTTCAATTGCTTTCAAAAGAGATGGGGAAATTTCATCTCCACTATTAAGTTTGTAATCAATAAAAGTTTCAATTTTTTTCTCAAGCAGAGCTTTATGAAGATGGCTGGTGAAGTTTTGGCGGGTATCCTCACCTCTAAAACTCAAGAAAACATCATACTTTATTGATTGAGGAGTGATAGATGAAGAAGAAGAAGGCAATGCCATTACATCATACTTTTCCTTTTTCTTTTTTTGAACTGCATAGATTTTATTAGAAGGCAAACAAGCCAGAAACAGAGAGACAAGGAACAGCAATAACAAAGGCACCCAGCCAAGAACCAACCAAAAAACAAACAAACAGCCCAAGTAGGAGCCCAAAGCACCCACATCATACTTTATTGATTGAGGAGTGGTAGATGAAGAAGAAGAAGGCAATGCCATTATATTCGGATTGATGAGAAAGACTATTGAAATAATTGAAGAGGGTTGAATTCTATATATATAGTAGTCCATATACATAGAATTCAACCCTCTTCAATTATTTCAATAGTCTTTCTCATCAATCCTATGAAGCACGGACACGTGTGGGATACGCGTGGGACACATGTCTGACACGCAATTTCCCGTTGATTTTCCAATGAAATTGACTTTCCGATAAGGCACGGACACGCTTGGACATGGAAGGGACACGTCTGGGGCTGTGAACAATGTATCAAATCCAACCCAAAATACCCAAATCACATGCAAATCAAAGGCAAAAATGCAGGAACATGTCAAAAAGGGGAGAGAGAGAGAGACGGGAGAAGAGAGGGAGGGCGTGAGATAGATGGAGATTGAGGTTTAGAGAAAGAATGATTGTGAGACTGTGAGAGATAAAAGATGCAGAGGATATGACTTATGAGGTTGAGAGAATGGGTGCTGTACTGCTTTACTGTTGTACATATTTGTTACTGATGTTATCTTTATTGAATTTTCTATATATATATATATATACGGTCTCATTCCTATCAGTGCATTCTGATATAACTTTATCAGGATATTGAATGTGAGCCACTCATTTATAACAGTGATTTGACAAGTGTATACATACCAAGTCAAAGTATGTAAAACGAGTGGCTCACATTCAATATCTTTATATAATTCTATCAGTGCGCACTGATAGAATAATTTCCGTATATATATATATTAAAAATAAATATATATTATTTTAATTGACTTATCTAGCCGTGTCCATATCCTAGTTTTTTGAGATTTACCATATCCCCGTATCGTATTGTATCGTATCCCAGTGTCCGTATCCGTGCTTCATAGATATGGAGATAAAAAACGCGTTATCATGGGTCACGCTACCATACAAACCACAAAGTTGGTTTGCACGATATAAACCATGGAGCTGCCTGGCCTATTACCTTGAACCTTCCAAACATGGGTCACGCTACCAAACAAACCACAACGATACGAAACAATTTTTGAAGTATTAGAAGAAGAAGAAGAAGAAGAAGAAGAAGGAATATTCGAAATCAATGCCATTGATGATAATGAAAATGATCAGAGAGTGACTGTTGAGATGTGTTTTAGCTGATAAATGTTTTACAAATATTGCTCTGTTGTTAAAATCTTCATTGACCTTGACCTATAGTTGGCATGTTTCCTGGTGGATGCTAAAGCAGCTTCCTGGAAACTTCGTTCCAATTAAAATTAGTCTTTGGAGTTTACTTTTTTGTGGACCCTTTCACTTTGAAAACGGAGCACCACTTCTGAACAGAGCAAGAATTGTCTTGTGGACTGCTTTTGTTTACTTTTGAGACTTGTAATAATGTTTTGCATCTTTTTTTCTTAAGTCCAATTTCCTGGAAGAAGCAGCCCCTTGATTTGTTATTTTTTATATTAAGTGAATTGACAATACAGTATTATCTATTTAAAAGAGACCAAATTACCAAGAAAAGGTAGTAACATCCATAATAACAATTATAACGGCATGAGCCATAATAATTAATAACTAACAACTTTTTTATTTTTATTTTTGTTGACAATATCTATTAATTCGGGACCAGGTATTTTTTTTTTAAAGCTTTCGTCTTCGGTAGGACCATGTATTCATTTGCCCAAACCCCAAGCTCGTCCATCTACCCGTTGAGTTACACCCCTGTTGGCATAATAACTAACAATTACAACCTTTCAATTCACTAATAATGAGTATGAATAGAAACAAATTTGATATGAACCTCACCAAGAGTAGTGAGACCCGGAACCAATATATGGTAACGAAGGATCGTTTTCTAATTCAAGTTTATAAAAACAAAGAAAATAAAGGACCGTGACCCATTATCTATATGGAGATAAGAACCAACGGTATCAAGAAGGTTGTAGACACCACACTCAAGAACAAGAAAGAAGGTGAGTGATAAGTCAAGGTTTGAACGCCACAAGGTAGAACCTTGATAAGTTCATAGTTCAATGAAGAACCAAGAGAAAAAGTTCTCTCAAATAATATTTTATTCAAAGTCTAATCTCTTTCCAAAAAATACATCAATGTGTCCTTTAAATACTAAGAAAATATCTAAACCCTAGACGACAAAAGAAAAGGAAATAAACTACTCAGCAATTAATTGCCTTACAATTAGGAAAGTAAAAGAATAAAAACTAGCAACTAGTTGACTTTGTTTGGGAAACAAATCAACTATTTATTTGGGAAATAATTAAAAATAGGAAATATGCTAAAATTCGAAATCCTCCGACCCTAGCTTGTATCTCACACCATAATCAGCTCTTTATTAGGAAATATGCTGAAATTCGGACTCCTCAGCTCAAGTCTTCGCACAACAAACTAGATGGCTGAATTTGGGCCTGTTGTGATCTGTTACGGAGGACGAAGTCTTCATAACATCTGTAGAGCTCGTCTTGGGCTTTCCGAAAATATATTATAATAGACAATCCGACTTTAGATGCTCTCTGTAGAGGCCCACGAAGTTCAGCCCGGCGTACAGCTCTCGTACAGCTTAAGTTTTCGTGCAACAAGATAGATGGCCGAATTTGGGCCTGTTGTGATCTATTGCGGATGACGGAGTCTTCATAACATCTGTAGGGCTCGTCTTGGGCTTTTCGAAAACATATTATAATAGACAATCCAACTTCAGATGCACTCTGTAGAGGCCCACGAAGTTCAGCCCGGATTTGGTCTTCATGTGGACTGAACTTGGACTTCAGCAACTCAGAATCAGCCCCCATTAAATGCTTCTTTGATCCTCTTGCCCCTTGTAATTGGCCCAACTGGAACATGAAATGGATCCGTTGGTGAAGCTTCTTGATTCTCATCAAAATTGATGTATTTGGCATTCAAATTATCATTAAAATGCCAAAATTTAGATACATTTACTATCAAATTGGGATTAAAATTAATACCACCGCCCAATGTAGCTCAATGATACGTAAAAGTGTTCATTCAATTTGGTAATGTCTCAAATTCAAATCGTTGTCATTGCAAGTGGTATATAATTTTTTTTTATAAAAAAATTAAAAAAAAATTGGGGTTAAATTTGGTAAGATGTTGGCTAAGTGGCATACCACCCGCACTCATATATTGAAGTTGTTAGTTCAAATCATATCATCTTATTTAAATCATGAAGGAATTGTAAAAATAAAATAAAATAACAAATGGGAAGTAAATTTTGTAAATGGACAGCAGACGGCGGTTGAAATTAGGAGCAAATGACAAAAGAAAAGAAAAGCAAAGGAAGGCCTAAAGGAGAAGAATGTGACGATTCATATATAGGAAAACAGGAAGAGTGACGATATTTACACCCCTCAAAAACGGAATGTACATCCCAAATTTGTAAATCTTCAAAATTCCAACATTATCCTTAAACTAAATTATTAATATTTTAAGCAAAAGATATTATAACCCTTTTTTTTTTTTTTTTTTTTTTTTTTTTTTTACATTCTAAACTAAATTTAAAGAGGAATAAAATAAAAATTATTTTGTTTTGTAAAGGGAATAAAATAAAATTAATAAAGAAAAAACAAAAACTTGCATTGTATACTTGAGTCTCGAGAGGATGAAGAAGATAGATCTATAGTCGTGTATAATTTTATTTATGATTCCAACATGAATAGGACTGCCTCCTGCCCTGCACCATCTTAGATCTACAGCCTCCTCCATCAAAAGAGAGGAGAAAGCCAGTCTCATCCCAAATCTGGGTGTGGCTTCTCAATTTTTTTGTTTTTATATTTTTTTAATTATTTATGATTTATTTATTTATAATATAGTTTTTTTCAAAATTAAAAGTAAGGATATAATTGGTAATGTGTGAGGTGTGATTACAAGATATAAGCTTTTAAAAAAATTGAATGGGGTGTTTATACAAAAGGGGTGTACATACTGTTTTTTAGGGGTGTAAATATCACAACTCAAACAGGAAATGCTTGAAATAAAGGATTGTATATGTTATTCAGACTGAAATTTAATTAATAATAGTAAACGGTTACATATATTCAGTTTAGATGACTTGACTTAGCATTGCTGCTTTGAAAGCCAAAATGCAATGGGCAACGGTTGTATTTGATTGGGCCGTTCCACACCGCTATCATTGCAAAGCTTCACAACGCTGAGTATTACACAGCGTGAAGCAAATTTGATTCCACTTTGCTATTAAACTTCACAGATCTCAAATTTAACTTGCTTTTTAATTTCACAAAAATCAAGACTCGACTTTGCTTTTTCATTTTTGTTGACTTTGAAGTCTTCACCAATAATTCCAACATTATTATTATTATTTTTCTTTAAATTGCTGCTCCCTTTAAGCTTCTAAGCTATATTGCTTCGAATCTTCAGGAACCATTAATCTAATATTATATCAAGGAATTTATACATAAGAGATTTAATAATCAACATAAGAGATTTTCACCTTATATTCTTTTTAATTATTTTTATATTAAATTAATCACCATCATCAAGATGATTAAATCATATTATTTTTTTAATTAATTTTATATTAAATTAATCACCACGACCAAGCTGAAACTTTTAGTTTGTCAAAAAAAAAAAAAAAAAACCGAGACTTTGAGAAATGGAAAAGATTACAATATCAATTTAATAGGAAGATGAAGACCAATGTTAACAGTGTTTTATTATATTTTATATTTCATTTTTGTAATTATAGATAAAAATATCCATCTATTTAGCATCAAAGTTAACGGAGTTTGATGGAATGACTATTAGTGTCACAAAGTTCATCAACAATAGCCATTTTAGAACAACTTTTTAATCTAGTGACCATTTTGATAGTGTATCATCAATTCAATGAATACCGGAGTAATTATCCTTAAGATTTTCATCCTCTAATATTGTTGGCATGCAGAAGTTTCTTCCACAGGAAAATTGGCCCATCCTTTTCAGATACTTCTCTAGCATTCCCACTTTCAGCTAGACTTGGCACGGTTCCGGTTCGAACCGTCGGAACCGGAACCGAAACCGAAACCGAAAAAACTGAAACCGAAATCGGATTTACGGTTTCGGTTGAAGAACCGGAACCTGAATCGGAGGAGGGCGGTTCCGATTCCGGTTCAATGGTTTGTTCAAACCGTCGATTCGACCAATTTTTTTTTTTTTTTCCTATAAATACCACCCACACCCCATTAGTCAATTATTCTTATAAGTTCTAAGTTCCTAATTCTCTCCCAAATTTATTTTTAAATGGCAAGTGGAAGTGGAAGTGGAAGTGGAAGGGGTCACGGCCGTGACAGTCCTAGGCATTCGATTTCGATGAAAGGTAAGGGTGCTATGATCAATAATCTCGATCATAACAACCCCACCTATCACGAATATCTGCAACGTCAGGCCTATGCCGAAGACCTTGGCCTAAATTGTCCTAATCCCCCTCTTATAATTTCTGAACCCGATCCCAATGACACCACCCCCAATTTGACAAGCCAGTCAGAAAATATGCCTGATTTTGATACATCGGAAGTGGATCTAGAAAGGGAGGAAGATCTGATACACAAGCAGAGAAAATCTGATATCTTCGTCAAACATATGAAGAAAGTTAGGAATGAAGATGGAAGCTTTGCAGTAGCTTGCAATTACTGCAACAAAGTATATAAATGGAGCAAATCCAGAGGATATGGCACTTATCGGAAGCATATTGAAACCAAACATCCAGAAGCAGAGACCAGAACGAGGTCACAATCACAAATTCTCAGGTATGCTACTCTTAACCAACAATTATTTCGTTATAATGATGAACAAAATAGAGAAGAATTAGCTAGAATGGTAGCAGTAGAACATTTATCATTCAGTTTTAGTGAAAGGGCACAACAAGAAAAGTGACATGTAGTGACATATTTTCTAGTGACAAATTTTAAATTCATCACTGTATATATTATTTAGTGACAAATTCTATTATTTGTCAATAATGTTTTTGAGCAATCTCTCTCTGAAATTATCCGCCAAAAACACTGGTTCATTTGAGACTTTTTAAAAATAATTTGTCACTATTAATTAAAAATACAATAATTTGTGACAATTATTATAGTTAATCATAAAATTAACTCATAGAAATATATCACTAACAAAAACAAAGTATCCTACTTTTTTTTTTTTGTCACAAAACACCTGTCTGTTTCTTCTCTTATTCTAAGAATCCTAAACTCTATCAAAGATCATCTAAAATTGTAATTCCAAAAGCACATGGTTGTTTCATTGAAATTTTATGTCCATAAAAACCTTAAAAATCCTCAATTCTCTACCGATTTGCTCCACAAAAATTCTTCTACAACTCTTTTTTTGGCACACGCTTGCAGTCTCGGATGATCTCTCGGCTCCTTTCTCAAATAATTAATTACGGCAACAATGATCTCTTTTGGGCTTCCTCCCAATGAATCTAAACCAGTAGCTTCCGTAAAAAAATTGTGGGTTTTCTTAGGATTTTATATTGGTAAGTGATTGGATGATAATTGTACCTAATTGAGGTCCCCATTTCCTAGCTTTGTTCTTGTTTTCGAGCACATTTTTGTATATGATGTGTTTCGGGAGCCTTGTGTAGGTATATATTCCCTACAATGGTCTTTGAGCTTAAAGTCAAGATTGGGAGGCAAAATCGAGCAAACAATGAGAATTGGAAGCCATTCAGAGTTGTCGCGGCCTCGCCTTTGACCCAAACTGTGGCGTGATTCATGGTCAACCGCGGTAAGCAAAATTAGAAGCTCCGTGGTGGATTCGCCATTGAGCTAGAACGCGACATTGAGACCGCGACATTGGTCAACTCTGATTTCCAAAGCTTAGGGGCTGATACTATATAGGCGTGTGCTGAATGATCAAGTTGCGAAGGCCATAACTTCCTCCTCAGATTGAACCACAATAGGATCCACATATATATGGAAAGCTCCGGAAGTCTAGTTTCTAGAACATTTAACGGATTGTGATTCCGGGCTTTTTAGAGAGAGTTTTGCCTATTTGAGTGATTGGTGCGCGAAGCTGAAAATTCCACCAGTGTTCATGGCGAGTAAACATGGCGACTTATCTCAGTCACCTCAACAAGTCGCCATAAATTTCCAGTGCGCGTGGTGACTTTCTATGGCGACCAATCAAGTTGCCATACCATCTCGCCACGAAGCCTGGAAATGCCAAAATTGCCCTTTTTAAGCCCAAATCGTCCCCAAACTTACCCTAACTATAAATACACCTCTTTGCCTCATCTTTCAGAAGAGACCCACAAAATTCTTCACCTCTCTTCACTCCATCTTCATCTTCTTCCCTAAATCAAGAGAGAGAGAGGCTTTCAAAGCTCCCATGGAGGTTTTCCTCCATGGGAAGCTCACCACCACCATTTTCTACCCATCATCCACCATATTTGGAGTAGATTGCAAGGAGAATGGAGAGGTCTTTGGACCAATTTCGAGCTAGCAAGCATGGAGAACTTGGAGAAGGTCATCTTCAAGGGTTGTCTCTTTCAAACTCTTTTCTTTGTATTTCTTGTTTTCTAAATGTGTAATCCCCACTTGGGAAATATTGTAAACCTATATTTGTGCTCATTTATGTTATGATTGTTCTCAAATCCATTTGGGTTTTGATTTGTTCTTGTTAATATTGCATAATCTTTTATCTTGATATGCATGTGTGTGGAGATTGAAAATTGATGTGTGTTCATGGATGGGATTAGGAGTAGATTAACTTAATATGTAGGAGTAATTGTAATCAAATATCCCATTTATGTGTGTATGTCTTTAGAAGGTTGAAATACCATGTTTTGATGGGTTTGAGTGTATATGGGTTAGGATTATACCTCCATGGATGACCTTCCGGGTATAATCTTGACTACTTAGCTCTAAGAGAATAGATGAAACTTGTTTTATGCATGACCGTGCTAGAGTAGGTTTTGGCTCTATGTTCATGAGCTTAATGGGTCTTTGACCTTAATACACATGCTTTTCCATGACCTTTGGGAAGCTAGAATAGATTTTGGTTTCCTTAATCAACGAATGATTCGTAATAATAGATGATTTGATTTCGGTACTCCTTAATCGTGAGAACGAGCCCTTAACTTGAATTGGATGAACTTAATGCCTAACAATCAACTAGGTGTGCACTTGTGTTTGGTGAACTAATAAGTACCTTGTATGACCACAATCTTACATCTCTCCAAGCCACCATTTTATTATTTATCTCTTTAAACACCATTCTCACCCCCTCCATATTCTTTTTGTTTTCATTTGCATTATTTACCTTACATTTCCACACACACCACACCGCAATATGCATACACCTCACACACACCACTCTTATCACATTCGCATTCTATTTATATGCTTTCAATAAACTCTAAAACTCGAAACGGTTGACGGATGACACCTCCCTGTGGACGATACCCTTGCTTGTTGCTATACTAGTCTCTAGTCACTTGCAGTAACAAGGTGAACTTAAAATATAAATATTTTGACATGCAAAACGACAGCCCTGTCAGTAAGGTTTTCCTAACTTTCAATCTCTCTAGTCATGTATTGAATTAGCTTGCGTTTTATATTGCAAAACTCACACTTTGCGATTACACACTTGCAATTTCAAAGAAAAAAACCCTAATTTTGAATGGTTGTGCTGATAATTTCGCCACAATCACATAACCAGGGGTATTTACGTCAACTCGACCCATATTAAACCCTCACAAACCCATTCGCTCGATCCCTTACTTGCTAATTGCTATAGTCGCTATCACAAGCAGTTTTTCTCACTTTCACAAATGTTCCCACCAAAAGACAGTGGCGTCGATTTCTTCTCACTTTCCCGATTCTTTGAAGAAGCATCTCATGCCAAGCCTCTTATGCCGTCCTCATCCGCTTCTTCCGTCAATGGAAAATGTCAGTGATCACTGTCAAAACTTAATTTGTTTTAATCATTTTCATTTAAGTAGTTTCTCTTTATTTGTTTCCATCTCTTCATTTCGTATCTGAATGTGAAGTTTTGTGTTTGTTTGTTGAAATGTCAATGTTTGAGTTGTGCTGAATTGCTAGAATTAGTTTTTGCCTAACTTATTAGATTTGGGAAGAGTAGTATACATTTTTTTTACTTAAATTGGCGATGTTGTTTGGCAATAAAGAGATTTTTTTTTTTTTTTTGTGTTTTTTTTAATTAATTAATTAATTTTTATTTTTTGTGTTCTTGAATGAATAACTTGCAACAGTTGGAATTATTGCCAAACAATAACCGCCCCTGTTAGGATAGCTTAAAATTGTCTAATGCAGAATATTATTGAAAGAAACAAACCACATTATTATTATGAGATACACAAAATTTTGATGGCATTCAATACAACAAAGTAGGAACCTGTCCAAGGTAGAAACATTTTTTAAATGATTGAGAAATAAGTCAGTAGTCGCAACCAGTAACTTATTAATTACATTCGGACTCAGAGTTTTGCTTTCTATAACTTGAACATAATAAAATTTGTATTTATTAAATCTCTATTTTAATCCAACTATTATAAAATTTGTGTGGAATTTAATGTGAAATCTAAACCACACCATTTTATCTAGACTTAACACAAGAAGGATTACAAAGGAAAAAGGGCGAACCAGAACCAGAGGCAGCTAAACGATACCTGAGTTGTTGCGAGTTGTTGCTCCCTATTCCTTTGTTAAACAGTTTTTAGAGTGTATATTTGTTGGGGTATTTTGTGTATTTTTTTTTTTTCCTGCAATGAAGTTAATCTAACCTTATTTCTTTATCTTTGATTTACTTCTTATTGTTTACACAATTTAAACATGTTAATATGAATAATTATTTTGTTACTTATATATATGTTTTTCTTTTTTCAGAGACAAATGGGTGAGCTTGTTTCAAATATCAAGATACGGAGGGAATGAAAACCTCAATCTGGAGCTTCTTACTTTATATTTTTTTTTTTCCAATTCATTTGATAGTTTGTGTTTATAGCTTAGGACATTTGCTAATTTCACTCATGATTAGATTGATAATTCTCTATTGAGTTTCATTGTTCTTTTTTATTTTTTTTATTGCCAAATTTTCGAATGTGTAATCATACTATTTGTATAGATGTGATATATATATATATATATATATACACATTTGTATTCAATAGATGTGTTTACTCTTTTTTTTTTTTTTGATGGAAAGGGCACCTGGAAAACCAGTTCCAGGGCAAGAACATGACCAGCATGTTTACAATCACAACTGGGACTCCACATAATAAGACACACGAGCACAACCCAGATGAGAGTCCCACAACCGGGAGAAAAACCCACACACAAAGGTGGAATAACAACAAGGAAACCAAACGGTTTCACCAACCAAACTGAACAAACACAAAACCCAAACAATTGGACTACAGGCGATCAGGAGGAGGTACACCCAGGCCGCCGGAGAAGACCCACCAGGACGCCGCCGGCAAGGGAGCGACGACGCCGGAGATGCCGATCGAAACCTCGCGCCACCTGACCAAGCAAACCCCCACCAAGGACCGTAGTCTTCCGCCGAAAGCATCGAAAAAAAAAACGAAACACCTCACAAAGAGGACTAAAGCAACCGACTGAGCCCATCACCGATCAGAGGAGGAAGACTTCCGTGGCTACCAGCGAGTGCTCCTGCGGAGAGGACCTGGCCGCACGAACAACAGGGCCGCCGTCGCAGTGCACACCGAAGAGACCAAGCAAACCCCCACCAAGGACCATAGTCTTCCGTCGAAAGCATCGAAAAAAAAACGAAACACCTCACATAGAGGACTAAAGCAACCAACTGAGCCCATCACCGATCAGAGGAGGAAGACTTCTGTGGCTGCCGGCGAGTGCTCCGACGGAGAGGACCTGGCCGCACGAACAACAGGGCCACTGTCGCAGTGCACACCGAAGAGACACTCTAGATCTGGCCGGATCCGAGCGGATCGACCGATCTAACCGCTGTCGGCGTCGGCTGGAGGAAAAGGACCCGTGCGGTGGCGCGAGAGGGTCGGCCAGACGAAACTAGGGCCATCGTAGCAGCCAACGGAGGCGCCGATCGGACCAGGAAGACTCAGCAAAGGAAGGAGATCGCCCGGAGGGACGACATCGCCGCCGGCTCCCGCTGCCACAGCAAGAAACCGACGGCGGACTGAGGATGGGCAGCGGACTGATATATTAGACTTAACGTTGCTGCTTTGAAAGCCAGAACGCAATGGGCAGTGGTTGTCTTTGATTGGGCCGTTCCACATCGCTATCATAGCAAAGCTTCACAATGCTGTGTATTACACAGCGTGAAGCAATTTGATTCTACTTTGCTATTAAACTTCACATATATCAAATTTAATTTATTTTTTAATTTCACAAAAATCAAGACTCGACTTTGCTTTTTCATTTTTGTTGACTTTGAAGTCTTCATCAATAATTCCAACATTATTATTATTATTTTTCTTTAAATTGCTGCTTCCTTTAAGCTTCTAAGCTATTGCTTTGAATCTTCAGGAACCATTAATCTAATATTATATCAAGGAATTTATACATAAGAGATTTAATAATCAACATAAGAGATTTTCACCTTATATTCTTTTTTTAATTAATTTTATATTAAATTAATCACCACCATAAAGATGATCACATCATATTATTTTTTTAATTAATTTTATATTAAATTAATCACCACGACCAAGCTGAAAATTTGAGTTTGTCAAAAAAAAAAAAAAAAAAAAAAAAAAAAAATTGAGACTTTGAGAAATGGAAAAAGTCACAATATCAATTTAATGGGAAGATGAAGACCAATGTTTACAGTGTTGTATTATATTTTATATTTTATTTTTGCAATTATAAGTTACTAAAATATCCATCTATTTAGCAGCAAAGTTAACGGAGTTTGATGGAATGACTATTAGTGTCACAAAGTTCGTCAACAATAGCCATTTTAGAACAACTTTTCAATATAGTGACCATTTTAATAGTGTGTCATCAATTCAATGAATACCAGGGTAATTATCCTTAAGATTTTCATCCTCTAATATTATTGGCATGCAGACGTTTCTTTTGCAGGAAAATTGGACCATACTTTTCACATACTTCTCTAACATTCCCACTTTCAGCTGCCCCACCACCATGAACATCCACTAACTCCACTTGCTTTAGCTTTATTAACACTACTCCTATAATCATAAACGTTAACTTATTTAGATACCTGTCAAAAGTGTTTGAGATTTACCATGCATAAAAATATGATATCTCTATAGGACTATTATTCCATTTCGATATACAAAAATAATCATAAATGATTTTCTCACTTTCATTTATTAAGGTTGTGTGATCTTTTGAAAAGAATTTTTTGATACCTGAATCCCTAGTTATAATTATTTGGTGAACGTTATATAATTTTGTTATGGAATGTGTAAGGATATTTTAGAATCACCTAGCTTATATTCGGTATTCCCATTATGATTCTCATCGACACGTGTATGGATCATTTGATGCCCTGCCTGAGTAGTGATAAATGATAATACCCCTTGGGATTTATTTGATGCTTTGCTGTGGTGAAAAATCTTATCAGGTGTATGAGCAAGTTTGACATGGGTATTGGCTTGGTGTGCGTAAATTTTGTGGAGATGAAATTGTTTAATTGTGATAGAAAAGTATAATATATTGTCAAGTTTCATTGTTTCATAGGTTTATTTCATGGTGTTTGATATTTGGTACTTGTTTCATTTTTTTTTTTTTTTTAAGTAAGATTTATGTAACCATTTATTTTTAGTTCAATTGTTGTACGTGTGAAATAAGTAATTGGAAATTTAATATTGACACGTTTATTAATTAGGAATCCAAATGCAGGAAACAAAAAAAAATCCCCAACAAGATAGAGTAATCTCTTATGTTGATTATTAATCTCTTATGGTGAAAATCTCAGATCCGCCTGTGATATAGTTGATTACTCTATCTTGTCGAGGTGGTTCTGGTTGATTGTCGTTTGCACTAATTTGCCTCTTTTCATCGCGTTAGGATTTTGAATCCTAGTGCATCTTTGACACCGTAATTGATCACCAAAATTATTAATTATAATGAAAACGAGAGAGAGATTCTACTTTGCTATCAAATATATCACCCTTTATAACAAGCAGATAATTCTAAGTACAGAACAGTCAACTGAAAAGTAATGCAGAGGACTAACCGCCTTTCCATTTGTGCATTTAATATGAACCTCTTGACCGTTGATCTGGGTAACTTCCCCATCAATCCATGCCAGAACAGGATCTTCAACCCATACATGGGAACCTACAATTATGTTATCCGGTGCCGCCTGCATATGTAATTTCACTTAAGTAACAATGTAACATTAAACCATAATATGTCATTTATTAAGTCCAAGAAGCCATTAGAGATGTTTCATGAAAGACAAATTAAACAATTAAAATTTTAATTCCCAGGAGAGCATGAAATGCATACATCATATCTAAACTTCATATCAAAACAAAGCAGAATTGTATTGGTTTTGAGAGCCACAAGCAGGAATATTGTATCAAAAATACAAGTCTCTATAAGTACACGTATCACGCGGTGCAATAACTCAAGTATATAACACGTGTACTACTATGTAACTATGTTGTTACACTTACAAAGAGCTATAATTTGCAACATTATATTTCCTAACACGAAAGGAAAAAAACTTCCAAAATAGCCGACTAGAAAGCATGCCTCCAATTCCAATAAGGAAATCATTTTCTTAAACTGCAGGTAAATTCACCCACTAGAATCCTAAAATTGCCTCTGTAAATTCAATCAATTAAACATAATTGCTATTCAGAAATGGCGAACTGCCAAAATCCCCCCTAAATGTGGCATTCCAAAACGCCAACAACCAATTACAAAGCAGCGCTCATTCCCTCAATTTCTAAGCTGTCTCTACATCATTTAATTCCCGGAAAAACAGCCACTCAAAAACTTTAAAAAAAAAAAAAACTGGATATCAACTTACATAACAAATGAACCAAAGTACCAAATTTCAATCAGAATCCATTCTTTCACACATGAATTCTCACAATTCACTCACATTTAAACAACACCTCATCAATGGAATTCAAAAAAGAACACTGGTAGCAGCACAACCCTAGTTCCCAATACTTCAAATAACCCCTAAGAACCACACCAAACCCCCCCCCCCCCCCCCCCCAACAAAAAAAAAAAAAATCAAAAATCAAAATTCAAATAGGTATAAATTCACCACCCTGAGCCTGAAGTCCACAACCTCAAAACTAAAAAAAATAAAAAACAGCATAAAGTAGCGGCACAACCCAGTTCCCAATAGTTCAAATACCCCAAAATTCAAAATTCAAATAGGTATATCACACCCTGAACTCCACAACCTCAAAACTAAACTTCAACATGGGCAAATTGAAAAAACCTATATGCACACATAAAAACAAATGAAAATGAGCAGAAAATGATTATTATCAAAGGCTTCGTTCAGAATTTACCATTCAATAGTCACCAAAGAAGACACCTTTACGATCCTCAACTCATCCAAAACCAAACCCAGATTCTCGAATCAGTAAAAAACAACAAAACAGCTTTCAAATTCTCAAACAACCACCAACTCTCCCTCCCTCTCCCTCTCTATCCAAGCAAAAAGTTGTCTCTTTTCAGCTTGGCTCTAAACCTTGAGTTTCCCAAGTTTTTTTTTGTCTCTCTCTAGAAATATGTATCTACAGTTGCGTCTCGTCTTTTTTGTGTTTTCAAGTTTTTGAAAGTATTTTTTGAATCTCTCTCTCTCTCTCTCTAATCAATATATATATATCTCTCTCTAAAAGCTCTCAACTTTATATTGTTCGTATGTCTGGTCAGCAGCTGAGGTGAGAGGAGGGCAAAAAGTGGGCCCACACGGCAAGCTCAGCTAAATAGCCTCTCTCTCTCTCTCTCTCTATCTGTGTACAAAAATGACTGCAACACTCAAAAGAAAAAAATAATTAAAAAAAAAAAGTTGAAGAAGAAACGTAATTATTATATTATAACTTAAATTACACATCCATTTTCAGACTTCTCTTTTTACGTAAAATTACATATTCACCCTTTTTCATTTTTTTAATAAGAGAAAAAAATTCAAATGGGGTTTTTTTTTAATGAAATTTCAAATAGGTTTTTGTTGGTAGGAAAATTGTTTCAAATTATTGGTTAATGATTTGGTTTTTATTAGAATTCTTGAATTGATGGACTTTAATATATATATATATATGTGTGTGTGGAGAGAGAGTGAGAGAATTTATTTATATATGCAATATTTTACACTTTTAATCCATTTTTATTTAATATCAATATGTCAATTTTATCACTTTTTAAACTTTTATTTAGTACAAATCAAATTCAGGACCGATAATTGATAATAAGAATATAGTTTTAAAAAATATAATAATATATAATATAAGATCTTTGTATTAACTTGTTTAAATATAATTTTTTGTTTGCATGTTTATTTAATGGCAAACAAAATATAAAAGCGTTTTTAATCTATCATTATAATTTTGATCAAGATTTTATTTTATTTTAATATTTGGATTTTCTAATCATGTTTTTATTTAATTAATAATGTCAATATAATTCATTCAACTCTTGAATTAGGTTGATGATAAATATAGAAAACTATTTTACAGCATTGAGTATTTCTTATATTTATTTCAAACTAATATTTAATTTAACATTAACATTGTTTATTAAAAAATCACAAGTCAATGAATAATTTAAATATAGGGTATTTTCAGAATTCAATATTCTAAATCTTTCAACAAAAAACAATTATAATCATCTTAACAAATAGGAAAATCAAATGTTGTGATGTAGTTATGGAATTGTATGGAGGGTAGATATGGAAAAACAATAAATTTACAAAATCCAACCTCATACGACAAGACAAAGAGAAATCCGCCCGGCTTTGCTGGATTTGAAAAATTAATAATTTAAATAATATTTATTAAGAGCCCAACTAAAATGGTATATTACTATTTGACCACATAATTATGCTGTTTTTCACATTTGGGGCTTGTCAACTCAAATTACTAAACTACCCTCATATTTATACAATAAAAAAATAAAAAATAATAAAAAACCACGAGGCAGAAAATACAAAAGTATATAAATAAATTTCTGGTATTCTTTTGTATCCATCTTTTAAATGATAGAAAAAAAAACAGTAAATGAAGATGGTCTCTTGTATTAAAAAGGGTAAGATAAATCTAAATTGTTACATATAATCAACATAAATCTTTCAATTTATAACTTTTTTTTTAAGTAATCTTTCAACTTGTAACTTAAATAATATAGTTTGACACTTACTTATGCACTTGTCAAAACTTCTCCATAATCTGTGGTCCACATTCTTCGTTTTAATATATTTATTGTCAGAACAAACTGACAATAGAAAGACTATATATCTATATATGTATATATATATATATACATATATATATATATATATAAGGCTCTTGTTGTTTGTATGTGTGGTCAACAGCTGAGAAGAGATAAAGGCAAAAGGTGGGACCCACACGACAGCTTAGAGGACGAACTGACAATAGAAATACTATATATATATAAGGCTCTTGTTGTTTGTATGTGTGGTCAACAGCTAAGAAGAGAGAAAGGCAAAAGGTGGGACCCACACGACAGCTTAACTAAACAGCCGTTCTCTCTCTGTAAAAAAAATGGAGTCCATTTTTACTCACCGTTCACCCCCCTTCAAAGGGGGGTGAGCATTACCCCCCTCCCCATTTTTCTGCCAAGTGTCCAAAACTTAACTTAGGGTTAACAATAATATAATTATAAGGGCAAATAGGTAAGTTAGTAAATAAAAATTAAATATAAAATCATTTTACAAATATTACAATAAACAATGCAGATTTAACAATAAAAAAAATAAAAAAATAAAATCTAAACCGAAATCCCAAGTCAATTAAAAAAATAAATAAATAAATAAATAACATTATTTTAGAAAAAAATCTTCACGATATCTTTCTCTCAACGGTGACTTCTGAGTTTCTCATCACTCATCTTCCTATCTCTTCTTTCTCTCCTGCTTCTCTCTCTATCTCTTCTTCGATCTCCTTCGCTTCGAGCCGATTTGGTGGTTTTAGCAAGGATTCGAGGTGGGTTGGTGGCTAAGGTTTGGAGGCAGCGAGGGTGACTAGGTTCCAATTAGGCGGCGGGGTTTGCATCGGGGCGGACCCACCTTTGAATCAGGGTCCGTACCCATCTCAAATTTTGAAAAACAATTTGATTATATATATATAATATTAAATAATTCAATAAATTTCTTAAATTAGTTATTTCCTCGTGTTCCTCGTGTTTCATCCAAAAATATCAAAAATAAAAAATAAAAAAATCTCATTCACTCATTTTATATGGATCGGTTATTCCGGTTAACCAGATCCACACATCTTCACCCTAAAAATCCCAAACAAACGCATCACTTATTACTTCACAACTTCACACTCTATCTCTCTCTCTCTAAAAATGGCGGCTTCTTCTTCTTCGTCTCTCCATCAAGGCAAGGTGGATTCAAAGCATCAAGCAAGAACAATCACTTCTAGGCCTTGCCAACCAATTACTACTTCACAAGGAATTCTAGATAAATAATATACTTCATATTATAATATTCCATGTTGTTAAATGCACATTTTCCGTATATTATGATATTAGAGCTCTCCTAGGCTTGTTGGGCCTGATACTGTCCATTATTGGACTTTATATATATTTTTTGCTAAATGAACCCAAATCGGTCTCCTTAGCTGCAGCTCCAGTATGTGTCGCACTGTTGCCTTCAATCGTGATTCGTACATTGACGACAACTCAATCACCACCGTCCAAGTAGAAAACAGAGAAAGAGAAGTTTTCAAGTGCGTTGTAAATGTGAAGAATATTGATTTGGTTTTGTTTTTGTTGTCAACCTCACTCGATTTCTCTTTTTTCTGTGCAAGAGAGAGTTCTATTGTTCTCTGCGTGATATGGCCGTAAACGTTCCCAGACACATCAGCTTTCTTCGATGACGTGCCCCAACACGTCATCATTGATCGCAATTTTTTATTTTTATTTTTTAAAATGATCAGAGCTGAGGTCGTTTACAGACTAAAAATGTCGGGGTTTTCACTTTGATTTCTACTTGATTGGGATAAAAGTTCATACTACAATTTCAATGCTGTGAAGCCTTATTTCCGTATTTTGTGATATTGTCTGTTTTGGTTATATATGACAACATCTTTCTGTTTAGAAGATATGCTTCTATCTAGCAGCTTAGCTTCAGTTAGATTTCTTAGTGAAGATGTGTCTATGAGACTTGCAGATAACATTGTGGTTCACTGGCATGAAAATTGGAATCAGCATGTACAATTTAAAGTTTAAACACAAAATTTGAAGTTGTGTAATTGGGAAAACACCCCAGAGGGCTGCTGGTTTCCCTTAGATACATTTTTTATTTGCTAAGTATACTTATTATGCATTGAGTGACAGAAATTACAATGAAATTGTGGGTATGAATCATGTCACTATCCTCTGATTCTCAAATTTGTAGTATACTTGAAATATATTTGCTACTAGAATAATAATTCAGTTTGACGGATTGTTTTTCACTGTCATTTTTAAAGTATGCATTGAGTGATGGAATTTCATGAATTTTATTTGGTTAAAAATAAATTCCTCACTTTGGTTGGTTTGGTTCTTGCCAATGATTGAACAAATAGTGTTTAGTTTAGTTTAGATAATTTCTTTATCAAAGTCAAGCAGGCAGCCACTTGGATCCTACTTATCATGGGAAAAAAAAAAAAAAAATCAGATAAAGACAGAGTTATGATGTCTACATCAAAAACGGTGCGGTTTGTCAACACTTGAAAACCAGCTACGAACTAGTATGAAGTTTCATACTTCACTGAGCTAGCTTGAGGGACAAAACAACAAAGAAAAAGAAAATGAACATAGAGCAATTCAAAGGCCTAGCAAGGCTACCAAAGTTTGCAATCCCAAGTCACTATGATCTCCACCTCAAACTTGATCTCTCTGCAGCCTGTACTTTTTATGGTACTGTGAAAATCAACCTCAGCATCACTGAGAAGACCAATTTCCTTGTCTTGAATGCCAATCAACTTCATGTTCATCAAGCCTTGCTCACCACCTCTGGAAACCAAGTAAGTATATACTTTGGTGGATAATAATGATTACCCATATTTTCCTTTTATGGTTTGTTGTGATTTTTGTTTTTTGTTTTGGTTTGATTTTGGCAGCAATATTTTCCCTCTGATGTTGTTGTGGATGATGATGATGAAGTGGTTGTGTTGGTTTTTGATGAAACTCTCTGTGTTGGAGAAGGGTTGTTGAGGATTGAGTTTTCTGGGAAACTTAATGAGCACTTGAAGGGGTTATATAGATGGTGATGTTTTTTTTTTTTCTCACTCTCCTTTAATTTTCCAAGCTTGGTATTTGCTGTTTGGCTGCTGAGAAATATGGGGATTAATGAATGAATGAAGAACTAAAGGACTGAGTTAAGATTCAAAATTTTGTTTCATATCCCCACTCATTTTTCTTTCCAACCAAACAAAGGGTATTAAGCAATTCAAAATATATGTATTTGTTTCTTGATCTAATATTCAAACTTTGACAGTACATATGTGGATGAAGGAGTAAAGAAGAATATGGCGGTTACTCAATTTGAAGCTGCAGATGCAAGGCGGTGTTTCCCGTGCTGGGATGAACCTGCTCTTAAGGTAACCATTATTGAATATCTTTGCTCTTAGATATGGATTTATGAAAGTGCTAGATGTTTTGGCAAAATGAGAAATCTGCTGCAAAACTAGATATTGTAACGACTTTTCTGACTGTTGATCCTGCTGATTTCTGGGTAATAAAATGGAAAATTATCTTGCTGGATTCACACACAAACACCTACATATACATTTATGCTTTCGTGCTTGTGAAGTAGCTTGTATGTTTTCATAGTTTATTGCATGAATATTGTACTCTTTTAGAATGTCCAATATTTCCTAAAAACTGAGAAATCAGCTTTATCACTGCGGAATTACTGAATCATTCTTAACAGGCAACCTTTAAGATAACCTTGGATGCGCCATCAGAGTTTCGTATTTCACCCTGAATTTTTCTCTTTAAGTTAGGAATCTGAGTCTGATTTGGGATTTTCAGTCACAATTTTTGTCTTCCGGTTTGCATGATGATGGAGAATGGACTGTTCCTATAACTTTGGCCCTCCGTTCATACGACAAACGCAAGAATTTCCTTCTGGAATCAAAATTTGGAACTGTGGATATATCAGAATTTTTTCCCTCTTCAGATGAAACATTATGGATAAAAGTTAATGTTGAGCAGAGTGGGTTTTATAGAGTGATGTATGAAGATAGACTGGCTGCTCCACTAAGGAAAGCTGTAGAAAACAATTGCTTGTTGGCAACAGATAAATTCGGTATGTGTTATAACTTAACAATTGCACTGTTTCATCACAATCACTCGAAAAATTAACTTCTATTAATCTCATCTTTAGGCATTTTGGATGACATGTTTGCTCTTTGCGAGGCTTGCGAACAACCGTTATCATCTTTGCTTTTGTTGATGAATGCATACAGAAATGAGATGGATAATATGGTGTTATTGAAACTCATCGACGTGAGGATGCCTTCTGTATCTAGACAATGACATAAATTAGAACTGATGCTTACATCATACTGACTTTTAAGCAACTTATGTGACAACAGGTTTGTTATGATGTTGTTAACATCTCAACAGATGCCATCCCGGACTCAGTGAATGTATTGAAAGAATTCTTCATCAGTCTCCTCCAATGTTCCGCTGAGTAAGAGAAATTTATCTTACAAAATTACCCAGTGATGGCTTTTATTCCAACTCAATTGGTTGCATCCATCATATCAAAGAATTTTCTTTTATTCTAAGGAGCACTGATACATGGTTGGTACATAATAACGTCAATTCTTGTAATTTGCTTCTCATTTTGTACAGAAAACTAGGTTGGGAATCCATACCTGGAGAGAGTCATTTAGATGTAATGTTAAGGGGAGAAGTGTTCATAGCTTTGGCCACGACAAAACTCGCAGAGAAGCAATGCAGCGCTTTCAGGTTTTGTTGAATGATAAAAACACTCCACTTCTTTCTGCTGATATGAGAAAGGTAACTTTTAAGTCTAAAAGTGTCCATACCGTTTCCTTGTACCTTTGAACACTTTTAGATATGATATGCAAAACTCTAATTTCTTCGCAGGCTGCCTACATATCTGTAATGAGAAATTCTAGCACCACAAACAGAAATGGCTTCGAGGCTCTGCTGAAGTTCTATAGAGAAGTTGATGCAATGCAAGAGAAAGAACGGATTTTGCGTAAGATTTATATACTATTATTTTAACTAGAATGAATTTATGATTCCATTTATTGGTTATATGTTTTGACGTGATACAGAATCTCTTGCATCGTCTCCTGATCCGGATATAGTTCTAGAGGTTCTGAACTTTTTGTTGTCTGATGAGGTACCTCTCTTTATTCAACAATCTATATAAAGTGCCGGCTTGAATTTTCTTGCTATGATTACGGTTACTGAGTTCATGATCTCAATATTGATTTAGGTTCGAGATCAAGATATCATTTACAGACTTGTAGGATTAAGCTTAGAGTGTCGCAAAACAGCATGGAGATGGTTGAAGGTATGTTCAGTGAATATGTTTCTCTCAGAGTTTGGAGGATTTAGCAATTTAATCAAGAAACTCTTCCACAATATTCTCGGATTTACTTTTTGTTTTGCATTGCATTTGATCATGTATATTTGGTGGTGAATGCAGGAGAATTGGAACCGAATCGTAAAAAAATACAGTTCAGGGATGCTTCTTCATTATTTCGTAAGGGAAATTGTCACACCAGTAAGTAATTTAATCGAGCAAGACTGTATTGATGAATTCAACTAGATTTTACATTATGAGTTAGCTGATTCAATGACATTCATTTGGGCAGTTAAGCAGCAATGAGAAAGCTGAAGAAGTGGAAGCTTTTTTTGGCAGTCATGTGAATCCTGCAGTCGACAAGATTCTGAAGCAAAGCATTGAAAGAATCAGAATCAAGGTAAGGTGGATTCAAAGCATCAGGCAAGAACAATCCCTTCCAGACCTTGTCAACCAATTACTTCACAAGGAATAATTAATAATACTTCATAATACAATTTCCATGTTAAATGTACGTTTTCGTATATTATGGTATTGTCTGTTTCGGATAATTCTTTTGGGTGAAAAAAAGCACGTATAAGTTCGCACAACCAATAATACTTGAAGTTGCTATTGGTTAACTTATCAGCTGTAGTAGATAAAAGGAATTCAGCAATTGACAATAGAAGGTGAGACTGAGAGCTTTATAAACATTAGTTAGTCAGTTGGTGTCTCGGGTGGTCCAAAAATTGGAAATATCCTCAAATATCGAGAGTATTTGAAGATATTTAAGGATGTTTTTATATCGGCACTCCTGAAAGTCATGGAAAATATCTCGGAAGTATTTATGATATTCGACGTTAAAATATTCGATGTTTCATCTCAAGTCAAAAAGACAATTGATTATGCAACAATTTTATTAAGAGTAATGCTATACAACCCAAATAATTAAGTGAAAATTGTCAAAAATGACCACATATATTATAGGAAATTTGTTTTTAACCATAAACAAAATTTTAATTGTTAATAAACACTTTTTTGAGAAATTACTGGAAAGCCCTCATATAAAAAGGGTCCCCAAACTCTCTCTCTCTTTTCTCTTTTTTTTTTTCCTTTCTCTCTCTCTTCTGGTTTCTCTCTCCCCAATTTGCCTCTCTCTCTCTCTCTCTCTCTCTCTCTCTCTCTCTCTCTCTCTCTCTCTCTCTCTCTCTCTCTCTCTCTCTCTCTCTCTCTCTCTCTCTCTCTCACCCCGATCTGCCTCTCTCTTTCCCCGATTGGCCTCTTGCCGGCGTGCTTGATGGCCGCCCATCGCCCGACAACGCACGAAGCACCGCCTAGTCGTCGCACGAACCAGCGGCACCGCTGGTTCGTGAGACGACCAGGCGGTGCTTCGTGCGCCGCTGCTAGTTCATCGATGACGGTTGACCTCTCTCTTCTCTCTCCTCTGTTCCATTGATGATGTGATCTGCAAAAAGAATAAAATAAAATAAAGAGAAACAAAAAAAAAAAACCTAAACCTAATTTGAGGAAGAAAAAGAGGAAGAAGAATAAGGGGAAAATTTCAATTTAGTCCAGATTTCAAGTTTGGACATTTCAATTTAGGCATGATTTCAAGTTTGGATACTTTAATTTAGTCGTGATTTCAAGTTTGCTTCGAGGTTTTTAAAAAAAACTATTTTCAAGGGTACTCTGGTAATTTATGGACATACATTGAATGTTTTTAAAAAAATTGGTTATTAACAATTAAAGTTTCAAAAGTGGTTATTAACAAAATATTAATGTTTCAAGTGGTTAGTTTTGAATTTCTCTCTTACAATAATTAACCCAAATTTTAACCTAAATGATGTGACAAATGAGTTGTCATCACCACACACAACATGAGATGATGTGATTAATGAAAAAACCACTTGCCAGTTGTCACATCATTTGGGTTGAAATTTGAGCTAAATTTTTGGGTGGTCTAGCATTAGTGTTTTATTAAATAAACTACTTATTAAAGCTCTTCTTAGCTTGTTGGGCCTGTACGGCCACATATATTTGTGCTAAATGAACCTAAATTGGTCATCGAAGCCTGGTTTAATTGAATCGTGATTTGTATGCCGACGACAACTCAATCACTGCCGTTCGAAGTAGAATGCAAAGAAAGCCAAGTTTTCGAGTATGTCATTGTAAATCTGAAGAATATTGTTTTGATTTTGTTTTTGTTGTCAACCTCACTCGATCTCTCTCTCTCCGATTCTCTGATTTTTGTGTGTGAGAGAGAGTTCTAATGTTCTTTGCGTGACGAATTGTGTATCATCGGCGTCGATCAAGCAAGGTTGAGTCGACTCACTTAACGGAAATCCTAATGGCAAGGGGTAAATTTTCAAATAATTTGGTTTTCAAGAGGAAAACATGTCATTTTTAAAACTAGAGAGTGCAAAGTTACGAATATGACAAACCTCAGGGAAAATAATAATATCTTTTTTTTCTTTTAACCCTCAAATCTCAATGTATATACACTATGCAATGACTCCATACCATTGTAAACAAGCAACAGCCAACAGGTCCCGATTTGATTTGATTTTTATTTTATTTATTTATTATTATTATATAATTCTTTATTTCTCATAACTTAAATAAAGGTTCGTAAAATTATATAAATAACAAATAAACATCAAAACTCATCATAAAATCACTTTAATCTTCAGAAGAGAAATTATTGAGGGATGGAGGAGATAAACCTGTTTTTCGTGAGGAAGAGGAACAGACCTGTACAGGGAAAGGAGAGGGGAAAGTATGAGGAAAAGAAAAGGAAAAATCCTGTTTAAGTGAGTACACCAAGTGTATAGAACCTAAGCCTAATCTAGCATATGAATGCATAATCAACCAAGCTTTTCCCACTTTTTGGAGCTAATACTTAAACACTCAAATCATTTTAAACATGACATTTTGGCTCACTCATCAACATACAAATAATCATGGGAAGCTAAATTACACTACTCATAATCTAAATTACTCTACTCCTAATCCCATTCATACATACATATCGATTTTTACCATCCACATATATGAATATCATAATAAGAGGGAAATTTATGGATTTGGCAAAGAGTAGAACAAAATCCAAAGAATTTAAGAAACATTCATACATATATTGCACAAGTGTAAGTTTGCAAAATTCCTAAATTGGTGATTACATCCAAGAAAACAAGAAATACAAAAAGAAATGAGTTTAAAGGAGACAACCCTTAAAGACAACTCCTCCAAGCTATCCTTGATTTCCTAGCTCGTTTTTGGTCCAAAGAACACTCCTTTCTTCTTGTAATCTACTCCTAGATGGGTGGATGTAGTGTAAAAATGGTGGTGGAGATGTATGGTGAGCTCCCATGGAGAAAAAACCTCCATGGGAGCTTGATTCTCTCGCTTATTTGGTGAAGAAGACGGAGAAGATGAAGGAAATGGGTAAGAAGTGTTTGTGTGGGGGCTGGAAGAGTTCATGTTTCATACCTCCAAATGGGGGTATTTAAAGAGTTGGGAAGTTAGGGCACGAACGGGGTATGAAAGAATAAGATTGCCCTTCAAAATCGGCCAAAAAAACGTGAAACTGGTGCCCAATCGCCTCCAAACCGCTGTACAATTGCTGTTCGTATAGCGGGGTGGAGGCGGATCAGAAGCGGATACATTCTAGAGTAAAATCTCTGTTCACCCGCTATACGTAGGGCAGGTGTACAACGGTTTTGGCATTTCAGTCATTCTAGCTTCGCTCATCGTCACATAAACGGGCAGAACTTCCTCTAGAGATATCAGATTCGCGTTTTGCAAAAACCGTTGGAAAAAAGACATCTGAGGCTTTCCGAACGTAGATAGCAAGAAGCCTAGTTCAATCTGAGGAGGGAGATATAGCCCCCGAAAGTTGGGTGTTCTGCACGAGCTATTTCCATTTTAGCCCTTTTAACTTTCAAAACTCATCAGTTAAGCTCAAATACCTTATTTACAGTGAATAACCTGCAAAAAGCTTACAAAACACATGATATACAAAAATGCGATCGAAAACGAGTACAAACAATAGAAAATGGGGACCTCAAATAGGTGTATATATGGTCCGATCACAAAGCAAAATGAGTTCTATAAGAGAGAGGTTTTTTGGGTAAAGACTACTTATATTAAAAAATTGCAGATATAAAACTGGATAAGCATTTTATTTACCTTGATCAGATATCTAAGCAATTATGGACTGATTTGAATCTTTTGGGGTGTGGTTCATCTTCCTTCTCACCAATACATTAAACGGACTCCACACTTCTCCACCTTAACATCTTCTATGGGATCAAAATTTTCCAGGAGAGAGAACTTGAAAATGACCTCATTATCATAATATAATGATTCACAAGGATAAAGTGTTAAATCCAATCCCACGAACACATGGGTGGGCTGATTAATATAAACATCCCACAAACCACCAAACACTCTACTAAGAACATTGGAGTCGTTCCCATCTTTAGATTCGAGGAAACACTCACATCTTATGCTAACAAAATCTTTATAACCGTCAGCATTTGGATGGTCTTCAAATGCCACAACAGCACAGAAAGCAAAACCAACAAAGTTATGATTGAACCAATCTGGTTGCAGCTCCGCATGTATGAGTGATCCCGTACACTGAATGTCAAACCATTTTGGAATCTCATTTCCGGGATAAAATAGTTCAGCACTTGATTCTGGGAGAGTTTCAACATCCTATATCATGAATATAATTATTTTATAAAACTATTAATTTTGACATAAAATTATTTTTCACAAAAAAGGAAGAAAGAACTTCAAATTAGAATGGAGGGAGTGAAACTGACCTTGTCAATATAGTTTTTAATCGCTGAAGTTGCTAGACGCTGTATTTTCCAAAGAGCATCTGTCATAATACATTCGAGTAAACTTCGATCCAATTTGAAACAATTATTCAGCGTAACTCCGAGGCCTTCATAATCGGTTAGCAAAATTTTGCTCTCTCGAAATGCAAATAATCCTTCTAGTGATGAGCAATTGGATGCACGTATATATATCAAAGGAAGCTCTGGTAAAACTTTAAGCCTCTTGCAATGGCTTATGTCAAGGGTTTCTAGGTTAGACAGGTTTATAATGCTTGATGGTATGCTTTCAAAATTGTTTCCGATCAAATTTAATTCTTTTAGCGAGGATAAGCAACTGAAGAGATTATCTGGCACCTTTGTGATATTGCAGTTTTGTAGACTCAAAACTGTCAGATTGTGCGATAAAAGAGGTAATATGCATCCGATTGGTCCGATTGTATCCTGACCCATTATTCTCCCAAAACTTAAAGATTTAAGATTCTCCAAACAGGTTATAGATGATGGCAGTTCTCTTATAACAGTTCCCGTAGTTTCGAGGGACTTCAAGGAGTTTAAAGTTCCTATATCGTCAGGAAACTTATCAAGTTTTGAACAACATATCAGAATAAGCTTTTCAAGAGATTTCCATTTACAAACGCTGGTTGGAAGACACTTAAGCTTAGAACAATGGAAAAGATCCAAATCAACCAATCTGCTCAGAACCTCGATGGAAGAGGGAAGTTCTTCTATTGGGGTTTTACATGACCGTAACGTTTGTAAATTGTGTGGGAGTTGTGGAAGCATCGTGAGTTTTAAGCAGTAAGATAAATCAAGATGAGCAAGAGATTTCAAGTCACTGCAATCTGGAATCGCCAACAAACTCTCACAATAACTTAATTCCAATCTCTCAAGATTTTGGGCCTTCGAGAGGTCCGGCAAACTTGTTAGCTGCTTAGAACTTTTGAGGTTAATTTTTTTTAAATTAGCAAGTTGCTGCAAGTTAAAAAAGAAATCAGCACATCTTGATATCTATATTACAATAAAAAGATCAGCAAGTAAAGATCAAAATATACCTGAACACCACTCCATAAATTTTCAACCTTGCTTCGAGGCATTGCTAGTTCCACAAGTTTCTCCGGTTGAATATTTGACTGCAACGATTTCAATGGGCATCCTTCCCAATGAAGATATCTTAACTCAATGAAAATAGATTTGAGGCCTTGAGAAACATGCAACTTATTACTCTCCTCCCAGCAAGATGGGGAATACAATTTCAAGAATCTCAGATTATGCATCCTTGACAGAGCAAAAGGCTGTAAGTGTATATCTCTTATTTTTGACATATTCAAAGAGATACCTTCAATTTTTCCAGTCCCCTAAATTACCAAGAGATAAGTTAGTATTTAATGCATTCTAAAGGTATGTTTAAGGAAACTATTAAATTTAAACTAATAAAATAATGAATCTGGATCCTCTCCTCAATTTAATTGTCATCATCTTCATAATCTATTTTTACTAGCAAATCAATATTTTAGCTTATTTCTATTAATTTTTATTCCATTACTCTACTAAAAGATAGAATCAATCAAAATCATTGATTTAGGTGAGGACAATGTAAGGTGAGGAGGGATCCAAATCGCTAAAAGAATAATGAAAAAACTAATTTCAATACATCATCCTATATTTACATCACCCTATAATTACTAAAAAATTATTATAATTTTTTTTTTTTTTGAAAATACAACCATCCAAATTTAATTAAAATTTAAAAAGGATACAAGATGATGATAAATAAATTTAAATTAAAAAAGAAAAGAAAAGTAAATTAAAATTAAAAACCTAAAAGACAAAAAAAAAAAAAAAGAGTAATAGCTGGTGGAACTTCGACGCCACGAAACATAGATCGTGGGGCTCCGGATTTTCTTAGGAGGCCCATGTGCATCGGACTTGAAATATAAAAATGAAAAAAACGTTTATAAGATTTATAATTTTTTGAGAGCACAATTTAGGGATGGCAATGGGGTGGGGTGACCCTCCTCACACCCCGCCCCATTTATTTTTTTGAAACTCCATCCCCATATAAAACCTCACAATATATGGAGTGGGGCGGGTATGCTTTACCCATCCCCACCCATTTACCCCATTTGCTTCATTTAATCAATTTATCAAAATTATTTATTAAAGTAATAAATATATAACCTAATGAATATTATATAATATATAAAGTAATTCTAAAAATTATTGAAAATCATCTCACAAACATTAAAAATAAACATAAATCTCACAAGCAAACAAATAAATTAAATTATTTTAAAACATAACATTAAAAGAAAAAAAAAACTATATAATAAAAAAACAAATATTATATTTTAAACGGGGCGGGGAGGGGCGGTGCGGGTCCCCAGGGGGCCCATACCTACGGATTATTTTGCCATCCCTAGAGCACATATTAGTATTTATATGCAAATGCATCAAAAAAATAAAATAAAATAAATACTGTATGCTGTTTAAACCCCAACATTCCAGACCAAACTACAAATGCATTAAAAAAAATTGTATGCTGGTCAAATTCGAAAATATGGATTTTTTTTTGTTTGTTTGAAAAAATTACCCAACCACTGTTCTATGTGAGCTAATGCACGATGACTAATATGAGAATGATATTGAATCTTACCGTATTTTTTGTGAATACATGGTATATATCATCGTGATGCCATAATCGGCTGCGCTTGCCAGGATTTTTAATAGATTCTTCTTTAACAATTCTTCTACCCATTGCTTGCAACAAATCATGCATTGTTAGCTTGTCATTTGACACAGTGATCAGAGATTTATTCTTGAGAATACTTATTCCAACCTCAGCGGAGAAGCCACTAGCCTCTAGAAAACGTTTTGCATGATTAACGTCCCACCCTTTAATGAAAAATGCAATATCTAAGAATATGTTTTGCTCATTATAATCTAATCCATCGTAACTTATTTTCAGCACCTTATGTATATCTTTATCAAGATCATTTTCTAATTTTTTGATTGTACTTTCCCACACTTGTTTTTCCTTGCCAAACAAAGAGGAACCCAAAACTTGAAGAGCTAATGGAAGCCCTCCGGCATAATTAACTAACTGTTTTGACAGCTTCTCGTAATCTACCATGAGACTGTTTTTTCTAAAGGCATGCCAACGAAAAAGCCGAAGAGCATCGACAAAAGATAATTCCTCAACTTTGTAAAATTTATTTACACTACAATTCTTAAGTACTTGTTTATCTCTCGAAGTTATAATGATTCGACTTTCCGAGTTAAGACAATTAAGACTTCCTATCAAAGATTCTATTTGCTTAAAATCAGTCACATCATCAAAAACAATCAAAAACTTATAACGCGCAAGCCTTTTCCATAGGAAGGTGGGTACTATAGAGAAAGCACCAATATTTCCATTTTTATCACCAAATATATCTGACATAAGTTTTTGACGTACTTCATTTAACCCACATTTTTCTGATGCTTCTCTAACATCGGGAACAAAATAAGAACCTTCAAATTTAGAAGACATTTTGTTCGATATTGCTCTTGCAAGAGTAGTCTTGCCTATACCACCAATACCCCAGATTCCTACAACGGGAGCATCCTTCCACTCGTTCTCTAGCAACGATTCAAGTTCCTTAAACCTGGAATTAATTCCAATTTCATCATCATAATCAGTTGAGGAGACAGCATTGAGTCGCTTCAGAACATCTTGTACAATAGTTTCGATAAGATCAGACTCAGGCCTAACATATATGTTGAAAAACCAACCGTAAGTTGCCAAAAATAACAAAGATAAGAATGTCTTGTATATTTAAATGCAATTTAAGTTACGTTTTACGTGGAAATAGGGGGTTTTGTTACTCTTTTAAGTTGGTGTTTCATGAGTGTCACCACTTTAATAATAAGTTTTAAAGGTACCAAATTAAGTGAACTTTCAAAAATGCCATTATTTTACATATATATTTTTACTTTTCAAGTAATTTCAGAGACTTTTCAGGTGGTTTCCGAGACTTTTTGGGTAAAAATGAAATTTTTCGAGACTTATGGTAATTTCTGAGATTTTCTTGGTAAAAATGAAATTTTCCGAGACTTTTAGATTTGATCATTTCAAAAATTTCATTTTTTTCCTAGAAAGTCTCAGAAATTGCCAAAAGTCTCGGAAAATTTCATTTTTATCCAAAAAGTCTTAGAAATTACCTGAAAAGTTTCAGAAATACATGAAAAGTCTCGGAAATTACCTGAAAAGTCTTGAAAATTCCTAAAAAGTCTCGAAAATCCCAAAAAGTCTCTGAAATTACTTGAAAATTTTTTCCAATTTTTTTTTTTTTTCATCTTCTTCTTAATCGACCTCCATTGGTGGCCGATTTCAACCTCAAATAGAGGTCTTTCACCACCATTGATAGAGGATTTTGAAAAAAAAAATAAACAAAATAGTGAAGAAGGTTAGTGTGAGGGGTATTTTTATCCGTTCACTATAATAAGTGTCATTTAAACTTAACTTACTAAAGGAGTGATAGTCTTAAGTACCATCTCAAAAAGGTGCTATATAATTTTCGAACCCTATGTTTTACTCATAATTTATCTAAGAAGGGGCAGAAAGCAAAAGTTTATACATGATGAAAGAGTAAGAAATTCTTAGAGAATTGCAAGAAACATTGAACACTTACTTAATGACACGTGAATCGAAGCCAGATAAACCTGCAGCTTTCTTGACAGCATACTTCCACCTCTGCACTTTGTCTAAACTATCCTTAAAACGTTCTCCGTGCTTATCAAATGCATCTGCAAAACTTCGTTTCTGATACCTTACATCTGATGGATCTACCTCATAAAAAATTGGTATCACGATCTGTTTGTACTTTTCCATGCATTCAACTATCGTTACAAGTTCTTCAAGACACCAACTGGATGAGGCATAGCCTTTTGAGAAGACAATGATTGAAATTTCTGACTCTTCAATTGCTTTCAAAAGAGATGGGGAAATTTCATCTCCACTATTAAGTTTGTAATCAATAAAAGTTTCAATTTTTTTCTCAAGCAGAGCTTTATGAAGATGGCTGGTGAAGTTTTGGCGGGTATCCTCACCTCTAAAACTCAAGAAAACATTATACTTTATTGATTGAGAAGTGATAGATGAAGAAGAAGAAGGCAATGCCATTATATTCGGATTGACGAGAAAGACTATTGAAATAATTGAAGAGGGTTGAACTCTATATATATGGACTATGGAGATAAAAAACGCGTTATCATGGGTCACGCTACCATACAAACCAAAAAGTTGGTTTGTACGATATAATTAATATAAACCATGGAGCTGCCAGGCCTATTACCTTGAACCTTCCAAACATGGGTCACGCTACCAAACAAACCACAACGATATAAACCATTAAATTAATAGTTAATAACAACAATATATTATTTTGTTGGGTTAAGCATTATTGTGTCCTTTTTTTTTTTTTTTTTTTTTTTTTTTTGTTTAGCAATTTGCCTATGTCCACGGAGTGTACCGCACTCAATCCACTACTTTCAGAGTTGATTACAATCTCTCTCTCTCAGTCTCTCTACAATTTGCTCTCTATCTCTCTAGCAAATTTTTCTCACTCGATGATTTTAATACACATCAGAGTACATATAATGATGGTATTTGTATGGGAGCACTAGGGTTGGCCAAGTCCTAATTGGGATATATTTCTTTTTCTTCTTTCTTCTCTGCGCAAGAAAACTCATTGCACGCGGATTTGTGTTTGACCGCTCTAGGTGCCACAGCGCTTCTTAAAGCGTACACCTCTGTGAAAACCGCTCTCGAAATTCACAGTGCAACACATAGCGTGAAGCACTGATGCCTGACTGTTGCCTGAGCCGCTATCGAAATTCACAGCGCTCTTCCTTTAATGTCATACTGCTGTCATTGCAGCTTTGATGGCCAAAACGCAATGGGCAGCAGTTGTCTTTAATTGTGCCGTTCATCACCACTGTCATTGCAAAGCTTCACAACGCTGTGTATTACACAGCGTGAAGCAATTTGATTCCACTTTGCTATTAAACTTCACAGACCTCAAATTTAACTTGCTTTTTAATTTCAGAAAAATCAAGACTCGACTATGCTTTTTCATTTTTGTTGAATTTGAAGTCTTCACCAATAATTCCAACATTATTATTATTTTTTTTCTTTAAATTGCTGCTTCCTTTAAGCTTCTAAGCTATTGCTTTGAATCTTCAGGAACCATTAATCTAATATTATATCAAAGAATTTATACATAAGAGATTTAATAATCAACATAAGAGATTTTCACCTTATATTCTTTTTAAATTATTTTTATATTAAATTAATCACCATCATCAAGATGATCAAATCATATTATTTTTTTAATTAATTTTATATTAACTTAATCACCACGACCAAGCTTGAAACTTTGAGTTAGTCAAAAAAAAAAAAAAAAAAAAAAAAAAGTTGAGACTTTGAGAAATGGAAAAAGTCACAATATCAATTTAATGGGAAGATGAAGACCAATGTTTACAGTGTTGTATTATATTTTATATTTTATTTTTGTAATTATAGATAAAGTTACTAAAATATCCATCTATTTAGCAGCAAAGTTAACGGAGTTTGATGGAATGATTATTAGTGTCACAAAGTTCGTCAACAATAGACATTTTAGAACAACTTTTCAATCTAGTGACCATTTTGATATTATGTCATCAATTCAATGAATACTGGGGTAATTATCCCTTAAGATTTTCATCCTCTAATATTATTGGCATGCAGAAGTTTCTTTCGTAGGAAAATTGGACCATCATTTTCAAATACTTCTCTAGCATTCCCACTTTCAGCTGCCCCACCACCATGAACATCCACAATGGTTGCACCCAAAAACAAGACCCATTTATTGCCACATCATCAAAAATGGGTCTTGTTTTTAAAGAATGGGTCTATTCATTTGGATTCACTTAATTTGGGTCTCATTTTCCCACAATGGGACTAAATTGGGAAAGTAAAAGTGGATCCATTTTCTTAACTTTTTTCCAAACAATCATTACTCTTCTTTAAAATATTATATATATATATATATATATATATATATTATATTATATATTTTAAATATCAACACTATCAATAATTATTTAACAAATTATGATTAATTTAAAATAAAAAATTTATTAATTTAAAATTGTCAGAACCGAATTACATCAACAATAAAAATAAATATTTAAAACAAAATATTGTACATGATTAGACATAGTGCCGATTTCGGTTTCGGTTCGATTCTGGTTTCGATTCCTTGGTTCCAAACCTTCAAAACCAAAACCGGTTCCAGTTTCGGTTTTACAGGTTCGGTTTTGGTTTCGATTTTGAAGGTTTGGTTCCGATTCTGTTCTGTTATAGGTAAAAATCGTCATAAGGGACACATCATCACCATAAGAAGCCACGTAAGCAGGAGCTAAAAGAAATCAACTCGAGAAGCAGAAATCCCCAAGGCAACCTACTCGGCTCAAGACTGAAGGCAACCCGATCACTGTTAGAAAAGATATTTGTTTTATATTACCTTTCCTTTTGTATAGCCTACTATATAGTTAGTTTTCCTATATACTGCTGTAGCTTTCCTATATTGCTATAATTACTTCCTGACTTGTAGGACTAATTAGAATTCTCCTCATGTATAAATTCACGCTTCCAGTATCAATAATAATATTCAAGCAAATACTGTTTCTCTTTCATCTTTTCATGGTATCAGAGCTAGGTTAAAATTCCAATCCATTGTTGCACTCAAAACACTCGTGTAATATCTCTCTCTTCCAGACATCATGGTCAACGATTCCTTGCCACCATTGCCATCAAATCCTTCTGACACCGGCAAAGAAATTTCAGCTCCTAATACCTCCACAGATCCACCACAATCGAATATATCAAATCCCTATTTCACTCATCATTCAGATCATCCAGGCTTGGTCTTAGTTTCCAAACCTTTGAATGGAGATAATTATTCTACTTGGAAAAGGGCTATGACTCTGGCCTTAAATTCCAAAAACAAACTGGGTTTTGTCAATGACTCAATCAAAGCCCCTTCAGCAGCAACCGATCCTCAAGGTTATGCGGCTTGGTCTCGGTGCAATGATATGGTTCACTCTTGGATCGTCAACGCTCTCAGTCCGAAAATTTCAGATAGTGTGATTTACTTTTCTACTGCTCATGAAGTTTGGGAAGATCTTCGAGAGCGATTCTCCCAAAGTAATGCACCTCGTATCTTTGAGATTCAACGTGATATCGCTTATCTTCGACAAGAACAATTCTCTGTCTCTACCTATTACACAAAATTAAAGGGTCTCTGGGATGAGTTATCTTCCTACAACGATGCGACACATGGGACACAACCAGATCAACAAAAATTGATGCAATTTCTAATGGGTTTGAATGATTCTTATAGCGCTATTTGCGGACAAATCCTCCTTATGAATCCCCTCCCTTCGGTCCGTCAAGCATATTCTTCTATTTCTCAAGAAGAGAAGCAACGACTCCTGAGCTCTACTCCTGCTGCAAGTGATTCCAGCAGCAGTGCCGCCATGGCAGTTCGACACAGTCAGGGCCGATCAATTCTAGCCAGGTCTGATCGATCCGATCGTCCATATGGGCCACAGGATTCTCGAACTCAAGACAAATCACCAGAAAACTTCAGTGGAGGACGCCAATTTGATCAAGACAAGCGTGTGCAGGCGCGCTCTGGCTCAGGAAGAGGTCGTCCCCATTGTTAACACTGTGGTAAAATGGGTCACTGGATTCAGACATGCTATGTGTTAAACGGGTACCCAGATGGTCATCCAAAGGCAAGGTTTAGTTCAGGGAGACGTTTCAACAATCACACCAAACCGGCAGCTAATCATGTATCAGAGGGGTTCTCTAAAGAAGATGGGAACCAGGTTGTGGGGATTTCAGAGGCTCAATTGAAACAACTATTGTCACTTGTTGACAACAACAAAGAAGGATCTTCCTCTCAGGCACATGCCGTAACTAAACCAGGTTTGTCTAAAATAGCTTCGGACAGTTGGATCATTGACAGCGGTGCGACGGATCACATTTCTTCGTCATCTGATTTATTTTTCCACAAAGATAAAAATTGTTCGTTGCCTCCCATATTACTGCCTAGCGGAGACAAAGCAAACATTCTTGCAAAAGGATCATTGCCTCTGAATTCTGTCTATTATTTGCATGATGTGCTATGTGTTCCTACATTTAAAGTTGATTTGATGTCAGTCAGTCGTCTGACGAAAGGCCTGAATTGTTCAATAACTTTTTTTTCCTTATTGGTGTATTTTGCAGGATCTAGTTACGAGGAAGATGATTGGTTTGGGTAAACAACGTAATGGCCTTTACTATTTGGTGGCACTGGCGACGAAGAAATCAGTACAAATGTCTTCCCCACACACAAACCGTCCAGCATTACACAAACCGTCCATCACCAGCCGCCCTGCATTACCAATGTCTTCCACACACACACACCGTCCAGCCTGCAATACCGTCACCTCATCCGCTGATCTCTGGCATAACCGTCTAGGCCATGCGTCATCTCCTCGTTTAGATTTCATTGCTAAGAATTTTTTAAATTGTTCCTTTCGGTCAAATAATGCTTGCCCTATATGTCCTTTGGCTAAGCAGAGTCGTTTACCTTTCAGTCCTAGTGTAATTTCTTCTACCAAATCTTTTGATATAATTCATTGTGACATTTGGGGTCGTTATCGACATCCTTCTCTTTCTGGTGCTTATTACTTTCTCACTATTGTTGATGATTTTACGCGTTTTACATGGATATTTTTAATGCGTCACAAACATGAGACACAATCGCTTTTTAAAACGATTTTTCAGTTTCATTCTCAATCAATTTGGGTCTCACATTAAAACTTTTTGAAGTGACAATGGTGGGGAATTTTTATCACTTCATTCTTTTTTTCAAGATAATGGTGTTGTTTTTCAACATTCCTGTGTTTACACGCCTCAACAAAATGGGGTTGTGGAACGGAAACATCGTCACATTTTACAGGTGGCTAGGGCTTTGAAATTTCAGGCTCATCTCCCTAACCAATTTTGGGAGAATGTGCGCTAACTGCTGTGCACATCATCAATCAGTTGCCTTCTCCGGTTCTCTCTTTTAAAACTCCTTTTGAAATTCTTTATTCCAAACCACCTTCTTTCTCTCATCTTTGTGTCTTCGGTTGTTTATCCTATGCTACTAATGTTCATCCCTCTCACAAGTTTGACTGTCGTTCCATCCCATCGATTTTTATTGGCTATCCTATTGGTCAAAAGGCATACAAATTATTTGATTTTTCGACTAAGAAAGTTTTCACCAGTCGTGACGTAAAATTTCATGAAAATATTTTTCCTTTTGAGTCTGTCCAGCCCATCTCTCCCTCACTCACCAATTCTGGACCCATTCCTATCATGGTTCACGACACCTCTCCTTCCTTTTCTCCAAATCCTGGCACCGCTCGGCCTTCTTCTTCACCACCCTTACCTATACCTGCCCCTTCTCCTTCACCAGACCCACCGTCATCACCACCTTCTCCTCTTCGTCCGTCTCCGCCAATGTCCCCGTCAACCCCTCCATCGCCTTCTCCATCTGACTATACCTCACCGTCATCCTTTTCCCTCACACCGTCACTGCCTTCTTCCCCACACCCAGTCCCCGTCTCGTCTCCATCGTCGGCTGCCCTAAACCCCAGTCCCATTCCACTTCGTCGCTCAAGCCGCTAAACCGGTCCGCCGGTCAAATTCAACAATTTCGTCTGTTCCAATGTTTGCTCCGACCAATCATCCTCCTTATTGCCGGGTCCGACTAAAGGTACTCGCTATCCTCTGGCTAATTATGTTTCGTACCATCAATATCAGCCTGCGCATTATTCTTTTGTAGCTCAACTCAGTGGTGTTACGGAGCCTAAATCTTTTTTTGAGGCTGCTGCCCATCCTAAGTGGTAAGAGGCGATGCAATTCGAGTTACAGGCTCTCCAAGCCAACGGTACTTGGTCTCTCAGTTCGCTTCCGATTGGCAAGACTCCTATTGGTTGTAGATGGGTGTATAAAGTTAAGCTTCGTTCAGACGGTTCGGTTGAGAGGTACAAAGCCCGATTGGTTGCCAAGGGCTTCACTCAGCTGGAGGGTGTTGATTATCAGGATACTTTTTCGCCTACTGCCAAGGTCATCTCAGTCCACTGTTTACTTGCATTGGCCGCTGCTCGCGGTTGGTCTCTTCATCAGATGGACGTCAACAATGCGTTTCTTCACGGCGATTTGGCTGAGGAAATTTATATGTCTCCGCCTCCCGGGCTTCGGCGACAGGGGGAGGAAAACTTGGTATGTCACCTTCATAAGTCACTATACGGTTTAAAACAAGCATCTCGCCAGTGGTTCGCTAAGTTCTCAGACTCTATTTGTTCAGCCGGTTTTGTACAATCTCGGGCCGATTACTCTCTATTCACCAGAACTCAAGGCAAGTCCTTTACTGCTCTCTTGATTTATGTTGATGATATTCTGATAACTGGAAATGACCCTATTAGCATAGCTACAACTAAAAAATTTCTGCATAGTCGTTTCCATCTCAAAGATCTTGGTAATTTGAAATACTTTCTTGGTATTGAGTTTTCTACTTCTAAGAAAGGGATTTTTATTTCCCAACGTAAATATGCATTAGAAATCATTGAGGATGTTGGACTGTTAGGCGCAGCTCCTATTAATACTCCAATGGAACAAGGATTGAAATTATCAGATAAGAGCGACTTGCTCAAAGATCCGAGTCAGTACAGAAGATTAGTTGGAAGATTAATTTACTTGACCGTTTCGAGGCCAGATATAACATATTCAGTACATGTCTTGAGTAGATTTATGCATCAACCTCGAAAGCTTCATATGGAGGCTGCTTTGCGGGTTGTCAGATATTTAAAAGGTGCTCCCGGTCAGGGTCTATTTTTCTCTTCGAGTAGTGATTTCAAGTTGAGGGCTTATTGTGATTCGGATTGGGCAGGTTGCCCACTCACTAGGAGATCTATTACAGGTTATTGTGTTTTTCTTGGTCCCTCATTGATATCTTGGAGGTCGAAGCGACAGAAAACAGTCTCTCTATCTTCCGCTGAGGCAGAATATCGTGCAATGACAGGAGCTTGCTGTGAGTTGACATGGCTGCGTCATTTATTGAAAGACTTGGGACTTCCGCATCATGATCCTGCCTTGCTATACTGTGACAACAAAGCTGCCCTACACATTGCAGCTAATCCAGTCTTTCATGAGCGAACTAGACACATTGAGATGGATTGCCATTACATAAGAGACAAGATCCAAGATGGTTCTGTAATTACAAGACATGTGAATTCTACACATCAGCTAGCCGACATCTTGACAAAGCCCTTGGGAAAAGATGCATTTGTTCCAATGATTCACAGGTTGGGAGTTCGGGATATCCACTCTCCAACTTGAGGGGGAGTGTTAGAAAAGATATTTGTTTTATATTACCTTTCCTTTTGTATAGCCTACTATATAGTTAGTTTTCCTATACTGCTGTAGCTTTCCTATATTGGTGTAATTACTTCCTGACTTGTAGGACTAATTAGAATTCTCCTCATGTATAAATTCACGCTTCCAGTTGTTAGGATTATGCTCAATAGCAAGAGTGTAATGTTGTAATTAACAATCTTTTTCATATTAATAAAGTGATTTCTGGTTTAACAAATCGTATAACATTTATAGTTTAATATTATAATTGTCAAAGTAAATAATCATAAGGTCTAAAGACTATGGGAAAAGAAGAATTGTTCGTACATCTGGATATGTATGTGGTAGACACAATTCTTTAGTTAGTCTTGAATAATGTTCACAACTTAAGTTAAAGGTTGGGCACCTTTATCTTGTTAAAGTTGTAGAATTCTTTTGCTAGCATTTGAGTGGGATCAAATGAGATATGATGAGTCTAAAATCATCGGAGTGTCTTCGAGCAAATGGATCTAGTGCACTGGGTGCATTGAACTGGGTCACAATGAAAAGCTTTATCTAGAACCGTCAGTAGATAATAGTCTTTTCATTATCAGGACAATCGGAGAGTCTATCTTAATCCTGAGATAAATGATAGACTTATGGTTGCAAGTGATATCATTTGAGTTATCAATGAGTACGATTATATCGCATAGTCTATCCTCGATAGTTTGGTGATATTCATTTGTTAATCGATAGAGGACTTCATTTATAGATATGGACATCGTGGCTCCATTTAATTAAATGAGAGTATAATATCATCATATGGATGTTTTTAGGTAATTGGATATTAAATCTCAACGTTGAGTTTTCGATAGTGTCTATTGAAAACATGGCTTCTGGACAAGTCAAAATATCCAAGTTCAAAACGTGGTCATATGAGTAAATATGGTAACTTGGAGAGTTATAGGCGGTCTATGAACTCTTGGCGATTACTGATATTAATCACGAGGATACACTATCTCCAATATGATTGTCTAGGGTATGAATGAGGAGCATCTTCCTTTTCTATCTTTATTTAAGAGTTCAGTTTTAGCTCTTTAGTGGAATGAGTTAAAATTAATGGATCGGAGCTAAGTGAATCATTTGTTGATTGTGATTAGGTTATGTCTATTGAAGCTTAAATTTAGATGGCCCGCCAAGATCCCCAATCCACACGGACTTGCATGGATCACTTGATATATTCTACCGGACCAATTTAAGGGTCCATCTAAAATTGCATTTAATATATTAAGAATATAATTTGCACATTATTTTAGTAATGGGCTGCTCAATTATATTAATATATTAATGAAAGACATGTGGGCTTGTTTCTTTTAGTAAGAATGGGTCTGGTTCACATGCGGGCTTTTTATTTAAAGTCCAATGGATTAAATGAAATAAGAAAATGATATTTTGGCCCATTTACTCTAAGTGGGGCGGCAAGGGTTAGTTTAACCTAATATATTATTTTGTGTCATTGTTTTAATTAAATAAGAATTAATTAATTTATTAATTAATTGTTTAATTAAAGAAACAAATCTTTTCTAATCAGGAAATATATTTCCTAAAAGTAAAAGTAAAAGACTTGTTTGATAAGGAAATAAATAATTAGTTTTATTTATTTAATCAAATAAGAAGTCTTTTTATTTAGTCAAAATAAAAGAATAAAAGATCTATGAGTTGGATTAGGGTTTGATGTCTTAAAAACTAGATGGAAATTAGGGTGCAACATAAGCCTATGGTGGGCATGTGATTTCGGCAACCCTAGTTATTTCTAGGTTAGGATTTCGGTAACCCTAATAATATAAAAGAAAAGAAGAAGCAAAATTAGGCCACCTATATATTGACAAGTATAGAATTCGGCCACCACATGTGTTCATGATACAAATTTCTTCTTCTTCTCAATTCATAGAAAGATTTTATTCTACTAAAACAAAAAGGAGTGTTAGATTATTCTTTGATAGTATACTATTTGCTTATTCATCAATAAGCTTGTGTATACGATATCGATCTAGGTTCACGCGAGTTTCGATCATTAGATTGAGAACTCAAAAGTGACCGGAATAATCTTAGTCATTCTTTTGATTGTTTTTGTGACTAACAAAGAAAAGAAAAGTTTGTTTTGTCCATTCACAGGTTTGCAATTCAAAGAAAATGGAGACCACGCTCCTAGGTGATCCACGTTCGTGCTAGGATTGAAGATCTTGCGGATTACCATCGACGTAAGTCAATTGGATCACGCGACAAAAGGTATTCTACTTTTTGTTATTGTATATGTATGTTTAATTAATTAAAGGGTTTAAGGTTCATAAAAGAAAAATTTTTAAAAGTCACTAAATCTAATTTTTAGTCTCGCTTCCGCTGCGTGTACTACGGTATTTTTCCCTACACCAGTATCAATAATAATATTCAAGCAAATACTGTTTCTCTTTCATCTTTTCAATCACAACCAAGAGAATCGGCTCGGGCAACAAAGCCTGCTCCGGCATACTCGGGATTTAACAAAGAAGATAGTCACCAACACTCACTTCCCGAATACCTGGGTAGAATCAACAACCAGCACCTCTACAATAAATAACGGTGCAACCACTCAGAATCCAACAAGGAAACCAGCAGGTGTCCCGCGAATAAAGGAGTAAGAATCCTGCCCAGATTCGGACTCAGCCAAACTAGAAAACGTGCTACGCCCAAATAAGAAACCAAATCCGTTTAGGACTTGGTAACCACCCAGAACTTGGGCACCACGACACCAAACCCTAATGATATACGCAAACCCTAATGACATTATGTATAAATACCCCTGTAAAACACAAATAAGGGGTACGTGAGAATTGGGAAAAGAGAGTTGAGTGTGTATCTTCAACAATATTCATAGTGGATTTGACTGTGTTGCTAAGGCAACAACCCATGGATGTTTCTCCGATCTTTGGAGTTTTTACCACGTATTTTTGTCTCTTGTTAATCTTTTCATTCGTCTTATTTTCCATTATTTTCGTTCGTAAACGCGAGTCAACAGTAAGAGCAAATCGTTGATTGAGTGACTACGAAAAATCACCGTCAACATGTTCCATTTTCGGTTTCGGTTTCGGTTTCGGTTTCGGTTTCGGTTCAGTTCAGTTCTAGCGGATCCGACGGTTTGGTTTTGGTTCCGATCCGATTTATGACTGTTTCGACTATCCAGTTCCAGTTCCTGACCCGGTTCTGATTTCCGAGTCAGTTTTTATTCTGGTTCTGAACCTTCAAAACCGGTTACGGTTTTGAAGGTTCGATTCCGATTCTGGTTTTGAAGGTTTGGTTCCAGTTCCAAACCTTCAAAAAATTAATGTTTTCATTAAAATAAAATTTTATAATTAAAATTAAATTTATTTATATTTTTTTTCATTATATATATAATTATTGAAATTAATAATAATATATTTAAATTATAATAATTTTTATATATATTAAATTTATTTATATTTTTTCATTATATATATAATTATTGAAATTAATAATAATATATTTAAATTATAATAATTTTTATATATATTAAATTTATTTATATTTTTTCATTATATATAATTATTGAAATTAATAATTATATATTTAAATTTAAATAATTGAAATATATATATATATATATTAAATTTATTTATATTTTTTCATTATATATATAATTATTAAAATTAATAATTATATATTTTAATTTAATTATATATATATATATATATATATATATATATATATATATATAAGCCCAACCTAATGATTGTGAGGTGTTGGGAACCCAACCCAATCATTGGGCAAGACCCAAATTGGGTTCTAAATTTGGAACCCAATTTAGGTTTAGTTGGGTGGAGCTCACTTTTAGAACTCTTTATTTGGATCCACTTGCTCACCATTGTGGATGCACTAGACCCAAGTGGGTCTCTACAAATAGGTCTCTTTTTATCCACCATTGTGGATGCTCTACCTCCACTTGCTTTAGCTTTATTAACACTACTCTCCAAACAATCACCTTTCTGAAAACAAGGACCAACCACTCCTTCATTCAAACCACTTGGTCCCACAATACACTTTTCAACACTCCCACTTTCAGCTGCCCCGCCATTAATAAAACCCTCTATAATCATAAACGTTAACTTATTTAGATACCTGTCAAAAGTGTTTGAGATTTACCATGCATAAAAATATGATATCTCTATAGGACCATTATTCCATTTCGATATGCAAAAATAATCATAAATGATTTTCTCACTTTCATTTATTAAGGTTGTGTAATCTTTTGAAAAGAATTTTTTGATTCCTGAATCCCTGATTATAATTATTTGGTGAACGTTATATAATTTTGTTATGGAATGTGTAAGGATATTTTAGAATCACCTAGCTTATATTCGGTATTCCCATTATGATTCTCATCGACACGTGTATGGATCATTTGATGCTCTACCTGAGTAGTGATAAATGATAATACCCCTTGGGATTTATTTGATGCTTTGCCGTGGTGAAAAATCTTATCAGGTGTATAAGCAGGTTTGACATGGGTATTGGCTTGGTGTGCGTATATTGTCAAGTTTCATTGTTTCATAGGTTAATTTCATGGTATTTGATATTTGGTACTTGTTTCATTTTTTTTTAATTAACATTTATGTAACCATTTATTTTTAGTTCAATTGTTGTACGTGTGAAATAAGTAATTGGAAATTTAATATTTACATGTTTATTAATTACGAATCCAAATGAAGGAAAAAAAAATCCCCGACAAGATAGAGTAATCTCTTTTGTTGATTATTAATCTCTTATGGTGAAAATCTCATATCCTCCCATGATATAGTTGATTACTCTATCTTGTCGAGGTGGTTCTGGACCTCTGGTTGATTGTCGTTTGCACTGATTTGCCTCTTTTCATCACGTTGGGTGAGGGTTTGTTTCCCCTTGTCCATCAAGAATTCTTACAGATGTCCTTGCTTTAGAAGTTCTGCAACTTCTAGTTTGAGGAACACGCAATCCTCTGTTCGATGACCGTGATCCCCGTGGAACTCGCATCAAAGTCTCGTGTCTCAATGTTCTGGGGGTGCATTCATTTTTTGTGGCCACTTGATTGTCTTACCCATTTCTTTCATCATCGCCACGAGGTTGACCAGTTAGATGCTAAGATTGTACTCTGGTACTTGGATATGTGGTCGACTCGACCTCGGTTGATCATGCATGTACGACCGTCGATCGCTTGAGCCATCATGCAGTTGCTGAGTGTTTCGTCGGTCGTTGTTCGGGTAAGGTTCTGATCTCCTGTCGTTCGACCGTCTATCGACTCAATCATTCCTTCTACTCGTATAGTTGTTGACTTTTCCAATGAAGTTGACTTCATCAATGAAGTTGACTTCATCAATGAAGTTGACTTCATCTTCCTCCCATTTGATCTTGGCCTATGCTTTTGCCATCATATCCTCCATTGTCCTGTATAGATATTTAGTGAGTTCTTTATAGAGGTCGGAATCGAACCTGAGGCATTTTCTAAACGTGTAAATGACGATTGCTTGGTTGCAGTGCAAGATCTGCACTTTCTCTTTGTTGAAACGTCCAACATAAGTCCTCAAGTTCTCGCCCTCCCTTTGTGTTATGTATACAGGTCGCCCGGCTACTTTTCTAGTTTATGACTGCTCACAAATTGTTCCATGAATGTATCTGTGAGCTGCGTAAAAGAGTTAATAGAATTGTTAGGCAAATTTGTATATCATTGCAAAGCTGGACCACTAAGGTTGGACCCGAAGGCTTTGCACATGCACGCTTCGTTTAGGACGCGTGGGATTGCCGCTGTAAACATCCTTTGTTTGTACTGCGCTATGTGGTCATCCAGATCTGTTGTGCCCTCATATTGCTTCATGTTTGGGAAGCTAAATTTTCTAGGCATCTCGACCAGGGCAATTGCGTTGACGAAGGGTGAGTCAGTGAAGCTATTCGCTGTGCTTTTTTTTATTGGAGCTGGGACTCCTGGAATCCTTTAGATAAGGGCTTCCATTTCTGTGAACCTGCGAGAAAGTTCCGGGTTAGCAAATAAATGTAAATCGGATCTGGGTTTTACCAATCCCGGTGTCGACTGGAGTGACACGGGCGTCCTTATGGTGTTTTCAGGTTGTAAATCCACGGCTGGGTCCTACTCATTCGGCACTTCATTCTGGATTGGCAAGTTGTTGAGATCGATTTCAACCTGAGCCGTCTGGGAATTTTGTTAATTCTCTCCGACATTGGGGTTCACGTCTGGTCTCTTGGGGTCGATTGGTGCGATCAGAGATGTTCTATCGACCTCATGTTCACCATTCAGAACTGGGATTGGGCGCTCTAACGTCGCGTTGTTAGGTGCTACTCTGTCGATTAAGACTTTTAGCTTGCCATTTGTCACTCAGATCGTAACGTTTTTTGCTTCGAGCGCCACAATATTTTTGCGTTTGCAGTCATTTGGGTAGTCAACGTAGCGATCTGCTCTTCGACAGTCGGTGTGTTTCCATCTCCAGACATGTTGAAACGTATTTCGATTGGTTCGACTAGCTTGTTTATAAAGTTGCAATGGGCCCCACGGTGGGCGCTAAACTATAGAGGGTTGATCTACGGATTATGTGGATCGGGTCGGATTTGAGTAAGGCCCAAGGTAACTTGGTTGAACCTGTCGGATATTGGATGTCGTCTCCTCTATAAACTTGCAAATTTTTACTATTATTAAAATTGTTACTATAAATTTTAAACTGAAATTGAGAGGAGATATTGATTATATTTTAACAATTATTATTGCGTGTTTATTGGGTGTAAACATATGACTTAATTGTTGGATTTGTGTGTGCAAAGTAGACAATTTCAATTCATTTGGGGTATTTTAGGGGTATTATGATTGTACCAAGCTGCATCAATTTGATGTATACATGCTCATAAATTTAATAGGCAAGTTAGAGCATCTCCAATGCTATTATGCATTTGGAGAAAATAGAGTGCCACATAGAATAGATATTAAAAAAGTTAGAAAAACTCTCTCTAATGCTATTATTTAAGTTGAATATGGAGATGATGTGGACCAAAAAAAGTTAGAGAATATGGAGTTGAGTTTCTATTTCTAGAAACTCTCCTAGAAATGCTGACTAGGATTTTTAACTCTTTCCACCAATAAGATTAAATCACATTTAATTGTAAAATAAAAGAGGAGAGAGAGTGTAATAATTGTTTTAATATGATTGGACATAAAATGGATACATATTTGACTTTAGATAATTACATTGGATATGTGGATATGTGAATATGTATTTCTCTAAAAAAATTTCAAAAGTGGGTCCATAATAAATATAAATAATGATGTGGCACTATTTAGAAACTCAAAAATGCATATTTACATTGGAGATGCTCTTAGCTGTGTTATTATTATTGATACAACTAAGAATTTTGGTGATAACTAATTAATTATACAACTCGTGGACGTAAATGCGATAATTATATGTTTCTAAGTTAGTGCTCCCTTTAGATATTCAGAAAGTGCAATCTTGGCAATACTATGAGCAACATTATTGGTAGACCTATGAGCAAAATAAATAGAATGGCAATCCACACACTTAAGTAGATGGAGTATGTCTTTGGTCACCAATTCGATCTGAGGGATATCCTTGACTAAAATCATATTAATGACAGAAGGTCTGAAGATCTGTATCCCCTATCCCTGTCGAATTGGATGTCCCAATAAATTGCCTTCGCTTCTGCAACAATTTGGGGAAAAATTATAACTTTTAAATATGATAATGAGTAAATTACTGATATGTATTTATGTTTTACAAATTAATTATAAAGTATGGTAATAAATATTTACTAAATTTACTATTAATGCATTAAACATATTATTTGGAATAAGTTTATAGGTCTTATGAATTTCAAGTATTTTTATGAATTTTAATAAATTTATTTCGTACATGTTAAGAATATTGATTCCTAAAATTGTTTCATATATGTTAAGAAATTTGTTTTATATAGGAAACTAACCTGATTCTTTATGATGGAAGGAGAAATCTAATTCCTAATTTGTGTGTGAGACTCACCTACAGTGATGTTATGGGAAATTCTCAATATCTTCTCACTGGAAAGTCAGAAGAAATTTTTGAAGTGAGAATTGCATATTGTGCAACTTCCGGTGAATGTGGATCTTATATATAAAACCAATTTTGAAGTGTTGTGTGTATTTGAATTTATGCTTGAAGTAGTCGAGTGTAATCAATAAGGAAGTATTTAAAAGCAAATTTTGGTTTTAGGTCCATTTGGTTTCTATTATAGTTTTCTATCAAGCGAGTTGAATTATATATATATATATATATTATAAGCCTTGTGTTTCACATAATAGTTGCATTGTAATGTTATTATTAGTAAATTTATTTAAACTCCAAAAAATGAATAATGATATTCTAAAAATGATTTTTGTTACCAAGGATCCTTTGTCTTACCTTAGTGGTTGAAGGACTTCAAAATGAACTTCACAAATACAATTCATTAAATTTGCACAGAGATACCTCCCCTAAAGTGGGAAGGTAGTTACATTCTAGGTTGTGCTTGGTGTGACCCATAATGGTGTCAGCTAAAAAAAAAAAAAAAAAAAAAAAAAAAAAAAAAAAAACTATTTATATACATCTATAATTAGAATTCATATTATCTACTAAATTATTTATAGAATTCATATAATTTACTAAATTTTCTGCCACTTACTCAATTGTTAGTGGTAATTAGTTTTGATTTTTTATTTCAATTGTTTGGTTGAATGATAATAATTTCATTACTTGAACTTATAAATTTTAAATGTTGGGATGAACGTTAAACTCGTTCAATATATGTTGAATTTGTTCATAAAGATTTACGTTGACTCTTTCACCGAACATGTTTTACGTTGATATGAACGTTGAACTTGTTCATGACAATTTACGTTAACTTGTTCACCAAACACGTTTAACGTTGAGATGAACGTTAAACTCGTTCAACCTACATTGAACTTGTTCATAAAGATTTATGTTGACTTGTTCACCAAACAAGTTTAACGTTAATATGAACGTTAAACTCGTTCGACTTACGTTCGACCTACGTTCAACTTGTTCATGAAGGTTTACGTTAACTTGTTCACCGAACATATTAAACGTTATGATGAACGTTAAACTCGTTCAACATACGTTTAACTTGTTCATGAATGTATACGTACGTTGAATTGTTGACTAAACAAGTTTAACATTTAGAGGTACATTAAACTTGTTCATGAATGTATACGTTGACTTATTCACTGAACAAGTTTAACGTTTAAACAAGTTTAACGTTTAGGATAACATTAAACTTGTTCAACATACGTTGAACTAGTTTATTAAGGTATACATTGACTTGTTCACTGAACGAGTTTAACATTTAGAGGAACGTTAAACTCATTCAACCTATGTTAAATTTGTTCATGAATGTATATGTACGTTGACTTGTTCACCGAAAGAGTTTAACGTTTAGAGGAACGTTAAACTTGTACAACCTACGTTAAACTTGTTCATGAATGTATGCATTGACTTCTTCACTGAACAAGTTTAATGTTTATGAGAACGTTAAACAAGTTCAACATATGTTAAACTTGTTCATTAAAGTATACGTTGACCTGTTCACTTAACTAGTTTAACATTACTAAACGAGTTTAACGTTAAGAGGAACGTTAAACTAGTTCAACCCATGTTGAACTTGTTCATTGATATTTACATAAACTTGTTTATTGAACAAGTTTAACGTTAGAGGAAATGTTAAACTCGTTCAACATACATTGGACTTGTTCTTGAATTTCAAATTTTCTATTATTTTATTTTATTATACTATTTAATTTTTATATTATATTATTAATATATATATATATATATAATGCATAGCCAACCGGTTGTTTCTATTGGCTATTACCAACTTTGGCAGCCAGCTGGCTGCTAATGTCTTTTTTTTTTTTTTTTTTTTAAATAAAATAAAAAATTTAATGTTGAGTTGTATGACACAAACCACCTACCTCCCTCTCTTAAATATATTCATATATTCATAGCCGACGTACGCCTAAATTTTATTGACTTAAAGACTAAAGAAAGCACCTCCCTCTCTTAAATAATTTCTCTTAAATTACGGTCTTACCTAATTTCCATCATCAACTTGAAATTGTTAATAAATAATTTTTACTTTAATAATAATTAAGATACAATTAACAAAGAATTTTGGGTTAAGTATTATTGTTTCCTGGTTGACTACTGTTTTAGATTAGATATCCATGAGGACCATGACACCATATACTAAATTCTTTATACAAGGAGATAACAACTATTTATCGTTTAGAGGAATGTTAAACTTGTACAACCTATGTTAAACTTGTTCATGAATATATGCATTGACTTCTTCACTGAACAAGTTTAATGTTTATGAGAACGTTTAACTCGTTCAACATACGTTGAACTTGTTCATTAAAGTATACGTTGACCTATTCACTTAACTAGTTTAACATTACTAAAGGAGTTTAACGTTAAGATGAACATTAAACTAATTCAACCCATGTTGAACTTGTTCATTGATATTTACGTAAACTTGTTTATTTAACAAGTTTAACGTTAGGGGAAACGTTTAACTTGTTCAACATACGTTGGACCTGTTCTTGAATTTCAAATTTTCAATTATTTTATTTTACTATACTATTTAATATTAATATATTTTTTTAATTTTTATATATCTTAAATGAATTTTTTATTAATTTATATTATATATATATATATATAATGCATAGCAACCGGTTGAAACCGGTTGTTTCTATTGGCTATTAGTCTATTACCAACTTTGGCAGCCAGCTGGCTGCTAATGTCATTTTTTTTTTTTTTTTAAATAAAATAAAAAATTTAATGTTGAGTTGTATGACAAAAACCACCTACCTGAATTTTATTTTTTTTTTATTTTTTTTTAAACAGCACTTTATTCAAAAGAGAGCCAAAAGAGGCAAGAAAACAAGCACACCAAAACAAGACAGCCACAGACGGCAAACCAAACAAAAGACCAGAACAGCAGCAACAAACAAAACCCAGCAGGCCCAGAAAAAGAAAACAACAGCCACACACCTGAAGCATCAGGCACAATAGACACACCAGAAAACAGAGGACGGAAATTTTATTGACTTAAAGACTAAAGAAAGCACCGCTCTCTCTTAAATAATTTCTCTTAAATTACGGTCTTACCTAATTTCCATCATCAACTTGAAATTGTTAATAAATAATTTTTACTTTAATAATAATTAAGATACAATTAACAAAGAATGTTGGGTTAAGTATTATTGTTTCCTGGTTGACTACTGTTTTAGATTAGATATCCATGAGGACCATGACACCATATACTAAATTATTTATACAAGGAGATAACAACTATTTATCGCTTTATTTATTTTTTTTATTTTTTTAAATTGCTGTTTCCTTTAAGCTTCTAAGCTATTGCTTTTAATCTTCAGGAACCATTAATCTAATATTTTCTCATTTTGTTTTATATAGTTTATTCAGAATGAAATTTTATTAATAATAGTAATTAGTAAACGGTTACATGTATTCAGTTTTGATGACTTAACTCGCTAAGTCGCTAATCGCCATCTTCTTTTCTTTTGCTTTGTTTTCTTTTTTTTTTTAATTATAGCTAGTTCTAGTGTTCTAGCAACTTGAAATTGAAATTGTCTAAATGTTTCATTTGATAAAGGCTTTATGTATCTAATCACTACCTCTATAAAACATAAATACTTATTCAGTTATTCTGTATTTTTTGATTAATTATTAAACAAAATGTTGGAAGAATACTCTCACACGTCCACTAAATAAATTCTCTAATATATATGTATGAATATGTATAATATTACTCACCCTATCTTAGTTAAAAATTAAAGATTAACTTCTGCAACAATTTGGGGAAAAATTATAACTTTTAAACATGATAATGAGTAAATTACTGATATGTATTTATGTTTTACAAATTAATTATAAAGTATGGTAATAAATATTTACTAAATTTACTATTAATGCATTAAACATATTATTTGGAATAAGTTTATAGGTCTTATGAATTTCAAGTATTTTTACGAATTTTAATAAATTTATTCATACATGTTAAGAATATTGATTCCTAAAATTGTTTCATATATGTTAAGAAATTTGTTTTATATAGGAAACTAACCTGATTCTTTATGATGGAAGGAGAAATCTAATTCCTAATTTGTGTGTGAGACTCACCTACAGTGATGTTATGGGAAATTCTCAATATCTTCTCACTGGAAAGTCAGAAGAAATTTTTGAAGTGAGAATTGCATACTGTGCAACTTCCGGTGAATGTGGATCTTATATATAAAACCAATTTTGAAGTGTTGTGTGTATTTGAATTTATGCTTGAAGTAGTCGAGTGTAATCAATAAGGAAGTATTTAAAAGCAAATTTTGGTTTTAGGTCCATTTGGTTTCTATTATAGTTTTCTATCAAGCGAGTTGAATTATATATATATATATATATTATAAGCCTTGTGTTTCACATAATAGTTGCATTGTAATGTTATTATTAGTAAATTTATTTAAACTCCAAAAAATGAATAATGATATTCTAAAAATGATTTTTGTTACCAAGGATCCTTTGTCTTACCTTAGTGGTTGAAGGACTTTAAAATGAACTTCACAAATATAATTCATTAAATTTGCATAGAGATACCTCCCCTAAAGTGGGTGGGTAGTTACATTCTGGGTTGTCATAATGGTGTCAGCTAAAAAAAAAAAAAACTAATTACCGCTTTTTTAGATGTTAATGGCGGTATGCAGGTGGTCTTCGATTCGAGATGTTTTAATTCTTTCGCGGATAGTTTAGCTAAAATGGGGTCGAATTGTAGGGGAGACTTTATTGTTTGGGGTGATATGTGATCCCTCTCTTTTTGTTTTTCTGCCCTGGCTTGCCGTTTTGGGGGCTGGGGGCTGGGGTTTGCTGCTTGTTGCTTCCCTATGTCTCCTGTGGCGTGTTGTTGTTCCTCTGTTTTGGTTTTCTTGGGTCGCTTGGTGTCTTGTGCTGGCGGCCTGGTCTCTTTGTTTGCCCTTTTCTGGGCTGTGCCTTTTCAAAAAAAAAAATAAAATTATGTAAGTGGCAGAAAATTTAGTAAATTATATGAATTCTATAAATAATTTAGTAGATAATATGAATTCTAATTATAGATGTATATAAATAGTTTTGATTTTTTATTTCAATTGTTTGGTTGAATGATAATAATTTCATTACTTGAACTTATAAATTTTAAATGCTAGGATGAACATTAAACTCGTTCAATATATGTTGAATTTGTTCATAAAGATTTACATTGACTCTTTAACCGAACATGTTTTATGTTGATATGAACGTTGAACTTGTTCATGATGGTTTACGTTAACTTATTCACCAAACACGTTTAACGTTGAGATGAACGTTAAACTCATTCAACCTATGTTGAACTTGTTCATGAAGATTTACGTTGATTTGTTCACCAAACAAGTTTAATGTTAATATGAACGTTAAACTCGTTCGACTTACGTTCCACCTACGTTCAACGTGTCCATGAAGGTTTACGTTAACTTGTTCACCGAACAGATTAAACGTTATGATGAACGTTAAACTCGTTCAACATACATTTAACTTGTTCATGAATGTATACGTACGTTGAATTGTTGACTGAACAAGTTTAATGTTTAGAGGAACATTAAACTTATAAAACCTACGTTAAACTTGTTCATGAATGCATACGTTGACTTATTCACTGAACAAGTTTAACGTTTAGGATAACGTTAAACTTGTTCAACATATGTTGAACTAGTTTATTAAGGTATACGTTGACTTGTTCACCTAATGAGTTTAACGTTCCTCTAACGAGTTTAACGTTTAGAGAAACGTTAAACTCATTCAACCTATATTAAATTTGTTCATGAATGTATACGTACGTTGACTTCTTCACCGAAAGAGTTTAACGTTTAGAGGAACGTTAAACTTGTACAACCTACGTTAAACTTGTTCATGAATGTATGCATTGACTTCTTCACTGAACAAGTTTAACGTTTAGGAGAACGTTAAACTCGTTCAACATACGTTGAACTTGTTTATTAAAGTATATGTTGACCTATTCACTTAACTAGTTTAACATTACTAAACGAGTTTAACGTTAAGAGGAATGTTAAACTAGTTCAACCCATGTTGAACTTGATCATTGATATTTACGTAAACTTGTTTATTGAACAAGTTTAACGTTAGGGGAAACGTTAAACTCGTTCAACATACGTTGAACTTGTTCTTGAATTTCAAATTTTTAATTATTTTATTTTATTATACTATTTAATATTAATATATTTTTTTAATTTTTATTTAAATTATACAATTAAATTATATATATATATATATATATATATATATAGATATAATGCATAGCAACCGGTTGAAACCGATTGTTTCTATTGGCTATTACCAACTTTGGCAGCCAACTGGCTGTTGTGGTAGCCAAAAATGGCCCAATGGCCCAATACGCTAAGGCCCAATCTTCGCGATACAAAATCCTACCCAGGCCCGCTGTGTTGGGTCGACCCAACATAAATGCCAGTAAAAATTACCGTTTGAAGATTGAGTCAAAAGTTTCAGTTACTAAAAACACTACAAAAAAAATGGTCTTTTCCGACGGCTAAATGCCGTCGGAAAAGACCATTTCCCGTCGGAAATACGCTTTTTCGACGGGAAAAAGCCGTCAGAGGCCGTCACAAATACGCTTGTCAAAAATAACTATTCACTGACGAGCTGTCACTAATACTACCATTTCCGACGGCCTTGGCCGTCGGAAAAGATAAAAATACCGTCGGTAATAGTGATTCAAGGTGGTCAAAATTACTTGTATTTCCGACGGCTTTACCACTATTTCCGACGGCTTATTGCCGTCGGAAATATTCATATTATAAAAAAATAGCATGACTCGACTTGATAGTTGCCACGTCACTTGACACGTGCCACGCAACACATCACCCCTCGACACGTGCCACGTCACCGCCACATCATCAACCGGCACCACATCACCACCACATCACCCATCATGTGGCACTCTATATCCATGAAATTCATGTGGCTTGAACCCTTGACCTGGATGATAGTAAGGGTTTCCCTTACCATCTTGCTATTACCTTATATATGACATGTTTTGCATATTATTTATATATAAGCTATTGATATGTTTGTGTACTATGTAATTAAATATATATTTTTTGTATACTATTTAAATATAACTATTGAGATATTGTTTTTTAAAATAATATTTTATTAAAATTATTAGAGTTTTTGTTGAAAGGGAGTTTTTCAAATGGAATAAGACTATTTCCGACGGCATTGAGGCCGTCGGAAAAAGTGTATTCCTTTTTTACTTTTCAAATGGAACAAGACTATTTCCGACGGCTTTTTGACCATTTCCGACGGCCTCAATGCCGTCAGAAATAGTGTATTCCTTTTTTTACTTTTCAAATAGAACAAGACTATTTCCGACGGCCTTGAGGCCGTCGGAAATAGTGTATTCCTTTTTTTACTTTTCAAATGGAACAATACTATTTCCGACGGCTTTTTGACTATTTCCGACGGCATTGAGGCCGTCGGAAATGTGGTATCATATTTTTACTCATTTCCGAAGGCACTGAAATAGCCGTCGGAAATGGTGCCATTTCCAACGGCAATTAGCGCCGTCGGAAATAGTTCGTCACTGATAGGCCTTTTTTTTTGTAGTGAAACTAGTAACTGCCCACTCAGAAGAGGAAATCTCTCCAAGAATCACGCCCACTATCAAATGCTGATAAAGGGAACGTTGGAGCTACGGCCTCTAGTATAAATATGAAGGCACCTTCACTGAAAAGCTCTCTGAATTCTCTCTCAACTAAAACTTATAATAGCGTACTGAAACTCTGCCTCTAAAAACATTCCGGTCACCGGAAATCAACCATAGCCACCTTCACGATACATTGCTCAGCCCAAGCACATATAAGGCTATAATCCAACCCCCACCTTTCTATTTTTTCTACATTATATTTCTGTTTAAAGTTGTTTTGCAGGTTCATCGAAGTTCAAACGACCATATACAAACGATAGTCGACATCGACCAATCAACTTCCAGCCTAGTTGCTTTGGGCCTAATACAACCCGACCCATTTGACGTACCAAATCGTTCGACCACCTACAGCTGCCAATGTCTTTTTTTTTTTTTTTTTATAAATAAAATAAAAAATTTAATGTTGAGTTGTATGATACAAACCACCTACCTGGGTTGTATTATAGATTCATAGCTGACGCCTAAATTTTATTGACTTAAAGACTAAAGAAAGCACCGCCCTCTCTTAAATAATTTCTCTTAAATTACGGTCTTACCTAATTTCCATCATCAACTTGAAATTGTTAATAAATAATTTTTAATTTAATAATAATTAAGATACAATTAACAAAGAATTTTGGGTTAAGTATTATTGTGTTTCCTGGTTGACTACTGTTTTAGATTAGATATCCATGAGGACCATGACACCATATACTAAATTCTTTATACAAGGAGATAACAACTATTTATCGCTTTATTTATTTTTATTTATTTTTAAATTGCTGCTTCCTTTAAGCTTCTAAGCTATTGCTTTTAATCTTCAGGAACCATTAATCTAATATTTTCTCTTTTTGTTTTATATAGTTTATTCAGAATGAAATTTTATTAATAATAGTAATTAGTAAATGGTTACATGTATTCAGTTTTGATGTCTTAACTCGCTAAGCCGCTAATCGCCATCTTCTTTTCTTTTGCTTTGTTTTCTTTTTTTTTTTAATTATAGCTAGTTCTAGTGTTCTAGCAACTTGAAATTGAAATTGTCTAAATGTTTCATTTGATAAAGGCTTTATGCATCTAATCACTACCTCTATAAAACATAAATACTTATTCAGTTATTCTGTATTTTTTGATTAATTATTAAACAAAATGTTGGAAGAATACTCTCACACGTCCACTAAATAAATTCACTAATATATATATGTATGAATATGTATAATATTACTCACCCTATAGTTAAAAATTAAAGATTAACTTTAATCTAGGGAGAAGAATTTTGAAGAAAAAAAAATTCTTAACTTACATCAAGGAATAACATTCAACTACAAAGTAGTATCTCAAAAAAAAGTTGAAAGCATTAGTATAAGAATTAAACATTCTACACCAACCTGACGAAATAAATCTTTACCAGCACAGTTTATAATGAAAACTCTCACCATTAATGGGGAGTAGTTTTCACATATTTTACGATTTAATAGATATTTGTGTAACTTGGTCACTCCTAAGCACTTGTTTATATACTCCGAAATTGATAAACACTTATCTGTTGCTTCTTGTTATAACAAATCTACTTCCCGAAGCTAAGGAATAAAAACCTCCAATTAGACTTTCCATTTGCCTTGAATGAGTCACGTCATCAAAACAATAAAAACCTTATTACGGCTAAGCCTTGTTTTTGCTGAAGGTGCATCCTAAATTAAGATTTGGGATAATTACTCCGGTAGTCATTGAATTAATAATACATTATCAAAATGACCACTAAATTGGAAAGTTGTTCCAAAATAATCATTTTTTACAAACTTTGTGACACTAATGACAATTCTATCAAATTCCGTTCTAACACCGTTAACTTTTTGTTCACTTGGTATCAAAATGGTCATTCCCATATTTAAACTATAATCCTAAGTTTTTCATCATAATTAATAATCAACATGAGAGATTTTCACTTTATATTCTTTTTTAATGAATTTTATGTTAAATTAATCACCAAGACCAAGATGATCACATCATATTCTTTTTTTAACTAATTTTATATTAAATTAATCACCATGACCAAGCTGAAACTTGAAGTTTGTTAAAAAAAAAAAGAAAAAAAAAGACTAAGACTTTAAGAGATGGAAAAAGTCACAATATCAATTTGATACCAAGTGAAACTTGTGAAAAAGTCAACGGATACGCCATTTGGCGTATCGGATACATATCTTGGAGTATCCGAACCGGATACGAGTTCGATACGAGTTATCTCCACCAAATGGAGTATCCGTGCTTCCTAGATTGACTTTGAAGTCTTCACCCATAATTCTAACATTATTATTATTAGGGTTAATTGCACTAAATTACCCTACATTTTACAATATTACAGCTATATTCAGCTTTTACATTTATTAACAAAAACATACCCTTGACCACTTTGACTAACTATAAATTTAACCATTGGCTGTTTTATTCATTCAAAAAATCTAAAATACCCCCAGTTATTATATTAGCATTTATATATTATCAAGACAAATTCAAATTAAATTTATAATTAATTAAATTTAAAAATAAAACTAATTAAATTAATAATTAATAATTAATAAATGTAATAAAATTAAATAAAAACAATTAAAATAATAAAATTAAATGAATATTTTAAAATAAATTTATTATACAAAATATTTTAATAAAATATTAATACCTTTCCTTATAATAAATATTTAATTTGTTTAAAAATAACAAAAAATTATCTTTTGATTCCACCAAATAAATAAATAAATCATTTCCAAAAACCACCGTTTCCTAATCCAAATTAAAAACCATTAAAAAAAACAATAATAACAAAAACAAAAATAAAAATAAAAAAACCCTAACATCTACACCAAAACGTTAAATATTTAATTAGTTTTATTTTTAAATTTAATTAATTATAAATTTAATTTGAATTTGTCTTGATAATATATAAATGCTAATATAATAACTGGGGGCATTTTAGACTTTTTGAATGAATAAAACAGCCAATGGTTAAATTTATAGTTAGTCAAAGTGGTCAAGGGTATGTTTTTGTTAATAAATGCAAAAGTTGAATGTAGCTGTAATATTGTAAAATGTCAGGGTAAGTTAGTGCAATTAACCCTTATTATTATTATTTCTTTAAATTGCTACTTCCTTTAAGCTTCTAAGCTATTGCTTTGAATCTTCACGAACCATTAATCTAATATTATATCAAGGAATTTATACATAAGAGATTTAATAGTCAACATAAGAGATTTTCACCTTATACTCTTTTTTAATTAATTTTATATTAAATTAATCACCACCATCAAGATGATCACATCATATTATTTTTTTAATTAATTATATATTAAATTAATCACCACAACGTCAAAAAAAAAAAAAAAAAAAAAAAAAAAAAAAAAAAAACTGAGACTATGAGAAATGGAAAAATTCACAATATCAATTTAATGGGAAGATGAAGACCAATGTTTATAGTGTTGTATTATATTTTATATTTTATTTTTGTAATTATAGATAAAGTTACTAAAATATCCACCTATTTAGCAACAAAGTTAACGGAGTTTGATATAATGACCATTAGTGTCACAAAGTTCGTCAACAATGACTATTTTAGAACAACTTTTCAATCTAGTAAACATTTTGAAACCCTATATAATCATAAACGTTAACTTATTTAGATACCTGTCAAACGTTTGAGATTTACCATGCATAAAAATATGATATCTCTATAGGACCATTATTCCATTTTGATATACAAAAATAATCATTTTTTTTTTATTGGAATACAACAACTGGATTATAGATCCAGGACATGATTACATGATTACAACAACAATTGGAATTCATCGAGAATCGACTTCCAAATGCAGCCCATTTGTTCCCACGAACGGGGAGAGAGAACCCACACAAAGGTGGGACAACACCCATGTTTTTAAATGGGCCAAGGAAAATTTGCATAATTCTATGCACACACTAGGTCTTGAACCTTGGTGGTGGGAGGTTCCCAAAGGAAGGCCCACCACTATGGCAAGGGACCATGTGCAAAAATAATCATAAATGATTTTCTCACTTTCATTTATTAAGGTTTTGTGATCTTTTGAAAAGAATTTTTTGATGCCTGAATCCTTGATTATAATTATTTGGTGAACGTTATATAATTTTGTTATGTAATGTGTTAGGATATTTTAGAATCACCTAGCTTATATTCAGTATTCCCATTATGATTCTCATCGACACGTGTATGGATCGATCATTTGATGCTCTACCTGAGTAGTGATAAATGATAATACCCCTTGGGATTTATTTGATGCTTTTCCATGGTGAAAAATCTTATCATGTGTATGAGCAGGTTTGACATGGGTATTGGCTTGGTGTGCGTAAATTTTGTGGAGATGAAATTGTTTAATTGTGATAGAAAAGTATAATATATTGTCAAGTTTCATTGTTTCATAGGTTTATTTCATGGTATTTGATATTTGGTACTTGTTTCAATTTTTTGTTAATTAAGATTTATGTAACCATTTATTTTAATTCAATTGTTTTTTCTTTTTTGAAAAGCAAACTATATTGAAGGACAAAACCAAACAACAACAAGCAGCCAAGAGAGGTCCAAGCAGAACTGCAACCTCAACCACCTGCGACAGAGGCAAACCACATGCACTCTGTCGCAGCAGGTTGACAGAGCACCCACACAACAAAAAAACAGCCACAAAAGGCACACAAAAACAGCAGAAAAACCTCAGCAGCCCGTGCAACACACCAAGCCCAGAAAACCACAGACAAAAAAAATGCCCCAAAACAAACCAAAAGACCAGTAAACCAAAACACAAATAAAGTCAGGACAGCCTCCAATCCAGAACATCTTCACCATTAGCACCTTTTTTCGCCAACAAATCTACGAAAGCATTGGCTTCTCTGGGGCTGAATTCCACTTGAGCCTGCCTCAAAATTCCCAAGAGTTTTCGAATCTCCATAATTAGATGAGAATGAGCCCAACTGCCCACCCCACTGCTATTGATCCACGACACCGCCATCAAGGAGTCACTGACAATCACAATGCTTTTAAACTTCAACTCTGGTCTAGAAATACAGAGCTGACATGCTCTGTTAATTGCCAAAATTTCAGTTGCAATAGAGTTGTGACACCCAACTTTCGCCGAGAAAATACACAAAACTTTGCCTTTACCATCCCGCAACACTCCCCCAATCCCCGCTTGCCCCTTCATCTCCCTAAACGAACCATCTACGTTAAATTTCAGGGTATTCAATTGTTGTACGTGTGAAATAAGTAATTGGAAATTTAATATTGACACATTTATTAATTAGGAATACAAATGAAGGAAAAAAAATCCCTGACAAGATAGAGTAATCTCTTATGTTGATTATTAATCTCTTATGGTGAAAATCTCAGATCCGCCCGTGATATAGTTGATTACTCTATCTTGTCGAGGTGGTATTGGTTGATTGTCGTTTGCGCTGATTTGCCTCTTTTCATCGCGTTAGGATTTTGAATCCTGGTGCATCTTTGACACCGTAATTGATCACCAAAATTATTAATTATAATGAAAACAAGAGAGATTCTACTTTGCTATCAAATATATCACCCTTTACAACAAGCAGATAATTCCAAGTACAGAACAGTCAACTGAAAAGTAATGCAGAGGACTAACCGCCTTTCCATTTGTGCATTTAATACGAACCTCTTGACCGTTGATCCGGGTAACTTCCCCATCAATCCATGCCAGAACACGATCTTCAACCCATACATGGGAACCTACAATTATCCGATGCCGCCTGCAAATGTAATTTCACTTAAGTAACAATGTAACATTTAACCATAAAATGTCATTTATTAAGTCCAAGAAGCCATTAGAGATGTTTCATGAAAGACAAATTAAACAATAAAAATTTTAATTCCCAGGAGAGCAGAAATGCATACATCATTTCTAAACTTCATATCAAAACAAAGCAGAATTGTATTGGTTTTGAGAGCCACAAGCAGGAATATTGTATCAAAAATACAAGTCACCATAAGTACACGTATCATGCCGTGAAATAACTCAAGTATATAACACATGTACTACTACGTAACTATGTTGTTATGCTTACAAAGAGCTATAATTTGCAACATAATTGAAATTCATGCCTCCGATTCCATTAAGGAAATCATTTTCTTAAACTGCCGGTAAATTCATCCACTCGAATCCTAAAATTGCCTCAGTAAATTCAATCAATTAAACATAATTGCTATTCAGAAATGACAAAATGCCAAAATCCCCCCTAAATGTGGCATTCCAAAACACCAACAACCAATTACAAAGCAACCCTCAATTTCTAAGCTGTCTATACATCATTTAATTCCCGGAAAAACAGACACTCAAAAACTTATAAAATAAAAAATTTAAAAAAAAAAAAAAAATACTGGATATCAACTTACATAACAAATGAACCAAAGTACCAAATTTCAATCAGAATCCATTCTTTCACACAAGAATTCTCACAATTCACTCACATTTAAACAACACCTCATCAATGAAATTCAAAAAAGAACACAAAGTAGCAGCACAACCCTAGTTCCCAATAGTTCAAATAACCCCCAAGAACCCCCAAAAAAATTCAAAATTCAAATAGGTATATCACCACCCCTGAAGTCGCCAACCTCAAAAAAACAGCACAAGTAGCAGCACAACCCCAGTTCCCAATAGTTCAGATACCCAAAAAAAGAAAATTCAAAACTCAAATAGGTATATCACACCCTGAACTCCACAACCTCAAAACTAAACAAACAAAGTAAACTTCAACATGGGTAAATTGAAAAACCTATATGCACACATAAACACAAATCAAAATGAGCAGAAAATGATTATTATCAAAAGCTTCGTTCAGAATTTACCATTCAATAGTCACCAAAGAAGACACCTTTACGATCCTCAACTCATCCAAAACCAAACCCAGATTCTCGAATAAGTAAAAAACAACAAAACAGCTTTCAAATTCTCAAACAACCACCAACTCTCCCTCCCCCTCCCTCTCTCTCCAAGCAAAAAGTTGTCTCTTTTCAGCTTGTTTCTCTCTCTAAACCTTGAGTTTCCAGAGTTTTTTTTGTCTCTCTCTCTAAATATATATATCTACAGTTGTGTACTTGTGTCTCTTCTTTTTTGTGTGTTCAAGTTTTTGAAAGTATTTTTTTGAATCTCTCTCTCTCTCTCTCTCTCTCTAATCTTATAATAATATCTATATATATCTCTCTCTCTAAAAGCTCTCAACTTTACGTTGTTTGTATGTTTGGTCAGCAGCTGTGGTGAGAGCAGGGCAAAATGTGGGACCCACACGCAGCTCGGGCCGCTCGGCTAAATAGCCCTCTCTCTTTAGTCTTTCCCTGTACAAAAATGACTCAAACACTCAAAAGACAATAAAAAATAAAAATAAAGTTGAAGAAGAAACGTAATTATTATATTATAACTTTAATTACACAATTATCCATTTTCAGAATTCTCTTTTCACATAAAATTACATATTCACCCTTTTGCATTTTTTTAATAAGAAAAAAAAAATTCAGTTGGTTTTTTTTTAATGAAATTTCAAATAGGTTTTTGTTGGTGGGAAAATTGTTTCAAATTATTGGTTAAGGATTTGGTTTTTATTACAATTCTTGAATTGATAGACTTTAATATATATATATATATATATATATATATATAATTTCAAATGAGAACGTCATGATATAACTTCATGAAGATATTGAATGTGAGTCACAAGTTTTACATATTTTGACTCAAGTGTTTATGCACTTGTTAAAACTAGTGGTTTACATTCAATATCCTCATGAAGTTATATTAGAACGTCCGTATGAGAACGGGACTATATATATATGGAGAGAGAGTGAGAGAATTTATTTATATATAATATTTTTAGACTTTTAATCCTTTTTATTTAATATCAATATGTCAATTTTATCATTTTCTAAACTTTTATTTAGTACAAATCAAATTTAGACCGGTAATTGATAATAAAAAAAAATAATAATAATCTTGACTATCGTTTAAAAAATATAATAATATATAATATAAGATCTTAGTGTTAACTTGTTTAAATATGATTTTTTATTTGCATGTTTATTTAATGGTAAACAAAATATAAAAGTGTGTTTAATCTATCATTATAATTTTGATCAAGATTTTATTTTATTTTAATATTTGGACTTTCTAATCATGTTTTTATTTAATTAATAATGTCAATATAATTCATTCAACTCTTGAATTAGGTTGATGATAAATATAGAAAACTATTTTTTAGCATTGAGTATTTCTTATATTTATTTCAAACTAATATTTAATTTAACATTGTTTATTAAAAAATCACAAGTCAATGAATAATTTAAATATAGGGTATTTTGAGAATTTAATATTCTAAATCTTTCAACAAAAAACAATTATAATCATCTTAACAAATAGGAAAATCAAAGGTTGTGATGTAGTTATGGAATTGTATGGAGGGTAGATATGGAAAAACAATAAATTTACAAAATCCAACCTCATACGACAAGACAAAGAGAAATCCGCCCGGCTTTGCTGGATTTGAAAAATTAATAACTTAAATAATATTTATTAAGAGCCCAACTAAAATGGTATATTACTATTTGACCACATAATTATGCTGTTTTTCACATTTGGGGCTTGTCAACTCAAATTACTAAACTACCCTCATATTTATAAAATTAAAAAAAATTAAAAAATAAAAACCACGAGGCAGAAAATACAAAAATATATAAATAAATTTTTGGTGTTCTTTTGTATCCATCTTTTAAATGATAGAAAATAAAACAGTAAATGAAGATAGTCTCTTGTATTATAAAAAAGGTAAGACAAATCTAAATCATTACATATAATCAACATAAATATTTCAATTTATAACTTTTTTTTAAGTAATCTTTCTACTTATAACTTAAATAATATAGTTTGACACTTACCTATCGGTTTAAGTTTTTAAGTATAATGGTTATTGACATTCTATAGAGTCAAAAGGAGTCAAATCACCTCTCCCTTTACTTACCATTTGGGTCTAACTGTTATTAAAACAAACGTTAAGGTTTTAACATTCAAGACGTAAGTAAAAATCCCAACATATTAACATAGAACAACTTCATTTAATTACATTTTTATATATACTTCTTGATATATATTTGTATTGAGTTGATGTATGAATGAATAAATTACATGGCATGCTCACTATATCTCATCGAGGCTTCCTCGAATTTAAAGTTTAAACTAACAAATGCCAATTTGCCTCTCATGTTTTTATACCACCACCAACAACAACAACAACAAAAAAAAAAAACCTTTGTCCATACATATGAAACTATCACCAATAAATCATGTATCTTTATCCATCAAAAAATAAGTAAATTCATATATATATATATATATATATATATATATATATATATAGTCTTTCTATTAACAGTTCAAACTGATATAAAATATATCAGTTCCTTGCATATGGACCATTGGATTTAAAAAATACTTTGACAAGTGCATGTAGCCAAGTTAAAATATTTAAATCTAATGACCCACGTGTAAGGAACTGATATATCTTTTATCAGTTCAAACTGAAAATAGAAAAATTGTATATATATATATATATATTTAAAAAGTTTATCTATCTTTTTTTTTTTTTTTTTTTGACAAAAAGTTTAGATATCTTTTAAAAGAAAGAAACTAAAACCTTGTGTTTTAGGTATCTCTCCAAGCAAAAATTTGTCTCTTTTCAGCTTGTTTCTCTCTCTAAACCTTGAGTTTCCCAAGTTTTGTTTTTCTCTCTCTCTAAATATATATCTGCGGTTGTGCCTTCAAGTTTTTGAAAGTATTTTCTGTCTCTATAATCTCTCTCTCTATATGCAATGCTCTTGTTGTTTGTATGGGTGGTCAGCAGCTGAGGAGAGAGTACGGCAAAAGGTGGTGTACCCACACGGCATGGGCGTTCACTCTCTCTCTCTCTGTAAAAAAATGACTGCAAAAGTGCAAGACTCAAAAAACAATAAAAATTGAAATAAAAGTTGAAGAAGAAACGTATTATAACTTTAATTACACAATTATCCATTTCCAGACTTCTCTTTTCACGTAAAATTACATATTCACCCTTTTGCATTTTTTTAATAAGAAAATATATTTTTTTTCAAACGGATTTTTTTAATGAAATTTCAACTTGGTTTTTGTTGGTGGGAAAATTGTTTCAAATTATTGGTTAATGGTTTGGTTTTTATTAGAATTTTTGAATCGATTGATTTTAGACTGTCGATATTACCACCCATAAATATGATAAGCACACATATATTTTAATAAATAAAAAAAAATTACAAAAATATCCCAATAGAAATTTATCAATAACGACAAATTAGTTTAATTAAAAATAAATCAAATACTATGTACATCTACTAATTACACCATATCGTTAACTATATCTATTGACGGTGATTTTTCGTTGGGTGAAAAATCAGTGAGCCAACTTGATGATGTGCGAGTGGTTAATGGTGGAAAACAAAATGGAGTAAAAGAAATACAAATTTACATGGAAAACCTTGTGAAGGGAAAAAACCACGGGTGCCGATGACGGCGAGAAACGAATTTCACTATAAAGAAAAATGGTTTACAAGGCTTTGCTCTCTTAGTGCTATTTTTCCTGTGTGTACTCTAGAAAATGGGTTGCATTTATACATTTATTTGTTAACCGTAAACTTGATATGCAAGCAGTTGACTTGTAGAATCTCATTGTGATTCTTCTAGCATGGATCCCCGTATTTGTCTTGATTTCTTCCCCGTTTGATGTTTATGTTGTGATAAATGTAGTTGACATTGTGCTTGATTTGAACTCTAATTCCTTTTGGGAGAGGATAAGGCTATTTCCTTGTTAGCGTGTGATTCTCGATCTTCATATCCTAATGGGATTCCTTTTTGGGGTTTGCCAGGCATTAATGATTCGCGTTGAGCCTTAATTCGGGCAAGTGATCTTTAATAGGGGGATCATCTAGCCGACCGAATTTTCGTCATTGCGCCATCCTCCTTAGAATGTTGTTACTCATGCGATTGGCGAATATGCTACTCGGATTGGATGATCGAACGACATTGGATAACGTGGCGCATCCCTTCTCTAATATTTTTATTGATTTTTATGACATGTCGGCTGTTAAAAAATTCGCATACAACAATACCCTCTCAAATGCCTGAGGCGAGTGTTTTGGTCAGCGAGATCCTTCTCGTCCCTTTATGGTTGATTCTCTCAGTGAGGGTATTTGATAAAGGCCTTGTGAATTTTGTCATTTTGCTCATTAACGCTATTTGATCAAAGTGGTAAGGAGGTGTTGGTTAAGGATGTCCTTCAAGTTATCCCGACATACTCAATGTCGTTATTCAGATTGCCTAAAAGTTTGATCAATGAGCTTCATCAACTTTGTGCCAAGTTTTGGTGGGGATCAAATCTGGAAACAAGCATTTTCTTTTTTATCTGGAAAAATAGATTTCTAACCGAGGCGGACCCACTTTTGAATAGGGTCCGTGCCCACCTCAAATTTTGAAAAACAATTTGATTATATATATATATATATATATATATATATAATATTAAATAATTCAATAAATTTCTTAAATTAGTTATTTCCTCGTGTTCCTCGTGTTTCATCCAAAAATATCAAAAATAAAAAAGGAAAAAAATCTCATACACTCATTTTATATGGATCGGGTATTTGGGTTATACCAGATCCACACATCATCTTCTTCACCCTAAAAATCCCAAACAAACGCATCACTTATTACTTCACAACTTCACTCTCTCTCTCTCTCTCTCTAAAAATGGCGGCTTCTTCTTCTTCGTCTCTCCATCAAGGCAAGGTGGATTCAAAGCATTAAGCAAGAACAATCACTTCCAGGCCTTGTCAACCAATTACTACTTCACAAGGAATTCTAGATAAATAATATACTTCATATTATAATTTCCATGTTGTTAAATACTTAAATGCACATTTTCCGTATATTATGATATTAGAGCTCTCCTAGGCTCGCTGGGCATAATACTGTCCATTATTGGACTTTATATATATTTTTTGCTAAATGAACCCAAATCGATCTCCTTAGCTGCAGCTCAAGTCCGTGTCGCACTATCGCCTTCAATCGTGATTCGTACATCGACGACAACTCAATCACCGTCGTCCAAAGTAGAAAACAGAGAAAGAGAAGTTTTCAAGTGCGGTGTAAATGTGAAGAATATTGATTTGGTTTTGTTTTTGTTGTCAACCTCACTTGATTTCTCTTTTTTCTGTGTGCGAGAGAGAGTTTTTATGTTCTTTGCGTGATAACTCATCTCTCATGATCGTTGTCGATCGAGCGAGGTCGAGTCGAGTCGAGTCGAGTCGAGTCGTCGCTTGCTGAAACTCCTGGCGCGGATCGCAATCGATCCATTGAAGAGTTGACTTGGTGCTGTGGCGATTTCATGAATCCTGACATACCAGACACGTCACTTCTGACAGGTGACGTTTCAAGACACATCATCACCATTAGATGACATGTCCGAGCATGTCAGTAGCATTTGATGGTGTGTAAGATGATGTGATCAGCCACGTCATTGCCTTTTATGACATGCCTTGTCACATCATCAGCTTTAATGATATACCTGTGACATGTCCGGACACATCATTATTACCAATGACAGGCCGATTATGTTTTGGATACATCAGCACATTTCAATGACATGCCCAATCACATTGATGATGTGTTCGGTGACTGTCTAGGCACGTCATAACTTTTCAATAACATGATCAGGTACATCATTATTATTGATGACATGACCGTTGACTTTTTAAACACATCAGCGTTTTACAATGACGTGCACGGGCACGTCATCACTTTCAACAATTTGTGCTGTGACGTCATTATTTACGATGATGTGGCTGTAAAAGTTCCTAAATACATCAACTTTCTTCGATGACGTGCCCCAACACGTCATCATTGATCTCAATTTTTTTTTTTTTTTTTTTTTGAAATGATCAGAGGTCGTTTACAGACTAAAAATGTCGGGGTTTTCACTTTGATTTCTACTTGATTGGGTTTTTATCGTTGAAGTTCTTCAACCACATGCATTACTTGGACACAGATTTTCGACACTTCTTCTCTCACTATTCCTTTTTCCCCGTTTTGGAGGTATTTTTATCAACACATTTTGATGGGTATCTTTGTTTGTCTGTTCTTTCTCTTATTCAATGTGTACTTTTTCTGTTTCTGTTTATGAAATTCGACAGCCTTTTCAACTTTCTCTGACTTTTCTACTGTATTGTTTGTTATCTTTTTAATTTATATATATGAGTTTTCTGTTTCTTATTCTACAAATAGGATCAGCTGTTATCAGAAATTCAGAATGTTGCAGAGGACTATTTTGGGGATGAAATATTACAGGTGAGAAAGTTTACATTTTGATTTCGGAGAGGTTGTTTTCTATAGCTAACTGGATCAGATTTCTTATTTTCATGATAGGTAGCTATCTATATGATGATTCTGTTGTTTTCCATATTTCGTAGGCATGTTCTCTAAGAATCTTAACTATATCATGAAAATTTGATAGATTTAACCCTCTTTTCTTTTTCAAACCAGAAATCATTGAGTTCATACATCAAGAAATATTCTTGGAGGAATGCAAAGACAGAAGATCTATGGAGAGTTATGCAGCAATGAGAAAGATGAAGAAGAAGTGGAAGCATTTTCTACCAGTCATGTGCAGTTGACAAGAATGAAGAATCCGAATCAAGGATCAGGCAAGAACAATCCCTTCCAGACCTTGTTAAATTCCTTTCCGTTCGCCTCTATCTCTCTCTCTCGAAAAGAGGAAAATCTGATTAGGGTTAAAGTGTTAAACAATCACTTAAGGACAATTTGGTCTATTTACATTCCATGTTGTTAAAAATGAATTTTGACCACATCAAAAACGGTGCGGTTTGTCAACACTTGAAAACTAGCTATATGAACTAGTATGAAGTTTCATACTTCACTGAGCTAGCTTGAGGGATAAACAGCAAAGGAAAAGAAAAATGAACATAGAGCAATTCAAAGGCCTAGCAAGGCTACCAAAGTTTGCAATCCCAAGTCACTATGATGTCCACCTCAAACTTGATCTCTCTGCAGCTTGTACTTTTTATGGTACTGTGAAAATCAACCTCAGCATCATTGAGAAGAGCAATTTCCTTGTCTTGAATGCCAATCAACTTCATGTTCATCAAGCCTTGTTCACCACCTCTGGAAACCAAGTAAGTATATACTTTGGTGGATAATAATGATTACCCATATTTTCCTTTTATGGTTTGTTGTGATTTTTGTTTTTTGTTTTGGTTTCATTTTTGCAGCAATATTTTCCCTCTGATGTTGTTGTGGATGATGATGATGAAGTGGTTGTGTTGGTTTTTGATGAAACTCTCTGTGTTGGAGAAGGGTTGTTGGGGATTGAGTTTTCTGGGAAACTTAATGAGCACTTGAAGGGGTTATATAGATAGTGATGAATTTTTGTTTCTCTCTCTCCTTTAATTTTCCAAGCTTGGTATTTGCTGTTTGGCTGCTGAGAAATTATGGGGAAAATTTTGAATCTTAAAATTGTTTTGTATAGTATCAAAATTAAACAGAAGAGCTTCTGTTTGGCTGCTGAGAAATATGGAGATTAATGAATGAATGAAGAACTAAAGGACTTAGTTAAGATTCAAAATTTTGTTTCATATCCCCACTCATTTTTCTTTGCAACCAAACAAAGGGTATTAAGCAATTCAAAATATATGTAATTGTTTCTGGAAAATATATGCAATTCAAAACAAAGGGTATTCAAACTTTAACAGTACATATGTGGATAAAGAAGTAAAGAAGAATATGGCGGTTACTCAATTTGAAGCTGCAGATGCAAGGCGGTGTTTCCCGTGCTGGGATGAACCTGCTCTTAAGGTAGCCATTATAGAATATCTTTGCTCTTAGATATGGATTTATGAAAGTTCTAGATGTTTTCGCAAAATGAGAAATCTGCTGCAAAACTAAATATTGTAACGACTTTTCTTACTGTTGATCCTGCTGATTTCTGGGTAATAAAATGGAAAATTATCTTGCTGGATTCACACACGAACACCTATATATACATTTATGCTTTTGTGCTTGTGAAGTAGCTCGTATGTTTTCATAGTTTATTGCATGTATATTGTACTATTTTAGAATGTTCAATATTTCCTAAAAACTGATAAATCAGCTTTATCACTGTGGAATTATTGAATCATTCTTAATAGGCAACCTTTAAGATAACCTTGGATGCGCCATCAGAGTTAACGACACTGTCGAATATGCCAATTATTGATGAAAAACTCGATGGGAATGTTAAGACTGTTTATTTTGAGGAAACTCCAGTCATGTCAATTTATTTGGTGGCTGTGTTGGTTTGTTTGATCATATTGAAGATACAACAGCTGATGGTATGTCTATAAGCAACAAGCCTGTGTTGTTGTTCGATATAAATCACTTTCCTGTTATCCAAATCTTTGAACTCATCATGCAGGTGTCAAGGTTAGAGCATATTGCCCTGTTGGTAGGAGTGATGAAGGGAAGTTTGCATTAGAACTTACTATTAAATCTCTTGATATATTTACTAAGTGAGTACATACATTCCACTTAAACATATCGTAATGCTAATTCCGGCGCCATTAAACTGATATATTAACACTGACCACTGAATTTGTTAGGTACTTCTCAACTCCTTACCCACTCCCTAAGCTGGATATGGTTGCTGTCCCGGAATTTGCTGCTGGAGCTATGGAGAATTTTGGTTTGATTGTGTACCGTGACAATGAAATGCTTTACAGTGATTCGAAATCTACAGCTAGGAAAAAGCAGAGAGTAACTACTATTTACTCTCTTGCAATTCTATAACTCTCCTTAAAAAAGTTTGAACTTATATGTATACTCATTCTTTTCTGTTAGATGTCAATTGTTGTAGCGCATGAAGTGGCCCATCATTGGTTTGGAAATCTGGTAACAATGGAATGGTGGACTCATTTGTGGCTTAATGAGGGTTTTGCAACATGGGTAATTTTGAATTCCTCAACTCAGTATAATTCCCTAAATGGCATTCGATTCGAGAAGAACTCTATAATTGAACTTGTTTTTACATCTTCAGGTTATTTATATGGCCACTGACAACTTGTTTCCAGAGTGGAATACATGGACTAATTTTATTAGAGAAACTACTGGTGGTCTAAGTCTGGATGCACTAGAACAATCACATCCAGTTGAGGTAAGATACAGCTAGAACTTGTGCTAAACTTTGTCGTTATACACACATCGCTTTTGCATGTTGAACAATTTTGAGTCATCAAATGGAGTTTGTGATTGAATTAAATTCAAGACCTGAGGCAAAGTATCAAGTACACTTCAATAATAAAAGCCTTGGTAAAGATCTTAAGTTCTTGAGCAGAAGAAACTCATAGGCAATTATATATTTCATGCACTACTGTTCCTTGCTATCAACTGGATGGTGGTGTTTTTAGGTGGAGGTACATCATGTTCATGGAGTTGAACAAGTTTTCGATGATATCGGTTACAGAAAAGGATCAGCTGTTATCAGAATGTTGCATGGCTATCTTGGGGATGACATATTTCAGGTGAGAGAGTTTACATTCTGATTTGCCGAGAGGTTAGTTTCTACAGATAACCGGATTCTGTTTTCCATATTTCATTAGCATGTCCTCTGAGAATTTGAATTATACTATCAACCTTATTATAGATTTAACCCACTTTTTCTTCAAACCAGAAATCATTAAGTTCATACATCAAGAAATATTCTTGGAAGAATGTGAAGACCGAAGATTTATGGAGAGTTATTTCAGAGGAATCTAGTGTAAATATAAACTCACTGATGGACAATTGGACAAAGCAGAAAGGATATCCAGTTATCTATGTGAAATCCAAAGATCATATTTTGGAATTTGAGCAGGTGATAATATTAAATAACAAGAAAAATGCATTTCTTATTAGGAGTAGCTCACAAATTTTATATTTCACCCTGAATTTTTCTCTTAAGTTAGGAATCTGAGTGTGATTTGGGATTTTCAGTCACAATTTTTGTCTTCCGGTTTGCACGGTGATGGAGAATGGACTGTTCCTATAACTTTGGCCCTCGGTTCATACGACAAACGCAAGAATTTCCTTATGGAATCAAAATTTGGAACTGTGGATATATCAGAATTTTTTCCCTCTTCAGATGAAACATTATGGATAAAAGTTAATGCTGAGCAGAGTGGGTTTTATAGAGTGATGTATGAAGATAGACTGGCTGCTCAACTAAGGAAAGCTGTAGAAAACAATTGCTTGTTGGCAACAGATAAATTCGGTATGTGTTATAACTTAACAGTACTGTTTCATCACAAACACTCGAAAATAACTTTGATTAATCTCATCTTCAGGCATTTTGGACGACATGTTTTCTCTTTGCGAGGCTTGCGAACAACCGTTATCATCTTTGCTTTTGTTGATGAATGCATACAGAAATGAGATGGATAATATGGTGTTATTGAAACTCATCGACGTGAGGATGCCTTCTGTATCTAGACAGTGACATAAATTAGAACTGATACTTACATCATACTGACTTTTAAGCAACTTATGTGACAACAGGTTTGTTATGATGTTGTTAACATCTCAACAGGTGCCATCCCGGATTCAGTGAATGTATTGAAAGAATTCTTCATCAGTCTCCTCCAATGTTCCGCTGAGTAAGAAAAATTTAGCTTACAAAATTACCCAGTAATGGCTTTTATTCCAACCCAATTGGTTGCATCCATCGTATCAAAGAATTTTCTTTTATTCTAAGGAGTGATGATACATGGTTGGTACATAATAACGTTTATTCTTGTAATTTGCTTCTCATTTTGTACAGAAAACTAGGTTGGGAATCAATACCCGGAGAGAGTCATTTAGATGTAATGTTAAGGGGAGAAGTGTTCATAGCTTTTGCTACTTTTGGCCATGACAAAACTCGCAGAGAAGCAATGCAGCGCTTTCAGGTTTTGTTGAATGATAAAAATACTCCACTTCTTTCTGCTGATGTGAGAAAGGTAACTTTTAGTCTAAAAGTGTCCATACCGTTTCCTTGTACCTTTGATCACTTTTAGATATGCAAAAGCTCTAATTTCTTCGCAGGCTGCCTACATTTCTGTAATGAGAAATTCTAGCACAACAAACAGAAATGGCTTCGAGTCTCTGCTGAAGTTCTATAGAGAAGTTGATGCAATGCAAGAGAAAGAACGGATTTTGCGTAAGATTTATATACTATTATTTTAACTAGAATGAATTTATGATTCCATTTATTAGTTATATGTTTTGACATGATACAGAATCTCTTGCATCATCTCCTGATCTGGATATAGTTCTAGAGGTTCTGGACTTTTTGTTGTCTGATGAGATACCTCTCTTTATTCAACAATCTATAGTAAGTGACGGCTTGAATTTTCTTGCTATGATTACGGTTACCGAGTTCATGTTCTCAATATTGATTTAGGTTCGAGATCAATATATCATTTACGGACTTGTAGGATTAAGCATAGAGTGTCGCGAAACAGCATGGAGATGGTTGAAGGTATGTTCAGTGAATATGTTTCTCTCAGAGTTTGGAGGATTTAGCAATTTAATCAAGAAACTCTTCCACAATATTCTCGGATTTACCTTGTGTTTTGCATTGCATTTGATCATGTATATTTGGTTGTGAATGCAGGAGAATTGGGACCGAATCTTAAAAAAATACGGTTCAGGGATGCTTCTTCATTATTTCGTAAGGGAAATTGTCACACCAGTAAGTAATTTAATCGAGCAAGACTGTATTGATGAATTCAACTAGATTTGACATTATGCGTTAGCTGATTCAATGACATTCATTTGGGCAGTTAAGCAGCAATGAGAAAGCTGAAGAAGTTGAAGCTTTTTTTGGCAGTCATGTGAATCCTGCAGTCGACAAGATTCTGAAGCAAAGCATCGAAAGAATCCGAATCAAGGCAAGGTGGATTCAAAGCATCAAGCAAGAACAATCCCTTCCAGACCTTGTTAACAATACAATTAATAGTACTTCATAATACAATTTCCATGTTAAATGTACATTTTCGTATATTATGATATTGTCTGTTTCAGATAATTCTTTCGGGTGAAAAAAAGCATGTAAATGTTCGCACAACCAATAATACTTGAAGTTGCTATTGGTTAATTTATCAGCTGTAGTAGATAGAAGGAATTCAGCAATTGACCATAGAAGGTGAGACTGAGAGCTTCATATACATTAATTAGTCAGATAACAGTTTGGTGTCTAGGGAGTGGTGGAGGTGGAGGGGGGTCCAAAAATCGGAAATATCCTCAAATATCGAGAGTATTTGAAGATATTTAAGGATGTTTTTTATATATGCACTCCTGAAAGCCATGGAAAATATCTTGGAAATATTTCCGATATTTGACGTTAAAATATTCAATGTTTCACCTCAAGTGAAAATGACAATTGATTATGCAACAATTGTATTAAATAAACTACTTATTAAAGCACTACTTAGGCCTGTACGGCCACATATATTTGTGCTAAATGAACCTAAATCGGTCATTGAAGCCTGGTTTAATTGCCGACGACAACTCAATCACTACCGTTTGAAGTAGAACGCAGAGAAAGCCAAGTTTTCAAGTATGTCATTGTAAATTTGAGGAATATTGTTTTGATTTTGTTTTTGTTGTCAACCTCACTCTCTCTCTCTCTCTCTCATTCTCTGATTTTTGTGTGTGAGAGAGAGTTCTAATGTTCTTTGCGTGACGAATTGTGTCTCATCGGCGTCGATCTAGCGAGGTCGAGTCGACTCACTTAATGGAAATCCTAACAGTAAAGGGTAAATCTTCGAATAATTTGGTTTTCAGGGGGAAAACCGGTCATTTTTAAAACTAGAGAGTGCAAAGTTACGAATATGGCAAACCTCAGGGAAAAATAATAATATCTTTTTTTTTTTAACCCTCAAATCTCTACTTATACACTATGCAATGACTCCATACCATTGTAAACAAGCAACAGCCAACAGGTCCCGATTTGATTTTATTATTATTATTATTATTATTATTATTATATAATTCTTTATTTCTCATAACTTAAATAAAGGTTCGTAAAATTATAACAAATAAACATCAAAACTTATCATAAAATCACTTTAATCTTCAAAAGAGAAATTATTGAGGGATGGAGGAGATAAACCTGTTTTTTGTGGAGGAACAGACCTGTACAGGGAAAGGAGAGGAAATGAGGAGGGAGATATGACCTCTGAAAGTTGAGTGTTATTCACAAACCATTTCCATTTCAGCTCTTTTAACTTCCAAACACTACAAAAAAGGGGACTTTTTGCCGTAGACAGATCCGTGGCAAAATCCGCGGCAAAAGGGCTTTTACCACGAATTTGCTGCGGATTTAGGGTGTTGCAAATACGGCCGTGGTAAATTTTTTTGCCACAGATATATCTGTAGCGAAAGGTGTTTTTGCCGCGGCAATTACCCGCGGCAAAAACCTGTTGCAAAGTTTTTTACATTTGCCACAGCAGCCATCCGCGGCAAAAAATGCTTGTAAATTTTTATGCTATTTTTTAAAATAAAAATTTTCCTTAATTTTTTTTTCAAGACAATAAAAGAAAAAAAAAACATATGATAAAGTAAATCATCTGAATCATGAAACTGAATTTTTTTCTTTTATTTCCTCTCACCATAAATGCATTACATATTTAATCTTTACAGTATTCTTCCTCTTTCTGTTACAATAAATAAACCCAAATTATTCTTCAAATGAATAAATAAATAAAAAACCCAAAACAAATTTTTTTTTTTTTTCATTTTAATTCTACATTTCTAACAACTCATTGAGTCATTGGATAAGCAAAGAAGAAGATAAGTAAGACCGACTCTGAGAGCATGCAAGATGGTTTGTGAGGACATGTCTGCAAAATGCTGGACCTGATAAGCTTGCATTGCACTTCAAACAAATAGGAGAGTAGACTTGAAGATTGAAGTCATCGCCCAGTGGCCACTAATGAATCGATCAGTATATTACCCTGATGTCAGAATTGTAAGGAAACCCAGAAATCAGAAAGTCATAGAGTCGTAAACTTCTTTACAATTTTGAACATAAGGCAAAGGAAATAAAACAAAAGAAGCAATCCAATAGTTCACCGAAGTAAACAGAACTTGTCCTTAATTAATTTTATGTGTTCAAGTCTTCCTTAGTGCTTGAACATCATCATTGCCTATGAATCACAAAAACTGCCAAACTACTAAAATAATTTACTCCTGAAGTCCATTATATACCAGTACCTACATATAATAGATACTTTTTGAGTAACAAGGCACACTAAACTCCTAAATCATATTACTAATAGGAAATGAAAGTTAAATGACTACTAAGGAAATGAATATCACAATCTCAATATACATTACCTATAACAAGAGGCAGCTACTTGAGACAAATTATTCTATTCTCAGTTTCCAGATCCATCTAAATCTGCGAAGTGAGTTTAAAAATTATTAAGTAAAAAGTTGACATATAGAGAAATGTAAAACTTTGGGACATAAGCAAACTACTAAACTGGATTCATAAGCAAACAGTTTAAATGATCAGTGAATTCAAATTCAACAAAGCTTTGTTCTTTCCAAATTTATAAACCTTATCATCAGCCATGACATATTCCCTGCCAAACTATTGAACGGTGATTATTCCCAGCAGCCATGACATATTCTGCATAAATGAAGTCCTATATCATGATTATAATTATTTTATAAAACTGTTAATTTTGACATAAAATTATTTTTCACAACAAAGAAAGAAAGAACTTCGTATTAGAATGGAGGGAGTGAAACTGACCTTGTCAATATAGTTTTTAATCACTGAAGCTGCTAGACGCTGTATTTTCCAAAGAGCATCTGTCATAATACATTGGAGTAAACTTCGATCCAATTTGAAACAATTATTCAGCGAAACTCCAAGGCCTGCATCATTGGTTAGCAAAATTTTGCTCTCTCGAAATGCAAAACACGATAACCCTTCTAGTGATGAGCAATTGGATGCATATATATCTATCAAAGGAAGCTCTGGTAAAACTTTAAGCCTCTTGCAATTGCTTATGTCAAGGGTTTCTAGGTTAGACAGGTTTATAATGCTTGATGGTATGCTTTCAAAATTGTTTCTGATCAAACTTAATTCTTTTAGCGAGGATAAGCAACTGAAGAGATTATCTGGCACCTTTGTGATACCGCAGTCTGCTAGATACAAACCTGTCAGATTGTGCGATAAAAGAGGTAATATGCATCCGATCTTATCCTGACCCATTATTCTCCCAAAACTTAAAGTTTCAAGATTCTCCAAACAGGTTATAGATGATGGCAGTTCTCTTAAAACAGTTCCCGTAGTTCTGAGGTCCTTCAAGGAGTTTAAAGTTCCTATATCGTCAGGAAACTTATCAAGTTTTGAGCAACCTATCAGATTAAGATTTTCAAGAGATTTCCATTTACAAACGCTTGTTGGAAGACACTTAAGCTTAGAACAATAGTAAAGATCCAAATAAACCAATCTGCTCAGAACCTCGATGGAAGAGGGAAGTTCTTCTATTGGGGTTTCACGTAACCATAACTCTTGTAAATTGTGTGGGAGTTGTGGAAGCATCGTGAGTTTTAAGCAGTAAGATAAATAAAGATGAGTAAGAGATTTCAAGTCACTGCAATCTGGAATCGCCAACAAACTCTCACAATAACTTAAATTCAATGTCTCAAGATTTTGGGCCTTCGAGAGGTCCGGCAAACTTGTTAGCTGCTTAGAACCTATGAGGTCAATTTTTTTTAAATTTGCAAGTTGCTGCAAGTTAAAAAAGAAATCAGCACATGATGCTATCTCTTGATATCTATATTACAATAAAAAGATTAGCAAGTAAAGATCAAAATATACCTGAACACCACTCCATAAATTTTCAACCTTGCTTAGAGGCATTGCTAGTTCCACAAGTTTCTCTGGTTGTATATTTGTCTGCAACGATTTCAACGGGCATCCTTTCCAATGAAAATATCTTAACTCAGTGAAAAAAGCTTCGAGGCCTTGAGAAACATGCACCTTATTACTCTCCTCCGGGCAAGGTAGGAAATCCAATTTCAAGTATCTCAGTTTATCCATCCCTGACAGAGCTGAAGGCTGTAAGTCTATATCTCTTATTTTTGACATATTCAAAGAGATACCTTCAATTTTTCCAGTCCCCTAAATTACCAAGGGATAAGTTAGTATTTAATGCATTCTAAAGGTATGTTTAAGGAAACTAATAAATTTAAACTAATAAAATAATGAATTTGGATCCTCTCCTCAATTTATTTGTCATCATCTCTATAATCCATTTTCACTAGCAAATCAATAGTCTAGCTTACTTCTATTAATTTTTATTTCATTACTCTACTATAAGATAGAATCAATCAAGATCATTGATTTAAGTGAGGATAATGTAAGGTGAGGAGGGATCCAAATCGCTAAAAGAATAATGAAAAAAACTAATTTCAATACATCATTCTATATTTACATCAACCTATAATTACTAATTACCTTTTTTTTTTTTTTTTCTTTTTTGAAAATCCAACCATCCAAATTTAATTAAAATTTAAAAAGGATACAAGATGATGATAAATAAATTAAAATTAAAAAGAAAAGCAAAGTAAATTAAAATTAAAAACCTAAAAGACAAACAAACAATAATAATAATAATAATAAAAACCACTAAAACGCAACGGCCGGTGAACTTGGACGATGCCACGAAACACAGATCTCAAACTAAGAAGATTCTAGGGCTACGGGTTTTCTCAGGAGGCCCATGTGCATCGGACTTGAAATATAAATAATGAAAAAACGTTTATAAGATTTATAATTCTTTAAGAGCACAATTTAGGGATGGCAATTGGGTGGGTTTGGGGTGGGATGGGGTGGGATGGGGTGGGGTGGCCATCTTTTCACCTTGCCCCATTTATTTTTTGAAACTCCATCCCCATATAAAACCCCACAATATATGGAGTTGGGTGGGGTATGCTTTACCCATCCCCACCCATTTACCCCATTTGCTTCATTTAATCAATTTATCAAAAATTATTTATTAAAGTAATAAATATATAACCTAATGAATATTATATAATATATAAAGTAATTCTAAAAATTGAAAATCATCTCACAAACATTAAAAATAAACATAAATCTCACAAGCAAACAAATAAATTAAATAATTTTTAAACATAACATTAAAAGAAAAAAAAAACTATATAATAAAAAAACAAATATTATATTTTAAGCGGGGCGGGGCGGGGTGGGGCGGGGATTATAAAACCTATCCCCACCCCATACCCATTGCGGGTTTTACTATCTATCCTCATCCCCATCAAATTTAAACCCATCCCCACCCCATAAGTGCGGGTCTTCAGAGGCCCGTACTTACGGGTTATTTTGCCATCCCTAGAGCACATATTAGTATTTATATGCAAATACATCAAAAAAAATAAAATAAAATAAATAATGTATGCTGGTTAAACCCCAACATTCCAGACCAAACTACAAATGCATTAAAAAAATTGTATGCTGTTCAAATTCGAAAATATGGATTTTTTTTGTTTGTTTGAAAAAATTACCCAACCACACTGTTCTATGTGAGCTAATGCATGATGACTAATATGAGAATGATATTAAATCTTACCGTATTTTTTGTGAATACATCGTATATATCTTCGTGATGCCATAATCGGCTGCGCTTGCCAGGATCTTCAATAGATTCTTCTTTAACAATTCTTCTACCCATTGCTTGCAACAAATCATGCATTGTTAGCATGTCATCTGACACAGTGATCAGAGATTTATCCTTGAGAATACTTATTCCAACCTCAGCGGAGAAGCGACTAGCCTCTAGAAAATGTTTTGCACGATTAACGTCCCACCCTTCAATGAAAAATGCAATATCTAAAAATATGATTTGCTCATTATAATCTAATCCATCATAACTTATTTTCAGCACCTTATGTATATCTTTATCAAGATCGTTTTCTAGTTTTTTGATTGTACTTTCCCACACTTGTTTTTCCTTGCCAAACAAAGAGGAACCCAAAACTTGAAGAGCTAATGGAAGCCCTCCGGCATAATTAACCAACTGTTTTGACAGCTTCCCGTAATCTACCATGAGACTGTTTTTTCTAAAGGCATGCCAACGAAAAAGCCGAAGAGCATCGACAAAAGATAATTCCTCAACTTTGTAGAATTTATTTACACTACAATTCTTAAGTACTTGCTTATCTCTCGAAGTTATAATGATTCGACTTTCCGAGTTAAGACAATCAAGACTTCCTATCAAAAAATTTATTTGCTTAAAATCAGTCACATCATCAAAAACAATCAAAAGCTTATAACGAGCAAGCCTTTTCCTTAGGAAGGTGGGTACTATAGAGAAAGTACCAATATTTCCATTTTTATCACCAAATATATCTGACATAAGTTTTTGACGTACTTCATTTAACCCACATTTTTCTGATGCTTCTCTAACATCGGGAACAAAATAAGAACCTTCAAATTTAGAAGACATTTTGTTCGACATTGCTCTTGCAAGAGTAGTCTTGCCTATACCACCAATACCCCAGATTCCTACAACGTGAGCATCCTTCCACTCATTCTCTAGCAACGATTCAAGTTCCTTAAACCTGGAATTAATTCCAATTTCATCATCATAATCAGTTGAGGAGACAGCATTGAGTCGCTTCAGAACATCTTGTACAATAGTTTCGATAAGATCAGACTCAGGCCTAACATATATGTTGAAAAACCAACCGTAAGTTGCCAAAAATAACAAAGATAAGAATGTCTTGTATATTTGAATGCAGTTTAAGCTATGTTTTACATGGAAATAGGGGGTTTTGTCACTCTTTTAAGTTGGTATTTCATGAGTGTCACCACTATAATAATAAGTTTTAAAGGTACCAAATTAAGTGAACTTTCAAAAATGTCCTTACTTTACATATATAATTTTTACTTTTCAAGTAATTTCCGAGACTTTTCAGGTGGTTTCTGAGATGTTTTGGTAATTTCTGAGACTTTTTGGATAAAAATGAAATTTTTCGAGACTTTTGGTAATTTCCGAGACTTTTGGTAATTTCCGAGACTTTCTTGACAAAAATGAAATTTCTGAGACTTTTGGATTTGGTCATTTCAAAATTTTCATTTTTTTCCTAGAAAGTCTTAGAAATTGCCAAAAGTCTCAGAAAATTTCATTTTACCCAAAAAGTCTTAGAAATTACCTGAAAAGTCTCAAAAATACACAAAAAGTCTTGAAAATTCCTGAAAAGTCTCAAAAAGTCTCAGAAATTACTTGAAAAATTTTTCCAAATTTTTTTTCATCTTCTTCTTAATCGACCTCCATTGGAGGCTGATTTCAATCTCAAATAAAGGTCTTTCACCACCATTGATGGAGGATTTTGAAAAAAAAAATAAACAAAATAGTGAAGAAGGTTACTGTGAGGGGTATTTTTGTCCATTCACTATAATAAGTGTCATTTAAACTTAACTTATTAAAGGAGTGATAGTCTTAAAATACCATTTCAAAAAGGTGCTATATAATTTTCGAACCCTATGTTTTACTCATAATTTATCTAAGAAGGGGCAGAAAGCAAAAGTTTATACATGATGAAAGAGTAAGAAATTCTTAGAGAATTGCAAGAAACGTTGAACACTTACTTAATGACACGTGAATCGAAGCCAGATAAACCTGCAGCTTTCTTGAGAGCATACTTCCACCTCTGCACTTTGTCTAAACTATCCTTAAAACGTTCTCCGTGCTTATCAAATGCATCTGCAAAACTTCGTTTCTGATACCTTACATCTGATGGATCTACCTCATAAAAAATTGGTATCACGATCTGTTTGTACTTTTCCATGCATTCAATGATCGTTACAAGTTCTTCAAGACACCAACTGGATGAGGCATAGCCTTTTGAGAAGACAATGATTGAAATTTCTGACCCTTCAATTGCTTTCAAAAGAGATGGGGAAATTTCATCTCCACTATTAAGTTTGTAATCAATAAAAGTTTCAATTTTTTTCTCGAGCAGAGCTTTATGAAGATGGCTGGTGAAGTTTTGGCGGGTATCCTCACCTCTAAAACTCAAGAAAACATCATACTTTATTGATTGAGGAGTGATAGATGTAGAAGAAGAAGGCAATGCCATTATATTCGGATTGATGAGAAAGACTATTGAAATAATTGAAGAGGGTTGAATTCTATATATATGGACTATACTAACTTTGATTACCTTAGATTACCTAACTTCGATTACCTAACTATACTAACTTTGTTATGGAGATAAAAGTTAGGTAATCAATTCTAACTTTGATTACCTAACTATACTAACTTTGTTATGGAGATAAAAGTTAGGTAATCAATTCTAACTTTGATTACCTAACCTAAATATAGAATTGATTACCTAACTTTGAATTGTTACCAATTCTATATATATGGACAATTTATGTTACGGAGATAAAAAACGCATTATCATGGGTGACGGCGTGACGCTACCATACAAACCACAAAGTTGGTTTGTACGATATAAACCATGGAGCTGCCTGGCCTATTACCTTGAACCTTCCAAACATGGGTCACGCTACCAAACAAACCACAACGATATGAAACAATTTTTGAAGTATTAGAAGAAGAAGAAGAAGAAGAAGAAGAAGGAAATATTCGAAATCAATGGCATTGATGATAATGAAAATGATCAGAGAGTGACTGTTGAGATGTGTTTTAGCTGATAAATGTTTTACAAATATTGCTCTGTTCTTAAAATCTTCATTGACCTTGACCTATGGTTGGCATGTTTCCTGGTGGATGCCAAGCAGCTTCCTGGAAACTTCGTTCCAATTAAAATTAGTCTTTGGAGTTACTTTTTGTGGACCCTTTCACTTTGAAAACGGAGCACCACGTCTGAACAGAGCAATAATTGTCTTGTGGACTGCTTTGTTTTGCATCTTTTTTCTTGAGCCCCTTCATTTATTATTTTCATATTTATATTAAGTGAATTGACAATACAGTATTATCTATTTAAATGAGACCAAATTTCCAAGAAAAGGTAGTAACATCCATAATAACAATTATAACGGCATGAGCCATAATAACTAACAATTTTTTATTTTTATTTTTGTTGACAATATCTATTAATCCGGGATCAGGTATTTTTTTGAAAGCTTTCACCTTCGGTATGACCATGTATTCATTTGTCCAAGACCCAAGCTCGTCCATCTACCCGTTGAACTATGCTCTTGTTGGCATAATAACTAACAATTACAACCTTTCATTTCACTAAAAATGAGTATGCATAGAAACAAATTGATGTATTTGGCATTCAAATTATCATTAAAATGTCAAAATTTAGATACATTTAGTATCAAATTGGGATTAAAATACCACTGCCCAATGTAGCTCAATGATACGTAAAAGCGTTCATACAATCTGGTAATGTCTCAGATTCAAATCATTGCCATTACAAGTGGTATATAAAATTAAAAAAAAAAATTAAAAAAAAAATTGGGGTTAAATTTGGTAAGATGTTGGCTAAGTGGTATACCACCCGCACTCATACATTGAAGTTGTTAGTTTAAATCATATCATCTTATTTAAATCATGAAGGAATTGCAAAAAATAAAATAAAATAAAATAAACAAATGGGAAGTAAATTTTCTAAATGGGCAGCAGATGGTGGTTGAAATTAGGAGCAAATGACAAAAGAAAACAAGCCACGAAAAGCGAAGGAAGGCCTAAAGGAGAAGAATGTGATGATTCATAGGAAAACATGAAGAGTGATGATATTTACACCCTTAAGAAATGGTATATACACCCCAAATTTGTAAATCTTCAAAATTCCAACATTATCCTTAAACTAAATTATTAATATTTTAAGCAAAAGATATTATAACTTCTTTTTTTTTTTTTTTTTTTTTTTTTGCATTCTAAACTAAATTTAAAGAGGAATACAATAAAAATTATTTTGTTTTATAAAGGGAATAAAATAAAATTAATAAAGAAAAAACAAAAACTTACATTGTATACTTGAGAAATCTCGAAAGGATGAAGAAGATAGATCTATAGTCGTGTATAATTTTATTTATGATTCCAACATGAATAGGGCTGCCTCCTACCCTCCACCATTTTAGATCTACAGCCTCCTCCATCAAAAGAGAGGAGAAAGCCAGTCTCCTCCCAAATCTGCGTGTGGCTTCTCAATTTTTTTTTTATATATATTTTTTTCATTTTAATTATTTATGATTTATTTATTTATAATATAGTTTTTTTCAAAATTAAAAGTAAGGACATAATTGGTAATGTGTGGGGTGTGATTACAAGATATAAGCTTTTAAAAAAATTGAATGAGGTGTTTATACAAAAAGGGTGTACATACAGTTTTTTAGGGGGTGTAAATATCGCAACTCAAATAAGAAATGCTTGAAATAAAAGATTGTTTGCAATTGTGGCCCAACAGGCCCAATTTTGCATCCGGCCCAATAGCCATCTGAGCACTCTAAACACACCGTTTAGAGTAAGGGATAGGCTCACCCCTTTAACAACACGCTGGACATCAGAATTCTGTCTAAAAATCCCCAATTCTTCAATTGCAATCCCTAAATTCTCTTCTTTTCATTTCCCAATCTTCCCTCACCTGACACCAGATTACAAGAATAATCCATCAAAAGTTGTTGGATTGACTTTGATTAATACAATGTGTGTGTAATTCTGAGTAAAAAAGAATGGTTTTGTGTCTCAATCAGACGGCATTGTCGTTGTTGCCTGAACAACTTGGTCTTGTAATTGTTTGAAGTTTTCAAATTCCAATCAATGCCTAGTAGATATAATAAATAATTTATAACTTTGATGCTTTAATCGGTTAAATCGGCCAAACCTGGTTGGTTTTAGTGAATTAAACAGATGAGAGGGAGCTGGAGATGTCGTCTGGTCCACTCACGCTCGCTCTCCGTCGTTCATCGGAGACTCGATCGCCGCCGTCAACGGTCACCGCCGATGTCCATCCAAACTAGTAGAACGCAGAGAAGTTCAACAAGTAGTGCATTATTGTCATCCTCACTCTATCTCTCTCTCTTTCTCTCTCTGATTCTCTGATTTCTGAGAATGTTTAGAAATCAAACAGATGAAATGTTGAAAAGTCGATCGATCACTTTCGCTTTATGACTTGAATCAGAATGAGTAGTAGACGAGTAGTAGTACTAAAACGACGGTATTCTTCACCGTCTTGGCATTCGGCAGCCTGGTCCCCCGTCTTCTCTCCTCTTCCTTCTCTCTTCCTCCTCATCTCTCATCATCACTACAAGAAAGTCAGTCTCTCTATCTCTCTCTGTAGAATTTATTTCAATTGTGTTGAAATGTTGGAATGTTGATATGATTGTATGTATGTATGTATCATGTGTGTCTGTATGTGTTGATAATGATTTTTTGATGTTTGTTTGTGGAAAGGGCGGACCCACCTTTGAATCAGGATCCTTACCCACCTCAAATTTTGAAAAACAATTTGATTTTATCAATATATATATATAAATACTATTCAATAAATTTCTTAAATTAGTTACTTCCATCCAAAAATATCAAAAATAAAAAATAAAAAAATCTCATACACTCATTTTATATGGATCGGGTATTCAGGTTATACCAGATCCACACATCATCTTCTTCACCCTAAAGCAAGAACAATCACTTCCAGGCCTTGTCTTGTCAACCAATTACTACTTCACAAGGAATTCTAGATAAATAATATACTTCATACTATAATTTCCATGTTGTTAAATGCACATTTTCCGTATATTATGATATTATCTGTTTCGGATATTTCTTTCCGGTGGAAATAAAAGAATGTAAAAGTTTGCACAACCAAAAATACTTGAAGTTCCTATTTGTTAAACTTATCTACTGCAGTAGATAAAATTAATTTAGCAACCAACAAGAGAAGGTGTGAGATTGAGAGCTGCATATAGTTAGTCAGAATAAAAGTTTGGTGTCTTTGCCTATATATCGGGTCCAAATATCGGAAATATTATCGATATTTAATGTTAAAATGTTCAATGTTCCATATCGGGTGAAGAAGACAATTGATTGTACAACAATTATGTTAAATAAACTATTTATTAGAGCTTCTAGCGGTGGGTTCGAGTCGTGTCCCCTAATCCAAATATCGAATTATCGTAATATTTTTTATAAAAAAAAGTTAATTATTAGAGCTCTCCTTGGCTTGTTGGGCCAGATACGGTCCACTATTGGACTTTATATATATATATATTTGCTAAATGAACCCAAATCAGTCTCCTTAGCTACAGCTCAAGTCTGTGTCGCACTGTTGTCTTCAATCATGATTCGTACATCGACGAGTCGACGACAACTCAATCACCGCCGTCCAAAGTAGAAAAGTTTTCAAGTGCGTTGTAAATGTGAATTATATTGATTTTGTGTTGTTTTGTTGTCTTCGATTTCTCTCTCTCTTTGATTCTCTACGTGATAACTCGTGTCTCATGATTGTTGTCGATGCAGCGAGGTTGAATCGACTTGACTCGTCGTTTGCCGAAACTCCTAACATGAATCCATTGAAGAGTTGACTCGATACCGTGGCGATTTCATGAATCATAACAAACCAGACACGTCAGTTCTGACAGATGACGTTTCAAGACACATCATCACTATTAGACGTCGTGTCCGAGCACATCACTAGCATTTGAGGGCATGCAAGATGACGTGGTCAGCCATGTCATCGCCTTTTGATGACATGCCTTGTCACATCATCAGCTTTAATGATGTACCTGTGATGTCTCCAAACACATCATTATTTCCAATGACATGGCCAATTGTGTTTTGGACACATCAGCACATTTCAATGACATGCCAATCACGTTAATGACGTGTCTAGACACACCATAACTCTTCAATAACATGAGGGAAAATATCATTTTAGTTCCTATGGTTTACCTTATTATCCGTTTGGGTCCCCGTCGTTCCGGTATAGGCCATGCAGGTCCTCGTCGTTTACTTTAATCATTTTTTTTATCCCTACCGTCAGGTTTTGTTAGGGTTCCGTTAAACAAATGAGGGTATATTGGTAAATGGTTAGTTAATTACTTAATCAAATTAATAAATATAATTAAATTAAATAAAACAAATTAAAATATTTTAATAAAAGATTAATATTAAAAAAAATTAAAATGTAATATTAAATATTTATTAAGTTAATAAAAAAAATTAACTTAAAAAAAAAATTAAAAGTGGAAACCCTAATCTCCATTTTTCTCTCTCTCTATCTACCCGCCTCTCCCTCTCTCTTTCTTTTCTTCTTCACATACTTCATGTTCTTCTTTCAACATCTTCTTCTTCCTTTTTCCCCAAATTCCATTCTTCCTTTTTCCCCAATTTCCATTCTTCCCCAAATTCCCAAAATTCAATTAGGTTTTTGTCTCCCCTTTTTTTAGATCAAATCGCTGGCAGAGGGGGGCTCCGATGACGACAACCGACGCACGAAGCAGCAGCGAAGAACGACGACGGCGATGGCTGGGCGTGAAGCGCGACGGTCGTTTGTGGTTCGCGAAGCCACGCAGCGCACGCCGGTGAATCACGATGGCGCTGTGGCTGTGGCGAAGCCAAGAAGCTCGTCGGCGCAACCGTCGGAGACGAGGCAGCGACCACCAACCCTCGTGCAGATCGATCGGCATCGACTCTTCTCTTCCAAACACTTTGGTGCCGATTTGAAGTTGATGATTTGGGGTACCGATTTGAAGTTTCTGATTTGGGGTTTGGGGTTTTTGATTTGGGGGTGTGGTGGTTTTTGAAGGTTTGATGGTGGAAGATGATGATGATAAATTTGGGTGATTTGGTTTTGGGTCGATTAGGTTTCAAATGTGGTGGTGGCTGGATTTTGGGTGGGTTGTGGTTCACGACGGTGGCTGGTTTGGGGGTGGTGATAGGTGGTTCACGGTTTGGGGTTCACTGATCTCATGGGTGTGTTGTGTATGTGTGTGGTGAATCGGTTTCGATTTGATTTAAATTTGGGTCGATTGTTGTATGAAAATTGTTGAATGTTGTTTGTTGGTATTGATATATTGCAGGAAGAAAAATTGATTAATCTAGTGTTAGTGATGATGATGATATGTTAATCCATCCATATTTATGGGAATTGTAGTGTATATGTTGAATTATTGTGCTGGAATTTTGTGGGTTTGTGTGTTTTGTTCTTTAGGTTTACTGTTAGTGATGATGATGTTAATTCGTTTTTTCTCCTTAAATTATTAGATAATAATTTAATTTATATTTTTCCCTAAAAAAATAGATAATAATTTAATTTATGTTTTTTTATTAAATAAATAATAATAAAAGATATCTCCACCATCCATCTCAAAGATGGACGGTGGAGATCCATCTTCTTTTTCTTAAATATATTTATTATTATTATCATTATTATTATTATTATTATTATTATTATTAAATTTAAATAAAAAATAAAAAAGAGAAAGTGAGGTTTTTAATTTTATTTATTATTGTTTTAATTTGTTTTATATAATTTTAAATTTTTTATTTTTTAAAATTTAATTAAAACGGATTTTTAATTATTATTTTCAAATTTATTTTTTTTAAATCCTTATTAGGGGCATAACGGTCATTTGACCTTCTGCACATGTCAGGTCGTCAGATTTTCACGGAAAACGTCACAGAAGGACTAAACGGGCTAATACTGGAACAACGGAGATCAAAACGGATAATAGGGTAACCCATAGGGACTAAAATGATATTTTCCCATAACAGGATCAGGCATGTCATTATTATAGATGACATGGCCATTGACTTTTTAAACACATCAGCGTTTTTCAATGACGTGTTCAGACACATCATCACATTCAACGATTTGTGCCTGTGATGTCATTATTTACAATGATGTGGCCATAAACGTTCCTAGACACATCAGCTTTCTTCGATGACGTTCCCCAACACGTCATCATTGATCTCAATTTTTATTTTTATTTTTTTGAAATGATCAGAGGTCGTTTACAGACTAAAAATGTCGGGGTTTTCACTTTGATTTCTACTTGATTGGGTTTTTATCGTTGAAGTTCTTCAGCGACATGCATTACTTGGACACAGATTTTCGACACTTCTTCTCTCACGATTCCTTTTTCCCCGTTTTTGAAACATATTTATCAATACATTTTGATGGGTATCGTTGTTTGTCTGTTCTTTCTCTTATTCAATCTGTAATTTTTCTGTTTCTGTTTATGAAATTCGACAGCTTTTTCAACATTCTCTGACTTTTCCACTGTATTGTTTGTTATCTTTTTAATTTATATATATGAGTTTTCTGTTTCTTATTCTACAAAACTAAAATATTCTTGGAGGAATGCCAAGACAGAATATCTATGGAGAGGAATGCGAAGCTGAAGAAGTGGAAGCATTTTCTGCCAGTCATGTGCAGTTGACAAGAATGAAGAATCCGAATCAAGGATCAGGCAAGAACAATCCCTCCCAGACCCTGTTAAGCAATTACTTCTCAAGGGATAAAAGTTCATACTACAATTTCAATGCTGTGAAGCCTTATTTTCTTATTTTGTGATATTGTCTGTTTTGGTTATATATGACCACATCTTTCTGTTTAGAAGATATGCTTCAATCTAGCAGCTTAGCTTCAGTTAAATTTCTTAGTGAAGATGTGTCTATGAGACTAGCAGATAACATTGTGGTTCACTGGCATGAAAATTGGAATCAACATGTACAATTTAAAGTTTAAACACATAATTTGAAGTTGTGTAACTGGGAAAACACCCCAGAGGGCTGCTGGTTTCCCTTGGATACATTTTTTATTCAGCAAATGAAAGTATACTTATTATGCATTGAGTGACAGAAATTAAAATGAGATTGTGGGTATGAATCATGTCACTATCCTCTGATTCTCAAATTTGTAGTATACTTGAAATATAATTGCTACTAGAATAATAATTCAGTTTGATGGATTGTTTTTCACTGTCAAAGTATGCATTGAGTGATGGAATTTCATGAATTTATTTGGTTAAAAAAAAAATTCCTCACTTTGGTTGGTTTGGTTCTTGCCAATGATTGAACGAATAGTGTTTAGTTTAGTTTAGATAATATCTTTATCAAAGTCAAGCAGGCAGCCACTTGGATCCTACTTATCATGGAAAATAAAATAAAAATCAGATAAAGCCAGAATTATGATGTCCACATAAAAAATGGTGCGGTTTGTCAACACTTGAAAACTAGCTATGAACTAGTATGAAGTTTCATACTTCAGTGAGCTAGCTTGAGGGACAAACAACAAAGGAAAAGAAAATGAACATAGAGCAATTCAAAGGCCTAGCAAGGCTACCAAAGTTTGCAATCCCAAGTCACTATGATCTCCACCTTAAACTTGATCTCTCTGCAGCTTGTACTTTTTCTGGTACTGTGAAAATCAATCTCAGCATCACTGAGAAGACCAATTTCCTTGTCTTGAATGCCAATCAACTTCAAGTTCATCAAGCCTTGTTCACCACCTCTGGAAACCAAGTAAGTATATACGTTCGTTGATAATAATGATTACCCATATTTTCCTTTTATGGTTTGTAGTGAATTTTTTTTTTTTTTTTTGGGTTTCATTTTTGCAGCAATATTGTCCCTCTGATGTTGTTGTGGATGATGATGATGAAGTGGTTGTGTTGGTTTTTGATGAAACTCTCTGTGTTGGAGAAGGGTTGTTGGGGATTGAGTTTTCTGGGAAACTTAATGAGCACTTGAAGGGGTTATATAGATGGTGATGTTTTTTTTTCTCTCTCCCCTTTAATTTTCCAAGCTTGGTATTTGCTGTTTGGCTGCTGAGAAATATGGGGATTAATGAATGAATGAAGAACAAAAGGACTGAGTTAAGATTCAAAATTTTGTTTCATATCACCACTCATTTTTCTTTCCAACCAAACAAAGGTATTAAGCAATTCAAAATATATGTATTTGTTTCTTGATCTAATATTCAAACTTTAACAGTACATATGTGGATGAAGGAGTAAAGAAGAATATGGCGGTTACTCAATTTGAAGCTGCAGATGCAAGGCGGTGTTTCCCGTGCTGGGATGAACCTGCTCTTAAGGTAACCATTATAGAATATCTTTGCTCTTAGATATGGATTTATGAAAGTGCTAGATGTTTTTGCAAAATAAGAAATCTGCTGCAAATCTAGATATTGTAACGACTTTTCTGACTGTTGATCCTGCTGATTTCTGGATAATAAAATGGAAAATTATCTTGCTGGATTCACACACGAACACCTACATATACATTTATGCTTTCGTGCTTGTGAAGTAGCTCCTATGTTTTCATAGTTTATTGCACGTATATTGTACTCTTTTAGAATGTTCAATATTTCCTTAAAACTGAGAAATCAGCTTTATCACTGCGGAATTACTGAATCATTCTTAACAGGCAACCTTTAAGATAACCTTGGATGCGCCATTAGAGTTAACGACACTGTCGAATATGCCAATTATTGATGAAAAGCTCGATGGGAATATTAAGACTGTTTATTTTGAGGAAACTCAAGTCATGTCAACTTATTTGGTGGCTGTTGTTGTTGGTTTGTTTGATCATATTGAAGATACAACAGCTGATGGTATGTCTATAATAAGCAACAAGCCTGTGTTGTTGTTTGATATAAATCACTTTCCTGTTATCCAAATCTTTGAACTCATTGTGCAGGTGTCAAGGTTAGAGCATATTGCCCTGTTGGTAGGAGTGATGAAGGGAAGTTTGCATTAGAACTTACTATTAAATCACTTGATATATTTACTAAGTGAGTACATACATTCCACTTAAACATATCGTAATTCTAATTCCGGTGCAATTAAACTGATATATTAACACTGACCACTGAATTTGCTAGGTACTTCTCAACTCCTTACCCACTCCCTAAGCTGGATATGGTTGCTGTCCCGGAATTTGCTGCTGGAGCTATGGAGAATTTTGGTTTGATTGTGTACCGTGACAATGAAATGCTTTATAGTGATTCGAAATCTACAGCTAGGAGAAAGCAGAGAGTAACTACTATTTACTCTTGCAATTCAATAACTCTCCTTAAAAAAGTTTGAACTTATATGTGTTCTCATTCTTTTCTGTTAGATGTCAATTGTTGTAGCACATGAAGTGGCCCATCATTGGTTTGGAAATCTGGTAACAATGGAATGGTGGACTCATTTGTGGCTTAATGAGGGTTTTGCAACATGGGTAATTTTGAGTTCCTCAACTCAGTATAATTCCCTAGATGGCATTCGATTCGAGAAGAACTCTATAATTGAACTTGTTTTTACATTTTCAGGTTAGTTATATGGCCACCGACAACTTGTTTCCGGAGTGGAATATGTGGACTAATTTTCTTAGAGAAACTACTGGTGGTCTAAATCTGGATGCACTAGAACAATCACACCCAGTTGAGGTAAGATACAGCTAGAACTTGTGCTAAACTTTGTCGTTATACACACATCGCTTTTGCATGTTGAACAATTTTAAGTCATCAAATGGAGTTTGTGATTGAATTAAATTCAAGACATGAGGCAATAGTATCAAGTACGCTTCAATAATAAAAGCCTTGGTAAAGATCTTAAGTTCTTGAGCAGAAAAAACTCATAGGCAATTATATATTTCATGCACTACTGTTCCTTGCAATCAACTGGATGGTGGTGTTTTTAGGTGGAGGTACATCATGTTCATGGAGTTGAACAAGTTTTTGATGATATCGGCTACAGAAAAGGATCAGCTATTATCAGAATGTTGCAGGGCTATCTTGGGGATGACATATTTCAGGTGAGAAAGTTTACATTCTGATTTACCAAGAGAGGTTAGTTTCTAAAGATAACCGGATTCTGTTTTCCATATTTCATTAGCATGTCCTCTGAGAATTTGAATTATACCATCAAACCTTATTATAGATTTAACCGCGTTTTCTTCAAACCAGAAATCATTAAGTTCATACATCAAGAAATATTCTTGGAAGAATGCGAAGACCGAAGATTTATGGAGAGTTATTTCAGAGGAATCTGGTGTTAATATAAACTCACTTATGGACTGTTGGACAAAGCAGAAAGGATATCCGGTTATCTATGTGAAATCCAAAGATCATATTTTGGAATTTGAGCAGGTGATAGTATTAAATAACAAGAAAAATGCATTTCTTATTAGGAGTAGCTCACAAATTTCATATTTCACCCTGAATTTTTCTCTTAAGTTAGGAATCTGAGTCTGATTTGGGATTTTCAGTCACAATTTTTGTCATCCGGTTTGCACGGTGATGGAGAATGGACTGTTCCTATAACTTTGGCCCTTGGTTCATACGACAAACGCAAGAATTTCCTTCTGGAATCAAAATTTGGAACTGTGGATATATCAGAATTTTTTCCCTCTTCAGATGAAACATTATGGATAAAAGTTAATGTTGAGCAGAGTGGGTTTTATAGAGTGATGTATGAAGATAGACTTGCTGCTCAACTAAGGAAAGCATTAGAAAACAATTGCTTGTTGGCAACAGATAAATTCGGTATGTGTTATAACTTAACAGTACTGTTTCATTAAAATCACTCGAAAAATAACTTCTATTAATCTCATCTTCAGGCATTTTGGACGACATGTTTGCTCTTTGCCAGGCTTGCAAACAACCGTTGTCATCTTTGTTTTTGTTGATGAATGCATACAGAAATGAGATGGATAATATGGTGTTATTGAAACTCATCGACGTAAGGATGCCTTCAGTATCTAGACAATGACATAAATTAGAACTGATACTTACATCATACTGACTTTTATGCAACTTATGTGACAACAGGTTTGTAATGATATTGTTAACATCTCAACAGATGCCATCCCGGATTCAGTGAATCTATTGAAAGAATTCTTCATCAGTCTCCTCCAATGTTCCGCTGAGTAAGAAAAATTTGGCTTACAAAATTACCCAGTGATGGCTTTTATTCCAACTCAATTGGTTGCATCCATCGTATCGAAGAGTTTTCTTGTATTCTAAAGAGCGCTGATACATGGTTGGTACATAATAACGTCTATTCTTGTAATTTGCTTCTCATTTTGTACAGAAAACTAGGTTGGGAATCAATACCTGGAGAGAGTCATTTAGATGTAATGTTAAGGGGAGAAGTGTTCATAGCTTTGGCTACTTTTGGCCACGACATAACTCGCAGAGAAGCAATGCAGCGCTTTCAGGTTTTGTTGAATGATAAAAATACTCCACTTCTTTCTGCTGATGTGAGAAAGGTAACTTTTAAGTCTAAAAGTGTCCATACCGTTTCCTTGTACCTTTGATCACTTTTAGATATGATATGCAAAAGCTCTAATTTCTTCGCAGGCTGCCTACATTTCTGTAATGAGAAATTCTAGCACAACAAACAGAAATGGCTTCGAGTCTCTGCTGAAGTTCTATAGAGAAGTTGATGCAATGCAAGAGAAAGAACGGATTTTGCGTAAGATTTATATATACTATTATTTTAACTAGAATGAATTTATGATTCCATTTATTAGTTATATGTTTTGACATGATACAGAATCTCTTGCATTGTCTCCTGATCCGGATATAGTTCTAGAGGTTCTGAACTTTTTGTTGTCTGATGAGGTACCTCTCTTTATTCAACAATCTATATTAAGTGACAGTGTGAATTTTCTTGCTATGATTACGGTTACCGAGTTCATGATCTCAATATTGATTTAGGTTCGAGATCAAGATATCACTTACGGACTTGTAGGATTAAGCTTAGAGTGTCGCGAAACAGCATGGAGATGGTTGAAGGTATGTTAAGTGAATATCTTTCTCTCAGAGTTCAGAGGATTTAGTAGTTTAATCAAGAAACTCTTCCACAATATTCTCGGATTTACTTTGTGTTTTGCATTGCATTTGATCATGTATATTTGGTGGTGAATGCAGGAGAATTGGGACCGAATCTTAAAAAAATACGGTTCAGGGATGCTTCTTCATCATTTCGTAAGGGAAATTGTCACACCAGTAAGTAATTTAATCGAGCAAGTCTGTATTGATGAATTCAACTAGATTTGACATTATGAGTTAGCTGATTCAAGGACATTCATTTGGGCAGTTAAGCAGCAATGAGAAAGCTGAAGAAGTGGAAGCTTTTTTTGGCAGTAATGTGAATCCTGCAGTCGACAAGATTCTGAAGCAAAGCATCGAAAGAATCCGAATCAAGGCAAGGTGGATTCAAAGCATCAAGCAAGAACAATCCATTCCAGACCTTGTCAACCAATTACTTCACAAGGAATAATTAATAATACTTCATAATACAATTTCCATGTTAAATGTACGATTTTCGTATATTATGGTATTGTCTGTTTCGGATAATTCTTTCAGGTGAAAAAAAGCACGTAAAAGTTTGCACAACCAATAATACTTGAAGTTGCTATCGGTTAATTTATCAGCTGTAGTAGATAAAAGGAATTCAGCAATTGACAATAGAAGGTGAGACTGAGAGCTTCATATACATTAGTTAGAACAGTTTGGGGGGGGGGGGGGGGGGGGGGGGGGGGGGGGGGGGGGGAGTGGGGGGGTGGGGGGGGCGGGTGGGTGTAGTGGTCGGTCCAAAAATCGGGAGTATTTGAAGATATTTAAGGATGTTTTTTATATCGGCACTCCTAAAAGCCATGGAAAATATCTCGGAAATATTTCCGATATTTGACGTTAAGATATTCAATGTTTCACCTCAAGTGAAAAAGACAATTGATTATGCAACAATTGTATTAAATAAACTACTTATTAAAGCTCTACTTAGGCCTGTACGGCCACATATATTTGTGCTAAATGAACCTAAATCGGTCATCGAAGCCTAGTTTAATTGCCGACGACAACTCAATCACTGCCATTCAAAGTAGAACGCAGAGAAAGCCAAGTTTTCAATTACGTCATTGTAAATCTAAAGAATTTTGTTTTGATTTTGTTTTTGTTGTCAACCTCACTCTCTCTCTCTCTCTGATTCTCTGATTCTCTGATATCTGTGTGTGAGAGAGAGTTCTAATGTTCTTTGTGTGACAAATTGTGTCTCATCGGCGTCGATCTAGCGAGGTCGAATCAACTCACTTAACGAAAATCCTAACGGTAAGGGGTAAATCTTCGAATAATTTGGTTTTCAGGGGTAAAAACCGGTCATTTTTAAAACTAGAGAGTACAAAGTTACGAATATGGCAAACCTCAGAGAAAAATAATAATATCTCTTTTTTTTTTTTTTTTAACCCTCAAATCTCAACGTATACACTATGCAATGACTCCATACCTTAAATTCTTTATTTCTCATAACTTAAATATTATTATTATTATTATTATTAGGGAAAATTGCACAAACTTACCCTAACGTTTCCCATTATGGCATAATATTCAACTAATACCTTTAATTGCACAAACAACCCCTTCTGTTAGTCAACTTCGGTTAAAGATAACCATTGACCATGATTTTTTTTTTGAAAGCCCAAAATTGCCACTGCACTTTATTACAAAAAAAAAATTCTTAATTGCCCTTTGTTTAAAACATTATCTACTTTAAATTATTAGAATATAAAAATTAAACACTAAACATAATCCTTTTTAAATAAAAAAATTCAAAAATAATATATTAAAAACAAAACAATTTAAGAAAACATTATTTTGAGAAAATACGATTTAATAATATATTAAAAACAAAACAAAAAAAACGTTATTTTGAGAAAATATAATTTAAAATTATGCAAGTCCAATATGAATAGTGGTAATGTGTTACATATTTTTGAATTTTTTTTTGTTTTTATTATATTATTTTTGAATTTTTTTTTATTTTAAAAGGATTATGTTTAGTATTCTAAACATAAATATAAATAAAATCATCAAAAGTTTGAAATAAAAATATAATCATTTGTCATAATAAAATACAGTAGCACCGAAAATTTGTTCAATGTTCATCTCTATAAGACAAAATAATTTGACTCAATATAAATTACGCATTATATTTTGATTCAAAAAAAAAAATACTAAACATGATCCTTTTTAAATAAAAAAAATATGTTTTAAATTTCAAAATATGTAGCACATTACCACTATTCATATTGGACTTGCATAATTTTAAATTATATTTTCTCAAAATAACATTTTTTTTTTGTTTTTTTAAATATATTATTAAATTGTATTTTCTCAAAATAACGTTTTCTTAAATTGTTTTGTTTTTAATATATTATTTTTTATTTTATTTTTATTTAAAAAGATTATGTTTAGTATTTATTTTTTATATTCTAATAATTTAAAGTAGATAATGTTTTAAATAAAGGGCAATTAAGATTTTTTTGTAATAAAGTGCAGGGGCAATTTTGGGCTTTCAAAAAAAATAATGGTCAATGGTTATCTTTAACCGAAGTTGACTAACAGGAGGGGTTGTTTGTGCAATTAAATGCATTAGTTGAATATTATGCCATAATAGGAAACGTTAGGGTAAGTTTGTGCAATTTTCCCTTATTATTATATAATTCTTTATTTCTCATAACTTAAATAAAGGTTCGTAAAATTATATAAATAACAAATAAACATCAAAACTTATCATAAAATCACTTTAATCTTCAAAGAGAAATTATTGAGGGATGGAAGAGATAAACCAGTTTTTTTGTGAGGAAGAGGAACAGACCTGTACCAATGTTCGAAAAAACGATCTGGGCGGCCGCCTAGACGCTAGGCGGCGTTCAGCCGTCCCGAACTGGCCCAAGTCGGCGGAAAAAAATCGGTCAACGCTCGGTCAACGATCAACAGTCAACAGTCAACCCTTAAAAACTCGGCTGCCTAAATCGGTCCAGACCATTTAATCGGTCCGGGCGGAGTCAAAGTCGTTGACTCCGCCTAGACCGTTTTTTTTTTTAACGAATTGCTTCTCTGTAAAACAGAGGACTTTGAAAGAAAAAAAATTAAAAAAAAAGGAGAACCGGAGGAGAAGAAGAATTATGTGGAGAATCAGATCCGGTTTCTCTGTCTCAAAATCCTATTCTTTACTTCTCTCTCTATCTTTGTCTCTCACTTTCTCTATCTCAAATCAATTTCTTGATATGCTGAAATCAATTTCTGTTTAAACGAACCCATATGAGCAAAATCAACACACAAATTAGATTCAAGTGCTGTTGACAAACAAAACCCACCAAGATTTAATGAAAAATAACTAAAAAATAAGCTTTAATAGAGGAGTGAGAAAGCTTGAATGGAGAGAAAATGGTGGAAGAAAAGAGAGAAGAAGGTTGTAGGCATGAAAGAGAAAGGTGAAAGACAGAGAGAAGAAGATTTTTTACTTTTAAAACACATTTGTAAAATAACAAAAAGACCCTCTTTCAATGCAAAAATCTAAAATATATAATAAAAAGTAAAACTATATTAAACAGGTACAAGAGATACAAACAATAAGGGAATTTATGTTTATTTTATTTTAGTTTCGTCATAATATGAATTTCGTCATAATCGGTCAACGGAAAAAGTCAACCGCCTAGAAATCCACCTAGGCGCTAGGCGCTGGTCCACCGCCCAACTAGCGCTGGTCCACCGCCCAACTAGCGCCTAGCGTTTACTAGAACACTGACCTGTACAGGGAAGGAGAGGAAATGAGGAGGGAGATATGACCCCTGAAAGTTGGGTGTTTTGCACAAACCATTTCCATTTCAGCTCTTTTAACTTCCAAAACTCATCAATTAAGCTCAAATATCTTATTTATATTGAATAACCTACAAAAAGCTCACAAAACACATTATATACAAAAATGCGATCGAAAATGAGTACAAACAATAGGAAATGAGGACCTCAAATAGGTGTAAATATGGTCCGATCACAAAGCAAAATGAGTTCTATAAGAGAGACGTTTTTTGGGTAAAGACTACTTATATTAAAAAATTGCAGATATAAAATTGGTTAAGCATTTTATTTACCTTGATCAGATATCTAAGCAATTATGGACTGATTTGAATCTTTTGGGGTGTGGTTCATCTTCCTTCTCACCGATACATTAAACGGACTCCACACTTCTCCACCTTAACATCTTCTATGGGATCATAATTTCCCTCGATAGAGAACTTGAAAACGACCTCATTATCAATATATAATGATTCACAAGGATAAAGTGTTAAATCCAATCCCACGAACACATGGGTCGACTGATTAAAATAAACATCCCCCAAACCAAACGCTCGACTAACAACACTGGAGTCGTTAGATTCAAGGAAACACTCACAGCACACAAAGCAAAACCAACAAAGTTATGATTGAACCAATCTGGTTGCAGCTCCGCATGTATGACTGATCCCGTACACTGAATGTCAAACCACTTTGGAATCTCATTTCTGGGATAAATTAGTTGAGCTCTTGATTTTGGGAGAGTTTCAACATCCTATATCATGAATATAATTATTTTATAAAATTGTTAATTTTGACATAAAATTATTTTTCACAAAAAAGAAAGAAAGAACTTCAAATTAGAATGGAGGGAGTGAAACTGACCTTGTCAATATAGTATTTAATCACTGAAGTTGCTAGACGCTGTATTTTCCAAAGAGCATCTGTCATAATACATTCGAGTAAACTTCGATCCAATTTGAAACACTTATTCAGTGTAACTCCGATGCATGCATAATCGGTTAGCAAAATATCGCTCTCTCGAAATGCAAAACACGATAACCCTTCTAGTGATGAGCAATTGGATGCACATATATATATCAAAGGAAGCTTTGGTAAAACTTTAAGCCTCTTGCAATTGCTTATGTCAAGGAATTCTAGGTTAGACAGGTTTATAATGCTTGATGGTATGCTTTCAAAATTGTTTCCGATCAAACTTAATTCTTCTAGCGAGGATAAGCAACTGAAGAGATTATCTGGCACCTTTGTGATATCGCAGTCTTCTAGACGCAAAACTGTCAGATTGTGCGATAAAAGAGGTAATATGCATCCGATTGTATCCTGACCCATTATTCTCCCAAAACCTAAATATCCAAGATTCTCCAAACAGGTTATAGATGATGGCAGCTCTCTTATAACAGTTCCCTTAGTTCTGAGGATCTTCAAGGAGTTTAAAGTTCCTATATCGTCAGGAAACTTATCAAGTTTTGAGCAACATATCAGATTAAGATGTTCAAGAGATATCCATTTACAAACGCTGGTTGGAAGACACTTAAGCTTAGAACAATTTTGAAGATTCAATTCAACCAAACTGCTCAGAACCTCGATGGAAGAGGGAAGTTCTTCTATTGGGGTTTCACATGACCATAACCTTTGTAAATTGTGTGGGAGTTGTGGAAGCATCGTGAGTTTTAAGCAGTAAGATAAACCAAGATGAGTAAGAGATTTCAAGTCGCTGCAATCTGGAATCGCCAACAAACTCTCACAAAAACTTAAATCCAATCTCTCAAGATTTTTGGCCTTCGAGAGGTCCGGCAAACTTGTTAGCTGCTTAGATCTTGTGAGGTTAATTTTTTTTAAATTAGCAAGTTCCTGCAAGTTAAAAAAGAAATCAGCACATGATGCTATCTCTTGATATCTATATTACAATAAAAAGATCAGCAAGTAAAGATCAAAATATACCTGAACACCACTCCATAAATTTTCAACCTTGCTTCGAGGCATTGCTAGTTCCACAAGTTTCTCCGGTTGAATATTTGACTGCAACGATTTCAACGGGCATCTTTCCCAATGAAGATATCTTAACTCAATGAAAATAGATTCGAGGCCTTGAGAAACATGCACCTTATTACTCTCCTCCCAGCGCAAAATAGATGAGGAATGCAATTTCAAGAATCTCATGTTATGCATCCTTTACAGAGCAAAAGGCTGTAAGTCTATATCTCTTATTTCTGACATATCCAAAGAGATACCTTCAATTTTTCTAGTCCCCTAAATTACCAAGAGATAAGTTAGTATTTAATGCATTCTAAAGGTATGTTTAAGGAAACTATTAAATTTAAACTAATAAAATATTGAATCTCTATAATCTATTAAACTAATAAATTTAAATTAAGGATCCTTTCCTCAATTTAATTGTCATTATCTCTATAATCTATTTTCACTAGCAAATCAATAGTCTAGTTTATTTCTATTAATTTTTATTCCATTACTCTACTAAAAGATAGAATCAATCAAGATCATTGATTTAGGTGAGGACAATGTAAGGTGAGGAGGGATCCAAATCGCTAAAAGAATAATGAAAAAACTAATTTCAATACATCATTCTATATTTACATCACCCTATAATTACTATTTTCTTTTTCTTTTTTTGAAAATACAACCATCCAAATTAATTAAAATTTTAAAAGGATACAAGATGATGATAAATAAATTAAAATTAAAAACCTAAAAGACAAACAAACAAACAAAAATTAAAAAAATACTAATAATAAAAACCACTAAAAAGCAACGACTGGTGGAACTTGGACGACGCCACAAAACACAGATCTCAAACTAAGAAGATTTTGGGCCTACGGGTTTTCTCAGGAGGCCCATGTGCATCGGAATAGAAATATAAAAATGAAAAAACGTTTATAAGATTTATAATTCTTTAAGATCACAATTTATGGATGGCAATGGGGTGGGTTTAGGGTAGGGTGGCCCTCTTTTCACCCTGTCCCATTTATTTTTTGAAAATCCATCCCCATATAAAACCCCACAATATATAGAGTGGGGTGGGGTATGCTTTATCCATCCCCACCCATTTACCCAATTTGCTTCATTTAATCTATTTATCAAAATTATTTATTAAAGTAATAAATATATAACCTAATGAATATTATATAATATATAAAGTAATTCTAAAAATTATTGAAAATCATCTCACAAACATTAAAAATAAACATAAATCTCACAAGCAAACAAATAAATTAAATAATTTTTAAACATAACATTAAAAGAAAAAAAAACTATATAATAAAAAAACAAATATTATATTTTAAGCGGGGCGAGGCAGGGCGGGGATTATAAAACCTATCCCCGCCCCATACCCATTGCGGGTTTTACTATCTATTTTCATCCCCATCCCCACCCCATAAGTGTGGGTCCCCAGGGGGCCGTACCTACAGGTTATTTTGCTATCCCTAGAGCACATATTAGTATTTATATGCAAATACATCAAAATAAAATAAAATAAAATAAATACTGTATGCTGGTTAAACCCCAACATTCCAGACCAAACTACAAATGCATTAAAAAAATTGTATGCTGGTCAAATTCGAAAATATGGATTTTTTTTGTTTGTTTGAAAAAATTACCCAACCACACTGTTCTATGTGAGCTAATGCATGATGACTAATATGAGAATGATACTGAATCTTACCGTATTTTTTGTGAATACATGGTATATATCTTCGTGATGCCATAATCAGCTGCGCTTGCCAGGATCTTTAATAGATTCTTCTTTAACAATTCTTCTACCCATTGCTTGCAACAAATCATGCATTGTTAGCGTGTCATTTGACACAGTGATCAGAGATTTATCCTTGAGAATACTTATTCCAACCTCAGTGGAGAAGCCACTAGCCTCTAGAAAACGTTTTGCACGATTAACGTCCCACCCTTTAATGAAAAATGCAATATCTAAAAATATGTTTTGCTCATTATAATCTAATCCATCATAACTTATTTTCAGCACCTTATGTATATCTTTATCAAGATCGTTTTCTAGTTTTTTGATTGTACTTTCCCACACTTGTTTTTCCTTGCCAAACAAAGCGGAACCCAAAACTTGAAGAGCTAATGGAAGACCTCCGGCATAATTAACTAACTGTTTTGACAGCTTCCCATAATCTACCATGAGACTGTTTTTTCTAAAGGCATGCCAACGAAAAAGCCGAAGAGCATCGACAAAAGATAATTCCTCAACTTTGTAGAATTTATTTACACTACAATTCTTAAGTACTTGCTTATCTCTCGAAGTTATAATGATTCGACTTTCCGAGTTAAGACAATTAAGACTTCCTATCAAAGATTCTATTTGCTTAAAATCAGTCACATCATCAAAAACAATCAAAAGCTTATAACGCGCAAGCCTTTTCCTTAGGAAGGTGGTTGGTACTATAGAGAAAGTACCAATATTTCCATTTTTATCACCAAATATATTTGACATAAGTTCTTGACGTAATTCATTTAACCCACCACGTTTTTCTGATGCTTCTCTAACATCGGGAACAAAATAAGAACCTTCAAATTTAGAAGACATTTTGTTCGATATTGCTCTTGCAAGAGTAGTCTTGCCTGTACCACCAATACCCCAGATTCCTACAACGTGAGCATCCTTCCACTCATTCTCTAGCAACGATTCAAGTTCCTTAAACCTGGAATTAATTCCAATTTCATCATCATAATCAGTTGAGGAGACAGCATTGAGTCGCTTCAGAAAATCTTGTACAATAGTTTCGATAAGATCAGACTCAGGCCTAACATATATGTTGAAAAACCAACCGTAAGTTGCCAAAAATAACAAAGATAAGAATGTCTTGTATATTTGAATGCAGTTTAAGCTACGTTTTACGTGGAAATAGGGGGTTTTGTCACTCTTTTAAGTTGATGTTTCATGAGTGTCACAACTTTAATAATAAGTTTTAAAGGTACCAAATTAAGTGAACTTTCAAAAATGCCCTTATTTTACATATATAATTTTTACTTTTCAAGTAATTTCTGAGACTTTTCAAGTATTTCCGAGACTTTTCGGGTGGTTTTCGAGACTTTTTGGGTAAAAATGAAATTTTTCAAGACTTTTAGTCATTTTCGAGACTTTTTGGTAATTTTCGAGACTTTTGATAATTTCTGAGATTTTCTTGGCAAAAATGAAATTTTCCGAGACTTTTGGATTTGTTCATTTCAAAAATTTCATTTTTTTCCCAGAAAGTCTCAGAAATTGCCAAAAGTCTCGAAAAATTTCATTTTTACCCAAAAAGTTTTAGAAATTACCTGAAAAGTCTTGAAAATTTCTGAAAAGTCTCGAAAATCCTGAAAAGTCTTGGAAATTACTTGAAAATTTTTTCTAATTTTTTTTTTCATCTTCTTCTTAATCGACCTCCATTGGAGGCTGATTTCAACCTCAAATAGAGGTCTTTCACCACCATTGATGGAGGATTTTGAAAAAAAAATAAACAAAATAGTGAAGAAGGTTACTGTAAGGGGTATTTTTGTCCATTCACTATGATAAGTGTCATTTAAACTTAACTGTCTTAAAATACCATCTCAAAAAGGTGCTATATAATTTTCGAATCCTATGTTTTACTCATATTTTATCTAAGAAGGGGCATAAAGCAAAAGTTTATACATGATGAAAGATTAAGAAATTCTTAGAGAACTGCAAGAAACATTGAACACTTTCTTAATGACACATGAATCGAAGCCAGATAGACCTGCAGCTTTCTTGAGAGCATCCTTCCACCTCTGCACTTTGTCTAAACTATCCTTAAAACGTTCTCCGTGCTTATCAAATGCATCTGCAAAACTTCCAAACATAGGTCACGCTACCAAACAAACCACAACGATATAAACCATACAATTAGTAGGTAATAACAACCATATATTAAATTTTGTTGGGTTAAGCATTTTTTTTTTTCTTTTTAAGGAGCATTTATTAGAATTTAGATTAGATATCCCTGACACATCATATACTAAATTCTTTATACAAGCAGATAACAACTATTTATCACTTTATTTGTTGTAAGAAAAATTGCACACACAAATCTAAACACACATATAATATGAAAGCAATAAGAAGAAAAAGACGACACCAAAGATTTTACGTGGTTCAACAATTTACCTACGTTCACGGAGCGCACCTCAAAACCGACCACATGCTATGTATCTCAAAATATGTACAGCATATGAGATAATAAAAATGCATGCTTCTTCTACTTCAAGATGTCATTGAGTGGCCCACCTCAAAACTGAAGGATCCGCACAAACCGAGCAGCTACCTGAAAAAAAATGTTTTAAAAGTAAAAGGGTGAGCGTTAATGCCTAGTGAGTGAATGGAAACCTTTTTAAAACACATATATTTTCTTCTAACCAATTTTTTTCAATAATCATCAAAACAATGCATACTAGATATCACTATACCATACCAATAATTTCATAAACATAACAAAATTGAGTAGTTAAAGATAATATATCTACAACTGCATTTAATAAACTGATATACAACTCTTTCTGATCAAATATAGTATAATTTATAAACTCTCAATTTGCAACAAATTAGTACTTAGGGATAATCTTCAATACGTACGTCAAATTACTTCACACATACACAGATCTAGGTATAACATCTATCATACACGTGTATAGCGAATCTGACTCATCTAACATCTATCATACACGTGCAGAGTGACTCATCTGACATACACATGTGTAGAATGGCCCCAAAAGCCAACAATAACAATAACAAGGTACATATATGGTGCTTTTATGAAATCAATTATAAATCTCTTCTAAACATTTAATAAAATAATATGTCTAATATTTTTGATTTACTAATCATAAGCATATAAATACACTTTCAATTCTCTGTTTAATCACAATAAATCATCAAAAGAAACCAAACACTTGGAATGATTTCCAGGCAAACAATTTTAAACACAAAACTTGAAAACGTTTGAGTTAAGAATAAAACTAAAAACTTTTTCACTCATAACTTAGACTATAAACTTTTATCCGGACCAAGTACGATGTGTTCCTCTTCTTCCCATAACAATTGCACAAAAACCAATTAAAATCTGTGAAATCAAAGAAGAATTCAACCCAATATCTGAAAATATCACAAGAGAACTCTATTGACTTCTTTCCCTCTTTCCTTTTCTTCTTATATTTCCTCTTCTTTTTTCTTCCTTTGGATTCTAGTTCTTTCTGGCTCTGATCTTCTTCTTTTTTTCTTTTTTTCTTTTTATATATAAATATAGATGTGGATAGACACATCTAAAGCTGTCCAAGCACACAGCTGTCTGTCAACAAGACAAACTATAGAGGCTTACTCACCTATTCTCTTTTTTGGTTTCACGTTTACTTCTTCTTCTTCTCTTTTTTTTTTTTTTTTTTTTAAATGGGCCCCTCAATTTTGGGCCTTTATTGGGCTTGAATGGTTTGGACCTTACAATTCACCCCACCGTATAAGAATAAAAATTCATGTACCTAACTGAAATAGACAGGGATACTGATTTCGCATTTGATCTTCATCTTTAAGCACTTTCAAATGTGATATGCAGAAGTTGTAATTTCTCTGCAGGCTGCCTACATTGCTGTAATGAGAAATTCTAGTACCACAAACAGAAATGGCTTCGAGGCCATGCTGAAATTATACGGAGAAGTTGAAGGAATGCAAGAGAGAGAACAGATTTTACGTAAGTCATATATATGATGAGTATTTGAACTAAAATGAATTTATGATTCCAATTAATAGTTATCTTATGAGTGAAAGTTTTCTTAGATTTGATGCGATATGTTTTGACATTACACAGAATGTCTTGCATTGTCTCCTGATCCGGATATAGTTGTAGAAGTTCTGAACATCCTGGTGTCTTCTGATGAGGTACCTCTCTTCACTTAACAAGCTATATGCAATGGCAGCTTGAATTTTCTTGCTATGATTGAAGTTACCGAGTTCATGATTTCATTATTCATTTAGGTTCGACATCAAGATATCATTTACGGACTTGTAGGATTAAGCTTAGAGGGCCATGAAACAGCATGGAAATGGTTGAAGGTCGTATGCAGCTCTATTGTCAACATCATTTTGGGATTCAGAGAGTATATGCCTCTCAGAATTTGGAACTCTTTAGCTTTGCAATATAGTATTGATTTAGAATAAATCTATCTTGCTTGCTTTGGTCCATAGTACTTTTGTGAGTGTTTCTGATATAGTTCTAAAGTGCTTTTAATTAGTCAAAAGTGCTTTTCTATCTATTTTATGATTTGGCTCAAAACATATAAATGTGTTCTACACATTTAGGTATTTTTCAACAAAATGCTTTTTGATAAGAAGACTTGATAGGTTCTTTTTTCACTCAAAAGCACTTTCTACAAAAATGCTTCCTAGTGCACCTTATCTTTAAAGATATTTGATACCATTAAGTGATTCCAACTTGTTACATAAAGCATACACACCAACTCCAACTACTGCTTCTCAGGACAAATCAGCTTCCATGGTTGCTTACTCTATTAGGAAGCAAGTTTTGTACTTACTTTACAGGCAAATTAAGATAGATCAAGACGAAGAATTATAGTCAATTAAGAATATTTCACTTTCTCCTTGGCATCTTCCTCCCACATGCCACCTAACCTCCTTTTAATGGGTACATTACATATAAGAGATTTCGCCTGAAAATTCATAGAAACATAGATAGATCTGAATAATTCATATTTATTTATCCATCAATAACCTTTCGGGTTATAAAAGTTTTCCGGAGAAATTCAAAACTGCATCTTCCTCCCACATGCAACTTAACCTCCTTTTACAAGTGGTGGAGGGTTTTTCCTTACAGACAAATTAGACTAACTTATATTTATTTTCGTTTGGTGAAGGTTTCCAACGAATTTCAAAACCGCTCAGATTCTTCCGTAGATTAATCAAAATCCATTTATTGATGAATTCAACTAGATTGAACTTGTTGATTTGATTTTTCTATTGTGCTGTTGAACCAATAAGGCTCTCCTGATTCAGTGACATTGATTTGGGCAGTTAAGCAGCAATGAGAAAGCTGAAGAAGTGAAAGCATTTTTTGCCAGTCAAGAAAATCCTGCCATTGACAAGCATGTGAAGCAAAGCATTGAACATATCCTAATCAAGGCAAGGTGGATTCAAAGCATCAGGCAAGAACAATCCCTTCCAGACCTTATCAACAAGTTACTTAACAAGGAATAAATGCACATACATTTCCATATAGTTATGATATTTTGTTGATCCGTTTTGGGTTTAAACGGTTAATCTTAAAGGTCCATTTATCTTTCGGTATATATCAATTGTGGTGAGAAAAGTATATACTTAAATGTAATAATCAACTCTTTACACATTAATATATCAACTACTTAACTACGATAATCAATTCTTTACAAATTAATATGATAACCCAATTCAATTATGTGGGATCCTTCATTCACATTTTGTTTTCTACCAAGAAAAATGGTTGCAAGAAAAAAAAAAAAAAAAAAATTGACGAGGTTTCTTTCTATACTTATAAATTTCATTTCAATATTAATACACGAAATAACGTGTGGGATTTCACGTTTAATAATAATAATAATAATTATACATATATCATATCAAATCTAAAAAAAAAAACACAAATTAAATAACAAATAATTGTTATGTTCAATAAAATAAAATAAAAAATCTTCATTATTTCTAAAAATATAGAAATAAATACATTTTACACCCTTTAAAAAAAAACATAAAATAAGAAAAATGTACAATAAAACCTTTAACCTCCTATGTATAATGTATGTATAATTATACGTAAGTCATATCAACCCACATTAACAAATAAATCCTTTCGATCACATAAATAAGTAAATCAAAATCAATAATTATTTTCAAAAACGACAAAAATTAAAATCCGAACTCTAACTTGAGCCGGGTTCCGACCCAGACCCAGGCCCAGGCCCAAGGTTTGATCTTCCAACTCTTCCCTCCTTCTCCTTGACAGAATTCATCTTCTCCAACTTCAAACCATCCCTGAATCTTTTAATGAAGTTGTCAGCTTTCATGTTCACATCCGGGCTCGGACAAAACGGCGCCACCGCCGTATCTCCGCCATCCGAAGACGGACTACCTGACTCCTCGGCATCAGTGTAATTGATGCTTTTCAATCTCACATAGTCCCCATGCACCTCGTACTTCCATACCGGAATATTGAAAGGCGGCGGAGGCGGCGGTGGCGGGATGGCATTCAGCGGCGACTCTCCGCCACTGTTCAAGTTCTCCTCCGCCCCTGCATTGTTGTAGCTTCTTATCCTCACCGGTAAAGGCGGCTTCTGAGTTGTGTATGCCGTATCCTTCACTGCGGTTTTTCTCGAAAGGTGCTGTGAATTCGGCTCCGGGCGCCGTGGAGGTGGCGGAGGTGGCGGAGGCGGGGCTGTCTGAACCAAGTGGATTTTCTTGGTTTTGCGTTTCTTTGAAGAGAAGAGATTTTGAAAGAAAGGTGGCGGCGGAGGAGGAGGAGGCGGCGGTGGAGACTGCGGTGGTATCCAAGGTAGAGTGTAGGAGGATTCGTAGTTGAAGAAACTATCAAGATTCTCTACACTCTTTTGTCTCTGTCTGTTCTTCTTCTTCCTTTTCAACGAAATCAAAAACTCTTTAGTTGCACTTGTACCACCTCTCTTCTTCTTGCCATCCTCTTCAAACGCCTCCGTTAGCGACGGTGGTGGTGACGGTGGTCTCGGAGGAGATGGTGGTGGACGCGGCGGCGGCGGCGGTTGTGAACTAGTGCTTGTAATTTCACTCAAATCATTCTTTCTTCTCCTTTCACTCTTCCCAACATCTTCATATGTTCTCCTCGCTCTCCTCCTCACCGTCTTCAGCCGATCCGGAGGAGAATCTTCATATGGAGCTGGCAGTGGTGATGCTTCCACTTCAACCACCGCCTCCTCCGCCGGTTGCGGCGGAGCAGAAGGAGAAGGAGGAGTGTATACAACTTTCTTTTCTTTTTCAATTACAAATAATGTAGTATCAACATCAACACCTGTCTTCTTCTTCACATCTTCCTCTTTCCCTACTCCTCTCTTCTCCACCGTCTGCGGAGGAGGAGGCGGCGGAGGTTGATCTAAGGTTGAAGAACGATAGTTATACAAGTTGGTATCATCATAAAACCGCCATTGACGATGACCCCATGAAGCTTCTTCTTCTTCTTCTTCTTGTACATCATGTTGTCTTAGATCCGGATACGAACTAAAACTCCTCAACCGATTCAATCTTCCATTGTTGCTGTGAGCTTTTGATGATAATAAATCTTGATCGAACCAGAATCTTTGTGGGGTTAATGGAGTACTTGATGAAGAAGATGGTCTCTGAAAACTATCTTGTGATCTATTTAGAGCTCGGTATTGATCTTCTTCAAATGGGGTTTTCCTGTCGGCGTCGCCGCCGCCGCCGTTACGGCTGAGGAAACCGCAGATGACGGCAAAGAGAACCAGGACTAGATTCAACGAGTCCCAGCCTTTCTTGACTGAGTGTGGTTTTAGGACTTGAGAAGTGAAAGAGATGAATGATGGAATTATTATGAACATGAAGATTAGAGCTAGAGATAATAGGAGGATGAGAAGGAAGCCAGAGTTGAAGGAGAAGGAGGAGGAGGGCCGCCGTCTGCGGTGGCTGGGTTGCCAGAATGGTGACATGTCTTCTTGATCCTCTTCCATGGTTGTGATTGTGTTTTTTTTTTTTTTTTTTTGAGTATTGCTTTTGAGAAAAGTGCTTTTTGGAGACAGCTTTGAGAGTTTGTTTGTGCCTCTTTTTTTTTTTTTTTTTTGTGATTGCTTTTGTTTTGGTTTGCTTTTGCTTGTGTTTTGCTTTTGCTTTTATATACTTTGCTTATGTTAATTAATCATTTTTACTCTTTTTTTTAGTTTAGATTAGAGAAATGTTAACGTAAAAGTTTTAAAAGTGATAAGTCTTTCGAAATTTGTTGAGATGAAATATTACCTATACGACTCTAGATGGAATTCGAAACCCACAACGTTTATGAACTAAAAGGAGATGTGCATTAATATTATAATTTTTTTTTTTAACTATACGAGTCTATGAGATTTTATTTTATTTTATCCAAACCAGATATTTTTTTTAAAGTTTTTGCTATTGATAGGCTTTGAGCCGCTGACTTGGGAGTCATTTGCCCAAGCCCCAAGCTCGTCACTCTACTGATGTCTTAATTAATTATATAAATAAATACAACCGCTCAATATGATTTGATAGTAAATAACGTTCATTCAACTTTAAAATATTCGATGTTTGAGTCATCGTACCGTATCAGATACATGTATATAAAAAATATATAAAGATATAAATTTCACATTGAAGGTAGAAAAAGTCTTTAATGGATTGAGTATACACAATATAATACTTTACTTGAAATATTTTTTATTTTAAAATTACTAATTATGGTCGAAGTTGAGATAGTGTGATTTAGATTACAAATCCATGGCATGACAGCTTTATTAGACATATGTACAAGGAATGTGGTACAAAATACAAAACAAATGTTCTTCTTAAAAATAAAAATAATTACAAAACAAATGAAACATAAAAATCAGTTTTAAAGTAAGATTTTTATATATAATTTTCATATCATTAAAAGATCTCCATTTTAACAAAAACTAAAGATCATGATTCTTGAGACATTATTTTTTAGGTTAATTGGCATTGATGTCCCTAAATTCTTCCAAAATATACACTATACCCTCTACACTTTTTTTTTTTTAGTCACTAAACCCCCAAAACTCTTACAAATTGGTAAATGCTGACTTTAAATGCCCCATCATAGGCAGTAAAAAACCCCAAGTGTTTGCTTAAAAATGAGAGTTCAGGGGATTTAGTGGTGAAAAAAATATAGGGAATATAGTACATATTTTGGAAGAGTTAGGGGGTATCAGTGCTAATTAATCTATTTTTAAGAAGATAATAAACATAGATATTTTATTTTAGTATGATGAAAAATAATATATTACATTATTGATCATGGAGAAGAAGTGATGGTAATGATTGATTAGTACATAACAATGTGGGGGCCATTTTAGAGTAAAGCAAATGTTATATGAATCACATGATGGCTGTCACTACAAGAATGACAGCCAAATCAATGGTGGATATATCTTTCAATAATCAAATCCAAAACCGTTGTCAATTTCCACTCCTTCAATCAAGCTCTTTATTTATTTATATATTTATTTGCTTTTGATTTGGGATTTAATAGCTTGCTTGACCATACAAATGTAGTCAATTGATATAATCCATGAACATATTTTCAAAATAATAATAATAATAATAATAATAATAATAATAATAATAATAATCCATGAACACATTTTCAAAATAATAATAATAATAATCCATTTAGACAACAAATGTGCATGTTGAGGCTATGAAGTCCTATCAAAATCCATGATGAGTTGTGTTATTAAATAATAATGACAATGATAATGACCCTTTTTGTCCATACCATGATTTGAAAAAGAAAAAGAAAAAATCTATTATGCATCCAATGCTGCGTAATATCGATAATCAATCATGTCATCTTGTGCAATTTTCTCCGTGAAATGACATCTTAAAAATGTTGTTTTATTATCATAACAAGTATGGTTTAATGGCACCAATAAAGGCGTAGCTCTGTTAGTAGATGAACAAACTTAGAGCTGGGTAAATGACTACCAAATTAGCGGTTTGAATCCTATCAATAGTAAAAAGCTTCAAAAAAATTCATGGTCTATAGATAGATACCGTAAAAAAGTAAAAAAAAAAAAAAGAGTATGATTTAATAGCACTTTTTATTTTAAAAATCCAACAATTACAATACAAAAATACTCTTAAAATCATAATATTATTATTAGGGCAATAAATAGAATAATCCTTTTTTTTCATCATCCTTTGCTTTTAAGAGAGATATGACAATTAACAACCATATCTTTCAAAATTTCACAATCAAACATTTTAAAACGAGGACAGTATTATAATATAACTCTCTAGAACACTCTAGAATGTTATATAAAACCCTCGATACAACAAGTGGTATTAGGGCCGGAACACATCTTCGACTTTTCAAAAAAGTAAGTACATTATTTACACATAAATATCGAATATGAACTATTGTAGGGCTAGTGTTGTAGACTCGTATCGACTAGGTTAAATGTAACGCAAGCAAGCACCTCAATCCAACAAGTACATTTTTCAATTAGTACTATTGTAATATTCATTCAAAAATTAAAATGTTTTAGAGTCAAAAAGTCAATAGTTTCCGCGTATGACAACTACAAACAAGTCTACAATCATTTACATACAAATTTTTTTTTTTCGAGTGTAAAGAGAGAAAATGGGTCCCCAAAAACAAACTTTTTATATGTAATTATTATAAGCAAAAAAACAAACGCGTTGGTGATTTTGTTAGAAGTCGTTTTCAAATTTTTTATTTTTAAAATTTTCATATTATATGATGTGCTTCACATGTGTTTTTCTGTTTTCTAAAAGAAAAAAATAATAATAATTAAATAATTGTTGTTTGTATGATTACTGATTATAGTAAGAGAGACAACTGTTCATTACTTTTGCACCACGAAATTCAAACTTACCAAATCCTCAAAACTTAAGACATAGTTTTGATTAATCATTGCGTACAAGTTTAGAGAGCGTTTGAATCGTAATCAAAATAAGACAATACAGAACTTTTAACAAAATATAAAGCGGGGTACTATACATATACTAAAATTAATTGTCAAAAAATGTTTTGTTCAAAATTTATATTATTACGTATATAAGTTTAGAAAGTATTTGATTCGAAATTAAAATAAAATACGTATGACTTTAAACAATTATAAAACGAGTTTCAGAATAAACTAAGAAAAGTCATATGTACTACTATACGGTATACACATAATATAATATTAACAAAAAATTCTTATCAAATATTAGGATAAACCTTTCGTGTGAATTATTATAATATGTTTTCAAAGTTTTATAAAATTTATAAATAAATAAATAAATAAATAATTATTATACTAAATTTGTTTTTGACTATTTCATAGTAGATAAGTTATTGAGAATCAGAAAACATTGAAAACAAAAGGTTGCTTTTTGAAAACAGAAATTCATGAGATTATTCTTTCTCTTGTCTAATAAGTAATAGAGTAATACTACTTTGCCCAAATTTGGTGACCAAATCTGGTACCCAAATTTAGTGCCCAAATGACGTGGCAATACTCTCGTCCATTCATTTAGATTGTATTAGATTTGCTTGATTTAAATGAATGGATGAGAATATTACCACGTCATTTGGACATCAGATTTGGATAAAGTAGCATTACTCTAAGTAATAACATTTTTTTTCTTCCTTATTTCCAGATTTGGGATTCTGTCTGCTCATCACATGACCAATTGATCAGTTTCCCATGTAAAAGATAAAGCTAACAAAGTCCATAATAAAATAAAAAAATAAATATTGGTGTTTTGTTTTCTAAAATCTTTTATATATTTTTGACAATTTTTTTGCATGATTGGAAATAAAATAAAATAAAGGAGATTCTTTGCTTTGTTGACAATATGAGATAGTCCTTGGATACATCATGTCATGCATGTATTCTTTGAAGAGATGAAAGTGGATGCAAGCTGGTAAGCTTCCCTAGAAAGTTTTTAGGTAAAAAGGGCTACACAAGTTGCCATCATGGTTTTATCCTTAAAAGGGGTTATCGTGAGATTAAAATTAATCTTTGTTATTTATATTACATAGTATATAATAATCCTGATTTCAACCGATATGAGAAAAAAAAAAAAAAAAACATACTAACAACAACCGTACATTTCGAGTTTTTTATAAACCATCAAATATTTAACTAAATTTTGAAATTATAAGATATTTTTGGTATATAATAAACCATCCACTAACCCATTTAGCCTCACGGTTTTATCTTGAAAAAGGGTTTTATCCTTAAAAGGATTATCGTGAGATTAAAATAAGTCTTTGTTATTTATAGTACATAGTATATCATGAAAACGTATATTTTTGCGAAAAACGCATAACTAGTCATCTATGCATAACATTAACACCAGTCTCCAACATGATTATATATATAAAGAACACCATTTTGAGCATAAAGATTGCATGGAACAAATTTTCATATCCTGTTCAAAAGTGTAATCCTCTAGTCACTGAAAGTTACGCAAGGACGGATTTTTCGGGCATTTTAAATATGAACCAAGTGACTATTGGACAATTTCTATGAGTTTATACATCAACATCCCACTAAAATAGGTATATTAACCAGGTGCATTCTCAGAAATTTACAACACAGGGTTAGTGCAATCTAAAATTCTAAAGTAGTATCTACGAAACTGCATCGGATTCCAGATGGCTGAACCTTGTAAATGCAAACTTCTTTCTTGAGTTCATATGTAAGGTTTATATACACACCTTAGGCTTTGGCTTTTTGACCATGGATGCGAGTTTATGATGTGGTGATGAGAATTGCTGTTGGAAGATCTAGATGAAAAATATACACAGCATGATTACCCCAGCTATTGTACACAATAAAGCCTGCAACAATCGGGACATCTGGGATTAGTAGGAAAAAAACGGTAGATAACAGGGTAGCTATTTGACGTAATTATTCATTGCTATCATGTTATAAATGGTTACTTTATCACATATTTTTGCATTGAAAGGTCAGAAGGCTTGAAATAGTTCTGCATGGACTCTTGGAGACCACGCTGGTTGTCTTCCGGTCTAGATGTCAATTAACTTACTATACTTTTCAAATTTCAACACTGATGATTGATTCCTTCATTTAAAGTTATATTTAGATATTCTATAGCATAAAACTCGTCAGATAACACTCATAGAGCTTGAAAAATGAACAAAACGTTAATCCTTGAGTCTCATACTCACAGCTATTGCAGAAGCAGCAAGTCCTGACCGCTCCCTTGGATCTTTATGATAGTAGTTTCCGAAGTAAAGAATTGTTGCATAATACCACATCAATGGGCAAACAAATCCAAGTAGAAGGCTGCAAAAGGAATATAAACCATGAGAGGAAGAGCATAAGGTTCTCAATGCAAAGGAGAGGAGGGGTTAGCAAACTTACGAGAACCATCCTATTCCACAACCAAAGCAACGAAGAGGTTTATCATACATGCCCAACTGGGGGTCTTCTTCTGCATCTCTAATACGGACATATTCACCATTCTTATGGTCCACTAAATCTGATGAGACCTCTGAATCAAGAAAATATTTTCAGAAACTTGCCTACTTACATAGAGTTGAAGTAGGTCAAGAAAGACTTTAAGGTCCCAAATCCCAATAAAACAGAAGGAAACAATAGGTATTTTGCATCTTCATTCGCTAATTACAGAGAAAATAAATATCCATCAAATTAACCCACCCCAAAACAGTTCTAAGCATGCTTGAAATGCAGATGAGGTTCAAGTTATAACATCAATTTTCTACTGAAGCATATTTTAACATAGCGATGGAACTATTCTGTGAATGCAAATAACTTTGAGAACAATATGTCAAACACCATCATTAGAATTCTAGGCAATATCATGTCTCCCATCAAGATTAACTACTAGCACCTGAACAATTAATTTTGTCGCGGTCAGAAATTTTGCATGACAGTGACGCTGAAGTGCTATGAACGTAACAATGCTTGACTTCCTCATTAGAATCTACTGCTATGCTAGAAATGATAACTAATGGTATAAAACTTTGGAATTAATGTTTTACTGTTCTCATTTTAGTTGAATTTTACATATTGAGACCGGATAGTGGTAGTGACAAAAAAATCCTTTTCACGGAATTTCTCAAGGGGAAAACGAATTCTTCACAGCAAACCCCATCTAGCTATGTCTACAGTCTACTGACAAACTTTTCTTCCAAAGGCCAAATAATTGCCAATGACTTTATTCACACCAATGTAAAGAACTTCCTAATTCTACCTGTCCACTCGGCAACAGCTAACTGAGACTATAGACATGTCAAATGTTTCTGATATCTTAGTAACAAGACAATATAACAAGGAGGCACAGCAACAAACAGATGCAAAATATTGATCTATACAGCACCATGGCACAAGCAAAATTCTAAATCTTAGATTCGAAAGCCTCACAGAAGAATGAGTTTCCATAGAACAAAAATTATTGCAAAATACTACGCTGAACAATGCCAAGGCACAGGAAAAATTTCTGAACATATGATTCCAGAAGCCTCACAGAAGAATGAAAATTCATCTTTCTTATCAGTGGCATAGTTTTATAACCAACAAACAAGCAACATTTTGAAAAAGCTCCAAACTGTTTAAACAAGTAGATAGAGAATAAAGGACCAAGATAAAGTTAATTACTTCGATCCATGCGTCCCGGTGATTGTATGTTGGTATCAGCTCCCTCTCTGCATTAAAAGTACCTGCCACATGAAACTAATGTTGGTAAGCATTGTATAAATTAAGAGATTCGTGTCTGCTATAAAGATTATAGTTTACACAGAACAAATTACTAATTTCAATAAGCTTTCGCCAGCATTATCTCATTATCAATTTCTAATTTAAAGAAACCAAGAAAATCTTGAGATTAATTCTATAATACAGCCCGGATAACATGCTATCCTAAAGTTTTATTGAACTGTTAATCATTGCTTTTTGTACAATAGATATACCATTACTAGAAAGGATTCAGCACTATTTCAACTCCTGTAAATGACGGTTATCAGTTTGGCTGACAATGATCCTCATTCATGTTAGGGTTTAGACCACTTCTAAAACAAAAAAAGAAGGCATAACAGTTAGTCAGAATGTTAGATTTTTAATCAGGCATAACAGTTAGGGTTTAGACTTGGCATCAGGCAGCGGAACCCTTACACGCTATATAGCACCAAAAACACAGTCAAGCTTATACTAATTCCAAAAATCAATCATGGGAAAAGCCATATCCACGCAAAACTATAATCCCCATATAAATCGATCCTAATACAAAAATAGCTTCTGGTTCTGTTCCCAAAATAACATTTCAAATTATAAGACAGGTAAACGAGACGCACGACGAAAACATGGAATGCAAAAACCATAGCTATGCAATCATGGCTGTCTCTTAACTCATCAAAAATTGCAGATTCTACTAAAGATCTTCTTCATCTCTCTCAAGATTAAATTTATAAGAAAACCCAATTGAGAAACAAGAGTTAATACTTAAAAAGCAAGCACAAGTGAGCATCAAGCAAAGAATCAAATAGATTTTACAAAAAAGCAACTTCAATAAAAAAAAAACAAACACCGTGTAGAACACCAAATGACATTGCTTACAAGTAAAGAAGAGTAAAATCAAACCCCCAATAATAAAAACTTAACCTTTACTCAAAAAAAACTTCCTTTCTAATACAGATTGAAAAAAACCCAGATCAAAACGAAGAAAATTTTCCAACTTGCACAATCACTCAAGAAAATAAATAAACACAGTTGCTATACAATCACAGACACCCCTTCATATCCCATCAAAAATCGATGAAAAAAATATATGCCATTTTTAGCGACAACAAATGCAGAGAAGAATTAATTTAATAGTTCATAAAGAAGAGAGAGAGAGAGAGTCAACCTACTTGTTGAGAGAGAGACAGACAGACAGTGAGCTCCTTGCTGCTCTGCTTTTTCTCGTGTCTTTTAAAAAAAAAAAAAACAGAGTTTTTTAAAATAGAAATGCTACGGTGTTTCAATCTAAAATCTAGTGTCCAAATAATGTGGCAACACTATAGACCATTCATTTAAATCATGTAAATCTAATACAATTTAAATGAATGGTTTATGTTGTTGCCACATCATTTGGGCAACGTAGCTTTACTCTAAAAGAGAAAAACAACTAAATTAGTTTAATTATACGGTTTATTTTGGATGGGCCAGGCCCTGGCCCATGACTTATCCCTTTCAATGTGATCACATTTTGGGCCGGGTCGGTTGCTTTAAGTATACAAATATTGTACAAACAATATCATATACTTGAAAATTAAAATATAGGTATTATTACTCTAATATACTAGTTTGCAGCCAGCACAACTCGTAAAATATAACGCAATCGTTATCGGTTTTATGTTTTAAAATTTCTATGTATTCTTTCGATTAATTATGCTTTCAATGTTTTAATTTCTTCGAGTGCTTATTATATCAAACTTTTCAATACGGATTGTGTCATTTTTTTTATCCTCTCGATTATAATTTATGGTGTTTACTATTGACTTTGTGAAAAGGGGAAGAAGTAAAATAATAATAAAAAAACAAAACACATAAAACAACTCTCTGTTAGTTAACTAATGATTAATCTTACAAATGGAATTAATATACCATAGAAATTAAAAAAAAAAAAAAAAAAAAAAAAACATTAAAAAATATTCAATACAAATGAACCCATTCTTGCAAACACTTGAAATATTTTCTCATGTGTTCACTTCATATGTTAACTTTAATTCTTTCTTTTAAGATATGAATCATGACTTGATGTTTTTAGAAGCAAGATTAACCAATTATGATTAATTAATTAATCAATGTCTTTTGAAATTAACAATGAAATTAATTAATTGGTTTTATTTATTTATTTATTTATTTATTATATGAATAATTTATTAATAATGATGATATCTTTCATAAGGAATCGTAAAAAAATACGGTGATTTTTTCCAGGAAATCCTCAATGAAAAATACACACTATTCCTTTTTTATTTTTTTTTTTATCAAATCGATCTACATTCCATGTAATTTATTAATAAAGATGTCTTTGAACTTACCATTTTTTAGAAAACATTCAAAAAACTATATAACAAAAAAATAAAAATAAAAAACTCTGTAAGTTTTTTCTTGAAGAACAAATAAGCACCATCCATTACTAATTACATCAGAATATATACACTCTTATATAAATCACCACCTTTTCTTATTATGACTCTAAATTTAATGGTGACTTGAGGCACAGAGAAGCCTCCTCTTGACATCTACATGTGCTACAACACCTGTACATTGTCTAACTCAGGAAGCAATAAAAATACTAAAATTTCCCCATCAAGTAACTTATTTTTCCCTTTTTCCATCTCTCTCTCACTCATTTTTTTTTTTTTAATTCTCATCAAATTATCTGGAAATGAAATTTGTTCGATGCATGAAGCCAGGGATCCTATGAACCATTTTATATTGAAACAGAGCTTTTTAACTGTGTATTTAACTATTTTATATGACAAAACAGAGAAATTGAGATACAAAATAAAAATGGAAATATGTCGGAATTTTGACATGAAAATCGTTAACATAATCTTTACAAGAAAACAAGATAAAAAAAATAAAAAATAAAAAAAGAAGTGGGAGTTTTGATAATCACTAGTTTTCTGCTAGACTGTGTCAATTAGACATGTACAAGCTTAGCACGACACAGCACGGCACAACATGCATGTTTTCTTGGATGTTAGTTGATATTCGGTGACTAACATATTATGACCACTTAATAAATAGTCACCAAATGTCACTTTCCGCAACAATCATAAGATGTTACCATCATAAGATGTTAGTTGTAAAAATACAATTCATAGATCCAATTCATTCTACTACCAATTTTCTAGGATTTACGACTAAGAATTCAGTTACGAAAAAACCGTTTTACCAACTATATCTGATTTAGTTGTCGATTAGATATTATTTTTTTGACGCCTTACCTTCCCTCCACAAGTACACATTTTGAAACCAAAATGAATCATTGGCAACTGTAATATTATTGGTTGGGCAATGAGTATTTTTCTATGACTAATAGTTTTAGTCGAAAAATAGAAAAAGAAAAATTCAGAACGATTCTTTCCCTCTAAAAATAGATATTTTGTGACCAAATAAATAAAAATTAACAACTATAATTTTAGTCAAGAAATTAGTCTTTTTATGTCCAATATGTTTAGTTGCTAAATAGGAACAAAATAATTAGCATTATTCTTCCCACCAAAAGATAGTTTTAAGTTCTAAACCGGATGAAAAAAAATAAAATGGATACAAATTATACTAGGAAAATTAAGAATGAGAAATTAAAAAAGAAATAGAATTAAGAGAGAGAAATAAAAAAGAAGAGAAAAAATGAAAAGGAAAAAAATAAATAAATAATAGAAAAGGAAAAAATAAAAAGGTAGAAAAGCCACACAAACCCTACCTCCCACTTATTTGTTTTGCTTACTTGTTTCTATGCATCTACAGAGTTGCTTAGACAAATAATCATACCATAGATATGGATATGGTTCATTATTCTGATTTGACTTTTCAATTAATGTAATTTGATTGTTATTGGAGTATGCAGACATCACAACTACTAATCCAAAAGTTGCAAATTCAGAGACAAGTTTTAACTCTTTTCTTTTGGGATGTTTTGTATGTTTTTCTGGTGATTCCTTTTGGATGCGTAAAAAAGAGAACAGCTCATCTCAGAAGCAGAACAGCTTCAGTTTTTTGTAGAATTGAAGTTGATATTTTGTGAAAGAAGTTGAAAGCATGAGCATATGATTAATGGATGTTGCCCATGTCTTGTAATGATGATAATCTCTTCTGCCATGTCTACCTTAATTGTGCCCAGATTTGTAGTCAATACTATTAGATAACAGCTCATTATTGTGTCCAGATTATTTTCTCAAGTTTTCTTCAGGTAAGGTAAGACTCAAAACAATTCAATTATATATCTTATCATTTCTTCACATGAAACTCACAAAATTTCACAATATTACCTGCTTATCTCATTTCTTGCAAGTAAATTGAGCAATTTATGAGTTTTGTTTGTTAATTTTGTTATTCTATATTGGTTGATTTTAATCTTTTTAATGTTTAATTTCTTCTTACTTTTATATTATTTTGGGTTTATTTGTTTGATTCAATTTTTTGTTTGGATGTGTTATACATAATAATATTTTTATTATGATTGTACTTGTTTAATTTTTTTTAATTATTATTATTATTTTTAATTTGAACTACAGATGATGGAATTTTTTGGGGGAATTCAAGTTCTCAACTTTTGAGGATGGCCAAATTGAGCATATGAAGTAATTTTATTCTTTGAAGATATTCATCATATTCACAAGAGAGGCTTCAACTTATAAATCTGGAGACGTCAACTTCTCAAATTCTCACAGCTTTTTACAAATTGTTTCCATTGTATTTTATGTTATTTGGATGTTGTATATTTAAATTAAGATCTATTGTTGTAAGAAATTTTAAGTGAAGTTAATAAATTGTATGAAGTTCTTATTTACAAAATATGGGCCTGGAATAAACATATTCTTAAATTTTATATAATTTGAACAAAATTAAAATTGATAATTAAAATATTTGTTACGAAATGTATTTTCTCATTAAATTTTAACCGTATGAGTGACTAATTAAATAGCTTTGTACCACAAAAAGCATAATAAAATTGTATTTTTTTGGTTGCAAAATGTGTATTTTGCATCAAATAATTTTCGTTGTAAAATATCATCTGCAACTATTATTTTTGTTACTTGACAACTGTTAGCCATAAAGACTTTAAACGTTTACTATTATATATTTAGATGCATATTGTATAACTTACTGCAGCTAAATGATTTTTGGTTGCAAAATCCGTTTGCATCCAGCCTATCGCAACTAACATGCGACCAAAATAAATTAGTTGCGGAAAATATTTGGTGACAAATTATGTACCTTTTACAATAAAAATTTTTTGTTACGAAATCCCCTTTTTCTTGTAGTGATGACACGATACGGCACGGCACGACACGACACAACTCGATAATTATAGCGGGTGAAGATGGCTGGTGAAATTACGATATGAGTTGAGATAATAGTTTGTCATGTTGTCCACATGATTAGTATGTATTATCAAATAATGATTTAATATCAATTATATCAATATGCATGTCCATATTTAATGATCCTAATCAATTCATTTTTATTCATTAAGCACGAAATTTGCAATTTTCTCTTCGGACAAATGAGGAAGATGAGGATTTCCTCTTGAATTGCTGGGAAGTATCTCTTGTTGTTGTGACATTGTGTGATTTTGATACTATTCTCGGCTTGTTGCTGTTGTGCTTGTGCTTCCTCTTTTTTTCTTCATCTTTCAAACACATACACACATACTAATCATGTGGACAACATGACAAACTAATCTTTCACAAATATACAATTTCTTTAACACAATTTCTTTGTTTTTCAATTGATTGAACAAGCACAACGCATTATGTGATTATGTGATATATATATATATATATATATATATATATATATAGGGTCGTGTCGTGCCGTGCCGTGCCGTGTCGTGTCGTGCTTATACTTTTCTAATTGATATTGGCAATATTCTCAAATTTGGACCTTTGATGTTTACACCAAAACCGATATCTACCTATAGAAGGGTCCCAACGCATTATAGATTTTACTTAGTTTGTTCTAGTAAAATCTATAATAAAAAATATTATATATATAATGAGTAATGTTTGGCTTCCTAATTTTTTTTCCTAAATGTTTATAGAACGTGAGGTGTCAACATCATATCATTCACCACATAATCTCATAATTTATAAAATGTTGACACCTCACGTGTTACATACATTTGGGAAGCCTAGTATTACTTATATATAATACACACTAGATTAGATAATAATATATGAAATAATAGGAAATTAAAATATTAAAATGGATTGATTTTATCTCATATTTTCATAGTCAATAGAATTATGAAAACAAAAAATGTAAGTTAATTTATATTGTTAAAATAATAAAATGACAAGAGAATATTATCACCTAATATATATATATATCACATTTTATGTATAATAGTTTATTATTATTATTTTTATTGGTTCATATTTTAATTTGATGTATAAGATTTTTATTTTTTATTTTTTATTGGTTCACCCCACCCCATCCCCCCCATCCCCCCCTCCCTCTATAAATGGAGCCATTTTGCTTTTCTACCAATGCACAAAATAATCTTTCACAAATATACAATTTCTTTGTTTTACAATGGATTGAACAAGCACAACACATTATGTGATATATATATATATATAGGGTCGTGCTGGGCCGTGCCGTGCCGTGTCGTGCCGTGCTTATACTTTTCTAATTGATATTGGCGATATTCTCAAATTTGGACCTTTGATGTATACACCAAAACCGATATCTACCCATAGAAGGGTTCTAATTTAATTTCTTGATATATATATATTGTCAATTCGTCCTGATATAAAACATGATGTACTAATTCAACAGCACATTCACGTGTCAACTTGGCCTCTCGAACTTTTTCCATAGAGCGTGCTGCAAGTGAAAATCAGATCAAATGTATTATATATCATTTGATAAATTTCATTCACCTCGCTTGCAGTTTAATATTTACAAGCAAATATGGCGTATTCTACATGGTTGCTTACCCAATGGTGTAATAGGTGTCAAGAATAGTCTCTTGAAGCATCCAAGCACTGTACAGAGGAACATAACATGCTTGTTAATTTATTAGGTTAATGTTAGAATATAATGGTTTAAAGAATTTGAAGAGTAATAACAGTGAAATAAATACAGATTTGCAAACCTTGAATCGTTAAGCTTTTTGATGGTAACACCGGAAAGCCTGCAGTGCTTTCTAATGAATGAATTGATGGAAATTTTATTTCCACTTGATCAACAACTGTAACAAACAAAAAGAAACCCTTAAAAACTTTTCCAATAGAAAACAAAAAACACTAAAGTATTTAATTTATTGGCACATTTTTAGTAAAAATTTGTTCATGTACAAGATACGTATATTTATAAATCAATCTTTCTAACAATCCAAGTTTACTTCTGCTCAAAAAGTATGAAGGTTTTTCTACCATCCATTTGAGCAAGGAATTCCCATCTTCATCTTTGGCTAGAGCCAACTGAGGAAATCTCCGGACGAAATACAGCGCTATATCTGTTGAAGATGGAACACAAAAAGGACACAAATAATAAGTGTACATATCTATTGGAAAGATGTATATATGTTGGAAGTAGTAGTCAGTTCTTACCACAATAGCTTGATTGAATTAGATTATGGAGGATCCCAGGTAAGGAAGGAATGAAGCCTGATTGATTACTATCAGAGTCAGCTATGTTTTTCAAACTAAGGTACCACCCTAACTTCTTATTTTTTCTGTAGATAGCAAAAAATAGTGGCAGCTTTCCTTTATTGTCCACCATTTGAATTAAATCGGGGTTCTTTTGAATCAATGCCATCGATGTCTTTAGGTTTCCACCTTGTGCAACTATGTGAAGGACATTGCTTCCATGTGAATTTCGCACTGCAACTGATTGTGGAGTCGATACACGTTCCACAAGCTGTCGGATGAAGTTCCATTAGCTAGCTCGTGCTGCATTATGCATTACTGTTCCTAAGTGAATTGTTATATTAGCTGTCACTCTGTCAGTGCATTTGGATCATTGTTAATGAAACTTCTAGCACGTTTCCAGTCACCTGTTGCTGCAGCATTGATCAACGGACTATAGTAACCGAGATTCGCTGCTGTCCTTGAGAAAATAGAAAGAGAGAGAGAGAGAGAACCCAAAACTGTATCAGCACAAATAAGAGTTAACAAATACTCAGGAACCCTTCCACATTTACACTAAAGCAATGCATATTTCTATTACTTTTTTATTAGATCAGCTGCTTTGATATTTTGTATTTGATCCCCCAACACAAGGCAAGCAAACTACATAAGGTGGCCAAAGTTTTTTATTAAAAAAAAAAAAAACAAATAGTCACCAGCCAAGGTAATAAAAGAGCATTGAGAACAACTAGAAGCAACGTTCAAGATTCCTGTGCGACAAGTCAAGATTCATGGGACCACAGCATTTAAATTTATTAGACTTCAAATGATATTGAAGAAAAAAGTCAAAAACACAACCAGAAATAATTGGAAAAATATCTAGAAATGAGATAGTTGTAAGAAAAACCAAGCAACAAAGACTAATGTAATATTTTCGAATTACATTCTTCATGTAACTTACATTCAGCTTTCAGGAATAAATGAATCATGTGTGATGACTACTATATTCATTGACTTGTTTTCGTGGAAAATTCTGAACGAATACTCACCTAATTCGAAATTTGCAATTTTCTCTTCGGACAAATGAGGAAGATGAGGATTTCCTCTTGAATTGCTGGGAAGTATCTCTTGTTATTGTGACATTGTGTGATTTTGATACTAGATGAATCAATTGAAAAACAAAGAAATTGTATCTTTGTGAAACAAAGATAGAGTGAGTAAGAGGGGAGGACAGAAAGCATATTTATAGAGTGAGGAAAAGGGGGGGGGGGGGGGGGGGGGCGGGTGCGGGGAACGGTAAAAAAGCTAAAAAGCTAAATTAGGAGCTAAGGAATTTCCAGATTTTTAAACGCAAGCTCTTAAACTTGCATTTACAGCTTTTTCTTTGTCTAGAGAAAGTCTTTGGCTAGGATTGAGTTCCTTATAATACTGTTTCCTTTGTATTGTTTTCAGTTGAATATATCAAAAAACCACCCACCCGCCCCCGCCCCCGCCCCCTATAAATTGCGCTTTCTGTCGATGCACATCTTTCACAAATATACAATTTCTTTGTTTTTCAATTGATTGAACAAGCACAACGCATTATGTGATATATATATATATATATATAAGGTCGGGTCGTGCCATGCCTGCCGTGTCGTGCCGTGCTTATACTTTTCTAATTGATATTGGCGATATTCTCAAATTTGGACCTCCGATGTATACACCAAAACCGATATCTACCCATAGGTTCTAATTTAATTTCTTAATATATATATATATATATTTATTTATTTTCTTAAATTCTCTTTTAAGGGATTCAAGTTGAAGAAGAAAATGATCAATGAAATAGGAGAAGGATCAAGTAAAATGGGATCATCAAGTCCACCCTCCTTAAAAAAAACCCGAATTAATATAATACTTCAAAAAAGAAAAAGAAAAAAGAATTAAGTTAATCCGTTACGTTATCTTTTTATTCAAATTTTTGATTTTGGTAGATCTTTATATTAAAATTCGTTAACTTGTTTACTCTCGCAACCGTAAAGATTTTAGATGATAATCTAATTTGTTTAAAGATAAAAGTACTAGAAATCAAAAGTTTTTCTAATGCAAATAGACGCTTATCAAGTGCAGTTTCATGTTGAATCACGTCCTTCTTTACAAAACCAATTATCGGATACGATAAATAATTACAAACCAGTTTTATAACGATACAAAATCGGAATCATGTATAAATTTAAGTACGGAATCCTGAGAAAAGCGTTATGGAATTATAATAAGGAAATTTTTATTTGGGATGGGCCGGGAAGTGGCCCATCAATTTCTATGTGATTAATTAGTGGACCGGGCCGGGTCATTGAATTAGGTTTGGATCCATATAATAACTCCGCCATTGAAGAAAAAAATTTCTCACAGAGCAAGACAACACACACAAAACCCCTCTCTCTCCCTCTCTTTCTCTCTCTCAACATGAAGGAACACAAAGAGTTTGATTCAGACGCAGAACCAGTAACAACGACAACGAAGAAGAAGAGCAAGAAGAGAAACAGAGACAAAGAAGAAAGAGAGAAAATCAAAACAGAGCTTCATGAAGAAACAGAGACGATAGAGAGGATCAAAGCGACAATACAGTTCGTCCCCGACCAACCCAACAAAACCCCACCTCTGGTCGGGTATTTCCCATCCGGGTTCGACCCAAACAAGACCCAGAACCGCGAAAATGGCGAGAACCCAGATGGAGAATCATCATCGGCGGCGGCGGCGAGGGTTAGGGTTTACAGGAACATGAATGAGAGGAGGAACAAGACTGGGAAGTTGGAGCTGGTGGTGAGTCCGGCCGGGTCGGGTGTGGATTTTGTGGGGACTAGCTATTCGGGTGAGGCCATAGCGCCGCAGTTATGCCAGTACGCGGTTGGGGTTCTTGATAAGAAGAGCCAGACTTTGAAGATTGTGCCTATTGCTTCTAATAAGGTAAATTTGGTGGAATAAAGTTTTGTAAAGTTTGGATTTTTACTGTTTGGTTGGTGAGAAAATGTAGGAAAGTAGAGGTTAATGTTTGTTTAGTAAGATTGTGTTATAATGTCATATCGAAATTTAGTTTTGTTTATTCGTTTCGATTCAATTTAGTATGAAAAGGGTTGTAGTTACAGAACTTACAGGTCACGTAATGATCCAGTATCACCATTGCATCTAATAAGGTAAATTTGATATAAAGTTTGGATTTTTAGTGTTTGGTTGGTGAGACAATGTAGGAAAGTAGAGGAAAAGAAAGGAAAGGTGGTGATGTTGTTCAGTGAGATTATGTTAAACTGTATATCAAAATTTAATTTTGTACATTGGTTTTTGTTTATTAGTTTTGATTTAGTTCAAATGGTATTGAAAAGGGTTGTATTTTCTTGTCATGAAATGATCCAGTATCTGCATCACCTTTGCATGGTTATTTTGTTGGTTTGTTTTTTGTTTTTTCATGCTTGAAGTCTTGAAGATTGTTTCTGGTAATGAAATGTTTTTTTTTTTTTTTTTCAAATCAGGTCATGTTTGGAGAATATTGTTGGAATATTGTGATATAGTTGTTGTGTTGGGTTTTTGGTCCTTCTAATAAGGACATTGTTGGAGAATTGGTTTATATTTGTGTTTACTTTCACTCGTTGTAGCATCCATTTTTGAAAATTTTCTTTAATCAAATTGTTATGTACGAGAAACTTGAAATACCAATTAATTATTCAGGTTAGTTCAGCAAGTGGAGTTGATTTGTAATCAATATCATGGAGTTTTCTATTTACTTGTTTCTGAATTCATAAATGTTTATTTTGTGAGAGCAAGCTTTGACTTCAAACATCTATTGGTTAGTAGAGATTATTGATCTTTTTATTTCTATAGTTGTTCCTTCTCGTAATCATGTACTTTACATGATCGATATTAAAGTGTGTGGATATGGTTGTAGATATTTAGATTGGAACCAAGAGTGGAAGGTTCGGATGTTGTTGATAAGGAAGCTTCCGCAAATGTAGAGCTTACATCAGAACAAGCAGTGAACGTGAGGGCGATGCTTGATACTCGTTATGGAACAAAGAAGTCTCTAAGACAGGTACAGTTCCTCTTGTTTTTGAGTTATTGAAGATAATCTACGGCGTTTCCTACAATCATATGACTTGAAAGAAACTTTTGATGTCCTTATACATATCATATAGTCTGGGTAACTGTAATTGTAATCATGATTAATGTTTCTCATTTGATGAGAGTATATCAATGAGAGAGATGGCCTTAGAAAGAGTTAATGTGTGTGATGGAGTTTTGTGCGGCTAAAGAGTTGGGAATTTTGATAGAACACTTTGTTGTGTTTATATGGAGTATTTGCGTACAACACTGAATTTTATATCTTATTGCAGTCCAAAAAGAGGAATGCTTTGAAGAAAGAAAATGATCCTGAATCTCAGAAGGATCTTGAGGAGAAAATTCAGTCGGTCAAGATAAACAAGGAGGCCCTTGAAAGTACCTCTGCAGAAGCTATTCTTAATGTCCCGCCATACGACTCTTCTGCTACGACACCTGAGCTGGCTTATCCTCTAGATAAGATTGTTCTTAAAGGAGAGTGGGATTTCCTACAAGATATTTATCAGCAGTTGGATGTGGGGGCTGAGCTTGCACCAAATGCTTACCCGTCGTTCGTTTGCAACAGGATCCATAAAGTGTATGACAGTAAGGTGAGGGCACACGAGAGCCTTAGCATGTTTATGCAAACACCTTGAATATATAGTTCTTTGTGACGGTCATTGAAATCTTGTATAGTAGCCAGTAGCCACATCTCTTCTCCATGTTTGGCATTCAGCGATTTTTGATCTTCCGAGTCAAGAGATGGAGGAAATGGCTATTGTTTGTTATTGCCATTTGAATGATCTTCTGACTTTGCCTAATCCGTTTCTTATTGTTTTTTACCTATCGATTCTTGTTTTACGTATTCCCATTATGTCTCTTTTTATAGGATGAGGTGGAGAGGAAGACACTTTCATGCATTTTCTCGTACATTACTCATCTAGTAAAGTTCAAAGATCAAAATTCCATGGATGGTGCTGCCTCAGCAAAGAACCATAGAATTCCCAGCATTTTACGGCAGAAGTTTTCGACCAAGTTTTCTAATCCAGAATCAAGAAGACTGTCGGATGACAAAATCCATCTTCTCATTAGTTACGTCCTGGTGCTCACTCTCCATGCGGATGGATTCCGAACCAGCCCCACAGACATAGCTAAGGATCTGAGAATGAGTGAAGTCAAGTTGAGAGATCATTTCGAGAAGTTGGGTTGCAAGCTCAAGCGTGAGAAAAACATGCTGTTGGCTACCCTTCCTGTTCCTCTTCAATTTCCAAAGCCAAGGCAGAGGCGGCGACATTAGATGGCTGTTCTATACTTTTTATATCTTATTTTATCATTTTATATGTGAAGAAGTGTTCATGCTTTTGTTGAAGCAGTTTTGTGAAACAAACTTGGTAATCATTTGATCTTGTAATAGATTGTTTTTCTGTTGAAGAGTAGTTTTTCAACTTCTGGAACTTCTGCCTTTTTAAGTGTTTTAAACTGACTTGTATTTGATCTTATCAAGCTGATTATTAAACTGCCTTCCTATGTGCTTCTGAGCAAAAGTTCTTCTATATAAAAGCACTCAAATACCTTTTTTTTCTTGATAAAGTACTTGTAGAATTCTTCTTTAGAAAAATGCTTAAGCTTAAAGTACTTAATTGATAGACATACAGTCATACAATAGTATTTAAATTCTCCTTTACAAAACACTCTAAAGTGTCTATAATCTTAAAAGCAGTTAAACTTATCTTCAAACATTGTAAAATAGATTTAAAAAGCTACAAGTTGACACATTTGATATCATCATACATAACATTTACAAAGTTGAACTATTAAAATACATTCCGACACTGAACGGCTAGGTTAAGGATTTATCGGGATCAAACGATACATGCATGATCCGAATATCTATTCTCATATAACAAGAGATATCGAATTTTGAAACACCGAATTACAAGATGTATTACATTACATTTTTGACACCGAATAACCAAGTCAAGGATCTATCGGAATCCAACAGTACATATGCATCCCCCACGTAACAGCAGATATTAACCATTGAAACATGTTGGAGCAACATCCACAAGTCAAATCTTCATTTTCTTGGACCAAGAATCAAAATCCATAAACCCAAAGGACTTTAATAGGAAATTGTGAAGTTACTCTTACCAACTATAAACTGCAACATCTCAAATTTACACAAAAGAGTAATGAAGAGTTGGCCATAAATGCACCAAGAACACAAGTAATATATGTCATTAAGATGATGAAACATCATCTGTTCTACAAGTACATACTAGATTTCTAATCTTGTACACACAGGAAGCCCATGAGAAAAAGGAATGGACCAAACTATGATGTATTTCATTAGATGTACTATTTTTCTAAGATATAACAAGTAATATAGCCTTGGAAATTAGATGATGGTGATGGTGATGGTGATGATGATAATAATGATCGTGATCGTGATCGTGATCAAGATCATTACAGGTGATGATGATCGATGAACCTTTTGGATAATCAAGATTTGCTCTTGAACTTCCTTTGTGCTTTCAAGTCCACCACAATCACAGAGATGTTGTCTTTGCTTCCTTTTTGAAGGGCAAGCATTGAGAGGTAATCGGCTGCAGCTTGAGACGCCGGATCTATCCCTTTACCTCTCTCGGCAAGAGGGGGGGCACCATTCTTTTTGTGCCATAACAGAATCCGCCTTCGAGCAACTTCACAAGCTTCCTCATTTGACATTACATCCCATAAGCCATCACTGGCTAAAATGAGGCATTCGTCTTCTCTAGCTCTAGGAATAAACATTATTTCTGGTTCTGGTATAATCCATGGTTTCAAGTATCTATCACCTGTGAGATGTGAATGCAAAGGTCAAGCAGAATTCCAATGGCGACACTTTTTTTTTATTTTTTTTTATCTCTAAGTTTATAGATCAAGACTTTTAACTATTCATTTTAAATAAGAATTAAAGAAGATTCAAGTAAGTTTCAACAATTCTATATCAAGCTGGGTCAAAATCCATGCCAAAAATCAAAACCTACCGATGGACCTTGACATTGCGAGAACACCAAATACACGGTGTCCGTTCCACTGTATGACCTTGCCTCCAGAAGCCTCGATCCTTGCATACTCATCTTCTCTATTTGGCTGCAAAACATAAAAAATCAAATATAAGAGATTGGTTTCTACTCAAATTTTTAATGGAGAAAAGTATGGAAGACTATGAAACACATGCTTTACTTTATGATCAATCGATAAAGCCATAGGTTCTTTGCCACGACATAGGACTGCTCTCGAATCACCACAATTTGCAACTATAATATGAGACGAACAGACTAATGCCACCACAGCTGTTGAGCCAACAGTTTCCGGGGCCACAACCTCAAAAGTTGCTTCAGATGCATCTTCATCATCTGAACCAACACTTCTGCCAGTGTTTCCTCCAATCTCATCGTCAACCTTAAGAAAGCAACTTGTGAAGGTCTTTTCCCATTGCTCTTGCCGACTTTCCTTTGTACTTCCATCAGCTAAATCATTCTTAATGATTTCAATCTCCTCAGCAAGGGCAAAATGGATTCGCTCACTACAATAATTAGCAACCTGCACAAGAACTCTCCAAAGAGTGATAAGAAATTCAAGATTCTGAAATCATTCACTACAAAAAAAATCATAAATTCAAGGTGACCAGAATATTCACCAACTACGTATAGCTAAAGTCATGGAGTAATTTGATTATGAATGCAGATGTAAAACGAAGCACATGTTGTGACCATGGATGGTTTACGATAGATGAATTAATTGTAAATTTAGAATTCGCCACAATACAAGCTTTTGTGAATCTATGGAATATATTATACAAAAACATATAAATCCTGGTCCAAGCACAATAGATGGTTTAACTAATTCAAGTTTTAGAACATAAATTTTGGAAAAAGGAACAGAAATCAAACATATGACTCAAATTGCTCTTAAAGAAGTTCACATGATGCACAAACAGCACATATACAAAATCAGAGGTGTCAGGTCAGGAAATAGAAAAAGAAGATGAAAGTAAAGCTTAAGAGACAAGTTAATATCAGGAATTTATACCTGAGAGCCACCATGGCCATCGTAAACCCCGAAAAAGTGACCGTTTAAGCCTGACAAACTCTGGCTCATTCCATCAATAACACGGTCGCCGATAAGCATTTTGATAGGAATTTTCATAAAGCGAGGTACAGCAGCAACAGCATCCTCCATTTCTGGTCTTCTTCCACAAATAGACACAGAACCCCAAAGGGGTATACAGTCCACCTCGAAAACACTCCGGTTAATCTCTCTACTAATAGTTCTATCAATAGGTAATTGAATAACCACTGCAGAGGCCTTCAAATTAGATGCATCAGAAACTTTTGTATCTGGGATCGCTGAAGCAATAAGGACTTCGGCTGTAGGAACTTGATCAACGCTCGACTCCCCCAAAATAATCGCATTTGCAAGAATTCGACCATTGTCAATTTTCACAGAATTTGGCAAGCTCATGTCAGACTTTGGATCCAAAACCACCAACCCCTCATTGATAACACCATTTGGGTCCTCCACAACTGAAAGAATTTCATCTTCCTCACTTTCCTGAATCACAGCACCATCGGAAATCGTATTCCTTCCATTCTCAGGCAATATTTTTGACATACCGGCTCCTTCCTTGCAACTTCCTTCTGGTGCCGACAGAACAATCGATCCAACTTCAGTATCCTCATATACCAACTTATTAGGATCTGACAACAAGCTTGCTGCATCTGTTACAAGCTTGAGCCGAGTGATTTCCACATGGTTTCCATGTCCCGAGTTATCACTCAGAGAATTATTAAAACTAAGTGTTAAAGCAACTGCGGGAGACATTGACATCTCTTCCATCAATCCACTCACAGTAAACTATCAACAATTACACACTAAAACTCTCCAATTTCAAATAAATCTACCAATTTTCATCTTCTTCATCTCCTTCCAGTAATGAACTTGAGACAAAGCTAGCAGTTTTCAAGAGCTCTTCCATTTGTTACAAATCCCAATGATCCACCAATCTCTTGACAACTCTACATGCACTAATCACCAATTACACTACCAAGATCAAATTAAAGATGAAAATGAGTAAATTTATGAGCTAGATGCAAAAGGGTCCTCAGATCTGAGGTCAAATATTGGATCTATCTTCAATTATCTAAAAATAAAATAAAAAACACTTCACTAGTAGCTTGAGTTACTAAAAACTCCAAAGCTAATCAAATTCTTCTAACTTTAACTTTGAAGGAACCAACAAAGACTACCTAAATCTTATCCCAACACCAACCTTTAAATACACATCAAAATCCAGCCTTTTTTTTTATTTAATTATTTATCTATAAATCCAATAAGAGAAAAGCACGAGAAGTAATGAGAAGAACCTAGGAAAAAGAAAAACCACACCTACAATCAATCACAAGAAAAAACCCTAAAAAGGTGAACCTTTTTTTTTTTTTTTTTTTTTTTTTTTCACATATTAAAAACTTAAGTTTTCCTGGATCTAAGGCAATCCATCTGAGCCTCTCTTGATAAATGAGTCTTTTTCACCTTTATTCAATAAACACACCAACCCCAGATAACAATCAACGATAACAATTATCCATACACATAAAAATCCAAATCTTTAACCATCTGGGTATGCTAAAAATCTGATCTTTAACCCAAAAAAATAAAATAAAATAACAAACAATCTCACACTCAAAAGTCAAACAACCAAGTTCAGGATACTTACCAGTTGAAACTGAAGAAAAAAAGCTTCAAGAAATATGGTCTAGTACTCTAGTGAAGCCTCTCTCTTGCTAGATTTTTTATTTATATATATATATATATTTTTTACAAGCTCTTTGTTTTCTTGGATTAGAGAGGTTGCAATTGCAAAAGAGCTCAGCTGAGGTGACACGTATACGTGTAATTATCTTACATCATTCATTGAAACACAGAAAAATTAAAAAATTGATAAAAAGAAAAGAAAAGAAAAGAAAAGATAAAGAGAGAGAAAAAAAAGAAAAAGGAAAAAGAAAAGCTTAGGTTAGGACTATAATGTGATTACACGAAGACAACTACTCATGGATTTTTCATGAGAGAAAGCTTTGAGTGCAGACACGTGTCTTCTTGTCTGAAAAGTCACTCCAGTCCAGACCAATAATGGCTTCTTCTTTTTTGGTACCCACATCTTGTACTAAAATGGGTTAAAATGTGTCACATTCACTAATCACACTTGTTAAAAAGAAAAGAAAAAACAAAGAGCATTTTTTTTTATTATGTACTCTGGGTTCTTGATTGATTTTTATTGTGATGATTTCTAGTTTTGGTAGTTGATATATATATTATTTTTTTCCATTTCAATGCCTTTGATTCTTTCAAAGTTGTTTATACCATTTTTTGACTTGTATATGGTACTGTAAAGAGATTGTTATCAATGTTAGATATGTATTAAAGTTTGAATATATTTATTTACATGATTATTCACTAATTTTATATATATATTTGTGGGTATCAGTGGGTGTCCGGGTCAACTTACAAGTAGCTTGACTAATCCCACGAGGCACTGAAATTAACAGTCGGGTAAACTTATCGAACCCAGAACGTCTGAGTCTATGACTCACCCCAGTGACCAGCGGCACCACCCCTTGGGGTTAATTTATATAGTTAACATTGCATCGGTTAAGTTGAATGTTAAATTCGAAAAAATAATTTTTGTTTGTTATATATACTTTTTTAATTATTGTGATATGGGGTGAAATTTAAATATTAGGAAGATGAGGGATTTTATTATATGATTTTAATAGAAATGTTTCTTTCTTTCTTTATTTTTTTTTGAAAGTTAATAGAAATGTTTCAATCAAGCAATGAAATGGACATTTATCTAGATGTCAATTTTAGTTGAAGATTCCTTCCATTAAATCAGAAATTTGTCTGAAAGCAATAATCCTGTGGTGAAGACAGTTGTGTAACCCAATCAAAGGCCCAAAAAATAAGACTAAAATATACAACAAAGCCCAAAATCCCATTATCCCATGAAGTCTTAAGAAATTGAACTTCTTCCCCTTTTCGTCAAGCTCATCTTACAAACATACGTAGGAAGTTTTCTAAAATACATCAATTGATCTGGACAGGTTTCGGTAAATCCATGATCCTTTCAGTGTCTATTATTATTATTATTATTTTTTAAATAAATCATAAAAGGCATTGTCTCTAGCCATTTATGTTTCATATCTAAAAAAAAAAAAAAAAAAAAAAGTTAATTAGAAATAAAGAAAAAAAAAAGTGGGGGAATTTCCAAGTTTTGTGTACTTCCCTTGCCATGTTAGTGACGTGTTCAAGTCTCACGTTACTTATATATATATATATATATATATATATATATATACATATCTCGTGAAAACTAATCCCCTGATATGAGAGTAACTATTAGAATTACATTTGTAGTGATTGATTTAGGCAAAATACCATTGACCAACCTCAAGGGGTTAACCTAGCAATAAGGGTGAGCAAGTGATGTGTGGTTAAGCGCACGGTCACAGGTTCGATTCCCTCTAGTGTCAAATTCTTGGGGCCAGCCAGTAAATGATGTAATTCCTTTGTGAGTTCACTAGGCTCGGCGTGGAAACCGCCCTGGACCGGCCCAAAGGATTAGTCGAGGTGAGCAAAAGCTGGTCCGGACACCCTTGTAAAAAAAAAAAAAAAAATACCATTGAGATGTTGTGCGAACCCTTAAAAAAAGACCTTTTTTTTTTAATTTTTTTTATTTTTTTATTTTTAGATTCAATAATTTTTCTAGAAAAACTAGATGGATGAAAATATACCTAAACTTTTCCATTATTACAATTTACCACTTACCTATTAAAAACTACAAAGATTTAAGTGGTTTTTGAGCTGTGCTACCGACAGTAGCCTAAAGTGACTTTCCCAACAATCAACCTTTTGTTTACCCCACATCAACACATTGATATTTTTTATTGTAATATAATATAAAACCTAATTAAAAAAAAAAAAAATTATCGACACATGTCAACGACACAACCGCGACTCACCATAAAAGGAAAAAAGAAAAAAAAAAAAAAAAAAAAAAAAAGAACTAAAATACAAAGATAGCTAACTATTAAACGATGTCTTCCAAACAGAAAACAAACTTAAAAGAGTTAAATTTGCTTAATATTATCAATTCAAAAACTAAATAATTAAATAAATAAATAAGTGGAAATAATTTTTGAAGTTGGGTATGTGTTTGTTGTCATTCTCCACATCATATCAACAATATTTCTATATTTAGTGAAAAATTATACCAAGATTTCTTTTTGAAGCATGTGGACCTCTAGTTTTTTGGTGATTATAGTGACAGTGATTCTCTATCGTTTTTCATTTTTATTAATAAAATTTTCTCGTATTGTCAAGGTTTGTCGGAAAAAAAAAAAAGTTTGAAGTTTCTGAACTTCGAACTTTTTTTTGTTCTTGACTATAGTTTTGGCATACACATTATTGGAGGTTTTTGGTTTTTGTTTTTTGTTTTTTCTAAACATGACCTTGATGAAATCAACTTCAAGAACAAGTGAAAATTGTGTGATTACAGCCATTGCCATTGATAAAGACAAGAACAGCCAATATGCAGTCAAATGGGCTGTTGAAAATATTATTAGCAACAACAGCCATCAATGTATTCTCCTCCATGTTCGTAGCCAAAGCTTGCATCCGGGTATGTATATATATATATATTTTCGTTATCATATCATTCTCCTCATCATTATATATATTCTGTTTATCGCATCTCATATATATTCAGTTTCCATCAACCAGAAGCCTAAAATATTTGTTTGGTGGGTCTTAGCTGTTATAATGTAACGTTTGAATAACTTGTAGAACAAGAAATGAATGGTTTTGTCTTGGACATTCTTCATTAAATTTCATTTTTCAACTTTGTGATTGATCGGATTTGTATCATCATATGTTCATGCAGAGGATTTTGATGCTACTTCTAAAGAAGGTCGTCCCCCAACCAAGGATGAATTGCAGCAATTTTTCCTTCCCTACCGTGGATTCTGTGCTCGAAAAGGGGCAAGTCCTTTTGTAGAAAATGCTTTCGAGTTAAAGGGGTGGTTTTTTCGTGATTAGAAAAAGTGTTTTTTCCGATTTGAAAAGCACTTTTTCTTAAAGTATCTATGAAACGTTGTTCCAAACATTTCTTCAAATTCTTTTTATTACGAAAACATTTTTGTTAATTTTAGCTCTCTGTATTATCAGAATAACCTCAAGGGTGATTTTTTTTTTTTTTTTTTTTTTTTTTTTTTTTTTTTTTTTTTTTTTTTTTTGTAGATTAAGGCAAAGGAGGTGATTCTCCATGACATTGATGTTCCAAGTGCACTAGTTTGTTATGTTGTTAGCAACTCCATTAGCAATATTATTGTTGGTGCTTCCAACCGGAACGCTTTTATGAGGTCTTTCTCCCTTTCCCTTTTCGTACCTTTTCACGTTAATATGCATCCGCGTACAAACATATACATGTGAAGTGACATACTCATGCATTTATATAAGATAATCAATTATGAAACGTGGAGGTAAACCCCGTTCTTAGGTAAACGTTTAGGTAATCACACTATTGAAAGAAAAAACTACACCTAAGATAGTACCTAGAAAGCACATGTCTCAAATTCTCAATACTGTATCGACCTAAACCCTGTTCTCATATAAACGTTGAGGTAAACGTACCATTGAAATGGAATCAAAAGAAAAAAACTACACTTAAGATAGTTACTAGAAAGCTTATATCTCAAATTCTCAATACTTTATCAATGTAAACCCTGTTCTTAGGTAAACGTTTGTTGAAACGAAATCAAAAGAAAAAATTACACCTGAGATGGTTACTAGAGACTAGAGAGCATAATCTCGAATTCTCAATACTTTCATCGAAGTTTTCGAATCTAATCTATATACCCTTCTTCTACACAGGAAATTCAGAAATGCAGATGTGCCAACTACCTTGATGAAAGCTGCACCAGAATACTGTTCAGTGTATGTTATATCATCCAAAGGAAAAGTTCAAAGTAGCAAAGCAGCAAGCCAACCTCCCACACCTATGAGTGGTGGCAATTCATCATCCACATTCAAGCAAAAATCTCAAAAGGGACTCTTTGCTGAATTTTCTCATGAAAGTGCCAACTCTGTTGATATGAACAGGCAAGTGAAAATTAAAAGTTCCAATCCTCTTTGTTTCTTATTAGAGTTCAGTTTCGAAACAGGAATGCACTTTACGAGCCAATATGTATCGATCCCAACTCCATTGTTCACCAGAAAAGTTCATCAATATTCAGTACTTGGGAGGAGTTTTCATTTGTTAACAATATTTCTTTGTTTGATTTATGCAGGAGTGTGCTCAGCTATGACAGTTGGAAGAGTGAAGTCACTGACAGAAACTCCAACGTGAGCGACCACTCGCAGATAGCCCCGTATGGAAATTTCAAGTCATACTTTGGAAAGGTCTCACCGATACAATCAATGGACAGCAGCTATGCATCAGATTCATTCAATTTGAAACCAACCTCAGATAGAAGTGAGTATTCATCCCCACCTAGTTACAGATTGATTGACACGTCTGAAAATATGCATTTCTCTTCTGCATCTAAGAGCTCGTCCAGTTCTTCCTCCTCGCAAAACCATGTAAGTACTAACATATGAAAAAATTCATAAGGAAATGAATTCAACAAAACTTACTTGTATGAGCGAAATACTTGACATGAGTGACCTGACAGGGAGGCGTGGAGACCGAGATCCTGAGGCTAAGGATGGAATTGAAGAACTCCATGCAAATGTACAACTCAGCTTGCAAAGAAATTGATGCAGGAAAGGGGAAGGTATGTTAATGGAGGCTCCTTATGTAACGGTTTAAGCCTTTGAGTTATTCGGTATTTGAATATCTATTTTTGTATTTCGGCTTGGTCCATGTGACAACCTAGTTGTCTTGTTTGTGTTGCTAGTCAATAAACACTCAACAATGGAGGAAAGAAGAAGCAAGAAAGTTAGAGGAAGCCAGGTATGCAGAAGAGTCTGCATTGGCTTTGTTAGAATTGGAGAGACAGAAGGCCAATACGGCCAAAGAAGCAGAGAAGGTGGAGCGACTTCTGGCTGATTTGGAGGCACAGAAGAGAATGATTGCAGAAAAGAAAGCCAAGCATGAGGCAGAAGAGAAGCAGAGACAAATGGAAGCATTTTCAGAGATTAACGCTAACTACAGAAGATACTCCATTCAAGAGATTGAACATTCAACAGGCCACTTCTCTGAATCTGTGAAGATCGGTGAAGGAGGATATGGACCCGTTTATAGAGGCATACTTGATCACACATCTGTGGCAATAAAGATCTTGAGGCCAGACTTATCACAGGGCCTCAAACAATTCAAACAAGAGGTAAAACATTTCAAGTTCGCGATATTGAGAAAACACTCCAAAACATACTCTATTAAATTGTTATAAGTATCTGAGAACACATCTAACCTCTTTACTTGAATTGTATTCATGCAGATTGATGTTCTAGGCAGCATGAGACATCCGAACATGGTTCTTCTCCTCGGAGCCTGCCCTGAGTATGGTTGCCTTGTCTATGAGTACATGGAAAACGGAAGCTTAGAAGACCGGCTCTTCAGGAAAGATGACACCCCCACAATTCCATGGAGAACCCGTTTCAAAATCGCTGCTGAAATCGCCACTGCTCTTCTTTTCCTTCACCAAAACAAGCCAGAACCCCTGGTTCATCGCGATCTCAAGCCTGCAAACATTCTTATAGACCATAATTATGTGAGCAAGATCGGCGATGTGGGTTTAGCCAGGCTAGTTCCATCAACAGCGGCTAATACTGTCACCCAATATCACATGACAGCTGCAGCTGGCACATTTTGTTATATAGATCCTGAGTATCAACAAACAGGATTGCTGGGTACGAAATCAGACTTATATTCATTTGGTGTGATGCTGCTGCAAATCATCACAGCAAGATCTGCAATGGGGCTGAGCCACCAGGTCGAAAAGGCCATTGAAAACGGAAGGTTTTCGGAGATTCTTGATCCAACAGTAACAGATTGGCCTGTTGAAGATACTCTATCACTAGCTAAAATAGCTTTACAATGTTGTGAGCTGAGGAAAAGGGACAGACCTGATCTTGCTTCGGTTGTGTTGCCAGAGCTGATCAGATTGAGAAATCTTGGATTGGAAAATGAAGCCTGGAACAATAACAGAACTGTTAATCCAGAACGCCCTTATAATTCAGTTCCAGAAATGAAAACGGATTCAACTCAGGTTAGTTTCTACTTTCTAGTCTAACTTATCTGACCTAATTTACACCTCTAGATCAGCTAATCACTCATAGTAACCTATCTATCTCAAGTAATGCTTATTAGTGAAGAAAAATGAACCAACTTGGTAAAATGCTTTAGACATCTTTACAAAACATATTCTAATTAGACATTGTAAAATTCCTCAAAAGACTTCCCTTATTTACGTTTTCTGGTTATATATGATTATGCATAATCAGGTAGGAAACAATCCTAATCTCGAAATGGAAATTCAACGTAGATCAATGTGAGAAGAAGATGGCAGCGGTTGAAGTCCACGATCACTTCAACGATCAAAATTTCGGGAACCAGAAAAATCAGACCACTTCCACCTTCTGGAAAACATCAACTTGGGAATAAACCAGATAAGTTGCAGATTGAAGGTTGCTGGTCTTTTGCAGGTTGTTCACCTTATACTGCTCCAGATATAATGAAACGATTCAATTCATTTTCGTAAACTCGTCAGGATTCTTACAGGGTAATGCAATCTCCATGTTTGGTAATCTGAACTCATTTTGCTGATATGGTTTTCTTGGAAAGATATTCTGTGAAAGAATTCTGGAATTTTATTGTAATCGGGTTGTAGATATAGATAACTTCCTGGAAGAGCTATTGTTCTGTTAAAAAATATATACATTTTAATCAAATCCAAGCCTGCAAATATTTGGTCTTTGATTTTTATGTATATAGAAATTCAAGGTTTATGTAATTAAAAATTTCAATAACAAAATAGTAATTAATATGATCAATCAATAAAGCAAAATCTATATATCCATTCATTTGTTAAATCAAAGAAATGTTAGCGTATAAATGAACAAATTTAGTCAGAACTCCAAAAATGTTAAAATTTTCTAGAATAAACTCACTGATCCTCTTTATTGATATGATCCATATTTATACAATAATTTAACAGATAAACTAGTAACCTAATACCTATAAAAACAAATGATTAGATAAACTAGAAAACACCATTGTCCTCAAGAATGCATTAGCATTATATTGCATTGCCATTTACACAAAAATGTACCTGATTATCATTTCCAGTGGATGATTTTTCATATTGTGGCAAAGGAGGTGGTTCTCCAAGACATTGATGTTACAAGTGCAGTAATTTCGTTACTCTGTTAGCAACTCCATTTTTCAAATGAAGTAATAAGCATAGCTTCCGTGCATGGCTGAGTTCTGGACATCAGATAAATGAATCAGCAACCATCATCTAGCTTCTGGGATTAGAGCAGAATCAGAAGCGATGCATTCTTTCTTGAATATGCCTCGTATCCAGCGCCTGACAATAGAGATCACGGTCAAAATAGCAGCAAACAAGAAGACAATAAGAGAAGTTATAATAGAAGAGAAGCAATTTCTATTTTCCAGAGCACAAGTCATACATTGTTCATACATATTTGATGGGGTTTTGGTGCATAAAATTAAGCAATTCTTTTTCATTTGTACTATTCTGATTTTTTATTTTTTATTTTTCGAAACTCAGGGATCAATGCTACCGGTTGCTCACCAAAAGGGCTAAAACTGACTCATGAATAATCATTCAGAGTTTTAGACAACAAGGACTGACATTTACAAGAAGAATGCAACTTATAAAGATATATAGAAGGATAAGTAACTAATTAACACACACCGGTCCATGGTAATATTCCGAGAACGATTCTCAATTTGTCTGCTGTAGACACTGATATCTACAGTATTGAAGCCAGCTTCAAGAAACAAGCTTGATAGGAAATCTTCAGAGAAGTAAAATGAGCACTGGAATAAAGATCAAATAGTTATCGGAAACTATAAAATGAATGATTTTTTTGAACCAGGCTAGTATTGCACAGTAAAGAACATACTTACAGTTCCATCACCACGGACATAGAAGCCATCACCAATCATCTGATTCCTATTATGAAGCTTCACCTAATAAGATGACCACCATTCAACAATAAGGCAAGGGTGCACACTGTCTTTTGTTTCTTGCTAGTAAAAATTAATTCATCAGGAAAAAAGAATATAGCTCCAAAGGGAAACATTAAATATTGTACAAGAGTTGAGTAACTCACTTGAGCAAAATCTCCGATGGCATAATCTCGTAAGAGAACATAACCATTTGGCTACAAGTATATGAAACAATGACATGTTACTTTGACATAGTAGATATATCGAAACTTTCTCAAACCAGTAACACGATATGCTTACCTTTAATACTGATTTAATATTCTGCAAAATTAAGGGCATATTTTTGGGAGAAACTGCAGACAACATAAAAACCTGCTGAACATGTTAGGTGTTCGTCTACATACAGGTCTTATTTGAAAACAAAGTAAAATGTGCCCAGTCTTACCAGGGTAACAACGTCAACGGAAGAAGGACTAATTTTTTCAGACAGATTGTCATCTACAACATCGCAGACAAATGCATTTATCCGGTCTTCTTTGAATCCCACATGTGACTGCATTTAGGCCAAAATTATGCACACTCCTAGCAATCCAAATTAACAACAGCATTGCTCTTCACAAAGCGAAATGATGTGCATAAGAACCCACATATGCATCCACAGACACCTTATAATATGCGCTTTTATTAACATTTATGATCATATTTGGTGAACCTAATTACCTAAAAAAAAGGGAGATTGAGCTAATTTAATAGGGTAAAACCTGGAAATTAGCAATAACTAAAATAGGGAGGCAAGAATTTGAATATATTTCTAGACAAACTCCCTGGTGGATTGCAGAGAAACAAGCATTTTGGATAATAAATAGATCGTGTAGTCAAATGACGTTAACAAGTTTTAACCAAATGCAAAGGAAATTAAAGAACAGAAACATAACGAGTCTTTAGTATGCATTGTAAAAAAGAGAGTAAACCTTAACAAGTTCAATCGCATGAGGCGAGATATCGCAAGCATGAATGTAAAGCTTGTGGTATGTAGCAACAAGAGGAAAGACAGTATTGCCAGCTCCACAACCAACCTGCCAGCGAATAACATGCACATAAAATTTACGCAATGCTTCATCTCCAAATGTTTTTACAGCTATTAGACATAAGTAACAAGTAATAAACCATTGTCTTCTTTGAAACGGAGAATAAGATTTACTACTACTAATAATCAAATACAAAAATAAGGTAACTAAACCACTGACTGGACCAAAGTAGGACACAGTCCGATTTCAGTTTTCTAATATCCGAAACTATGGAAACGATAGAAACGTACAAAGAACCTATTTTTAAAAATTCCCATCCAAAAGATTCTTCATATTCCAAACTTTGAGAAACAATGAATCATATCCCAGCTCTCGAAACAAAACGCGAGACAAAATCTATCTTCACACAATAATTTAACAACAAATTTCCAGTAAACATCACAGAAACACATGAAATACATGTACATTTTGAAACTGAAAATTAGTACTACTTAAACACATCTATTTATAAAAAAAAAAGTACCTCGAAAAGAACCTTCCTGTTAGGCGAAAAAGAGTCATCGGAGAAGAAGTTTCCCCAATCTTTCTCCAAGTAATGTCTGTCCTTGAAGAACTACAACATTCAACCAAAAAATCAATTTTTTTTTTTCTAAAATAGAAAAAAAAAATCCAAAAATCTAGACAAGCACATTCCAGAATCATTCATCAAAATTTCAATCAAAAGACTTTCAATTAGAGAAATCGAACTGACGTTTTGACTAAATTCGAAACAAATGAGAAATTAAATTAGAGAAAATGAGACAAAAAGCTGCATTTGGGTTACAGTGTACGGAGAGATAGAGAGAGACCTTGTTGTTGTGGCGCTTGTAGAAGTCGTTCCAGTACTTGGTGGCTTTTCGCTGGTAGTGTTCTTCCAAGGACTGGCATTTGCGTTGCTGAGCACCGACGACCACCGTCGGATGAGAGTGGCGGTGGCGGTGGCAGATGTGGACGGCGGCGATTGAATTGTCGAGGAACGACGGGAGACGAGAGTGAGTGGGCCAGACGAGAGCTCCAGCTCCTCTCATCTGTTCCAAATTCAACACAAGTCCAGGTTTCAGTTAATTTATAACCGAATTAACCGATGTGGGTTCATTTTAACAAATATATGTCATGTTCAGTAATGGGCCGATAAAGCCCAATGGGCCGGATACATATATAGAATAATTTTATAGTCCGGTCATGCTCAGGACCTAAGGATTATCACACGTGATAATGTGATAATCCGAGCACTTTAAAGTTAATGGATTATTGCATGTGATAATCCTTAGACCATGAAGAAAAATTTCAGGACCAAATCTGACTAAAGAAGGACCCTATATAATATATATATATATTCTCTAGTCAGAATCAGACCTGAAATTTTTATTTAGGACCTAAGGATTATCACATGTGAAAATCTGAGTAATTTGATGTGTAATGGATTATCACTTTGGTCTTGAAGAAAAATTTCAATTCAATATGATTAGTAATACCATACAACCCGAAAGGCAACCAAAATAATATAACAAATGAGTTGTCATTAGCACACAAATCACGGGAAGATGTGGTCGATTGCCACACCATTTGAGTTGGTTTTTATACTAATTTTTTTGATTGTCAAGTACTAGTGAAACAATTAATTAATTAAACTAAAAACACGACTTCAATATGATTATAAACAATGTTGATAGATTTCACTAATCCAAATCGACAGGTTCGGTTTGAAACCGAAACCACTGAAACATGATTTAATTTGTTAAATTCAGTTGGTTATAAAAAAAATAAAAATAAATAAATAAATAAATAAAATAAGAGTTTTAATTAGACTAAAAACACAATTTCAATATAGTTATAATTTATAAACAAATAAAAGTTATAAAACCAAACCATGTTCAAATATTTTACAAACATGAACCTAAACCATGTTCAAATTCCCGGCCCACCCCAAACCGGTGGGGATCTGACCCCCATATTTGACAATCTGAACTCATTTTGCTGGCATGGTTTTCCTGGAAAGACATTCAGAGCAAGAAATCTGGAATTTTACTGTAATCGGGTTATAGATATAGATAACTTCTTGGAAGAGCTATACATTTTAATCAAATCCAATCCTACAAAATGATTGGTCTTCTTCTTTGATTTTTATGATTGGACATAGCAAAATACGATCTTAGCTGCTCTCGAATCAAAGAGCATGTTCTTTCCATTCACAATTTTGTGCGGCATATGCTAGCATTTCCAACCACACTTCACTTAGTTTATCGCGTGTCTTCTGAAATGATTGTAGAAAAGGTTGTCAGGTTTGGTGCAGTTCATCGGCTCTCTCTTTTAGATACTTGAAGATCGTTTCTTGTAAACTGATATTCACATCTTCCCATATCAATTACTGGTATTTCTCTGAGAATTCACACAACTCTCTTGTGCAAGATAACTTCTCGAGTCCAAGATGTCTGCATTGCTTTGTTTCAAAGACAGAATTCATTAGATTATATTGTCCCATGGATTATGGCCACCTCTTGTTGTTGCTCAAATGTGAATGTAAACAACTTGTAAACCTCCAGAAATTGTCAACTAGAGTTTCTGACATGTGATAAGTGTTCTGCAACTTTGAATTTGACCAACCAGAGCTTTGTCCTGTCTGTGTAAAAAAGTAGTATGAATGCATAAATCTCTAACAGAACAGCACCGACAAGCAGCAAATAAGTTACTGTGATGTCAATTAGCGAGTAGGATTGCATATCGATGATGATGGAGAAGAGGACTAAAGCAGAAACAGAGGAAATGGAGGTGATGCAACGGAGAGAAATTCCAATTCCAGAGTAAACAATAGCAGCCTTCGTGTAGAGAACATCGCATACGAGTCCTAGCTCAATTGCTACCAGTTTGAATGCATCTTCTGTTGACTTCCCATTACGATGTCATAGCTGTGATAATGGTACTCATCGATACTTTGGTTCGCGAAGAGATATTTTAATCTCTTATACGAATAAACGAGAATATGATCATCTGGATTAATGCCTTCTTTCACTACAAGCTTATTATAAGGAAATTCGTAGTTAAATAAATCAAGAGGACGAACATAATCCGAGATTAATGAATGTAAAGAATTCTTAAAACGTTGAGTGTTTGACGACCAAAGTACCCAAGTCCTCTCTCCATACTTGTCAATCCCAGTAATGAAAATTGGAATGGACAGGAACGTGAGGGATTTGCTGCTCCAAAACCTCACAAAAACATAAAATGCCACCCCAACTTCGATGATCAGCCCAAGAAATTCAAGGTCAGCACTTAGCAGATTGTGGAAGGTTTTCCTTAAAAGAAGAAAAATTAACATAATCTTTTTTGGAATAAACTCACTTATCCTCTTTATTGAAATGAATACAATTCATATTTACACAATAATTTAAGAGATAAACTAGTAACCTAATACCTATAAAAATAAATGATTAGACAAACTAGAAAACATCATTGTCCTCAAGAATGCATTAGTATTATATTGCATTGCCGTTATACAAAATGTACCTGATTATCATTTCCATTCTTGGAAGATTTTTCATATTGTGGCAAAGGAGGTGGTTCTCCATGACATTGATGTTCCAAGTGCAGTAATTTGTTATGTTGTTAGCAACTCCACTTTGAAAAGTAAACATATAGCTTCCGTGCATGGCTGAGTTCTAGACATAGGATATATGAATCAGCAACCATCATCTAGCTTCTGGGATTAGAGCAGAATCAGGAGTGATGCATTCTTTCTTGAATATGCCTAGTATCTGATGTATGACGGTTTTGGGTATTGTCTTATTTTATTAATTTGGGTCTTTGTTTCTTGTTTAGCAAGTTTATTTATTTTAGTTTGATTAGGAATTAAATTTAGGTTTTGGAAATAAATCAAACTTACCTTTTAGGTAAGATTTTATCTTTGTTTTTCAGTCAATTTAGGAATCATGAATTTTAGAAGATTATGATTAGTTTTATCTTTTCCTATTTTAGTCTTTTTAGGAATGTCGTATTCGAGTCGTATTAGGGTTAGTTTATTATAAATAGTCTTATTATTTCCAATTATTGTAACTTTTTCATATTCAATAAAATCGTTCTTTAGAACACTTATCTGTCGTGGATTCGACATGCTCTTTGAGGATTCGAGAGCGCCATTTTCTAATGTAGATTAGGGAATGATGGCCCCTGCATGGCGATCCATGCTTGGGTAACTACCGGTCGCTGCGTCAAGGTTCGTCTGAGTGTGCCTCAGGGTTCGACAAAGTGATCATTCTTATTTTCGCCATACTCCACTACGTCAATTGGTATCAGAGCTACCGAGTCTACCTCTGTGCTAGGCTCAGTGTCCACGTATCACAACCAACTACCTTCTTAGCCACCATATTCACCTTCCATATTTCCCAAAAAAAAAAAAAAAAATAGAAAAAAAAAAAAAGAGAGAGAAAAGAAATCGAAAAAAAAAGAGGAAACAAAAAAAGGAAACAAAAAAAGGTGTGTGATAGTTCAAAGAAATCACAATCAGCCCCAAAGACAGCCGCGCATTCTCATCCATCAAAGTCGCACGTACCTGAAGCCGCGAGTGGATTTATTTTCGTAAGCAGTTCTCAAGGTTCAATTTTTGGTACCTTTTTTTTTTTTTCGGACTCTAATTTCAGTTCTCAATGGGTTTCAAAGGTTCACTTGGTTACAATAATTATTTTTCAAGCTATAATGATTATCAACCAAGACTTCGATTTTTTTCTGCACATATGAAAACTGAAGAATTTATTAATTGGTTGGAAGAAGTTGAAGAATATTTTGACTATCTTAGAATCACAGAAAGTCTGAAAGTTTTATGTGTAAAAGATTGTTTGAAAAACGATGCATTAATTTGGTGGGAAGACTTTCAAAAAGATCGAAAAAGATTTGGAATGGATAGGATCCAATCATGGCCTGTTATGAAACAAGTAATGCAGGAGGAATATCTTCCAAATGATTATTTTGAAGATTTTTGTTATGCAGAAATTATAGTTGAAGATATTTCTTATGAAGTGGAAACTGTCGAAGGAATTAAAGACTATCAACTGATCTTAGAAGTTGAAGACTGATATTTCTTATGAAGTGGAAACTGTCGAAGGAATTGAAGACGATCAACTGATTTTAGAAGTTGAAGACTGTGATCTAACCGTGAATGAAGCACAACTGGAAGCTAAATCAATTTCCATTGAAAAAGTTTCCGAGGGTGACAACTTATTTGAAAATCCACAATTTTTTTAGGGGTAATTTGAAGATTGCTTCTCTTCATTCGGATTTTGAAGATCCAACATTGTTCCTACCATCTGAAGAAAATTCATTCAAGCCAATAATTGACAAGGTGGTATATCTCAAGTATTATCCACCTAAACAAAACCTTGCCAAACTCGATGACGAGTTTTTTTTAAGAGGAGGAGAATACTATGTGGGATGGGAAAAGCTAGTAGTGAGGATTCGATACCGTCCACATCTCCGTAGGTGTCCAGCGGCCCAAGCCGCAATCAATAGGAATCGCCAATGGCAAATAGCTTGGGCATCTTCTACATTTCGTTGGAGGATTACTGTGGTGCCATTGTGGATCTGGGATGGACTACGGAGAGATTTTTCGGTTGGGGTCTACCACTCCCACAAGACGAATATGGGTTTTCTTTGTTTACTTGTCAATCCTCGTACTTTAACCAAACTCGAGGTCGAGTTCTTTTTTAAGAAGGGGTGACTGATGTAGGACGGTTTTGGGTATTGTCTTATTTTATTAATTTGGGTCTTTGTTTCTTGTTTAGCAAGTTTATTTATTTTAGTTTGATTAGAAATTAAATTTAGGTTTTGGAAATAAATCAAACTTACCTTTTAGGTAAGATTTTATCTTTGTTTTTCGGTCAATTTAGGAATCATGAATCTTAGAAGATTATGATTAGTTTTTATCTTTTCCTATTTTAGTCTTTTTAGAAATGTCGTATTCGAGTCGTATTAGGGTTAGTTTATTATAAATAGTCTTATTATTTCCAATTATCGTAACTTTTTCATAATCAATAAAATCGTTCTTTGGAACACTTATCTGTCATGGATTCGACATGCTCTTTGAGGATTCGAGAGCGCCATTTTCTAACGTAGATTAGGGAATGATGGCCCCTGCATGGCGATCCATGCTTGGGTAACTACCGGTCGCTGCGTCAAGGTTCGTCTGAGTGTGCCTCAGGGTTCGACAAAGTGATTATTCTTATTTTCGCCATACCCCACTACGTCAGTATCCAGCACCTGACAATAGAGGTCGCAGTCAAAAGAGCAGCAAACAAGAAGACGAGAAGAGAAATTATAATAGAAAAGAAGCAAATTCTCTTTTACAGAGCACAAGTCCTATATTGCTCATACAAGAAGAATGCAACTTATAAAGAAATATAGATTATAGAAGGATAAGTAACTAATTAACACACACCGGTCCATGGTAATATTCCGAGAACGATTCTCAATTTGTCTGCTGTAGACACTGGTATCTACAGTATTGAAGCAAGCTTCAAGAAACAAGCTTGATAGAAAATCTTCAGAGAAGTAAAATGAGCACCGGAATAAAGATTGAACTGGACTAGTTTTGCACAGTAAAGAACATACTTACAGTACCATCACCACGGACATAGAAGCCATCACCAATCATCTGATTCCTATTATGAAGCTTCACCTAATAAGATGGCCACCATTCAACAATAAAAATTAATTCATCGGGAAAATATAGCTCCAATGGGAAATATTAAATATTATACAAGAGTAAAGTAACTCACTTGAGCAAAATCTCCGATGACATAATCTCGTAAGAGAACATAACCATTTGGCTATAAGTATATGAAACAATGGCATGTTACTTTGACAAAGTAGATATATCAAAACCGTCTCAAACCAGTAACATGATATGCTTACCATTAATACAGATTTAATATTCTGCAAAATTAAGAGCATTTTTTTAGGGAGAAACTGCTGAACATGTTAGATGCTCTTACGTCTACATACAGGTCTTATTTGAAAGCAAAGTAAACAAATGCTGAAAAGAAGTGGAAATGAAATCGGGTACCATCAATTATCAAATAGTGTCCAGTCTTACCAGGGTAACAACGTCAACTGAAGAAGGAATAATCTTTTCAGATAGACTGTCATCTACAATATCGCAGACAAACGCATTTATCCGGTCTTCTTTGAATCCCACATGTGACTGCATTTAGGCCAAAATTATGATCACTCCTTGCAATACAAGTTAACAATAGCATGGCTCTTCACAAAGCGAAATGATGTGCATAAGAACCCACAGGCACCCACAGACACCTTATAATATGCTCTTTTATTAACATTTATGATCATATTTGGAAAACCTTAACAGATAAAGATCGGGCTAATTTAAGAAGGCAAAACCTGGAAATTAGCAATAACCTCGAAAAGGGGGAAAGAATTTGAATATTTTCCAGACATATTGATTTATACTTCCTATATTCTCTGGTGGATTGCAGAGAAACATGCAATTTATATAATTAAGAGATGGTGTAGTCAAACGATGTTAACAAGCTTTAACCAAATGCAGAGGAAATTAAAGAACAGAAACGTAACAAATTAACAAGTTTTTAGTATGCTTTGTAAACAAGAGAGTAAACCTCAACAAGTTCAATTGCATGAGGCGAAATATCACAAGCATGAACGTAAAGCTTTTTGTATGCAGCAACAAGGGGAAAGATAGTATTTCCAGCTCCACAACCAACCTGCCAGCAAATAACACGCACGTAAAATTTACGCAATGCTTCATCTCTAAATGTTTCTATAGCTATTAAACACAAGTAACAAGTCATAAACCATCGCCTTCTTCGGAAAGGAGAATAAGATTTTAGTACTAATAAAAATAAAATACAGTGACCATGTAACTAATAAACCACTGACTGAGCTGAAGTAGGACACAGTCCGATTTCAGTTTTCTAATATCTGGAACTATGAAAATTATATCACCATACGAAGAACCGATTTTTAAACAACCCCGTCTAAAAGATTCTTCGTATTTCAAATTTCGAGGAACAATGAATCATATCCCAGCTCTTGAAACAAAACGCGAGACAAAATCTATTTTCACACAACAATTTTACCACAAATTTCCAATAAACATCACATGAACTCATGTAAATATATTTTTTGCCTCTTTTGTGCAATAAGAAACTGAAAACTAGTATTACTTAAACACATCAATGTATAAGACAAAGTACCTCGAAAAGGACCTTCCCGTTCGAAGAAAACGAATCATCTGAGAAGAAGTGTCCCCAATCTTTCTCCAAGTAATGCCTGTCCTTGAAGAACTACAACATTCAACCTCAAAATTAAATTTTGTTTTTGTTTTTTTTTTTGTCAAAACTTGAAAAAAGAAATATCAAAAAAATCTAGACAAGCACATTCCAGAATCATTCATCAGAATTTCAATCAAAAGAGTTTCAACGAGAGAAATTGAATTGTCGTTTAGACGAAATTCGAAACAAATAATAAATTAAAATTAATGAGATAAGACGCTGCGTTTGGGTTACAGTGTAGGGAGAGAGAGACCTTGTTGTTGTGGCGCTTGTAGAAGTCGTTCCAGTACTGGTGGCTTTTTGCTGGTAGTGTTGCTGAGCACCGACGAAGACCGTTGAATGAGAGTGGTGGTGGCGGATGTGGAAGGCGGCGATTGAATTGTTGAGGAGCGACGGGAGACGAGAGCTCCAGCGCCGGCTCCTCTCATCTGTTTCAAATTCAATAAAAGTCCAGCTTTCAGTTAAATCGGTTATAATTAACCGATTTGGGTTTATTTAGCAAAAATGTCATAGTCAAGTAATGGGCCTAATAAGGCCCAACTTGTCAAGAGAGAGCTCTTATTGGGCCAATAACAAGGGTTCAGTTACAAAACAATCGACTCTTAAAATAAAATAAAATAATAATAAATTAAAGATAAGATTAGGTGGTCTTAATGGTAATATTATTTTAAGGGCAATTACCAATTAGGTTCTAGATTGACTTTTTTTTTTTTTTTTTTTTTTCCAAGTTGTTTGCGACTTTTAAAAAGTGACCAAATTGGCCCTCACATTTTTTTTTAAGTGCCAAATTAGTCCCTCTATTTTTAGAAGTGACCAAATTGGTCCCTTTAAAGGTATAACGGTGTTAAATATACAGTCTTTCTATTTTCAGTTCGAATTGACAAAATTTATATCAGTTCCTTATATGTGGGCCACTAGATTTAATACTTTGACTGACAAGTGCATACAACCAAGTCAAAGTATTTAAATCTAGTGGCCCACATGCAAGGATCTGATATAACTTTTGTCAGTTCGAACTGATAATAGAATTTCTGGTTAAATATAATAGTTGACTTTAATAATTTTAGTTAAAGTACATAAATACCATTTACTTGTCATATTAGAGCAAAGTTGTTTTGTCTTTTGTACATTAAATTCACTATTATAATTACAACAAAATCCAAAAATATTATCAATAAAACACCATTTGTACCTTTTTTAATTAAATTTTTCTAAAAAAATCTAAAAATATTTTAATAGGACAATGCCAATTATACCCTTAGTTACCATTCATTCTCAGTTTAGTCTTTTACTAATATATATATATATATATATATATATATATATATTAATATTATACAAACACTGTTGTCAAAATTATTCAAAAATCAAAACTCACAAATAAAATAAACAAAAATATACATGTGTTAAAAAAAAAACTGTGCATGTGTTATTATTAAATTGTTTAATAGTAAAGTACAATTTTACCCCTATACAATTAAAGTTGACTGACGGAACTTAGTTAGAGGAACTAATTTGGCACTTGGGAAAAATGTAAGGACCAATTTGGTCACTTTTGTAAAAGTCACAAACAACTTTGAATTTAAAAAAAAAAGTCCAGACTTAATTGGTAATTGCCTTTTAAAAAAAAAAATGAATTAGAAGTCAAATTTATTCTCTTAAAACACAATAATCAACTCTCTTTGTTAGAAAAACAGGACAAATACAAAGAGTCGGTGGATCTTTATGTAGAAATAAAATATAAAGGATAAACAAGATAAATACAATCATACTTACATGGTTTCACATTCACTTTTTTTTTTTTTTTTTTTTTTAATGGTAATTGGGATGAAGATGTATAGAAGTTTCCACTGGCTTGCATTTGTTTTATTTGGGTCTTGCATGTACAGTTTGATTCTCAGTAAATTTTTGAACCATTAGGTGTCAAATGAAGGGATCGATTGGATGGAATATTCTCCAACATTACTGGTTTACAACAGTTCTATAGGGACAAAAGGAAAATAGTCTCCGAGGGTAGGTCACTTAAAAGGACAAATAATATAATGTTATCAATCAATTAGGTAATGACCATGTCCATTTTCCTTAATATCAATCTTAATTAAATTAATCAAATCACTTATTATACTATTTTGTAGTTTGGTTGATAAACTGCTACGCCATTAAAGACTAATTGTATAATATCAGGGACAAATCTCTCAACAAATGCTTGTAAATACGTATGCTGAAACTTAAAACTTCTATTACATATATGAAAAGAAAGATGTACACCACTCCACTTCTCAACCACGATTAGTTGTACATGACAAGTCTTTTGTTCTTATAAATAACAAACATATGAGTTGGTGGTTGGAAGCTAATTTAGAAATAACAGAGGCATGGAGATCTTCCCAGAAACACTCAAGAAACAATGGAGCCTATGGGAGATCCGAAGTTTGGTACTACTCAGCCCTTTTTTGCAGATCATCCTCATCATGTTTGGTTCGCGGAGAAAGATTAACAACCCACAAAGCTTGATCGGGGTCATTTTAAATGTAATAGTCTGGTGTGCATATATATCAGCAGATTGGGTGGCGACAGTTGCATTGAGTGTCATGGCCAGGAACGAGGCAGATTGTGAACCAGACTCGTCCAAGGTCAGAGATTCGCTGCAGGCCTTTTGGGCACCGTTTCTACTGTTGCACCTTGGTGGTCCAGATAACATCACAGCTTACTCGTTAGAAGATAATGAGTTGTGGTTGAGGCATCTTCTTGGGCTGATCATCGACGTTGGGGTCGCATTTTATGTCTTCGTGAGGTTTTGGAGCAGCAACGCCCTCACATTCCTTGCCATTCCAGTGTTCATTACAGGAATTGTCAAGTATGGAGAGAGGACTTGGGTACTTTGGTGTTCAAGCACTAAACGTTTTAAGAATACTTTGGACGTGTATCCTGAGAGCTGTGATGATTTATTTGGTTACCAAATGCCTCATTTTAAGTTTGCAGTGAAAGAAGGCATTAATCCAGAGGATCATATTCTTGTTGAAGCCTATTATTCGTATAAGAGATTAAAATATCTCTTCGCGAACCAAACTATCGATGAGGTCCAATATCACAACTACGACTTCATTACTGAAAAGTCAGCAGAAGATGCATTCAAACTTGTAGCAATTGAACTGGGACTCATATACGATGTGCTCTACACGAAGGCTACTATTGTTTACTCTCGAATTGGAATTTGTCTCCGCTGCATCAGCTTCGTTTGCTCTGTTTCTGCTATAGTCCTCTTCTCCATCATCATCGATATACGTTCCTACCCGCTAACCGACATCACAATATCTTACTTGCTGCTTGCTGGTGCGGTTCTTTTGGAGATATATGCATTCTTCATAATTTTTTCCTCAGACCGGACAAAACTCTGGTTATTGAAATTCAGATTTGCACAACACAATCAGATGTCGAAAACTTTAATTGACAATTTCTGTAGGTTTATGAGTTGTTTACATTCACGTTTGAGCGATAAGAAGAGGTGGTCAGAATCCATGGGTCAGTACAACCTAAGGAAGTCTGTCCTCAAAGAAAGGCAGCGCGCATTCCTCAGACGTGACAAGTTATCTTGGACGAGTGAATTGTTAGAGAAGTACCAGTATTTGACATGTAAAAATGCGATTATTAGTTTGCAGGAAACGATCTTCAAGTATCTGAAAGAGAGAGCTGATGCACTGCACCCAAACGAAATAGGTTTTCAGCAGTCAAGCGATGAACAATTGTCCAAGGGAGGCGAGTATGCCCTAAGAGATTACCAGTTTGGTGATCTCTTAGTTGGTGAGGAATATGATGCCAGACTTATCATCTGGCACATTGTTACTGAGGAATACTACAAGAACGATCTCTATCATGGCCGCCACAAAGCTAATAAACACGATCAGAATCGCAACATCAGCAAGTGGTTATCAGACTATATGTTGTATCTTTTGCTCTTCTGTCCATCCATGATGCCCAAAGGGATTGGCAAGATAAAGTATGAACGAACTTGTGTCGACGCAAGTAATATAATGAAGTCACATACAAACTCTCAGTCGATTTTCAATATAGCAGACTATCCCTCCTTTTTGACAAACCTTGAGAGCACCACAACTTATAGAACAACATCCTTTGAAGATCCTAGGTCAGTGTTGAAGAAGGCAAATTGCCTTGCCCTACAGTTGAGATACGACGGGAATGCTTGGAACAAGAGATGGGAGATAATAAGTGAAGTGTGGTTGGAAATGTTAGCATATGCGGCACAAAATTGTGAATGGAAAGAACATGCTCAACACCTTAGGAAAGGGGGAGAGCTGCTCACACACGTCAGTGTTCTTATGGTAAATTTTCGTCTAAATAAACAAGTGATGTAGAAGCTAGGATTGCTACTTTCAATTATTGTTTTTGTTTATTTCTAGTTTTCTACTGTATATTTATATCACAATGCTTTGAGAGCAGCTAAAATCGTATTTTATTATGTCCAATATACTTTTATTGTGCATTTTTGATGTGATTAAAATCTTCGAAAGTGCATAAATCTAACTGCCTAAAGATATTGCTGCTGCAAAACTTCCTTTAATGTTTCTTCTGGTGGGAGATGGAGTCAATAATTTCAAAGGGGAACCAGGTAAATCATTGAACCACCAAGATGACATCTCAAAACTAAGAAAGCTATATATCACCAAATAAATTATGAACAACTTGACATAGCAGTTCATTGTTAAATGCTGAGAATGGTTCTCAATTTGTCTGAAGTACACTATTAAATCAACGGTGCATGTTGGGCCACCTTCAATAAACAAGGTTGACAAGAAATTATCAGAGAGAAAAAAGGACACAGGAATAATATTGCAAGCTTATTCTTAGAGTTACAGTACCATCATCTCAGACATAAAAAGCCTTCACCAATCATGCGATTCATATCTTGAAGCTTCACCTAATAAGTTGATCAATTTCGACATTAATACAAGGATCCACGCTGTCATTCATTAAACATGTGACATGTTACTTTGATATTAAAGATATATCCAAACCACCTCAAGCAGTGAGATATTACATTTAACTATAATACTGTTTCAATATTCTATATCATATTAAGGGCACTGCCCACTCTAATTACCAGGGTAACAAACATCTACAACATTGCTGACAAACGCATTATGAATTATGATCTATGAGAATTCTACACGTGATTGCACGTAGTAAAGTTGCGAAAGAATTATGCACACTCCTTGCCATCCAAAATTATCAAAAACATTGTATATAAGAACCCATACAGACACCTCATAATTCAAGCTAGCTCTATAATCGTTCATTAACATATTTGGTAAACCTAGAAAGACGAGATTATTGAGCTCATATATATTTCCAGACATTTTTATTCATATCTTTTATATTTCACTTATGGATTGCAGAGAATCATGGGTTTATGGACGATTAAGAGATTGTGTAATCAAACCATGTTAAGAAGGAATCACTAACAAATGGAAAGGAAATTAAAGCCTACAAATGATTGGTCTTCTTTGATTTTTATGTATATAGAAATTCAAGGTTAGCACTTAGCATTTTGTGGAAGGTTTATGTAATTAAAAATTTCAAGAACAAAATAGTAATTAATATGATCAATCAATAAAGCAAAATCCAGATATCCATTCATTGGTTTAATCAAAGTATTGGTATCAGATAAATGAACAAATCCAGTCATAACTCCAAAAATGTTCACAAAACTTGTAAATTTTTTTGGAATAAACTCACTAATCCACTTTATTGATAAAATCCATATTTATACAATAATTTAAGAGATAAACTAGCTAGTAACCTAATACCTATAAAAACAAATGATTAGATAAACTTGGAAAACATCCTTGTCCTCAGGAATGCATTAGTATTGTATTGCATTGCCATTTATAAAAAATGTACCTGATTATCATTTCCAGTGGATGATTTTCTGATGGCAAAGGAGATGGTTCTCCATGACATTAATGTTCCAATTGCAGTAATTTTGGACATCCGATATATTAAATATCATACAAGAGTTAAGTAACTCACTTGAGCAAAATCTCCGATGGCATAATCTCGTAAGAGAACATAACCATTTGGCTACAAGTATATGAAACAATGGCATGTTACTTTGACAAAGTAGATATATCGAAACTGTCTCAAACCAGTAACACGATATGCTTATCTTTAATACTGATTTAGTACTTGTTTGATTGAGCTTTCTATTGCCTCAAAAGGTCTACCAATATCTATTTGAGTTTTTTAGAGTTGTTTGGTTAGGCTTTTGAGATTGTCTATTTTAAATTGATTAGAGGTTAATAGAGTTTAAACCTTTACTAGGTAAAAGCTTATGGGGAGGTGTTTTTTCAAATAGACTTTTTTTTAAAAAAAAATCTACCAACCAAACAACTATAATTTTTTTTTTCAAAAACTTTATTTCTAATAGATTTACTACAAGTAGATCTTTTACTAATAGAGGTTTTTCAAAAGCCCAACCAAACAAGCTTAATATTTTGCAAAATTAAGGGCATTTTTTTTGGGAGAAATTGCAGACAACATAAAAATCTGCTGAACATATTAGATGCTCTTACGTCTACATACAGATCTTATTTGAAAGCAAAGTAAACAAATGTTGAAAAGAAGTGGAAACGAAATCGGGTACCATCAATTATCAAACACTGTCCAGTCTTACCAAGGTAACAATGTCAACTGAAGAAGGATTAATCTTTTCAGATAGACTGTCATCTACAACATCGCAGACAAACGCATTTATCTGGTCTTCTTTGAATCCTACATGTGACTGCATTTAGGCCAAAATTATGATCACTCCCTGCAATACAAATTAACAACCAACCTGCAAATAACACGTGTAAAATTTATGCAATGCTTCATCTCTAAATGTTTTTATAGCTATTAAACACAAGTAACAAGTCATAAACCATTGCCTTCTTTGAAAAGGAGAATAAGATATTACTACTAATAAAAATCAAATACAGTGATCATGTAACTAAACCACTGACTGAGCTGAAGTAGGACACAGTCCGATTTCAGTTTTCTAATATCCAGAACTATGAAAATTATATCACCATTCAAAGAACCGATTTTTAAACAACCCCATCTAAAAGATTCTTCGTATTTCAAATTTCGAGAAACAATGAATCATATCCCAGCTCTTGAAACAAAAAGCGAGACAAAATCTATCTTCACACAACAATTTTACCACAAATTTCCAGTAAACATCACATAAACTCATGTAGTCATGTAATATATGTAAATACGCTGCATTTGGGTTACAGTGTACGGAGAGAGAGACCTTGTTGTTGTGGCGCTTGTAGAAGTTATAACCGATTTAACTGATTTGGGTTCATTTAGCAAAAATATGTCAAGTCAGATAATGGGCCGAATTAGGCCCAACTTGTTAGAGCATTGGGCCAATAATAAGGGTTCAGTTACAAAACAATCAACCCTTAAAACATACACCGTATATATTTTTTTTGATAAAAAATTGAACACCTCTCACACTTGTTCAAGAGGTTATGGGTTCAAGTCACGACCCCACGTCTAACGATACTGGTTTAAGAGGTTGAGGTCATTATGTAGAAATAAAATATAAAGGATAAAAAAGACAAATACAATCATACTTTCTTGGTTTCACATTCACTTTTTTATTTTATATGGTAATTGGGATGAAGATATATATAAGTTTCCACCAAGTTGCATTTGTTAATTAGCTATTGTTTTGATTAGAGTACCTAGACATTTAGGTCGTGCAAGTAATGACTGATTCTTGACTGATCTCGACTGATTTTTGACCTGTTTGGTGTCAAACGGAAGTCAATTGGATGGAATTTTCTCCCACATTACAAAAGGAAAAAAGTTTCCAAGGGTAGGTAACTTAAAAGAGCAAATAATATATTATTATCAATTAATTAGGTAATGACCAATTGACCATGTCCATTTTCAAATTATGAATTAATTTTGTGATTACAGTTGGGAATCAAATACAAAATAGAGTCAGTGGGTCTTTATGTAGAAATAAAATATAAAGGATTAAAAAGATAAATACAATCATACTTTCTTGGTTTCACATTCACTTTTTTATTTTATAAGGTAATTGGGATGAAGATGTATATAAGTTTCCACCAAGTTGCATTTGTTAATTAGCTATTGTTTTGTTTAGAGTGCCTAGACATTTAGGTTGTGCAAGTAGCCAAGTAGTGACTGATTCTTGACTGATCTCGACTGATTTTTGATCTGTTTGGTGTCAAACGGAAGTCATTTGGATGGAATTTTCTCCCACATTACAAAAGGAAAAAAGTTTCCGAGGGTAGGTAACTTAAAAGAGCAAATAATATATTATTATCAATTAATTAGGTAATGACCAATTGACCATGTCCATTTTCAAATTATGAATTAATTTTGTGATTACAGTTGGGAATCAAATACAAAATAGAGTCGGTTGGTCTTTATGTAGAAATAAAATATAAAGGATAAAAAAGATAAATACAATCATACTTTCTTGGTTTCACATTCACTTTTTTATTTTATATGGTAATTGGGATGAAGATGTATATAAGTTTCCACCAAGTTGCATTTGTTAATTAGCTATTGTTTTGTTTAGAGTGCCTAGACATTTAGGTCGTGCAAGTAGTGACTGATCTCAACTGATTTTTGACCCATTTGGTGTCAAATGGAAGGAATTTTCTCCAACATTAGAAAAGGAAAAAAGTTTCCAAGGGTAGATCACTTAAAAGGACAAATAATATATTATTATCAATTAATTAGGTAATGACCGTGTCTATTTTCAAATTATGAATTAATTTTGTGATTACAGCTGGGAATCAAATTATGCAGGTCTCACGCACAAATCATGAATTGAGTTTCTACTATAAAGGGAACTTAATTCCCTCTCTCACTTAAGGAATTAAGTTCCCATTCCTAATTCCCTTTCCTATAGAACTTGATTCCAAATATTTGAAAATACTCTTAGTTATTATTTTGTTTAGGGTGCTTTGACTCGTGTACGTAGTTTTTGATAACCTACAACTCATTTGGTATCCAAGAAAAAGCATCAATTGGATGAAATTTTCTCAAACATTACAACAATTATGTAGGGACAACAGGAAAAAAAATTCCATGGGTAGGTAACCTAAAAGGACAAATAATTTTACTCATTAAAAGCATCTCCAATGTAAATATGTATTTGGAGAAAATTGACTACCACATGAGATAGATAGTCAAAAAGTTAGAGTATTTCTAATACAAATATGCATTTTTGAGTTTCTAAATAGTGTCACATCAACATTTTTATTCATTATGGACCCACTTTTGATTTTTTTTTTTTTTTTTTAGAGAAATGCATATTCATATTTCCAATGCAATTATCTAAAATCAAATATGCATCCATTTTATGACCAATCATAATAAAATAATTATTACCCTCTTTTTTTTTTTTTTTTTTTTCAATCACTAATGCTAGACAATCCAAAAATTTAATTCAAATGATGTGGCAAGTAGTTTTTTCATTAACCACATCCTCACATGTTGTATGTGGTGATGACAACTCACTTGCCACGTCATTTAGGTTGAAATTTGAGTTAATTATTTAGGTTGTATAGCCTTACTCTTTCACAATTAAATGAGCTCTAATATTATTGATGGAAAGAGTTAGAAATCCTAGTTAGCATTTCTAAGAGAGTTTCTTGAATTAGAAACTCAACTCCATATTCTCTAACTTTTTTTTGCCACATCATCTCCATATTGAAGTTAGATAATTGCATTTGAGAGAGTTTTTCTAACTTTTTAACTATCTATCCTATGTAGCAATCAATTTTCTCCAAATACATATTTGCATTGGAGTATGCTCCGATGCAAAAGTGACTTGCATACACATAATCGTTGACATGACAAAAATGTTAAGAGACTTACTTCCTATATGGCTTAAAAATAGACTTGATAGACAATCAACTCAAAAGTTGGTTTTCAATGTTTCTGTCTAAAACACAATTTTTTTAATAACGTTTTTATTTTATTTTTTCCTGTTTTATTTTTATTTTATTTTATTTCTCTTGGCATTCTCTTGACATGACAACAATGTCATGAGACTTACTTCCTATGTGGCATAAAAATAGACTTAATAGACAATCAACTCAAAAGTTGGTCTCCAATGCTTTTGTCTAAAACACAATTTTTTTAATGACATGTTTTTTTTTTTCCTCTTTTTTTTTTTTAATTTTATTTCTCTTGACATGACAACAATGTCAAAAGACTTACTTCCTATGTGGCATAAAAATAGATTTGATAGACAATCAACTCAAAAGTTAGTCTACAATGCTTCCATCTAAAACATAATTTTTTTAATGACGTGTTTATTTTTTTTTTCCTGTTTTATTTATTTTTATTTTATTTCCTTACCAAAAATAGATAAAAAATTAATGTCAGTTTTAAATACTTGCTGAGTCAACCGAAAAAATAGATGTGCGACAGACCGTTTGAAAGTAGACAGTCATGTTGACAATGTTTAATATTTTTTTTGCTATGTCAGCTAGAGGTTGAATATGCATAGCTGCATTGAAGAAAGATTTATTAACAGAATGTCTATTAATCCTACGTGACATCTTTTTTTTTTCACAAGCCACTCTTGCATTGAAGATGCTCTTAGAAAAACTCTTTCCAATGCAATTATCTAACGGATTCAAATCACCTATCAAAAAATGGTGTCTCAATTTATGTGTAACCAATCAAATTAGGTCATATGTGCACGTTTTTTTTATAAAAAAAAAAATTAAATGTAAATAATATGATACACGTGGTCCAATTTAGTTGGTTAGACATAAATTGAGATACTATTTTTTGACATGTGATTTGAATCATTATCTAAATTCAATATGGAGATGATGTGTCAAAATAAAATTAGAGAAAATAGAGTTGAGTTTCTAATTCTAGAAACTCTCCTAAAAATGCCGACTAGGATTTCTAACTTTTTTCACCAATAATATTAAAGCTCATTTAATTGTAAAATAAAATAGGAGAAATAGTGGAATAATTGTTATATTATGATTGGTCATAAAATTGATGCATATTTGATTTTAGATAATTACATTAGAGATGTGAATATGCATTTCTCTAAAAAAAAAAAAAAATTCTTTGCAAAAGTGGGTCTATAATAAATGGAAATACTGATATGACACTATTTAGAAACTCAAAAATGTATGTTTACATTGGAGATGCTCTAATATTTTTATCATAACTTTCGTCTTTGTGTAAGCCTTTAACTACTGTATATTTTGATTTTAGCATTTTGTTTTTTGAAATTAAAATACTAGGTAATGACTTTGATTTTATGACAATATAATTAAAAAATTATTATTGTTTATTTATTTATAATACCCTTGCCCTAGAAAGACAGTTCAATGAATACTAAAGTAAGTAATGAAAAATACATTAATTTAACTAATCAACAAATCTAATTACAAGCTTGCCAAAAAAAAAAAAAAAAAAAAGAAGGTAATTACAAATATTATTACGTAAAGTATACTCCATCATATTCTTTATTATTAAAAGCTAATTAAGCTAATTAAGATGCTCTACATCAACCTCTCATCAAGAAATTTAAGATTTTTATGTAAAATAATATTTAACAAGACTTTTTTTTTTTTTTTTTTTTTTATCAAGATCTTAGACCAAAATCTCAGGTGAAAATTGATTAAAAAAAAAAAAAACAGTCAACCAATAGTAAAACATGTTTATTAAGTAGATTTTATTTATTTATTTTTAAAATCAATTTACAAGTAGAAATTAAACAAAAACAATAACTAACTAAGAGTAGCTCTTGGACACAACCTGTTTATTAAGGCCAAAATTTACTATAAGAACACTGACGTGAGTGAGTGAGGAACTCTCACCCATTTGTCACGATATTTCGTGGAAGACTTCTTTTCTTGTACTTGATAGACTTATCATTTTACTATACTTTTTTAAGGCCTTTGTCATGATATTTCGTCGAATGCTGTGTTTTTATACTTACTGAGCTTTTTGTCATTCTACATTAATCATCTCGATAGAGAAAAGCTCTATACTTATCAAACAAGAGAGAGAGAGAGGTTCTACACTTTTGAACATGGAGATTTTCACAGAAACACTCAAGAAACTATGGAACTTGTGGGAGATTCGAAGCTTGTTATTACTCAGCCTTTCTTGGCAGACACTATTTAACTTGGGGCTGATTCAGAAGTTAGTTTTAATAAGCCTTTCTTTGCAGATCATCCTCATCGTATTTGGTTCCCGGAGAAAGATTAACAACTCACATAGCTGGACCGGGATCCTTTTAAATGCAATCGTCTGGCTCACGTATGTCTCTGCAGACCAGTGGGCGACAGCTGCATTGAGTGCCATGGCAAGAAGCGAGGCAGACTGTGGACAAGTCTCGTCCAAGGCCACTGTTTCGCTGCAGGCCTTTTGGGCACCGTTTCTCCTGTTGCATCTTGGAGGTCCGGACACTATCACAGCTTACTCGTTAGAAGATAATGAGTTATGGTTGAGGCATTTTCTTGGGATGATAGTCGAAGTTGGGGTGGCATTTTATGTGTTATTGAGGTTTTGGAGCAGCAACGTCCTCATGTTACTGTCTATTCCGGTGTTCATTACTGGAATCGTCAAGTATGCAGAGAGGACTTGGGTACTTTGGTCTTCGAGCAGCGAACAGTTTAAGGATTCTTTAGGCTCATTTTCTGATCCCGATCCTTGCAATGATTTATTTGATTACAAACAAGGTAATAATCCTAACCTCGTAATGAAAGAAGGCATTGATGGAGAAGATCATAATCTGGTTGACCAGGATTCTTTAGGCTCATTTTCTGATCCCGATCCTTGCAATGATTTATTTGATTACGGACAAGGTAATAATCCTAACCTCGTAATGAAAGAAGGCATTGATGGAGAAGATCATAATCTGGTTGACCTCGTAATGAAAGAAGGCATTGATGGAGAAGATCATAATCTGGTTGAAGCCTATTATTCATACAAGAGATTATTGTATCTCTTCGCGAACCAAATTATCGATGAGAAGAGGCATCACAGCTATAAAATCATTAATGAAAAGTCAGCAGAGGATGCATTCAAACTGGTAGCAATCGAGCTAGGACTCATATACGATGTGCTCTACACGAAGGCTGCTATTGTTTATTCTCGAATTGGAATTTCTCTCCGCTGCATCAGCTTCGTTTCCTCTGTTTCTGCTTTAGTCATCTTCTCCATCATCATCGATATGCATTCCTACTCACTAATTGACATCACGATAACTTATCTGTTGCTTGCTGGTGCTGTTCTTTTGGAAAGTCATGCATTCATGGTACTTTTTTCCTCGGACTGGACAAGGCTCTGGTTAATCAAATTCAAAGTTGCAAAACACCGGCAGATCTCAGAACCTCTGGTTGACAAATTCTGGAAGTTTTCAAGTTGTTTACATTCATGTTCAACCTCGAAGAAAAGGTGGTCAGAATCCATGGGACAGTACAATCTAATGAATTCCGTCCGCAAAGAAAGGCACCAGTACTTGACATGGGGAAATGTGGATATTGGTTTGCAAGATAGGATCTTCCAATATCTAAAAGAGATAGCTGATGAATTGCACCAAAACGAAGTAGATTCTTTTCGCCAGAGACGTGATGAACGATTGTCCAAAAAAGGTGAGTGTGCCCTAAACCGTTATGGGTTTGGTGATCCTTTAGTTGGTAATGAATTCGATCAGAGAATTATTATATGGCACATCGTTACTGATAAATGCTACGAAGAAGAAACTAATAAACTCGATCCGAATTGTAAAATTAGCAAATGGTTATCAGATTATATGTTGTATCTTATGCTTTTCCGTCCATCCATGTTACCCAAAGGGATCGGTGAGATAAGGTATGACCATACTTACGTCGATGCTGAGAGTAAATTACCACCATCCAAACATGGACGTAGAGCTAAGAAAGGAATAGCACCAAACAATTGCCGTTTATCGCTGTTTAAGCAAGCAAACGACTGCCATTTCTTGCTGGTCAATCAAGCACAGGGTCTGTTCGAGCAAGCACAGGGTCTGTTCGAGCAAGCACTAGGTTTGCTCAAGCAAGCAGAGGGTGAGCAAGCAGAGGGTCTGTTCGAGCAAGCATGGGATCTGCTCAAGCAAGCACAGGGTGAGCAAGCACAATGTCCGTTCATGCAAGCACAGGGTGAGCAAGCACGGGATCTGCTCAAGCCAGGTGAAACAATTGGTATAGGCCGTGGGACTGGTTGGAAAATAGGATGGGACATGATAAGTGAAGTGTGGTTGGAAATGTTAGCATACGCCGCACAAAACTGTGATTGGAAAGAACACGCTCAACACCTTAGGAAAGGGGGAGAGCTGCTCACTCATGTCAGTGTCCTTATGGTGAATTTTCAACTTAACAAACAAATGATGTAGAATTGCTACTTTTCATTATTGTTTTTGTTTGATTTCTGCGATCACAATGCTTTTATTGTCTTTGTGGGTTATGCACCGTATTCTATATTTATTAAGCAACCATTTGATCATAGCACTTCCAATGAACAAATCAATGTTGTTACCATTTGATCATATCATAGCTTTCTTAGATGTATTTGTTTAGATAAAGAACTTGTGCAATCAAATTATGTTAACAAAAGCACTAACAATGGTAGAGGAAATCATGGCATGAATCGTAAAGTGAGCAAAATTAAACGAATCTTTAGCAGGCATAGCAAACAAGAGAGCTAGCAAACCTTACACAAGTTCAATAGTGTGATGAGCAGCGATATCACAAGCATGAACATAAAGTTTGGTTGCAGCTCCACAAACCAACCTAACCTTTGAAGAACGGAGAGATTTTATTAATTCAGATTATTGGACACGTTTACTAATCGGGAATGAAAATCAAATGGAATAAACATTCATACTTCATTATCAAGTATCAACCACATCAAGTTCAATAACTAAAATTTTCCAAGAAATATCCGATGCCCAAAAGGTACATGAATCGCAGACCTAGAAAGAGTAACTACAAAAATTTTCTTTCCTCCACGATAAGGCCTTTGTCATGATATTTCGTTGAAGGCTGTGTTTTTATACTTACTGAATTTTTTGTCATTCTACATTCATTTTTATAAAGTTTGTGTTACCACTAATTAAATCATCTCGATAGAGAGAACCTCTATACTTATCAAAAAAGAGAGAGAGAGAATCTCTATACTTTTGAACATGGAGATTTTCCCAGAAACACTCAAGAAACTATTCGAAGTTTGCTATTACTAAGCCTTTCATTGCAGATCATCCTCATCGTATTTGGTTCCCGGAGAAAGATTAACAACTCACATAGCTGGATCGGGATCCTTTTATATGTAATCATCTGGTGTGCGTATATCTCAGCAGATTGGGTGGCAACAGTTGCATTGAGTGTCATGGCAAGTAACGAGGCAAATTGCAGACAAGTCTCGTCCAAGGCCACTGATGCGCTGCAGGCCTTCTGGGCACCGTTTCTCCTGTTGCATCTTGGTGGTCCGGACACTATCACAGCTTACTCTTTAGAAGATAATGATCGAGTTATGGTTGAGGCATCTTCTTGGGCTGATCTTGGAAGTTGCAGTGGCATTTTATGTGTTTTTGAGGTTTTGGAGCAGCAACGTCCTCATGTTACTGTCTATTCCGGTGTTCATTACTGGAATCGTCAAGTACGGAGAGAGGACTTGGGTACTTTGGTCTTCGAGCAGCGAACAGTTTAAGGATTCTTTAGGCTCATCTTCTGATCCCGATCCTTGCAATGATTTATTTGATTACGAACAAGGTAATAATCCTAACCTCGTAATGAAAGAAGACATTGATGGAGAAGATCATAATCTGGTTCAAGCCTATTATTCATACAAGAGATTATTTTATCTCTTCGCGAACCAAATTATCGATGAGAGGAGGTATTACAGCTATGACATCATCAAGGGAAAGTCAGTAGAAGATGCATTCAAACTGGTAGCAATCGAGCTGGGACTCATATACGGTGTGCTCTACACGAAGGCTGCTATTGTTTACTCTCGAATTGGAATTTCTCTCCGCCGCATCAGCTTCGTTTCCTCTGTTTCTGCTTTAGTCCTCTTCTCCATCATCATCGATATGCAATCCAACTCGCTAATTGACATCACGGTAACTTACCTGTTGCCTGGTTAATCAAATTTGAAGTTGCAGAACACCAGCAGATCTCAAGACCTCTTATAAGTTTAATATAACACGATAACTAAGTTTAATAAATATTAAATTTATCCATAAAGTACAAAATACAAATCCCAAAATGACTTGAACAAAAATGCAAAATACATACAACATTTTCGGTATCAATAAAATTCATTCAACATCTTCACCAAAATAGTTTAAACATAAAAAATTCCAATAACAAAATCCATCCAATATCTTCACCATCACTCTGTCTTCTTGAAAACAAGCATAATTTTTTCAAACATAAATCTGTAGCAAAAATAATAAAATTAGTAAAATTAATTAAGTGACATTATTAATATATAATATTAATTATATCATTTACCTCTTCACCTTCACCATCACCATCACTGTCTTCTTCAAAACAAGCTTTATTCCGGGTCAAACAGGGCGGGTCGGCTCAAAAGGGACCGCCCCATAACCGATCCGATAACCCGGCCGAATCAAGAAATGTACCCTAAACCCGCTCAGTTACCCGTTTTTACTGCCCCAAACCCACCCTAAATGGACCGGAGCCCCGTGGGTTTGGGGCGGGTCAGGGATTTTTGCCATCCCTACTTGAGTGTAAGCTAGAGCCAAAAATTGATTGATGATAACAACTTTCCAGTGCAGAGACACAAAGTTACGGGCCCATGAAATTAAAACAATTGAGTTTGGAAAGTAGAAAAAGATGCCAAGGATACTAATCGGAAAGTATGCTGCTAAATGTGTTTTTGAATTTCGAAAATGAAACAAAAAACACTATTTTCATTTTCATTTTATTTTTATAACATAGGAAATGAAAAACGTTCCAATACACACCCTTAAAATCAATGGATTTTAAGATAGTCCTTGCTTTATGTTAAAGTAAGAAATCATTTATAAGAGACTTCCTATATATATATATATATATATTATTTTCTCCATTTTTCTATTTTCCACATTTCCTCACTTTCTAAATTTAAACCCTAACTATAAATATTAACTCTAAATTTAAAACCTAAACTAAGAGTTGTGCCCCTCCTCTGAATCTTTCATATTGTTATGAACTAATGATTATGAACAGAACAATATTAGATTTTATTTGTATTTGTATTGGAATTTTTTTAAAAAAAAAAAAAATATTATAACTTACCATAGAGTGTTTGTTTTTGTTTTTTTGTTTTTTTGTTTTTTTTTTTTTTTAAATGAAATTTTAAGTCAAACATGATCTAATGGAGAAGGAAAAAATAAAATAAAAAATAAAAATAAAAAACAGGAGAAACGAGAGTAAAAATTAAATTGAAAAAATAGGAAAAATAGGTAAAACAGGGAAATGGGGATGAAGATACCTCCCTAATGGGAAAATGGGGGATAGGGGAAGGGGTTGGGAAATGGGGATGGGGACCAATATCCATCCCCATTTCTCTGAAGCTGATCCCTATCCTCCATGGCTCAATACTATCACAACAATCTTTAGAAGCTTCTAAGAGTTTATGGTTGAGGCATTTTCTTAGATAGTTCGTCGAAGTCGAGGTGGCATTTGTCACGATATTTCGTGGAAGACTTCTTTTCGTCGAAGGCCGTGTTTTTATACTTATTGAATTTTTTGTCATTCTACATTCCTTTTTATAAAGTTTGTGTTACCACTAATTAAATCATCTCGATAGAGTGAAGCTCTATACTTATCAAAAAAGAGAGAGAGAGACGCTCTATACTTTTGAACATGGAGATTTTCACAGAAACACTCAAGAAACTATGGAACTTGTGGGAGATTCGAAGCTTGTTATTACTCAGCCTTTCTTGGCAGAAACTATGGAACTTGTGGGAGATTCGAAGCTTGGTTTTACTAAGCCTTTCTTTGCAGATCATCCTCATCATATTTGGTTCCCGAAGAAAGATTAACAACTCACACAGCTGGATCGGGATCCTTTTAAAAGTAATCGTCTGGTGCGCGTATATCTCAGCAGACTGGGTGGCGACAGTTGCATTGGGTGTCATGGCAAGTAACGAGGCAGATTGCGGACAAGTCTCGTCCAAGGCCACTGTTTCGCTGCAGGCCTTTTGGGCACCGTTTCTCCTGTTGCATCTCGGTGGTCCGGACACTATCACAGCTTACTTGTTAGAAGATAATGAGTTATGGTCGAGATGTCTTGGTAAGCTGATCGTGGAAGTTCCAGTGGCATTTTATGTGTTTTGGAGCAGCAACGTCCTCACGTTACTGTCTATTCCGGTGTTCATTACTGGAATCGTCAAATATGGAGAGAGGACTTGGGTACTTTGGTCTTCGAGCAGCAAACGTTTTAAGGATTCTGTAGGCTCACCTTCCGATCCCGATCCTTGTTTTGATTTTTTTGATAAAGAAGCTCATAGTGATTGCCCTAAGTTGAAAGAAGGAACTAAAGAAAAGGATCCTAATCTGGTTGAAGCCTATTATTCATACAAGAGATTATTTTATCTCTTCGCGAACCAAATTATCGATGAGAGGAGGTATTACAGCTATGACATCATCAAGGGAAAGTCAGTAGAAGATGCATTCAAACTGGTAGCAATCGAGCTGGGACTCATATACGATGTGCTCTACACGAAGGCTGCTACTGTTTATTCTCGAATTGGAATTTCTCTCCGCTGCATCAGCTTGGTTTCCTCTGTTTCTGCTTTAGTCCTCTTCTCCATCATCATCGATAAGCATTCCTACTCACTAATTGACATCACAGTAACTTATTTGTTGCTTGCTGGTGCTGTTCTTTTGGAAATTTATGCATTCATGGTACTTTTTTCCTCAGACCGGACAAAGCTCTGGTTAATCAAATTCAAAGTTGCAGAACACCAACAGATCTCAAAACCTCTGGTTGACAAATTCTGGACGTTTGCAAGTTGGTTACATTCATGTTCAACCTCGAAGAAAAGGTGGTCAGAATCCATGGGACAGTACAATCTAACGAGATCCATCAGCAAAGAAAAGCAACGCACATACCTTGGACTCGAGAAGTTGTCTTGCACAAGCAAATTGTTAGAGAATTACCAGTACTTGACATGGAAAAATGTGGATATTGGTTTGCAAGATAGGATCTTCCGATATCTAAAAGAGATAGCTGATGAATTGCACCAAAACGAAGTAGATTCTTTTCGCCAGAGACGTGATGAACGATTGTCCAAAAAAGGTGAGTGTGCCCTAAACCGTTATGGGTTTGGTGATCCTTTAGTTGGTAATGAATTTGATCAGAGAATTATTATATGGCACATCGTTACTGATAAATGCTACAAAGACGAAACTAATAAACTCGATCTGAATTGTAAAATTAGCAAATGGTTATCAGATTATATGTTGTATATTCTGCTTTTCCGTCCATCCATGTTACCCAAAGGGATCGGTGAGATAAGGTATGACCATACTTACGTCGATGCTGAGAGTAAATTACCACCATCCAAACATGGACGTAGAGCTAAGAAAGGAATAACATCAAACAATTGCCGTTTATCGCTGTTTGAGCAAGCAAACAAATGCCATTTCTTGCTGGTCGAGCAACCACAGGGTGAGCAAGCAAAGGGTCTGTTCAAGCAAGCACAACGTGAGCAAGCAGAGGGTCTGTTCAAGCAAGCAACGGGTCTGTTCAAGCAAGCATTCAGTCTGCTCAACCAAGCACGGAGTGAGGAAGCACAGGGTAGGCAAGCAGAGGGTCTGCACAAGCAAGCAGAGGGTCGACACAAGCAAGCACAGGGTCTGTTCAAGCAAGCAAAGGGTCTGTTCGAGCCAGGTGAAATTGGGACTGGTCGGAAAATAGGATGGGACATGATAAGTGAAGTGTGGTTGGAAATGTTAGCATACGCCGCACAAAACTGTGATTGGAAAGAACACGCTCAACACCTTAGGAAAGGGGGAGAGCTGCTCACTCATGTCAGTGTTCTTATGGTGAATTTTCGCCTTAACAAACAAGTGATGTAGAATTGCTACTTTCATTTTTGTTTTTGTTTGATTTCTGCGATCACAATGCTTTTATTGACTTTGTGGGTTCTGCACCATATTCTATATTTATTATGCAACCGTTTGATCCTAGCACTTCCAATGAACAAAAGAATGTTGTTACCGTTTGATCATGTCATAGCTTTCTTAGATGTATTTGTTTAGATAAAATTATGTTAACAAAAGCACTAACAAATGCAGAGGAAATCATGGCAAGAATCGTAAAGTGAGCAAAATTAAACGAATCTTTAGCAAGCATAGCACACAAGAGAGCTAAGCAAACCTTAACACAAGTTCAATAGTGTAATGAGCTGCGGGTTGTACCATTTTACTTGCTTCCTGCAATAAGATACAATTGGCTACGTCACACTAAGATTCAATAAGCAAACACAATCACAAAGAATTTATATGCAACTTTCTATAACTAAAAAGAAACTTTGAATATCGGTAACATAAATTAGTATACAACCATGCTATTTCAAAAGCATTAAGCATGTCCATATAAGGCTATAAGGCATTGCAAATATTAAATGCTTGTCAACATAAGATATTTGTATGTCCATATGGTGCATATGCATGGCACAAGGCTGTCAAGAAAATATGCCAACAACATGGCACACAACTGAAGCAGTGCAGATAGTACTAAAAATGAACATACAATTTAATTTCCAATACAGTTTCAAAAAAATATGGCAGCAGTAACTCAATATGAACACTGTTAACATATAGAATATACATAAATAACAAATAAAAACAAAGCTGCAGTATGGGGGTCAATATAGGCAGAAATACAATAAGTTAGATCATATGAATGAAATGTATCTAAGCTACTAAATACTAAGCATGCAAATCAGAATATTAATATATAATTATCTTGAAGAGAATGATAAAAAAGTGTCCACTTTCAAGTTTGAAAGAGCAGAAAAGTCTCATTGTTTTTCTTGCAAAACTGTAAAAAAAAAAAAAAAGATGAAGTTACTAAAGTGCCCTTTAAATTGATTTTTTCAAAAATTAAATTATAAAAGGCAAGATTACAAGTTTGCCCTGATTATATATATTCCATGTTGTCTGTTGTCTCATTGTCAATAATAGACAAAATAAATAAATAAATAAATAAAAGGCGAGACCTATCAATGACAGGCGACGGTGGTTCTTGTTCGACGACGGTGGTTTGCGAGCCGGAGAAGAGACGACACTGACATGTGAGAAAACTGTTCTGACTTTCTACTAATGACTAGCTCGCCGCCTTCTCCACTCCTCAAATCAAACGTATCCTCAAGTATGTATATACACTCCTGAAGATATGTTTTTAATTACCAAAATTAATTTTGTATATCTTTGCAAATGACGAAACTAATTTATTAGTTTCTTGTATATTGTATCACATTTTTCGTTTTTTTTTTTTTTTTCATTGCAGAGTGACTTCGCTTCAAGATGATGTGTTGGAAGCTTTGATGCTAGTTAAGGTGCTTTGGTAGAAAATTCTTTAGTGGGGAAAAAATTCATGATAACGAATTTGTGTAATGAGTGTTTTGTCTTTTAATGAATTTGTATTCGTAACAATACAAATTCGCAGTTTATAATCCAATGGTTATCTAGTTTGTTATCTTCAATTTTTGCAATGCTTTGGTGGTTGTTCTTGCCTGTGAAGATAAGGTGTTTGTTTTTTGGTCGCAGAGACTTGGGCCCGATGTTAAAGAAGGAAAGCGGAGGCAGTTTAATTACATAGGAGGTCAGTTATTCAATCGGATAAGCAAATCTGCACTTTAAATGTGTGTGCGTAATGCTTCCATTTAAGGCATGAATTGCATTTATACACTTAATTTAGCATCTTTCTTTGTGACAATACTTTGTGTTTCTTTAAATTCCATATCTTCCTGTAGAAAGCACTTCAAAGGTAGCTAATCGTGTCCTTAGGATTTCAGGCTTTTGAAAAATAGAAGATTAGGATTCGATCTGTGCATCAAAAGAGTTTGGTTGTTGAATTTTTATTCATGTGAAAAACATCACCTATCTATACATGGAAGGCCTACTCTATATTACCAGTCAAGTGGATTTATGTTCATGGGATTTCTAAGAATGTACTTTTCGGGATGCTAAAACTTGACATAGAGGATAGTACTTTAATTTTTGTCAAAGCTTATGTTACGTGTAATCTGATGCATGTATTGAAACAGTTGGTACAACAAATTTATAACTTTAAATGTGCAGGTGACGGCTATGTTATCACTTGCAGCTGCGTGCTCATCAACCGGGGTTATAGTTTTGTATGCAAATGACCTTAAGTTTTGCAAGGAAACTATGCTAATCCTCTTATTGAAGATTCACAGAGTATAGCACACAAATTTGACAATGACTTGAAATTTTGGTGTTCGATGCAGTCAAAAAAGGCTAAAAGCAGACTCAGACAACCAGCATTGGTCCCTGCAGCTTATGCCAAAGTGATGAAGAAGCTAAACTTTTGTGGTTAAGTATCTTGAATTAGTTTGACAATTGTTGAAGTGGTTGCAGTGTTGCTTTGATTTGGTTGTGTTTATTTTGTCTTGTAAGGCAACCAGGATTTTTGTTTTGGATTGTTTGTTTTGTTGTTAGTTGGATAATCTTCCAGTTGAATAAATTTTGTTTTGAAGCCCAGGATATTTTGTTTCAAAACCTCTCGTTTAACATATGTAATGACATGCAAATATAAACATAGATATGTAATATATAACATATGAAACCATTTGGAGCCCAGGATATTTTGTTTAATTTGGAAACAAAATTAAACTTTATTAAAATAAATAAATAAACTCCTGCTAAATGCAACCATTGAATTCATGCCAGTTGGCCAAATGAAAATCTTAAAATTGTCGAAATAATTAAATTAAATCGAAAAATATACCATTTCAGCCCTATAGTATTATTTTGGGCTTCAAATGAGTTTCTAGGGCCTCAATGCATTTCTTCCAGGGCTTCAAAAAATACATTTTCAAATGTGTTAGTGGAACACAGCTGGATCCCATAAGGAAACTTTATTGTGTGGACGTCCAGTTGACAATGCAAAATGCAACCACTATTTTCTTGCCACTTGGCCAAATAGTGAGCAAACAACTTTAACTCACATTTATGGGCTTCTTAACTTAACTTGGGCTTAATAAAAAAAATCACAGGAAGCCATATTATATTTCTATGCTATAGCCCAACTATTGAACCCAGCTGTATCCCACTCATTATTTTTATTTCCGGGCTTCACAAATTTTTCCTGGGCTTGAATGAATTCTTTTTGTGCATCCGATGATGTGCCTTAACTTTCTTCCCAATCGAGAGGTTCCAAAGTGGAAGGGACATCGGTGGGCAACTTTACGTTGTTTTTCGGGAGCATCGAACGGTCCAAAACATATCCCCGTACCAAATCCTTTAAAATTGGTTATTAACACTTATAATTTGGCATTGTGGGTGTGACATTTGCACTATTACTAAAGGTTACCGCCACTAATGTATGCCTAAGGCTTCCCATAATGCATTTTTTTCATGTATTTGAACTCCAATGTGTGACCACATGCAGTGGAAAAAATTCCCCACTGTTAGAAAAAACCTTAAAATTGTTGAAATAATTAAATTAAATCGAAAAATCTACCATTTCAGCCCTGTATTATTATTTTGGGCTTCAAATGCGTTTTCAGGGCCTCAATGCATTTCCTCTAGGGCTTCAAAAAATGCATTTTCAAATGTGATAGTGGAACACAACTGGATCCCATAAGGAAACTTTATTGTGTGGACGTCCAGTTGACAATGCAAAATGTGACCACTATGTTCTTGCCACTTGGCCAAATAGTCATGCAAACAACTTTGACTCACATTTATGGGCTTCTTAGCTTAACTTGGGCTTAATAAAAAAAATCACAAGAAGCCCTATTATATTTCTAGGCTTTAGCCCAACTATTGAACCCAGCTGTATCTCACTCATTATTTTTATTTCTAGGCTTCACAAATTTTTCCTGGGCTTGAATGAATTCTTTTTGTGCATCCGATGATATGGGCCCCTTAACTTTCTTCCCGATCAAGAGGTTCCAAAGTGGAAGGGACATCGGTGGGCAACTTTACGTTGTTTTTCGGGCACATCGGACGGTCCAAAACATGTCCCCGTACCAAATCCATTAAAATTGGTTAGTAACACTTATAATTTGGCATTGTGGGTGTGACATTTGCACTATTATTAAAGGTTACCGCCACTAATGTATGCCTAAGGCTTCCCATAATGCATTTTTTTTTTCATGTATTTGAACTCCAATGCGTGGCCACATGCAGTGGAACAATTTTCCAACTGTTAGAAAAAATCTTAAAATTGTAGAAATAATTAAATTAAATAGAAAAATCTACCATTTTAGCCCTGTATTATTATTCTTGGCTTCAAATGCGTTTCCAGAGCCTCAATGCATTTCTTCCAGGGCTTCAAAAAATGCATTTTCAAATGTGTTAGTGGAACACAGCTGGATCCCATAAGGAAAGGTTATTGTGTGGACGTCCAATTGACAATGCAAAATACAACCACTATTTTCTTGCCACTTGGCCAAATAGTCATGCAAACAACTTTGACTCACATTTATAGGCTTCTTAGCTTAACTTGGGCTTAATAAAAAAAAATCATAGGAAACCCTATTATATTTCTAGGCTTTAGCCCAACTATTGAACCTAGCTGTATCCCACTCATTATTTTTATTTCTGGGCTTCACAAATTTTTCCTAGGCTTGAATGAATTCTTTTTGTGCATTCGATGATGTGAGCCCCTTAACTTTCTTCCCGATCGAGAGGTTCTAAAGTGGAAGGGACATCGGTGGGCAACTTTACGTTTTTTTTGGGGAGCATTGGACGGTCCAAAACATATCCCCATACCAAATCCATTAAAATTGGTTAGTAACACTTATAATTTGGCATTGTGGGTGTGACATTTCCACTATTACTAAAGGTTACCGCCACTAATGTATGCCTAAGGCTTCCCATAATGCATTTTTTTTTTTTTTTCATGTATTTGTACTCCAATGCTCACATGCAGTGGTACAAATTCCCCACCGTCAGAAAAAATCTTAAAATTGTCAAAATAATTAAATTAAATAAAAAAATGATTACTACATGAATTAAATTAGACAACCCAAAAATTTAGCCCAAAACCTCATGAAAAAAAATGATAAACAAAATTTAGCTTAACTTTTGTTTATCATTTTTGGGTTGAAAAAAAAATGATTACCACATGAATTAAATTAAATTCCCCAAAACCTCTACAAATCTTCCCCTTTCAAAACTGACACCCAGATCCCACGTCTTCTTCGCGATATCTTCATGTTTTTCTGATAAGTTTACTTTTTTTATTTTTTAAATCATACAAATAAATTATTATTTTTTTTCGATTTTAGTTTCGAACATGGATGTTCTATGTTCGAAAATTAAGAAGATAACATTGAACTAGTGTTAATAATCACCTGCAAATTTTCTACATAAAAAATTTGCAAGATAACATAGATTAAAACTTCATACATTTTCTAAATCAAGTACATTCTAATTAGAACAGATATCACTAGTTACCCTTCTAATGTCTATCGCAGTGCACTAACAAGCCCGTCATTGTATCCGTAGACCCTGAAAAAATTATTAAAGTCATTCAGATATGAACATGAAGCAATTTATGAATCCATAATGAATAAATTTAGATATGGATCTCGAACTAAAAATAAAAATAATATCTCGTAAACTTGATATTCACATAAATGTGAAGCCCTAGACATGGATTTGATGCCCTAGGCTAGGATTTTGAAGCCCTGGACATTAATTTCAAGCCCTGAAAAGAGATTGCAATCCCTCAACAGGAACATTGATTTTGAAGCCCTAGACAAGGATTTTTTAAGCCCTTAATAGGGATTTCAAGCCCTAGACATTGATTTTGAAACCCTGGACATTGATTTTGAAGCCCTGGACAAGGGATTTCAAGCCCTAGACATTGATTTTGATGCCCTGAATTCAACTCAAATTATACAATTTTACAAATATACTATCTAAACGAATTTCCATTCTTCACCCTAACATTCAAGGTTTCTACACAAATTAAAAAGTGGGGAACTATATTTAAAAAAAAATAATTAATAGTGGGGAACTACACCTAGCTGGGCTCCAAAGATTAATACCCAGGCTCCAAAAAATAATACTCGGGCTTCAAAGCAACATTTTGTATCATGTAACACCTACATTGCTGAACAAAATCTTCAAAGGTACAGGTTCTAAGCATCACTGGCAATATATGAATGGCAAATATCACTAGAAAATGGTCCCAAAAGCAACAATTTCTAATAAATATAGCTTCAAAGATGCAAACATGTATGCTCAAGTTCACAATAGCATTTATTAATAGATCGTCTCCAAGAGGAAAATTAGATCACAACACATCCACAGAATGATGTCACATACACGTTTCATTCTAAACAAAGATTACAACCGAATTGAAAACTGATCCAAAACCAATTTGTTCATTCCTATTGACGAATGTTGGTGGAATTAATAAAAGCTCACCTACTAGTCCCTCATCATTTTAGTCTATAATAAAAGCAGTATCAGAGAGCTTGCAAATTTGGCTTATATACAAGAAACACATACAAATAAGTAGGCTTGGATTTTGAGGCCTTGGACATTGATTTTGAAGCCCTAGACAAGGGTTTCAAGCCTTGGACATTGATTTTGAAACCCTAGGCATTGATTTGAAGTCTTGGACAAGGAATTTCAAGCCCTGAAAAAGGATTTCAAGCCCTCAACAGGGGTTTCAAGTCGTGGACATTGATTTTGATGCCCTGAATTCAACTCAAATTATACAATTTTACAAATATACTATCTAAACAAATTTCCATTCTTCACCCTAACATTCAAGGTTTCTACACAAATTAAAAAGTGGGGAACTACATTTAAAAAAAAATAATTAATAGTGGGGAACTACGCCTAGCTGGGCTCCAAAGATTAATACCCAAGCTCCAAAAAATAATACTCGGGCTTCAAAGCAACATTTTGTATCATGTAACACCTACATTGCATAAGAAAATCTTCAAAGGTATAGGTTCTAAGCATCATTGGCAATATATGAATGACAAATATCACTAGAAAATGGTCCCAAAAGCAACAATAAGTGATATAAATATAGCTTTAAAGATGCAAACATGTATGCTCAAGTTCACATACACATTTCATTCTAAACAAAGATTACAACCGAATTGAAAACTGATCCAAAACCAATTTGTTCATTGCTATTGAAGAATATTGGTGGAATTAATAAAAGCTCACCTACTAGTCCCTCATCATTTTATTCTATAATAAAAGCAGTATCAGAGAGCTTGCAAATTTGGCTTGTATACAAGAAACACATACAAATAAGTAGGCTTGGATTTTGAGGCCCTGGACATTGATTTTGAAGCCCTGGACAGGGGTTTCAAGCCCTGGACATTGATTTTGAAGCCCTAGGCGTTGATTTCAAGCCTTGGACAAGGGATTTCAAGCCTTGGACAAGGGATTTCAAGCCCTAAAAAGGATTTCAAGCCCTCAACAGGGGTTTCAAGTCCTGGACATTGATTTTGATGCCCTGAATTCAACTCAAATTATACAATTTTACAAATATACTATCTAAACAAATTTCCATTCTTCACCCTAACATTCAAGGTTTATACACAAATTAAAAAGTGGGGAACTACATTTAAAAAAAAAAAAAAATTAATAGTGGGAAACAACACCAGGCTGGGCACTAAAGATTAATACCCAGGCTCCAAAAAATAATACTCGGGCTTCAAAGCAACATTTTGTATCATGTAACACCTAAATTGTAGAAGAAAATCTTCAAAGGTACATGTTCTAAGCATCATTGGCAATATATGAATGACAAATATCACTAGAAAATGGTCCCAAAAGCAACAATTTCTGATAAATATAGCTTTAAAGATGCAGACATGTATACTCAAGTTCACAATAGCATTTATTAATATATCACCTTCAAGAGGAAAATTAGATCAAAACACATCCACAAAATGATGTCATATACACATTTCATTCTAAACAAAGATTACAACCGATTTGAAAACAGATCCAAAACCAATTTGTTCATTGCTATTGAAGAATGTTGGTGGAATTAATAAAAGCTCACCTACTAGTCCCTCATCATTTTAGTCTCTAATAAAAGCAGTATCAGAGAGCTTGCAAATTTGGCTCGTATACAAGAAACACATACAAATAAGTAGGCTGGTTTAATCTCATTTCTATTTATCACGGCGTTTAAGAGCAAGCAAACGTTTACTGTATACTAAGGGACCCAAAAACCTTTTGAAAGATGGAAATTCAAGCACTCTTAACTAGTCAAAAAGAGTAGATGAGTATTTTCTGAGTTGTATGAAACTGATGTTTGTTTAAAATAGCTAATTTTTCAAATTCAAGAAGATTATATCAGTTCTTCAATTCTTTGTAGGTTCTATCTTCTTTACAGCAAATTTTGAAACGATATTGGTTGCAAGATTCCAATTTTCCTTTCTAATTTTAATCTCCACATTAAATGAATAACAATGAAAAACCAGTCCTTCACAAGAAACAAAGAATTTTAAACTAGTTCCAGCAAATCCAATTTTAGAACATGAAATGAACCCAAGTGAGGAAATCATCAGATCAATTCAATCAATTCAAGTTCGTAGAATTATCATAGCAACAACCATGAAAACAACAAAGGACAAACTAGAAATTACAAGTTCAGATTTTTATTTAACATATAAATCACAGAGAGTTAGAGAGAGAGAGAGAGAGAGTACCAGCAGTATCCCAAAGACCCAAATTCACAGTCTGGCCATCAACCATGACATTGGCACTGAAGTTATCAAAAACAGTAGGGACATAATCCTGATTATACAAAAAAATCATGCAATTACTCAATACTCATTATCTATACACATAATCAATAAATTGGAAAAGAAAGACTTACCCAGTTTCAAGAGTGAAGGGTAGATCACAATTATAACCTGGAAGTATTTTCACAAGGTTTCCACCTTAGACAGCTATTACTAAAAATACCAGTTCTAGTAGAACAAAACCCAGAAATTTCATGGTGGATTGAAATCCCAGAAACGGATACAAGGGTTTTGTTCCCTATCTATCTATAAAGAGAGTTTCAATTATGTCTTGTAGTTTTGCTGGCATCATTGATGATGGAAGCTTGGACAAAGACACTCAACGTATAAAAAGCTTGGACAAAGACACTCAATTCCTATTCCATTATAAATATAAAAAGCAATTAAAAACAAGCGTCTTCGTTTCTGATTCCAAGCTGCAAAAACGCAGCGTAGAGAAGCGAAATTGAACAAAATTTCAAAATCCAAAAAGAGAATGAATCAATGTTGAACTAAAAACGCAGAGAGAAGACAAACCGTAAACTCTGTCATAGATCTCGAGCAGTCCATCCGGCGGCTTCCTATAAAAGAACTTTCGAAACAACGCCATTTCAACAAACTTGAAACTCACTTCTTCAAATTATTATTGATATGTCTTTGTTTCCAGGAACAAAAACAGGAATGGCGATGAAGAAGGTCGATTGAGGGGAAAAAAAGTGGAAATGGAAGGAAATGTACATTTTCCAGATCTGTAACATCGAAACAGCAGTAAAAATCACCAAAAACTCGCAAAAACACACAACTACTTGAACGATCAAACCCTAACATTCATTATTACAATCATTTCATGACACAAATGCGTGAATTAAAATGGAAATTAAAATTACAAGTACATACCCGAATCAATGTGTATCGCGAATTGGTGATTAATCGAGCGAATTGTGGAGATCACGAACATGCAACAAGTTTTAGGGTTAGAATCCGACGTTTTCGATTTGAAACCCTAATAGATTTGGACGAGAGCTAGGAATTCTTTTGGTTTCACGAGAGTAAGGGAAAATCCCCAATTCTAGAAATGAATTGGATTGTAAGGGTGTAAGGGTTGTTTCGTCAAAGAGAAAATTTTGGTCGGTAATTTCGTCATTACAGTTCTTTTAAGTGAGGAATGTTTTGCTTTATTGTAAAGAATAAAAATAAAAAAAATTGGGAAGGGTAATTTAGTCCAAAAGGGGACATTTCTTGTAAAGTTAAATTGAAAGGGGACATTTCTTGTAAGAAAAACAATGAGGGGACTTTTTTGCTCTTTTAAACTTGAAAGCAGACATTTTTTTCCATTTCCACAAAAAGAAATTGTATCTCAAAGTTACCTCAAAGTCAGCCATAGTAATCACAAGCTTTTCCATCTCTTCAGGTAACCATGGCTGCCTCCACCATTCATCAGAATGTTCCTCAGCCATAGATTCTCCAGAAAACTCAGACTTCCTTTGGTCTATGATTCTCTTCATGGCAAGGTTACCAGCTTTGTTAGCTAGAGCTGACAAGTCAGCTCCAACAAACCCAGGGGTAGACCTGGCTATTTTCAAAAGATCAAAAGAACCCTCTACTCTAAGATTTCGAGTAATCACAGAGAGAATCTCTACCCTTGCATTCTCATCTGGAACACCCAAAACAATCTCACGATCAAATCTTCCAGGCCTCCTAAGTGCAGGGTCAACAGCATCCGGTCTATTTGTGGCTCCAATAACAAGAACGTAGCCAGGTCTTTGATCATAGGCCTCTGAGTTAGAATCCCCATCGTTTGATTGTACAAATCTATGAGATTCATCCATGCAAGTCATCAATTGAGTCACAATCCGTTTCTCCATCTCCCTCTGCAGATTTTCTCTTTTTGAAGCAATTGCATCAATCTCATCAATAAATACAATTGATGGCGCAGTCCTGTATGCTTTTAAGAAAAGTTCTCTGATGTTTTCTTCCAATACTGGGGAAAAGAAAATGAATATAAATTCCCATAAGACACAATGTTTTACTTTAGCTTCTCTAACAGAACATAGAAGTCTTAACAGCTCCGTATTAGCAAAGTTCAAAAGTCCTTCATGTAAGATAAAGCAACACCAAGAAATATTTGTACTCTATAGTTTTGTAGCCAATCCCAAGTAAAGGAAAGGCTTATATAGTTTTGCAGCAAGTAACGAATTGCTGGCTTCGTTCGCTGACATGTTAGCAAAGAAGGGTTCTGGTGTGGATGGGGATGTGTTGATCTGGGAGGTGCACTGATCTTTGTTTTTGTTTTTTGCTGTTTGTTGTTCTTGGTGTTTCTTGGTGTTTGTTTCCCCGTGGTTGCTCTGTTTTTTCTCGTTTTGTCTTAGTTTCTTTGGCTTTGGGTGGTGTTTGTTTCTTTCGTTGGCCTCCTTTTGGCTTCACAACCTAAGAATTATTACAATAGGACTTTCGGGACATGCCGATATCAAACATTATATTTGCGGCCCAGATATTTAATTCCATAACAAGAGATAACTACTCTCACAATCTGGATAGAAATCTCCCCACACATACTTATAAAATGCGTATGTTCATACTATAATTGAAAGCCAACTTTACAAAGAGGCACAACAAGAAAACTAACAACAAATAGGCACGGCCCATGCAAGAGACCAAAACAAACAACAAACAAATCCAAAAACTACAAGATCACCTGCCACCAAAAACCAAAGCAATTTACTTATTATACTATTTAATTTGATCACAGTAATTTTTTAATTAAACTAATTAAACTATTTTTTTTTGTAATTAATGGGTGTAAATAGTATTTTGTTTATTTTTAATTAAACTAATTTGTCCTTATTGTAAATTCATATTGGGATATTTTTGTAATTAAAATTTTTATTAAAATATGGATGTACTTATCGTATTTATGAGTGTCAATATCGGCTTCCTTTATTATTATTATTATTATTTTAAATTATTACATAAATTCAGGTTTTTTTTTTAAGAGAGAATGACTCGAACCCACGACCTTGTGGCATATGTGTGAGGAGTTTTACCACTTGATTAATCTCATACTGTCAATGAGCACTCTTATCATTGAGCGGTAATAATAATCATTATCTCATGTGATAATCACTAAAGGCTAATTAGCATCTACATTTCTACACCAACCACTCATCAATCAATTTAAGATATTTATGTAAACGTAAAATAATATTTATCAAGACTGAAATTCTTGTTAATATTACTAGATATCAATCAAGCTTTAATAAGTTATTCAAGCACATAACTTCTTAGTAGATCGTTATTAACCGTAAAAAAATGTATGTATTGTTAAAAAACGAATATTTTGGAAGGCTATTTTTGACTTTCTTCCCATTTATTTTAAAACATTTCTTGGTCATGACCCAATCCCCCAAATTTAAAGAAGTTAGCTTAGAATCCCACGATGGTCCTTTTGGGCATTTTCTTAGACAGATGGCCGAAGTTGGGGTGGCATTTGTCACGATATTTCGTGGAAGACTGCTTTTCTTATGCTTGATTGACATATTTCATCTTATTATACTTTTGTAAGGAACTTTGTCATGATATTTCGTCGAAGGTTGTGTTTTTATACTTATCCAATCGTACCACGTAACCCTTTAAAAGGTGTTCTGCGTGAGCTATTTCAGCTCCACGTTTTTTTTTTTTCCTTTTAATAAAAATTCAAGTAGAGTTTTGAGTTCAACTTTTTTTTTTTTTTTTTTTAATGGTGAACAACTAGTTAGTTAGTTTATCAGAATCAAAATAAAAAATTTAAAAAATTAAAAAAAAAACTGAAAAAAAGATTTAATTGAAAAAAGAATCCGGTGGATAATTTTTTTTTTTTTTTACGGATATTGCTTATTAGTAATATTGGTAAAAAAAAAAAAAATGAAACCAAAAATAAATAAAGCAGCTAAACTATAAGACAAGTAAGCCTCCCCAGACCATACAAATGCACAACGAGCCCATGCAAAAGGTTTGGTAAAATGTCCACATGTAACCCAACAGATAAAGTACTTTACATAGTCTATTTTTAGTAATAGCTCTGGTGGTCCGCTGTTCCATAATAGACATATCAAAATTATTGTACATCAAATAACATCAAAAGTGTTGGTTTCATAAGGTGGAATGTCTAATGTTTTTTTACTCGGTGAACTTATTGTATTGTTACGAGTGGAGCAAAGAGGGCGTGCTTTTAAAGAAGCAATCTGTTATCAAGCTATCTTATTGGGAATAATGAGAGCATTTCTAAATACTTAAAGTTTTCAAGAAACCGCTCGAGTTTTAGCAAAAGCAGCTCTCCGAGATCGTTTACTTCCATTATATAATTCAAGAGAGTTTTTTTGATTTGATGATATAAAAAGATCCTCCTTTTTCTTTTGAGTTATTTTTTCATTTCCATTAAAAGTTAAAACTGAAAAGAAATAATTTGACCGGTATAATCCACGGTTTTTTTTTTATATGCATTAAAAAATAGCGCTAATTCTCGGAAGAACCAAAGCTCCAACTTAGTATTGTTTCATTCATCCCATCCAATCACAAAAAGTTGGATGGTTTAATTTCGAGTTTTTCTTCGTTCTACATTCCTTTTTATAAAGTTTGTGTTAACAATAATTAAATCATTTCGATAGAGAGAAGCTCTATACTTTTGATCAGTTATTACCTGTTAGCCGGTGATTGAATCAACATCTGTGAAGAGCAGAGAACATGGAGATTTTCCCAGAAACACTCAAGAAACTATGGAACTTGTGGGAGATTCGAAGCTTGCTATTACTCAGCCTTTATTTGCAGATCATCCTCATCATATTTGGTTCCCAGAGAAAGATTAACAACTCACATAGCTGGATCGGGATCCTTTTAAATGTAATTGTCTGGTGCGCGTATATCTCAGCAGATTGGGTGGCGACAGTTGCATTGAGTGTCATGGCAAGTAACGAGGCAGATTGCGGACAAGTCTCGTCCAAGGCCACTGATTCGCTGCAGGCCTTTTGGGCACCGTTTCTCCTGTTGCATCTTGGTGGTCCGGACACTATCACAGCTTACTCATTAGAAGATAATGAGTTATGGTTGAGACATCTTCTTGGGCTGTTCGTGGAAGTTGCAGTGGCATTTTATGTGTTTTTGAGGTTTTGGAGCAGCAACGTCATCACGTTACTGTCTATTCTGGTGTTCATTACTGGAATTGTCAAGTATGGAGAGAGGACTTGGGTACTTTGGTCTTCGAGCAGCGAACGTTTTAAGGATTCTGTAGGCTCATCTTCTGTTTCCGATCATTGTTTTGATTTATTTGATAACAAACGAGGTTATTATTCTAAGCTCGTAATGAAAGAAGGCATTGATGGAGATGATCATAATCTGGTTCAAGCCTATTATTCATACAAGAGATTATTATATCTCTTCGCCAACCAAATTATCAATGAGTACAGCCCGTACAGGAATTACAACTATGAAATCATTACTGGAAAGTCAGCAAAGGATGCATTCAAACTGGTAGCAATTGAGCTGGGACTCATATACGATGTGCTCTACACGAGGCTGCTAGTGTTTACTCTCGAATTGGAATTTCTCTCCGCTGCATCAGCTTCGTTTCCTCTGTTTCTGCTTTAGTCCTCTTCTCCATCATCATCGATAAGCATTCCTACTCACTAATTGACATCACGGTAACTTATCTGTTGCTTGCTGGTGCTGTTCTTTTGGAAATTTATGCATTCATGGTACTTTTTTCCTCTGACTGGACAAAGCTCTGGTTAATCAAATTCAAAGTTGCAGAACACCAGCAGATCTTAAAACCTCTGGTTGACAAATTCTGGACGTTTTCAAGTTTTTTACATTCATGTTCAACCTCGAAGAAAAGGTGGTCAGAATCCATGGGACAGTACAATCTAATGAATTCCGTCCTCAAAGAAAGGCAACGCGCGTACCTTGGACTGGAGAAGTTGTCTTGCACAAGCAAATTGTTAGAGAATTACCGGTACTTGACATGGGAGAATGTGGATATTGGTTTGGAAGAAAGGATCTTCCGGTATCTAAAAAGGATAGCCGATGAATTGCACAGTACAAATGCAGATTCTTTTCACCAGAGACGTGATGAACGATTGTCCAATAAAGGTGAGTATGCCCTTAAACATCATGGGTTTGTTGATCTTTTAGTTGGTAATGAATTCGATCAGAGAATTATTATATGGCACATCGTTACTGATAAATACTACAAATACGATCTCCGTAATGCCCGTGGAGATGCTAATAAACTCGATCAGAATTGTAAAATTAGCAAATGGTTATCAGATTATATGTTGTACCTTATGCTTTTCCGTTCATCCATGTTACCCAAAGGGATCGGTGAGATAAGGTATGACCATACTTACATCGATGTTGCGAGAACTTTCGAAGTGCCACCATCCAAACATGAACGTAGAGCTAAGAAAGGAATAACATCAAACAACTGTCATTTCTCGCTGTTCGAGCAAGCACGGGGTCTCTGCTCCTACCCACATTTTAACGACCTTGAGACTGGTGGGAAAATAAGATGGGACATGATAAGTGAAGTGTGGTTGGAAATGTTAGCATATGCAGCACAAAACTGTGATTGGAAAGAACACGCTCAACACCTTAGGAATGGGGGAGAGCTACTCACTCATGTCAGTGTTCTTATGGTGAATTTTCGCCTTAACAAACAAGTGATGTAGAATTGCTACTTTTCATTATTGTTTTTGTTTGATTTCTGCGATCACAATGCTTTTATTGTCTTTGTGGGTTATGCACCATATTCTATATTTATTAAGCAACCATTTGATCATAGCACTTCCAATGCACAAATGAAGCTCCTTGTGTACCAACCTAAGCACCAAACTGGATCCTGGTAAATAATCTCTTTCTCTCTCTCTCAGAGAGAGACAAAACTGTAGAATATCTCACCAACTATACAAATTACTACTAATATTTTGGTTGATTACGTATGCAGCTGCAGAGAAAGTGGCAGGCTGTGTGAATTCCTGCTCGGATACATGCTCCAAACATTAATTCACCATCGAAATGTTTTTAATTTTTATCAACAGAATAAATAATTTGGATGTATCTTTAAATACAAATGTATGCTGATTTAGTAAATGAAGTTGAATTGTTACTACCGGTGTTCATTACTGGAATCGTCAAGTATGGAGAGAGGACTTGGGTACTTTGGTCTTCGAGCAGTGAACGTTTTAAGGATTCTTTAGGCTCATCTTCCGATCCCGATCCTTGTTTTGAATTTTTTGATAAAGAGGCTCATAGATATTGCCTTATGATGAAAGAAGGAATTAAAGGAGAGGATCATTATCTGGTTCAAGCTTATTATTCATACAAGAGATTATTATATCTCTTTGCGAATCAAATTACCGATGAGTCCGGGTATTACAACTATGAAATCATTAATGAAAAGTCAGCAGAGGATGCATTCAAACTGGTAGCAATCGAGCTAGGACTCATATACGATGTGCTCTACACGAAGGCTGCTATTGTTTATTCTCGAATTGGAATTTCTCTCCGCTGCATCAGCTTCGTTTCCTCTGTTTCTGCTTTAGTCCTCTTCTCCATCATCATCGATAAGCATTCCTACTCACTAATTGACATCACGGTAACTTATTTGTTGCTTGTTGGTGCTGTTCTTTTGGAAATTTATGCATTCATGGTACTTTTTCCTCGGACCTGACAAAACTCTGGTTAGTCAAATTCAAAGTTGCAAAACAACAGCAGATCTCAAAACCTCTGGTTGACAAATTCTGGAAGTTTTCAAGTTTTTTACATTCATGTTCAACCTCGAAGAAAAGGTGGTCAGAATTTATGGGACAGTACAATCTAATGAATTCTGTCATCAAAGAAAGGCAACGCGCGTACCCTGTACTCGAGAAGTTTTCTTACACAAGCAAATTGTTAGAGAATTACCAGTACTTGACATGGGAAAATGTGGATATCAGTTTGCAAGAAAGGATCTTCAAGTATCTACAAAATATAGCATATGAATTGCCCCAAAAAGAAGTAGATTCTTTTCACCAGCTACGTGATGAACGATTGTCCAATAAAGGTGAGTGTGCCCTAAAACATTATGGGTTTGGTGATCTTTTAGTTGGTAATGAATTCGATCAGAGAATTATTATATGGCATATCATTACTGAAAAAGGCTACAAAGACGATCACAATCAATATGTCCATGGCAATGCTAATAAATACTACAGAGACGAACAGAATCGTAAAATTAGTAAATGGCTATCAGATTATATGTTGTATCTTATGCTTTTCCGTCCATCCATGTTACCCAAAGGGATCGGTGAGATAAGGTATGACCATACTTACGTCGATGCTGAGGGAGCTTATAAAGTACCACCATCCAAACATGGACATAGAGCTAGGAAAGGAATAACATCAAACAACTGCCATTTCTCGCTGTTCAAGCAAGCAAAAAACTGCCATTCCTTGCTGGTCGAGCAAGCACAGGGTCTGTTCAATCAAGCACAGGTTGAGCAAGCACAAGGTCTGTTCAAGCAAGCACAGGGTGAGCAACCACGGGGTCTGCTCAAGCAAGCACAGGGTGAGCATGTGCTTGAGCAAGCAGAGGATCTGTTCGAGCAAGCAAGGGGTCTGTTCAAGCAAACATTCGATCTGCTCAAGCAAACACGGGGTGAGCAAGCACATGGCATGTTAAAGCAAGCAAAGGGTCTGTTCAATCAAGCACAGGATCGGTTCAAGCAAGCACAGGGTGAGCAAGCACAGGGTCTGTTCGAGCTAGCACAGGGTCTCGACTCACATTTTAGAGACCTTGAGAAAGGTGGGAAAATAAGATGGGACATGATAAGATGGGAGATGATAAGTGAAGTGTGGTTGGAAATGTTAGCATACGCAGCACAAAACTGTGATTGGAAAGAACACGCTAAACACCTTAGGAATGGGGGAGAGCTGCTCACTCATGTCAGTGTTCTTATGGTGAATTTTCGCCTTAACAAACTAGTGATGTAGAATTGCTACTTTTCATTATTGTTTTTGTTTGATTTATGCGATCACAATGCTTTTATTGTTTTTGTGGGTTATGCACCATATTCTATATTTATTAAGCAACCATTTGATCATAGCACTTCCAATGAACAAATGAATGTTGTTACCATTAGATCATAGCTTTCTTAGATGTATTTGTTAAGATAAAGAACTTGTGCAGTCAAATTATGTTAACAAAATCACTAACAAATGCAGAGGAAATCATGGCAAGAATCGTAAAGTGAGCAAAATTAAACGAATCTTTAGCAAGCATAGCACACAAGAGAGCTAAGCAAACCTTAACACAAGTTCAATAGCGTGATGAGCCGCGATATCACAAGCATGACCATAAAGTTTAGTTGCAGCTCCACAAACCAACCTAACCTTTGAAGAACAGAGAGCAATTTCTCCAATTATCTACAATTTCAATGAGATTTTATTACTTCAAATTATTGGACACGTTTACTAATCGGGAATAAAAATCAAAGGGAATAAACTTTCATACTTCATTATCAAGTATCAACCACATCAAGTTCATTAACTAAAATTTTCCAAGAAATATCCAATGCCCAAAAGGTACATGAATCACAGACCTAGAAAGAGTAACTACAAAATTTTTCTTTCCTCCATGAGGAACATTTCTTCCTTTCTTGATACTAAACATACAATTGGAATGTAAATATGGAATCAAAATGAACTCACTCTCTTTGACTCTCAGACTCAAAATTGGCTTCTTTGTTGGATGATTCAATCGTTGGTTTGCCAGTTGGGCATCGATGAACATTTTTAAGGGTCGACATCTGTACTGAAGAATTTTGAAGCTGAAAATGTAGCAGAGCGATTCATACCTAATTCGAGACAGATGGTGTGATTTTACTTAGAGCTCGTTCAAAATGAGTTATCTTGATTGTCAATGGGTAGCTCTTCGTTGCTGTCAGTTTCTCTTCCCAAGCAGCCATTGCAGCTTCATTCATCTGGCATTGGTTTTGATAATATTACAAAGTTAAACGAAGCTGAAAAGAAATTTCTTTAAACACGTCTATAAAAAAAGGATCACAAGAAACTGGTGCAAAATCATCCACAATTAAGATGTAAAAAAAGGAACGCTTAAAATGTACAAACCAGTGCAGAAAGATCAGCCCCGCTTAAACTTTCGCAAGCCTTCATCTGTGCAACTGCACACAAATCCACATTGGCATCTATAGGCTTTTTTCTGGCAAGAGCTTTTAAGATCAATCCGTGCTCATCCGCAGTGGGCAGAGGGACATAGAGAAGTTTACCAAATCTACCTGGCCTTAAGACAGCACGATCCATCACATCAGGCCTGCAAACAGAAACCGCATTTGAAGAAAAATGATACAGTGCCAATGAATCCTCATGATAAAAACAAAATGAGAAAAGATGAATAACAAAGTGTACCTATTGGTGGCACCAATGACAAAAACACCACGCCGCTGATCTGCTCCATCTAGCTCTATGAGTAACTGCAATTGCAAGAGCATAAGTACAACTGTATTGGATAATAAATTGTTGGTATGAAAAGAATAACAGAGAGACTGAGAGAGTATGTGTCTGTTTAAAGATAATCATTGCAGATCGTGGTTAACCTGGTTCAGCCGCTCAACAACCCAACCCCCTTCTTTCCCACGCTTTGTTGTTAGAGCATCCACCTAAGATAATGAAAAGAAATCAATATATTACAAGACAGAGCAAAGAAAGTTCACCACAAGGACGGACAACCACATACCTCATCAAAGAAAAGTATGCATGGTGAACATGTTCTTGTACGACTGAATAATGTTCGAACTTCCAGCTCGCTTTCTCCAACATATTTATTCAAGAGTTCAGGGCCCTAAAACATCAACAAGTCTGTAACTTTCAAATTCAGAAAAAGCATGCACCCAAAAAAAAATACAAAGAGTTTGGGTGTAAGCATTTACTTTGATGTGAAGGAAATTGGCGCCCGCCTCATTAGCAACAGCCTTGGCAATAAGTGTTTTACCGCAGCCTGGAAGCCCGTAAAGCAAAAACCTTGTCTCCAAATCAACTCGGAGTTCCTTAAGAATCAAACAAATTCAAGAGTCAGTAAATGAATCCCATAATCATCCATTTGATATCACTAAACCAGCCACTATGCTTTAAAGGAAACGCATAACACAACGTCACAACCTATAAAGATGATGAGAGCATAACTGATGACATTACTCGGGCTCAACTAGAGAGAAACATATTCGTGTAAGGCCAGCTAAAACTGGAACTAAAATTTGTATGAAGCGGACATAGCATGTGAGCAGATAAAAATATTCTCATTGTTATGGCTAAAGGTCAGGGTGAACTTGTAACAATGTTGGTACTTGAGGCCAGACTTATCACAGGGACTAAAACAATTCAAACAAGAGGTAAAACATTTCAAGTTCGCGATATTGAGAAAACACTCCAAAACATACTCTATTAACTTGTTATAAGTATCTGAGAACACATCTAACCTCTTTACTTGAATTGTATTCATGCAGATTGATGTTCTAGGCAGCATGCGACATCCAAACATGGTTCTTCTCCTCGGAGCCTGCCCTGAGTATGGTTGCCTTGTCTATGAGTACATGGAAAACGGAAGCTTAGAAGACCGGCTCTTCAGGAAAGATGACACCCCCACAATTCCATGGAGAACCCGTTTCAAAATCGCTGCTGAAATCGCCACTGCTCTTCTTTTCCATCACCAAAACAAGCCAGAACCCCTGGTTCATCGCGATCTCAAGCCTGCAAACATTCTTATAGACCATAATTATGTGAGCAAGATTGGCGATGTGGGTTTAGCCAGGCTAGTATTCCATCAACAGCGGCTAATACTGTCACCCAATATCACATGACAGCTGCAGCTGGCACATTTTGTTATATAGATCCTGAGTATCAACAAACAGGAATGCTGGGTACGAAATCAGACTTATATTCATTTGGTGTGATGCTGCTGCAAATCATCACAGCAAGATCTGCAATGGGGCTGAGCCACCAGGTCGAAAAGGCCATTGAAAATGGAAGGTTTTCGGAGATTCTTGATCCAACAGTAACAGATTGGCCTGTTGAAGATACTCTATCACTAGCTAAAATAGCTTTACAATGTTGTGAGCTGAGGAAAAGGGACAGACCTGATCTTGCTTTAGTTGTGTTGCCAGAGCTGATCAGATTGAGAAATCTTGGATTGGAAAATGAAGCCTGCAACAATAACAGAACTGTTAATCCAGAACGCCCTTACAATTCAGTTCCAGAAATGAAAACGGATTTGACTCAGGTTAGCTTCTACTTCTACCTGAAAGGAATTACCTGCATTTGCATATCTACTTCTACATGCATTATTTTTCTGTTCAAACTATGCTCTGTGTAAAAGGGGAAGTGCAGGGCTGCAATCAAATTGAACCGAATCATGTCAATGCCTGTCTGACCTAATTTACACCTCTAGATCAGCTAATCACTCATAGTAACTTATCTATCTCAAGTAATGCTTATTAGTGAAGAAAAATGAACCAACTTGGTAAAATGCTTTAGACATCTTTACAAAACATATTCTAATTAGAGATTGTAAAATTCCTCAAAAGACTTCTCTTATTTACGTTTTCCGGTTATATATGATTATGTATAATCAGGTAGGAAACAATCTTAATCTCGAAATGGAAATTCAAAATAGATCAATGTGAGAAGTAGATGGCAACGGTTGAAGTCCATGATCACTTCAACGATCAAAATTTCGGGAACCGGAAAAATCAGACCACTTCCACCTTCTGGAAAACATCAACTTGGGAATAAACCAGACTGGTTGCAGATTGAAGGTTGCTGGTCTTTTGTAGGTTGTTCACCTTATACTGCTCCGGATATAATGAAACGATTCAATTCATTTGTGTAACCATGTCAGGATTCTTACAGGGTAATGCAATCTCCATGTTTGGTAATCTGAATTCATTTTGCTGATATGGTTTTCTTGGAAAGATATTCTGTGAAAGAATTATGGAATTATATTGTAATCAGGTTGTAGATATAGATAACTTCCTGGAAGAGCTATTGTTTTGTTAAAAAATATATACATTTTAATCAAATCCAAGCCTGCAGAAAGTTTGGTCTTCTTTGATTTGTATGTATATAGAAATTCAAGGTTTATGTAATTAAAAATTTCAATAACAAAATAGTAATTAATATGATCAATCAATAAAGTAAAATCTAGATATCCATTCATTTGTTAAATCAAAGAAATGTTGTTTGATACAGTACCAATCCTCATGATAAAAACAAAATGAGAAAAGATGAATAACAAAGTGTACCTATTGGTGGCACCAATGACAAAAACACCACGCCGCTGATCTGCTCCATCTAGCTCTATCAGTAACTGCAATTGCAAGAACATAAGTACAACTGTATTGGATAATAAATTGTTGCTATGAAAAGAATAATAGAGAGACTGAGAGAGTATGCGTCTGTTTAAAGATAATCATTGCAGATCGTGGTTTAACCTGGTTCAAAAGCCGCTCAACAACCCAACCCCCTTCTTTCCCACGCTTTGTTTGTTAGAGCATCCACCTAAGATAATGAAAATATATCAATATATTACAAGACTGAGCAAAGAAAGCTCACCACAAGGACGGACAACCACCTACCTCATCAAAGAAAAGTATGCATGGTGAACATGTTCTTGCATGAATGAATAATGTTCGAACTGCCAGCTCACTTTCTCCAACATATTTATTCAAGAGTTCAGGGCCCTAAAACATCAACAAGTCTTTTAACTTTCAAATTCAGAAAAGCATGCACCAAAACAAAACAAAGAGTTTGGGTGTCAGCATTTACTTTGATGTGAATGAAATTGGCGCCCGCCTCATTAGCAACAGCCTTGGCAATAAGTGTTTAACTGCAGCCTGGAGGCCCATAAAGCAAAATCCCTGTCTCCAAATCAACTCCGAGTTCCTTAAGAAGCAAACAAATTCAAGAGTCAGTAAATGAATCCCATAATCATCCATTTGATATCACTAAACCAGCCACTATGTGTGTGTAGGACGAACAGTACAAATATGAACTAGATAGAGAATTTAGAGAGAAATAGAGAGAATTGGGGATTGGAAACAGAAAGGGATTGGAAACAGAACCTAACTTATCTCTGAAAGAGATGATTATTGTCAAGATAAATATGATAACTAATAATATCATCTAATAGTGCTTATCTAGTTCCCCATCACTATGCTTTAAAAGAAATGCATAACACAACGTCCCAACCTATAAAGATGATGGCTGCATAACTGATGACATTACTTGGGCTCAACTAGAGAAACATATTTGTGTAAGGCCAGCTGAAACTGGACCTAAAATTTGTATGAAGCGGACATAGCATGTGAGCAGAATAAAATATTCTCATTGTAATGGCTAAAGGTCAGGGTTACCTTGTAACAATGTTGGTACATGTGAGAGAGAGAAAAATATTATGTAATCATTTCTAATTACCTCATACTCTTCAGGAAATTTTATGCACCTGACTATGTAGCGCTCAAACTCCTGCCTCAGGTAATCAAGCCCACCAACATCTTCCCATTTAACATTAGGAATGGCAGAGAATCCTTCTCTTCTTGCTGCGGGTTGTACCATTTTACTTGCTTCCTGCAATAAGTACATAAATACAATTGGCTATGTCACACTAAGATTCAATCAGCAAACACAATCACAATGTATTTATATGCAACTTTCTATAACTAAAAAGAAACTTTGAATATCGGTAACATAAATTAGTATACAACCATGCTATTTCAAAAGCATTAAGCATTGTATCTCAAAGTTACCTCAAAGTCAGCCATAGTAATCATAAGCTTTTCCATCTCTTCAGGTAGCCATGGCTGCCTCCACCATTCATCAGAATGTTCCTCAGCCATAGACTCTCCAGAAAACTCAGACTTCCTTTGGTCTATGATTCTCTTCATGGCAAGGTTACCAGCCTTATTAGCTAGAGCTGACAAGTCAGCTCCAACAAACCCAGGGGTAGACCTGGCTATTTTCAAAAGATCAAAAGAACCCTCTACTCTAAGATTTCGAGTAATCACAGAGAGAATCTCTACCCTTGCATTCTCATCTGGAACACCCAAAACAATCTCACGATCAAATCTTCCAGGCCTCCTAAGTGCAGGGTCAACAGCATCCGGTCCATTTGTGGCTCCAATAACAAGAATGTAGCCAGGTCTTTGATCAGAGGCCTCTGAGTTAGAATCCCCATCGTTTGATTGTACAAATCTATGAGATTTATCCATGCAAGTCATCAATTGAGTCACATTCCGTTTTTCCATCTCCCTCTGCAGATTTTCTCTTTTTGAAGCAGTTGCATCAATCTCATCAATAAATACAATTGATGGCGCAGTCCTGTATGCTTTTGAGAAAAGTTCTCGGATGTTTTCTTCCAATGCACCTGAGGTTTTCAGCACATTGAAAATGCATGATTAAAATATGAATCACAGTAAAACAATGTTCAACATTACTAACTTAACAAAAAGTTTTCAGGTTAAGGCCAAAGTAAAAGGAGATCATTTGAGTGATAAAATGCAATATCATGACAACTTCTGCACAACAATCGGTGTTTCATAAAGTTGACAATACTGGGGAGAAGAAAATGAATATAATTTCCCCTAAGGCACAATGCTTCTCTAACAGAACATAGAAGTTTTGATAAAAAATTATAGATATATCTAAACCATCTCAAGCAGTTAGGCATTACAATTAACTATAATACTGTTTCAATATTTTATATCATATTAAGGGCACTACCTATAGACAAACACATTTATCAGATCTCTGTGAATCCCACAGGTGACTGCACATAGTATAGTTGGGAAAAAATTATGCGTACTCCTTTTGCCATCCAAAACTATCAACAACATATATAGCTCTTCACAAAGTGAAATGCAGGGCCAGCCCTAGGGGTAGGCCCATGAGGCAACCGCCTAGAGCCTCCAATTGTAAAGGGCTCCCAAATTTTAAAATTTCAATTTGATTTTGCTGTTGTTGTGATTTCATAAATATAAGGCCGGAGACCCACATATGTTTTTCAAACAAAGATAGTCAACAATTATAATTAAAGGCCCATTGTTTATGTATGTTGTTTTTTTCTTTTTTTTAAAAAGGCGAACCAGTCATTGTAAGTAACTTACCACTAAAAAAAGACCCACTAAAAACACAATTATAATTAGAGTAATTGGCACAAATCCCCCCCAGACTATACCAGCTTTTGCATGTTGCCCCCTAAACTATTTATTAGGCACTAAACCCCCTGAACTATCACTTATTGGCAGAACAAGACTAAATATGCCCCCTCAGGGGGCAAAAACCCCAAAGGATTGCCAATAAGTGATAGTTCAAGAGGTTTAGTGCCTAATAAAATAGTTTAGGGGGCAACATGGAAAAGCTGGTATAGTCTAGGGGGGATTTGTGCCAATTACTCTTATAATTATTACAACAGACAACAACACATCAAATCCCTTAAGACACAATGTTTTACTTTAGCTTCTCTAACAGAACATAGAAGTTTTAACAGCTCCATATTAGCAAAGTTCAAAAGTTCTTCATGTAAGATAAAGCAACACCAAGAAATATTTGTGCTCTATGGTTTTGCAGCCAATCCCAAGTAAAGGAAAGGATTAATCTTTACAAACCAGACCAAATCTACACATAGGGATATTACCATATCTCGAAGCATATTCTTACAGAGTTACAATACCATCATCACCTCAGACATAAAAGCATTCACCATCAATAATCTGATTCATATCTCGAAGCTTCGCCCAATAAGTTGACCAGTTTCGACAATAATACAAGGATGCACACTGTCATTCGTTAAACATGTGACATGTTACTTCGACATTATAGATATATCTAAACCATCTCAAGCAGTGAGACATTACAATTAACTATAATACTGTTTCAATATTCTATATCATATTAAGGGTACTGCTTACTGACAAACGCGTTTATCAGATCTCTGTGAATCCCACATGTGACTGCATGTAGTAAAGTTGCAAAAAAATTATGCAATACTCCTTTCGCCATCCGAAACTATCAACAACATATATAGCTCTTCACAAAGTGAAATGCAGGGCCGGCCCTAGGGGTAGGCCCATAAGGCAACTGCCTAGGGCCTCCAAATTTCAAAATTACAGTTTTATTTTGCTGTTGTTGTGATTTTATACATATAAGGCCGGCGGCCCACATATGTTTTTTAAACAAATATAGCCAACAATTATAATTAAAGGACCACTGTTTTACGTATGTTTTTTTTTTTTTTTTTTTTTTTTTTTTTTTTTAAAAAGGCCCCAGTCAAAGCAAGAAACTTACCACTAAAAAAGACCCACTAGAAACACAATTATAATTATTACCACAGACAACAACACATCAAATCCCTTAATAAGAAAATTCAAACATGAAATCTCAAAAATTGTGTAATTCACTTGTAAAAGAGTTGAATTCGTTGTCGTTTCGAATATAATTAAATCTAACACTTTTCTTTTTTTTTGAAAAACCTCTTTTTTCTTTTCTTTTTCTTTTCTAGTTTGTTAGAGTTCGAATTTTGAATCATTTTGAATTTTGTGTCTGAATTTATAGCATTTTTTTTTTTCCTTTCGAATTGAATGGAAAGATCAAAAGAGTTGAAATAAAATTTTTATTTCGGTGACTTTTTATTTGTTATTTTGTAGTGTTACAATCTTGATTTTGAATTATTATATTAATTTTTATAAGTATTTATTAAAGAAAAAAAAATCAAGTAAACATATGTAGAGAGTCGAGAGCCTCATTTTGACATTTCACCTCGAACCTCCAAAATCTCAAGGCCAGCCCTGGCGAAATGATGTGTATATAAACATACATTAACATATTTGGTAAACCTAGAAAGAGGAGATTATTGAGCTCATATATATATTTCCAGACATTTTTATTAATATCTTCTATATATCACTTATGGATTGCAGAGAATCATTGGTTTATAGACGATCAAGAGATTGTGTAATCAAACTATGTTAAGAAGGAATCACCAACAAATGGATAGGGAATTAAAGAAGAAAATGCCCTATATATTTTTATGACATGAATCGTAAAGTGATCGAAATTAAAGAACAGAAACAGAAATCAAATAAAATTTCATATCCACAAACAAACTGCCAGTAAATAAGTAAATAACAAATCAAATAAATTTTACACAACCATTGTATTTAGAAACTATTTGATGGCATTTTAGAACATGTATTTCTGATTTTGTAAAAACAATGAATTATATAATCAAATAATTAATGAATCATAATATTATACTAATTGGATGCAACAATTGAATTCTAGCACAAAATTTGCAGCAAACATCACATTAAACCCATCAAGTACATGTAAACACAACTGTTTTATCAAAGATTACTTTTTTAAAAATAATAAATAAATAAAATCTTTTTTACAATGCATTTGAACTTCCCTGATTTCTACTTTGGATGGCGGCGGCCGTGGACTGCGGTGATTGAGTTGTGGATGAACGACGGCAGGCGAGAGTGAGTGGGCAGGGCCAGACGAGAGCTCCAGCTTCAGTTACTCATTTTTGGGTACATTTAGCAAACATACGTAGTCTAGTAATACTGGACTGAATAAAGCCCAACAAGTTAATGTAGCTCTTATTTTCTTGTGAAAAATGTCAAAAATACAGTTTTTAGTGTTTCTATTTTCATAATATTGTTTTTCGCATACAGTATGCTGCTAAATGTGTTTTTGGATTTCGAAAATGAAATAAAAAATACTATTTTTATTTTTATTTTTATTTTTGAAAAATAAGAAATGAAAAACGTTACTGGACACACTCTTAAAATTGATGGATTTTAAGGCAGTCCTTACTTTATGTTAAAGTAAGAAATTTTTTATAAGAGACTCACTATATATATTAGGGCCTGTCCTGCAGGCTGTTTTCAGCCTGTTTTCGTTTTTATTTTCCAAAAATGATTTCGAATTCGCGTCCGGTAACCGTTTTTATTTTCAAAATTCAAAAACAAAATCAAAAACAATATCAAGTGTTAAAAGTGGAAAGTTTGAAAAACAAAAAAAAAACTTGTTTTTCTTGTATTTGTTTTTGTTTTCCATATAAAGTGGGTCCTATATCATTAATATATATTTTATATTAATAAAAAAATAAAATAAAAAAATCTTTATTTTTCTCTTGAACCAAACCCCATCTTCATCTTCTTTCTCCTCCTTCATCTTCTCTCTTGAAGTTCAAGACTTGAACCAGACAATGAACTGATGCCGCCGATCGTCGCTGCCTGCCGCAGGTCGTCGCTCACCGCCGCCTTCCGCCCCTCACCGCCGTCTTCCTCTTCTTCTTCCTCCTCCTCCGCTCGCCGCTGATCTGATCTTCTTCTTCTTCTTCTTCTTCCTCTTCCTCCTCCACTCGCCGCCGATCTGCTCTGCTTCGCCTCTCGCCACCGATCGCCGATCTAGTCTTCTTCTTCAGCTGGTCTTCTTCTTCTTCTTCCTCTTCCTCTTCCTCTTCCTCTTCCTCTTTCTTCAACTGGTAACATTTGTTTAAATTATTAATTACATTATAAAAAAAATGGTTAATTATTTAATCAATTTGTATATAATTGTTACAATATTAAACAAATGGTAAAAATTGATATTTCAATTTTTGAAAGTTTTCGGTTATCCTACCAGACGCGTTTTTTCCATTTTTATTTTCAAAATACGGATTCCAGTAAATGCTACCAGACGCGTATTCGGAATTTAAAAATGAAACCAAAAACACTGTTTTCATTTTCATTTTTCTTTTCGAAAAACAAAAACAGAAATCGGCTTGCAGGACGGGCCCTTATTTTTTCCATTTTTCTATTTTTCACATTTCCTCACTTTCTCAATTTAAACCATAACTATAAATATTAACTCTAAATTTAAAACCTAAACTAAGAGTTGTGCCCTCCTTTGAATCTTTCATATTTTTATGAACTTATAATTATGAACAGAACATTGTTATGAACCTATAATTATGAACAGAACATTGTTATGAACTTATAATTATGAATAGAACAATATTAGATTTTATTTGTATTTGTATTGGATTTTTTTTTTAAAATATTATAACTTACCATAGAGTGTTTTTTTTTAATAAAAAAAAAATGTAATTTTTAGTCAAACATGATCTAACGTAGAAAACGGGAGAAACAAGAGTAAAATTCAGATTGAAAAAATAGGTAAAATAGGGAAATGGGGATGAAGATACCTTCCCCAAACTCCTGGGAAAATGGGGGATGGGGACCAATATCCATCCCCATTTCTCAAAGCCCATCACTATCCTCAACACTATCACAATACTCTTTAGAAGCTTCTAAAGAGTTTATGGTTGAGGCATTTTCTTAGAAAGATTGTCGAAGTTGAGGTGGCATTTGTCACAATATTTCGTGGATGACTTCTTTTCTTGGGACAATGATCCTCTGTTGCACTTTTTTCTGCTGAGCTTGTGTTGAGCTCCAAGATCTGATGACACCTGGCTTTAACAAAAATGAGTGGTCCAGATTAAATTTTTTTTTTTTTTTTTTCTTTTCCACGCTCAAAACGACAGTGTTTCCTTTCCCCAATCATAGAGCCATTTTCTTTCTTCCATCTATCATCCCAAGATCTCTCTCAACTCTCAAGAGTCAAGAATAAAACTCCAGCGAAAGTAACAAATTTTTTCTAATTAAGCCTCGCAATCTACTTTCGATTTCAAACTAAAAACTCACATAGCTGGATCGGGATCCTTTAGTGATCTTTTAGTTGGTAATGAATTCGATATGAGAATTATTATATGGCACATCGTTACTGATGAATGCTACAAAGACTATCTCCATCATGTCCATGGCGATGCTATAAACTCGATCAGAATTGTAAAATTAGAACATGGTAATCAGATTATATGTTGTATCTTATGCTTTTCAATCCATCCATGTTACCCAAAGGGACCGGTGAGATAAGGCCTGACCATACTTGCGTCGATGCTAAGAGAACTTATAAAGTACCACCTTCCAAACATGGACGTAGAGCAAAGAAAGGAATAAAATCAAACAACTGCCATCACTCGCTATTTGAGCAAACATTGGGTATTAGCTCACATTTGAAAGACCATGAGAATGGTAGAGAAATAAGATGGGACATGATAAATGAAGTGTGGTTGGAAATGTTAGCGTACGCTGCACAAAACTGTGATTGGAAAGAACACGCTCAACACCTTAGGAAAGGGGAGAGCTGCTCACTCATGTTAGTGTTCTGATGGTGAATTTTCGCCTTAACAAACAAGTTATGTAGAATTGCTATAGTTTTCAATTCATTATTGTGTTTGTTTGATTTCTGCGATATATTTAAGACTTGCTCTCTAAGATCGTATTAGGCTATGTCCAAATGTATTTTTTGACATGATTTCGGTTATTTCTTTCTTTATGTTTAAGTTGGGGTTGAAGGAACTTTCTTCGAATTCGACAATCAATAATATAAACTCTTGAACAAGAACTGTCAAAACTAATGACTGCTTATGGAGAGATCAGACAATATTATTGACTGCTAAGAAGAATAAATCTAGAAAGAATCACCAAATAAATTATGAACAACTTGATTACATGCCGAGAATGATTCTCAATTTATCTGCGGTAGACATTTACATCAATGGTGTCAAGGCCAGCTTCAATAAACAAGGTTGACAAGAAATTATCAGAGTAAAAAAAAAAAAGCACTGGAAAAATATTGCAAGCTTTTTCTTACAGAGTTACAGTACCATCATCACCCACACGGCCACACCTTAGACATAAAAAGCCTTCTCCAATCATGCGATTCATATCTTGAGGCTTCGCCTAATAAGTTGACCAGTTTCGACAATAATACAAGGATCAAGGATGCACACTTTCATTCATTAAACAGGTGACATGTTACTTCCACATTATAGATATATCAAAACCATCTCAAATTCTATATTATATTAAGGGCACTGCCAACTCTAATTAACAGGGTAACAAACATCTACAACATTGCAGACAAACGCATTTATCTGATCTCCATGAATCCCACACGTGACTGCACACAGTAAAGTTGCGAAAAAACTATGCATACTCCTTGCCATCCAAAATTATCAACAACATAGCTCTTCACAAAGAGAAATGAAGTATATAAACACACCTCATAATACAAGCTAGCTCTATAAACATTCATCAACACATTTCGTAAACCTAGAAAGAGGAGATTATTGAGCTCATATATATATATATATACAGACATTTTTATTAATATCTTCTATATATCACTTATGGATTGCAGAGAATCATTGGTTTATAGACGATTAAGAGATTGTGTAATCAAACTATGTTAAGAAGGAATCATTAACAAATGGATAGGGAATTAAAGAAGAAAATGCATCTTAAATAATATGCATATGACTTGAATCGTAAAGTGATCGAAATTAAAGAACAGAAACAGAAATCAAATAAATTTTCAACTACTCCACAACCAATTACTGCCGGTAAATAACAAATCAAATAAATTTTACACAAACATTGTATTTAGAAACTATTTGACGGCATTCTAGAACATGTATTTGTTCTGATTTTGAAAAACAATGAATCATATAATCAAATAATTAATGAATCATATTATACTAATTGAATGCGATAATTGAATTTTATCACAAAATTTGCAGCAAACATCACATTAAACCCATCAAGTACATGTAAACACAACTGTTTTATCAAAGATTACTTTTTTAAAAATAATAAATAAATAAAATCTTTTTTTACAATGCATTTGAACTTCCCTGATTTCTACTTAGTATGGCGGCGGCCGTGGACGGCGGCTTATTGAGTTGTGGATGAACGACGGAAGGCGAGAGTGAATGGACTGGGCCAGAGTAGTGCCAGACGAGAGCTCCAGCTTCAGCTACTCTCATTATCTGTTTAAGATTCAATACAAGACCCGACGGTTAAATTGGTTTACAACCGATTTGGGTACATTTAGTAAAAATATGTAGTCCAGTAATGGACTGAATACAGCCCAACAAGTTAATGTAGCTCTTATTTTCTTGTGAAAAATGTCAAAAATATACGGTTGTTGGTAAATGCGTTTTCAGATTTCGAAAATGAAATAAAAAACACTGTTTTCATTTTTATTTTTATTTTTAAAAAACAGGAAATGAAAAACGCTACCAGACACACCCTTAAAATTGATGGATTTCAAGATAGTCCTTACTTTATGTTAAAGTAAGGAATCATTTATAAGACTCACTATATATATACATATTATTTTCTCCATTTTTCTATTTTCCACATTTCCTCACTTTCTCAATTTAAACCCTAACTATAAATATTAACTCTAAATTTAAAACCTAAACTAAGAGTTGTGCCCCTCTTCTGAATCTTTCATATTGTTATGAACTTAATAACTTATGATTATGAACAGAACAATATTAGATTTTATTTGTATTTGTATTGGAATTTTTAAAAAAAAAAAATATTATAACTTAACATAAGAGTGTTTGTTTTTGTTTTTGTTTTTTTTTTTTTTTTAATTGTAATTTTGAGTCAAACATGATCTAATGGAAAAAACAAGAGAAACGAGAGTAAAATTTGGATTGAGAAAACAGTTAAAATAGGAAAATGGGGATGAAGATACATCCCCATTTTTCCCGGATAGAGAAAGGGGAATTGGGACCAATATCCATCCTCATTTCTCCAAAGCCCATCCCTATCCTCCACACTATCACAATACTCTTTAGAAGCTTCTAAAGAGTTTGTGGTCGAGACATTTTCTTAAAAAGATCGTCGAAGTTGAGAAATGGGGATGGGGACCAATATCCATCCCCATTTCTTCAAAGCCCATCCCTATCCTCCACACTATCACAATACTCTTTAGAAGCTTCTAAGAGTTTATGGTCGAGGCATTTTCTTAGAAAGATCGTCGAAGTTGATGAATGGGGATGGGGGGTGGTCAAGGCATTTTCTTAGAAAGATCATCGAAGTTGATAAATGGGGATGGGGACCAATATCCATCCTCATTTCTCCAAAACCTATCCCTATCCTCCACACTATCACAATGCTCTTTAGAAGCTTCTAAAGAGTTTGTGGTCGAGACATTTTCTTAGAATGATCGTCGAAGTTGAGAAATGGGGATGGAGACCAATATCTATCTAAAGAGTTTGTGGTCGAGACGTTTTCTTAGAAAGATCGTCGAAGTTGAGAAATGGGGATGGGGACCAATATCCATCCTCATCTCTCCAAAGCCCATCCCTATCCTCTACACTATCACAATACTCTTTAGAAACTTCTAAAGAGTTTATGGTTGAGGCATTTTCTTAGAAAGATCGTCGAAGTTGAGGTGGCATTTGTCACGATATCTCGTGGTCGTGGAAGACTTCTTTTCTTGGACTTGATTGACTTATCATTTACTTTCCTTTTATAAGGCCTTTGTCATGATATTTCGTCGAAGGCTGTGTTTTTATACTTACTGAATTTTTGTCATTCTACATTCCTTTTTATAAAGTTTGTGTTACCAATAATTAAATCATCTCGATAGAGAGAAGCTTTATACCTATCCAAAAAAACAAAAAAAAACAGAGAGAGAGAAGCTCTATCTTCTGAACATGGAGATTTTCCCAGAAACACTCAAGAAACTATGGAACTTGTGGGAGATTCGAAGTTTGTTATTACTCAGCCTTTCTTTGCAGATCATCCTCATCGTATTTGGTTCCCGGAGAAAGATTAACTACTCACATAGCTGGATCGGAATCCTTTTAAATGTAATCGTCTGGTGCGCATATATCTCAGCAGATTGGGTGGCGACAGTTGCGTTGAGTGTCATGGCAAGTAACGAGGCAGATTGCGGACAAGTCTCGTCCAAGGCCGCTGATTCGCTGCAGGCCTTTTGGGCACCGTTTCTCCTGTTGCATCTTGGTGGTCCGGACACTATCACAGCTTACTCGTTAGAAGATAATGAGTTATGGTTGAGGCATCTTCTTGGGCTGATAGTTGAAGTTGGAGTGGCATTTTATGTGTTTTTGAGGTTTTGGAGCAGCAACGTCCTCACGTTACTGTCTATTCCGGTGTTCATTACTGGAATAGTCAAGTATGGAGAGAGGACTTGGGTACTTTGGTCTTCGAGCAGCAAACGTTTTAAGGATTCTTTAGGCTCATCTTCTGATCCCGATCCTTGTTTTGATTTATTTAATGAGTATAGGCCTGTAGGTTTAAGGCTTGAAATGAAAACAGGCATTTATGGAGAGAATCATAATCTGGTTCAAGCCTATTATTCATACAAGAGATTATTGTATCTCTTCGCGAACCAAATTATCGATGAGAAGAGGTATCACAGCTATGACATCATCAAGAAAAAGTCAGCAGAAGATGCATTCAAACTGGTAGCAATTGAGCTAGGACTCATATACGATGTGCTCTACACGAAGGCTGCTATTGTTTATTCTGGAATTGGAATTTCTCTCCGCTGCATCAGCTTCATTTCCTCTGTTTCTGCTTTAGTCCTCTTCTCCATCATCATCGATATGCATTCCTACCCGCAGATCGACATCACAGTAACTTATCTGTTGCTTGCTGGTGCTGTTCTTTTGGAAATTTATGCATTCACGGTACTTTTTTCCTCAGACTGGACAAAGCTCTGGTTAATCAAATTCAAAGTTACAGAACACTGGCAGATCTCAAAACCTCTGGTTGACAAATTCTGGAAGTTTTCAAGTTTTTTACATTCATGTTCAACCTCGAAGAAAAGGTGGCCAGAATCCATGGGACAGTACAATCTAATGAATTCTGCCCTCAAAGAAAGGCAACGCGCGTACCTTGGACTCGAGGAGTTTTCTTGCACAAGCAAATTGTTAGAGAATTACCGGTACTTGACATGGGAAAATGTGGATATTGGTTTGCAAGAAAGGATCTTCCGGTATCTAAAAAAGATAGCCTATGAATTGCACCATACAGAAGTAATTTCTTTTCACCAGAGACGTGATGAACGATTGTCCAATAAAGGTAACTATGCCCTAAAACATTACGGGTTTGGTGATCTTTTAGTTGGTAATGAATTTGATCAGAGAATTATTATATGGCACATCGTTACTGATGAATGCTACAAAGACGATCTCCATCATGTCCATGGCGATGCTAATAAACTCGATCAGAATTGTGAAATTAGCAAATGGTTATCAGATTATATGTTGTATCTTATGCTTTTCTGTCCATCCATGTTACCCAAAGGGATCGGTGAGATAAGGTATGACCATACTTGCGTCGATGCTGCAAGAACTTATGGAGTACCACCATCCAAACATGGACGTAGAGCTAAGAAAGGAATAACATCAAACAACTGCCATTTATCGCTGTTCAAGCAAGCAAACAACTGCCTTTCCTTGCTGGCCGCACAGGGTCTGTTCAATCAAGCACAGGTTGAGCAAGCAGAGGGTCTGTTCAAGCAAGCACAGGGTGAGCAAGCAGAGGGTCTGTTTGAGCAAGCAAGGAGTCTGTTCAAGCAAACATTCGATCTGCTCAAGAAAACACGGGATGAGATAGCACATGAGCAAGCACTTGGTCTGTTCAAGCAAGCGCAAGCACAAGAACAAGCACAGGATCTGTTAAAGCAAGCACAGGGTCTGTTAAAGCAAGCATGGGTTGAGCAAGCACAGGGTGAGAAAGCAAAGGGTCTATTAGAGCTAAAACTGTGTCTGTTCAAGCTAGCAGATGCACAGGATCTGCTCAAGCAAGCAATGGTTGAGCAAGCAAATGGTATGTTAAAGCAAGCAAAGGGTAAGTTAGAGCAATCAGAGGATCTGTTCAAGCAAGCACAGGGTCTGTTGAAGCAAGCACAGGGTCTCGACTCACATTTTAGAGACCTTGAGAATGGTGGGAAAATAAGATGGAAGATGATAAGTGAAGTGTGGTTGGAAATGTTAGCATACGCAGCACAAAACTGTGATTGGAAAGAACACGCTCAACACCTTAGGAATGGGGGAGAGCTGCTCACTCATGTTAGTGTTCTTATGGTGAATTTTCGCCTTAACAAACAAGTGATGTAGAATTGCTACTTTTCATTTTTGTTTTTGTTTGATTTCTGCGATCACAATGCTTTTATTGTCTTTGTGGGTTCTGCACCATATTCTATATTTATTAAGCAACCATTTGTCCAATGAACAAAAGAATGTTGTTACCATTTGATCATGTCATAGCTTTGTTAGATGTATTTGTTTAGATAAAGAACTTGTGCAATCAAATTATGTTAACAAAAGCACTAACTGTAGAGGAAATCATGGCAAGAATCGTAAAGTGAGCAAAATTAAACGAATCTTTGGCAAGCATAGCACACAAGAGAGCTAAGCAAACCTTAACACAAGTTCAATAGCGTGATGAGCCGTGATATCACAAGCATGAACATAAAGTTTAGTTGCAGCTCCACAAACCAACCTAACCAATCTGAACACTGTTAACATATAGAATATACATAAATAACAAATAAAAACAAAGCTGCAGCATGGGGGTCAATATAGGCAGAAATACAATAAGTTAGATCATATGAATGAAATGTATCTAAGCTACTAACTACTAAGCATGCAAATCAGAATATTAATATACAATTATCTTGAAGAGAATGACAAAAAAAAAATTGTATCTCAAAGCTACCTCAAAGTCAGCCATAGTAATCATAAGCTTTTCTGTTGGAAATCTAGACCATCAAACATCCATAAATACCATCCATAAACATCAATAACATGAAAATATACTCTTGGTTTAGAGGAGATAAACCAGAGAGTTCACTCAGTATTTTTGCTGTAAAAACTTCAATTATCTTCCATAACAATCCATTAACATTGATTACAAAAGACCTTACAGACATAAAGTTTATATACTAAATACAGGGCCAAGTGCAACCATTAGATTGCACCACATCATCAGCATCCAACGGCTAATGTGCTACTTTAAACTAGCACCGCTAGACCTTAACCACTTATACACGAAATTAGCACAACTACCAACAAAGATAAATATCATCTAAAGACAAAATAACACATTTCTAGAATTCTAAAAGAAACCAAAATTGTAACAACACATCCAAATTAAACTAAACTAAACTAACATAACTAAACCACAAGCTAAAGAGTATTTGTAAAAGTTTCACTTAGCTCAACACTCCTCCTTGAAACTTTTCTTAAAGACTCCAAGCTTGCTCCTTAAGACATTGAATTGGGTGCCTACAAGTGCCTTAGTGAGAATATTTGCCTGCTGTTCTTCTGACTTGCAATGCAACAGTTGGATTTCACCATTTTTCTCAGCTTCTCTGATGGCATGGAACTTGACACTTATATGCTTTATTCTCCCATGCTGGACAGGATTCTTGGCCATAGAAATTGCTGACATATTGTCACACCATATTACAGTAGGTTCTTCTTGCACATGATTCAGGTCTGTGAGGACCTTTCTAACCCATATAGCTTGATTTATGGCAGCTGCTGCAGCAACATACTCTGCTTCTGCTGAGGATTGAGCCACCACCTCTTGCTTCTTTGAATTCCAAGAAAACACACCACTTCCAAGTGAAAAAACAAAGCCAGTTGTGCTCTTGGAGTCATCTGATGATGCCTATTTCTACACTTGATGTAGCCCCGGTTTACCTATCATTTGCCTTCGTTTTCCGGGTAAAACCGGCATTTTTAATGTTTAATTGAGCTTGTGCAGGCCTCTTCAGCAATCAAAGGGACAATGAGCTAAGTTAGGCAACAAAGGGAGCATTGGAGCCAAAAGGAAGCAGTTGAGGAGCTGAAGCAGGGACCAGCGCTGGACGACCAGCGCCGGTCACCGGCGCCACACCGGCGCAGCTGGGGCAGAAGGACGCTGCTGGTCGTGCGCTGGACCGGCGCCCCTCGGATTTGCGCCGGACGACAACAGCGCCACACCAGCGCCCACACTGCCACATCAGAAATTGGTCTAGGTTTTCGTGCCCTAATTTCATACACTATAAATACCTCACCTCAGCTCTGTCCAGCCACACCTTGCACGACCAAAAACCTCCAAGACACCTCTTTTCACTCCCAAACTCCCAAGATCACTCCTTTCATCCAAATCCTTCACCAAATCACTCACATCCTTCACCAAATCATCACCCAAACCCATCTCTCACCTCATCACTTCACTTCTTCACCAAAACTCACCATAAAGACCACATCTTGGAGCAAGGAAAGGGCAAGAAGAGAAGAAGCTTAGCACAATCAAGCCAAGAGAGAATGAGTGCTCAACTTAGTTTACTCTAAACCCTTCTCTTGTTACTTTTATTCATTTTTTGTATGGCTTGTAATTATTTCTTATATTTGATAGTCATTTGTTGTATGATGAACTAGACTTCCTTGGCTAAGGCCAAGATGAAGCCTTTTCCATGAATTATTAATCAAGGCCATCAATTTATCATTTATTGCTTGTGTGTGTATGCTCATTTCATGTTCTTATCATTATTGAATGTCTAGCTAGCATTTAATAAGTGTTTGGTTGTTGTGTGAAGTACCGAGAGGTGAAGCACACAACGTGCTCGATGAAATGTGTGATAGAGGTTGGTAAGATAGAAATATGCAATGCTAGCCTCTAGGATTCAATTTGTGTGCCATGAAACTTAATGAATTTACATGTAGTTCGGATAACCATTGAGAAATAGGTTGTTGGTGCATGTAAATGTTGTCTTTATCACTTGAGAGAGGTTAGAGACAAATTTAGGGTGTCACGAATCTACACACACTTGCATACTTTATCTTAATGATGTGCCTAAAATTGATGAGGATTGGATAGGTGGATTCAAGGTCTTAGCTTAATTTCTCATAAGAAATACAACCACTTGCTTGTGTTTGGCTTGTTTTAGTTTGTTAGCTCACTTAGTTTAAATTATTGCATTTTAGTTTATGTTTAATTTAGTTGAAGTTGAGTAGTATAATTCCATCATCACATATTTGTTGTTCTAGATAGTAATTGAATCAATCAATTGTGGTAATCAATACGTCAATCTCCGAGGAACGAATCTTATTCACCATTGTACTACTCCTATGGCTCCGTACTATTGCGGGTGCTCAATTAGGAGTGGTCATCATCCACAGAACCTGCCCAATCACTGTCAACAAATCCTTCCAGCTTTCCATTTCCACTGTCATACCATATTCCATAATCAATGGTACCTTTTAGATACCTCAAGAATCTTTTACAAACACCAAAATGTGTCAAACTTGGCGAATGCATGAATCTTGAAAGTAGGCTAGCTGAGAATATTATATCTGGTCTGGTTGCAGTCAAGTAAAGAAGGCTGCTAACCAAACTTCTGAACTGAGTTACATCAGCTTTTGTATCCCCATCAGCCTTTGAAAGCTTCTCATTTACTGCCAATGGAGTTGCTACTAGATTGCAACTCTCCATCTTGAATTTCCTTAACAAATCCATACCATATTTCCTTTGTGAAAGGAAAATTCCATCATTGGACTGATGTACTTCCATTCCAAGAAAATATTTCATCATGCCAAGATCTTTCATCTCAAAAACTTGTAGCATGCTCATCTTGAACTTGTCAATTTCTTGAATATCATCACCAGTCACCAGCAAATCATCAACATACAAAGAAACTATAAGTTTCTTACCATTTCCACAAGCTTTCACATAAAGAGTAGGTTCATTTGGACTCCTTTTAAAGCCATTTTGTAGAAAATGATCATCAATTCTGATGTACCAGGCTCTTGGAGCCTGCTTCAATCCATACAAGGCTTTATGAAGCTTGTAAACCTTGTCTTCATGGCCAGCAACCAAGAAACCAGTTGACTGCTCAACATAAATCTCCTCTTCCAGGATTCTATTTAAGAACGCTGACTTCACATCCAAATGAAAGATATTCCATCCACAATTAGCTGCTAAAGCAATAAGCAACCGAATTGTTTCATGCCTTGCAACTGGTGCAAAGGTATTACCATAGTCAACTCCTGCCATTTGAGAATATCCCTTTACAACAAGGCTAGCCTTTTGTTTGTGAATGGAACCATCAAGATTCAATTTCGTCATATAAACCCATTTGACACCAATCACTTTCCTGTCTTTAGGTCTTGAAGTGAGTTCCCAGGTGCCATTTTTGTTAATCATTGTCAGCTCCTCCTTCATTGCATCATTCCATTCAACCTTCAATAATGCTTCTTCAAAGCTAGAGGGTTCATTCACAGCAAAGCTACATCTCTCATAAATTTCAGCCAAAGACTTAGTCTTTAGCACTGGAGAGCCAAATTCAACTTCTTCATCTTCAATATCAGTTACACCTTCATCTTGACTATCTACTACAGCAAGAATGGTTGTCAATTGTGATGACTTTACACTCCGAATCTGCTCATTCTCCCAATCCCAATATGCATCTTCATCAACTTGAATATCTCTGCTAATGATAAGCTTCTTTGCCTGCAAATTGAACACCCTGTAACCTTTTGAGTTTGTTGCATAACCCAAAAAGATTCCCATTTCAGCTTTGTCATCCAATTTGGATCTCTTTGCATCTGCAACATGACTATAGCAGATTGATCCAAAGACTTTTAAATGCTTGGCAGAAGGTTTTATTCCTAACCAAGCTTCCACTGGTGTTTTCCCTTGAACAGCTCTAATTGGAAGCATATTCAGGAGATACACAGCTGTGTACACTGCTTCAGCCCAGAAATTCTTCGGCAACTTCTTCTCAGCCATCAAAAATCTAGCCATTTCCATAACTGTTCTGTTCTTCCTCTCAGAGACACCATTCTGCTGAGGTGTATAGCTGACTGTCAACTGGTGTGTGATTCCCATATCTTCACAAAACACATTAAATTCATTAGAGGTATACTCCTTGCCATTATCTGACTAGCTTCTTAATCTTGCAGCCACTTTCAGACTCCACCATAGCTCTAAACTTCTTGAAAACACTGAAAGTTTGAGCTTTACTTGACAAAAAATACACCCACGTCATTCTTTTCAAGTCATCAATGAACAAGATAAAATACTTGTTTTGGCTATGAGAGGGAACACTCATAGGGCCATATAAATCAGTATGAACAAGCTCCAACTTGTTCTTTGCCCTCGTAACATTCTCTGATGAAAAAGGCTTCCTGTGCATTTTTCCCAATTAACAAGCATCACACAAGTCATCAAAAGTGCGACTTGTTTCTTGCATATCCCTGACCATATCATGATCTTGCAAATACTTCAATGCATCCATATTAAAGTGACCGTATCTTTTATGCCATAATGCAGAATCATCAAGCTTAGACACAAATGCTGAGTGATTTCTTATTCTAAGTTCAATGGAAAACTATTATCATGCATTCCTACTTTAACAACTTCTACACCACATGAATCAACAATTGTGCAGTAATTGTCTTTAAATGAGCATGAATAACCTTTCTTTAATAATTGTGCAACACTTAGCAAATTCTGATCCAAATCAGGAATTAACAACACATCATGAATTAATTTTGGACCTTTGCTAGTTTGCACAGAGACAGTACCTTTTCCTGTAGCTTGAACCATTTCTCCATTTCCAAGCTTAACATTGGTTCTGTCATTGTTGTCTAGTGAAGTGAAGAGGCTTGAGTCTTTTACCATGTGGCTTGTGCAACCACTATCAACATACCATACATCTTTTGAAGCTGAACAACATGCTTGAGAAGCCATGAACATGTGATCTTCAGCTTCGGGTTGTCATTAGTGAAGTTAGCTTGCTGAGCATGTTGTGGTTTTGATCTACAGAACTTCTCTATGTGACCCCATTTTTTACAAAAATGGCACTGGATTTGTTGCTTACCTTTGTACCAACAATCCTTTGACAGGTGATTTGGTCTCTTGCAGGTTGAACAAGGAGGAAATTTGCTCTTTCCTGCAGTTTCTAATGAGCCCTTAACTATCTTTCCTTTTCCCTTTTGATCACCATTTTTCCTGTCAAAGTTTTGCTTTTGTTGGTCTCTTTTGACAGGTTGCTTCCCTTTGTGTCTTGCTTGGAAAGCACCTTCAGTTACATCATTGTTTCTCATAGACATCCTCTGCTCTTGAGCTTGCAGCTTACTAACCATCTCTGAAATAGTCATTTTTTTCAAGTCACAGGACTCCTCAATAGCTGCAACTTTAGCTTCAAATTTCTCTAGCAAGCTGATCAACATCTTCTCCACAACTTTATAATCCTCCACTGTCTCTCCATATAGTCTCATCTGATTCACCAACTCTGACGGTTTAGAAGAGTAATCTTTGACAGATTCACTCTCCTTCATCTTTAACATTTCAAACTCTCTTTTGAGAGTTAACATCTTGACATTTCTGACTCTTTCACTACCTTCATACCTTTCCTTCAGCTCGTCCCATATTTCTTTGGATGTTTCCAGGTGCATGATGCTAGTGAAAACAGAGTCTTTTAAGGCTGAGTGTAGACAAGTGACAGCCTTGTCTTTCTTCATCTTCTCCTCCTCATTTTGTTTGATTTGAGCTATAGTTGGATTAGCTCTCAAAGCAGGAACTTGCTTGTCCTTTGCTACATACTCCCATAAGCCAAAAGACTTCAAATATGATCTCATCTTTACTACCCAAATCTGGTAGTTTTCCCCAGAAAATTACGGAACTTGAAGAGCAGCATTGCTTCCAGTAGCCATATCAGCACTCATATGTGTTTATCACTCACTCTCTAGTGTTTGATACCTCACAATCACTCAATAAACTGAAAACAAACCTCACAATCCCTCAAGAATACTGCTCTGATACCACTGTTGGAAATCTAGACCATCAAACATCCATAAATACCATCCATAAACATCAATAACATGAAAATATACTCTTGGTTTAGAGGAGATAAACCAGAGAGTTCACTCAGTATTTTTGCTGCAAAAACTTCAATTATCTTCCATAACAATCCATTAACATTGATTACAAAAGACCTTACAGACATAAAGTTTATATACTAAATACAGGGCCAAGTGCAACCATTAGATCGCACCACATCATCATCATCCAACGGCTAATGTGCTACTTTAAACTAGCACTGCTAGACCTTAACCACTTATACATGTAATTAGCACAACTACTAACAAAGATAAATATCATCTAAAGACAAAATAACACATTTCTAGAATTCTAAAAGAAACTAAATTGTAACAACACATCCAAATTAAACTAAACTAAACTAACATAACTAAACCACAAGCTAAAGAGTATTTGTAAAAGTTTCACTTAGCTCAACATTTTCCATCTCTTCAGGTAGCCATGGCTGCCTCCACCATTCATCATAATGTTCCTCAGCCATAGACTCTCCAGAAAACTCAGACTTCCTTTGGTCTATGATTCTCTTCATGGCAAGGTTACCAGCCTTGTTAGCTAGAGCTGACAAGTCAGCTCCAACAAACCCAGGGGTAGACCTGGCTATTTTCAAAAGATCAAAAGAACCCTCTACTCTAAGATTTCGAGTAATCATAGAGAGAATCTCTACCCTTGCATTCTCATCTGGAACACCCGAAACAATCTCACGATCAAATCTTCCAGGCCTCCTAAGTGCAGGGTCAACAGCATCCGGTCTATTTGTGGCTCCAATAACAAGAACGTAGCCAAGTCTTTGATCAGAGGCCTCTGAGTTAGAATCCCCATCGTTTGATTATACAAATCTATGAGATTCATCCATGCAAATCATCAATTGAGTCACAATCCGTTTCTCCATCTCCCTCTGCAGATTTTCTCTTTTTGAAGCAATTGCATCAATAAATACAATTGATGGCGCAGTCCTGTATGCTTTTGAGAAAAGTTCTCGGATGTTTTCTTCCGATGCACCTGAGGTTTTCAGCACATTGAAAATGCATGACTAAAATATGAATCACAGTAATACAATGTTCAACATTACTAACTTAACAAAAAGTTTTCTGGTTAAGGCCAAAGTAAAAGGAGATCATTTGAGTGATAAAATGCAATATCATGACAACTTCTGCACAATGTGGTAGCCAAAAACAGCCCAATGGCCCAACATGCCAAGGCCCCATTCCTACGAGTCTTATCCACGCTCATTGTGTTGGGTCGACCCAACATAAACGCCAACAGAAGCCTACCGTTGATGCTATTCAAAGATTTGGTTTCAGTTACCAAAGTATCTGGTAACCGCCCATTCAAGAGAGGAAATCTCTCCTAAAATCACGCCCACTATCAAATTCTGATAGTGGACGTTGGAACTACACAACCCCCTATAAATAAGAGGGCTTCCTCACTTGAAAAGTCTCTCTGAATTCTCTCTAGGAAAAAGCTCATAATAGCGTACTGAAGCTCTGGCCTTTCAAGTCCTCCGATCACCGGAAATCGATCAGTCACCTTCACAATACATTGCTCAGCCCAAGCACACCTAAGGCTATAATCCAACCCCCACCTTTCTCTTTTTTCTACGTTGTATTTTCTGTTTGAAGTTCTTTTGCAGGTTCAACGAAGTTCAGACGACCAGTCGACATCAACAAATCAACGTCCAGCCTAGTTGCTTTGGGCCTGACATAACCCGACCCACTTGACATACCAAGTCGTTTGACCACCTACACACAACAATCGGTGTTTCATAAAGTTGACAATACTGGGGAGAAGAAAATGAATATAATTTCCCATAAGGCACAATGCTTCTCTAACAGAACATAGAAGTTTTGATAAAAAATTATGCATACTCCTTTCGCCATCCAAAACTATCAACAACATATATAGCTCTTCACAAAGTGAAATGCAGGGCCAGCCCTAGGGGTAGGCCCATGAGGCAACCGCCTAGAGCCTCCAATTGTAAAGGGCCCCCAAATTTTAAAATTTCAATTTGATTTTGCCGTTGTTGTGATTTCATAAATATAAGGCAGAAGACCCACATATGTTTTTTAAACAAAGATAGTCAACAATTATAATTAAAGGCCCATTGTTTATGTATGTTGTTTTTTTCTTTTTTAAAAAAAGGCGAACCAGTCGTTGTAAGAAACTTACCACTAAAAAAAGACCCACTGGAAACACAATTATAATTATTACAACAGACAACAACACATCAAATCCCTTAAGACAAAATGTTTTACTTTAGCTTCTCTGACAGAACATAGAAGTTTTAACAGCTCCATATTAGCAAAGTTCAAAAGTTCTTCATGTAAGATAAAGCAACACCAAGAAATATTTGTGCTCTATAGTTTTGCAGCCAATCCCAAGAAAAGGAAAGGATTAATCTTTACAAACCAGACCAAATCTACACATAGGGATATAACCATATCTCGAAGCATATTCTTACAGAGTTACAATACCATCCATCATCACCTCAGACATAAAAGCATTCACCATCAATAATCTGATTCATATCTCGAAGCTTCGCCCAATAAGTTGACCAGTTTCGACAATAATACAAGGATGCACACTGTCATTCGTTAAACATGTGACATGTTACTTCGACATTATAGATATATCTAAACCATCTCAAGCAATGAGACATTACAATTAACTATAATACTGTTTCAATATTCTATATCGTATTAAAGGCACTGCCTACAGACAAATGCGTTTATCAGATCTCTGTGAATCCCACAGGTGACTGCACGTAGTAAAGTTGCGAAAAAATTATGCATACTCCTTTCGCCATCCAAAACTATCAACAACATATATAGCTCTTCACAAAGTGAAATGCAGGGCCGACCCTAGGGGTAAGCCCATGAGGCAACCGCCTAGAGCCTCCAACCGTAAAGGGCCCCAAATTTCAAAATTTCAATTTGATTTTGTTGTTGTCGTGATTTCATAAATATAAGGCTAGAGGCCCACATATGTTTTTTAAACAAAGATAGCCAACAATTATAATTAGAGTGACGATATTTGCACTCCTTAAAAACCGTTTGTACACCCCCAATTAGTATATTTTTAAAAATCCAATAATACCTTTGAGTAAAATTACTAAGAGGACTAATTATTTGTTAGTACACCCACCAATAATTATTAATTAGTTTCATATTTTAATCTTTTGTAAAAAACTTTTACTATTAATGGTTTGATATTAACACATATCGTAAAAACTCTTTCCATTTTAATAAACCTAGATTCTCTTTTAAATATAATGTCAATCTCTTTAAGGAAATACAAATGGATTGCTTAGTATGGAAAATAAATCAAAATCATGAGACAAATTTGGTTTTGAAAAAGTAAAGTTTTAAATTAATTTTTATTAGAAGAACAAAATCATTATGTATATAAACGGACTTTTAAATTAACTATATTATCTATTTTTTTATTTTATTTCTTTCAAACACCCTTTAGACTTTTTATTTATTTATCAATATTATATGTTTGTTTTTTTTTTTTTTTGTCAAAAAAAAAAAGATATTCTTCAATTTCATCGAACACGTTTTTTTATTTTTTATTTTTATTTTTATTTTTATCATTTAACATCTATCTACTTCCACATCACTTGGGACATGACACAAATCTTGCATCCATATAATTCTCTCAAATAGAAAATGGTTCTCCAATTAAAAATAAAAAATAAAAAATCTTAAAACAAAGTTTTAAACGAAAAATGGAGTTTGATTTTGAAAAAATCAAGAAGAGAAAAGAAGTAGGGAAGAGAAAGAATAGTAAGAGAATTAAAGGTAACAACAAAATTAGAAATAATAATAAAGTTGATTAAATAACATAATAATAGTCATATGTGATGTGTACTTACAAAAATACAATATAGTATATTTAAAGAAAGGGTATTTTTGGCATTAAGTGGGGTTTGTTTACAAATTAAAGATTTTTTAAAAAAAATTGAGAGGTGTAATTACGAAAGGGGTGTAGATATAGTTTTTGAGGAGTGTCATTATCGCCACTCTTATCTGTTTACGTATGTTTTTTTTTTTTTTCTTTTTTTAAAAAGGCCCCAGTCAATGCAAGAAACTTACCACTAAAAAAGGGATCAAGATCCTCTCATTGGCTTGTTTTTCCTTGACTTTCCATAATCCAATGACACCTAAGCAAAATGCAAAATACATGGTCAAGATTGGTTTATTTTTTTCTCTCTCATGTAATTTGATATTTAAATTACACTTGAAAAATGCTAAGGAGAGGATCCCAACTCTTAAAAAAGACCCACTAGAAACACAATTATAATTATTACCACAAACAACAACACATCAAATCCTTTAATAAGAAAATTCAAACATGAAATCTCAAAAATTGCGTAATTCACTTGTAAAAGAGTTGAATTTGTTGTCGTTTAAAATATAATTGAATCTAACACTTTTCTTTTCTTTTCGAAAAACCTCTTTTTGCTTTTCTTTTCTAGTTTGTTAGAGTTCGAATTTTGACTCATTTTGAATTTCGTGTCTGAATCTATAGCATATATGTTTTCTTTTTTCCTTTCGAATTGAATGGAAAGATCGAAAGAGTTGAAATAAATTTTTTATTTCGGTGACATTTTATTTGTTATTTTGTAGTGTTATAATCTTGATTTTAAATTATTATATTGATTTTTATAAGTATTTATTAAAGAAAAAAAATCAAGTAATTAACATATGTGGAGGGTCGAGAGCCTCATTTGACATTTCACCTCGGACCTCCAAAATCTCAAGACCGGCCCTGGCGAAATGATGTGTATACAAACATACATTAACATAGTTGGTAAACCTAGAAAGAGGAGATTATTGAGCTCATATATATATATATATATAAATATATATATATACAGACATTTTTATTAATATCTTCTATATATCACTTATGGATTGCAGAGAATCATTGGTTTATAGACGATTAAGAGATTGTGTAATCAAACTATGTTAAGAAGGAATCACTAACAAATGGATAGGGAATTAAAGAAGAAAATGCATATGACATGAATCGTAAAGTGATCGAAATTAAAGAACAGAAACAGAAATCAAATAAATTTTCATATCCACAAACAAACTGCCAGTAAATAACAAATCAAATAAATTTTACACAAACATTGTATTTAGAAACTATTTGATGCCCTTTTAGTGCATGTTTTTGTTCTGATTTTGAAAAAAATGAATCATAAAATCAAATAATTAATTAATAATTATATTATACTAATTGGATGCAACAATTGAATTCTAGCCCAAAATTTGCAGTAAACATCACAATATCACATTAAACCCATCAAGTACATGTAAATACAACTGTTTTATCGAAGATTACTTTTTGAAAAATTTAAAAAAAAAAAAAAAAAAAATTACAATGCATTTGAACTTCTCTGATTTCTACTTTGGATGGCGGCAGCTGTGGACGGCGGTGATTGAGTTGTGGGATGAACAACGGAAGGCGAGAGTGAATGGACTGGACCAGAGTAGTGCCAGACGAGAGCTCCAGCTTCAGCTACTCTCATTATCTGTTTAAGATTCTGTCAAGACCCGACGGTTAAATTGGTTTACAACCGATTTGGGTACATTTAGTAAAAATATGTAGTCCAGTAATGGGTTGAATACAACCCAACAGGTTAATGTAGCTCTTATTTTCTTGTGAAAAATGTCAAAAATACAGTTTTTAGTGTTTCCATTTTCATAATATTGTTTTCCGTATACAGATGCTGCTAAATGTGTTTCGGATTTCGAAAATGAAATAAAAAATACTGTTTTCATTTTTATTTTAGGGTAATTAGCACAAATACCCCCTGAACTCTACGTTCGTTGCTATTTCAACCCCATACTTTTTTTTTAGGCAGTAAACCCCCTGAACTATCATAAATTGGCAATGGCTAACGGAACCCTAATTCTGTCTAGGGAAAATTACACTAAGTCCCCCTGATTATTTATATAATTGCATTAAACAGGAAAAATATAATAATATGACACGAATACCTCTCTGACCAATTTTTTTTTAAAAAAATTAAATTTAAAATTGAAATAATAGTTAAATAATAATTAAATTCTGAATTTTATTATAAAGACAATTAAATAAATAGAGAAATGAAAAAAGTAAATTGATATAACAATTATTTAAATTATCTTTTTATTTAAATATCCCTAAGTATAAAACCAAGATAAATATTTAAATTATTTAAGAAAAATAAAAATAATGGTTAAATAATAATACAATTCCCTTTCAAAAAAAATAATTGTTGATCTCAATTACCTAAAAAATAAAGTAATAAGTTTCTCCATTAATGAAGATCCATCAATGTTCTTTTATTATTATTATTTTGTTTTTTAAAATTTTTTTAATTGGATTTCATTTATTGGTTTGTGAATTGTGTTTTTTAAATTAATTTTTTAACTTAATGAATATAGAGAAGAGAAATCCTTAAAATAAAAAATTTCAAATAAATATTTTTAAATGAACATCGATCCATCTAATTAAATGAACATCTGTTTCTCCATCAAATCCTTAAAAAATTCCCTTCTCTAAAGAAATAAAAATATTTAAATTTGCAACACCCAGAAACCAAAAATTAAAAAATTTAATTTTTAATTCTTCTACGTGTGTTTTTAATTGGAGCAATATTCAATTTTTAAAAATTTGTATTTGTATTATTATTATTATTATTATTTTGTAATTGAGATAAATCAATCTATTTCAAAAAAAAAAAAATTGAGATAAATCAATCAATTTAAAAAAAATGATTTTTTTTTTATTTGAATTTATTATAATAAATATTTCTCCACCGTCCATCTTTGAGATGGATGGTAGAGATTTTAAAGATGTTTTAATTTTTTTAAGATTTTATTTTCTTTATAAAAAAAAATAGAATTGTATTATTATTATTTTTTTGAAAGGGAATTGTATTATTATTTAACCATTATTTTTATTTTTCTTAAATAATTTAAATATTTATCTTGGTTTTATATTTAGGGATATTTAAATAAAAAGATAATTTAAATAATTGTTATATCAATTTACTTTTTTCATTTCTCTATTTATTTAATTGTCTTTATAATAATAAAATTCAGAATTTAATTATTATTTAACTATTATTTCAATTTTAAATTTAATTTTAAAAAAAAATTGGTCAGAGGGGTATTCGTGTCATATTATTATATTTTTCCTGTTTAATGCAATTATATAAATAATCAGGGGGACTTAGTGTAATTTTCCCTAGACAGAATTAGGGTTCCGTTAGCCATTGCCAATTTATGATAGTTCAGGGGGTTTACTGCCTAAAAAAAAAGAGTATAGGGGGTGAAATAGAAACGAACGTTGAGTTCAGGGGATAATTGTGCTAATTACCCTTATTTTTATTTTTGAAAAATAGGACATGAAAAACGTTACCAAACACACCTTTAAAATTAATGGATTTCAAGACTGTCCTTACTTTATGTTAAAGTAAGAAATCATTTATAAGACTCACTATATATATATATATATATATATAGGATATGGCTACATTGTTGGGAGATTAAATCTCAATAACGTTATTGGAATGTTATTACAATATTCCTCCAATACTTGGTTGGCATGTGGCAACCAAAGACTTAAAAAAAATGAAGTAACTAGTTATAACCAGTTAACCAGTTACTTTCAAATTATTTATTATAAAAATGTAATAATCTAATCTAATTTAATTTAAATAATTGTGTTAAATAATTTTAAATGATAATTATATAAGGATGATGCATATCCTCTCAATAATATTCTGTGATTTAAATAAATATGTGATATTTTTATTAGAGTAGTGCTATTGGCACACCCCATACTGATCTATTTATGCCCCACTTTTTAAATTATTTAGTATTATTTTTTTTCCTTTATCAAAATTACTAAAAGAGACAGACAATTTAAGAAAAAAAAAAACAAATTTCTATAAAGCAAATCTAATAAAACCCCACATAATTATTTTCAAAAAAAAAAAAAAAAAAAAAAAAAAAAAAAAAAAAAAAAAAAACCAACATTCTTTTAATCATTTTCTTGAAATATATTTTTTTCATAACTCTTAAACCCTAAAAATACTTGTATTGGATCTTATTTAAACAACAAATCAAACACTTGGGGTGCATTAGACAGATGAGATATTGATTATTATTTAATCTCATTACTTTTTTAGAATTTGAAAGTGAAATGATCATAACCAAAACAAATACTTGCTTTTTGCTTCTTGTTTCGTTTTGTTTGTGGCAAAAGTTTATAGTGCTTGGTTTAAATGGCCAACTCTTAAACTTTGTTCTACTGATTTGAGAAAGCAAATTTCGAATAAGAAGAGGAGGAGGAAGGATTCTGCAGTTGGTTTGTTTGTGTTCCCAGTTCAATCTAGAGTTACTGGGGTGAAATATTCGTACCAGTGGATGGCATTGGCTCAGCAGAACAATTGGCATGTCTTGCTTGATGCTAGGTCATTAGGTCCTAAAGATATGGATTCTCTTGGGTTGTCTTTGTTTCGACCAGATTTCATTATAACATCATTTTATAGAGTATTTGGGTATGATGCAACTGGCTTTGAATGCTTTCTAATTAAAAAATCGGTGATGGGAAGCCTTTAGAATCAATCCGGGCGTACATGGTCTGGAATGGTGAAGATTACCCTTGAATAACCTTTGTATCTTAGAGACTCAGTTGATGATCTGGACCGGTTGGTCGGAGTTCAAGATGATGATGTTGTTGAGAAACCATCAGAGACTCGCCCGATGTCTCAATTGCCAGCCTTTTCTGGTGCATACACGTCTGCTCAAGTGAAAGATGTATTCGAGACAGAATTGGATCATGATAACAGCTCTGACAGGGATGGAACGAGCACCATATTAGAGAAGGGAAATTTGTTGAAATTAAATATGATTATCATCATTAAGTTCCAGAAACAAAAAGGTCTGAGATAGATAGAGATATTAAAGATGGGGTTTATTAAGTTTAAAAAATAAGTAAAAGGGTAGTTTTAGAAATAAATAAAATAAATTAATAAAAACATTTAACTTTATTTAATTAAATCAAAAGGGCATAAATAGAACAGTAGGGGGTGTGCTAATAGCACCACTCTTTTTATTATAATTTGAATTTGTATTTAATTTAATAAAACATTTATAATATAACATATTTAAAATAGTCAAAAAAAATTATATTTTAAAATATTATTATTTTCTGAAAATAAATAAATAAATAAATATATTAATTTTTAAAATTTTGTTTTGATGTATTATATTTGGAAATTAATATTTATTTGATTTAAGTTTATAAAATATTTGTAACATAATAATTTTTGAATTAAAATTTCATTTTAAATATTTATAATTATTTTTATTATTTTTTATAGGATAAATTACGTGTAACATAATTTGTGTACAATGTAACTGTAAGGATTTCCATTTGTTGATTGGCGTATTTTGTAGACAAACCACGTTTGGGGTTTTTGTAAGGGTAGATTAGCTCTTAAGACATCAAGAGAAGAAGCACCAAAGGTAAACTTCTAGTGCTTTGCTTTGAAGAGATGTAGTTGCACACACACACAACACTTGCATATCTCTTATTCTTGAATGTTGTGTGTTTGTATTTTGTGTGCATTAAATGTTCATAAATCTCTCTTCTTGCATGTTTTACATGATTGCATTTTGTTTGACCTAAGCCATGTCAATTAAAGACTTAGGATTGCATTCATTGTGTTAGGCGCTGTACAAAGCGTTGTACGTACAACACTGTACGTACAGCGCTGTACGTACAGTGCCTATATGAGACCAGAAGGAAATAGGTTTGGGCGCTGTACAGACCTGATCGATTTAAATCGGTCGTTGTTGGGTCGCTATACAGGCGTTGTACGAAACGTTGTACAAAGCGCTGCTCTGTTTTCCCGTGAGAACAGAGGTGTGGCGCTGTACAGAGTGCTCTACGAACAGCGCCCAAGCCAAAAATGTGTGTCACTTATTAAAACGCATCACTTTTAGTTTGACATCCTATATATATGTCTTTATGACTTTAGGTCAACTTGCTGAGTTAAAAATATCATATATTTTCCTTAGAATATTTTTAATGTGAAAAATTCTCAAAGAACTAACCTTTGAACACTCAAATACATTCCTTTGTGCATCAACGATCATTTTTTCAATCATCATGCATGGGTTTGCATCATCACAACTTGCTTGGTAAGATTTTGATTAACTTCATCTTATTTTAGTATTTTTACTATCAAGCCATCTCTTGAAATTATTTGTATGTTTTTAGATCATATGCTAAATACAAGAATAGAGAATTGATTGTGATGAATTGATTGAGTGTTGTATTGTGATAGATAACTAGGTTTTTATAATCTATGTTTATCTAAGCTATTTGACATGTCATTTAGCTCTTTATATTTAGGATTGATTTAATTGATTATATCATCATCCTAGATAAGCATCTAAGGTTCCCTAGCCTTATTTGTTATTTGAATATCATCATATATTCACATAGGTTGCATAATCTCTTTATTGAGAATTAAGACTTATGGCTAAGAGTGCTTAGGCCACAAGTAAATTGGACTAGAGCCACTTTTAAAGGCCCGCGTGGTAGAAGTGGGGGGATATTGACCGGAGTGTTAGACGAGGTCTACATAGGTTGTAAACTCCATTTCGATTAGTGGATTTCAAGGTTCGAGTGTGGCGCACTAAACAGCCCGTGGTTTTTTCCCAGTGGTTGGGTTTCCACGTATATATCAAATGTTATTTAAATTCCGTATCATATTACACTTGCTATATTTTATTGACTATTAGGGGTATTTTCGTAATCTTGACTATACGCGAAAATCGGGTAATATTAGTTAAAATCTATTCACCCCCCTCTAGATTAATTTATCGAAAACACCGAGTTATTTCGTTTTCAATTGGTATTAGAGCGGATTCCTAGATATACTTAGGTGATCCTAGCTCATTTTTGGTGTGTTTTGCATTTGTGTGTTTTTTTTTTTTGCTCATTCATACATTTTGCATACATTTCATTTCATTCATTATATACAATGAGTGGATATGATGGCAACCATGAGGGTGCGTCAAGTACACGACCTCCTTTTCTCACCGGTGTGAATTATGCCTCATGGAAAGGCAAGATGGAAGCATACGTGTGCCAAATCCATGATAGGGCATGGATGGTTATTGAAGATGGGTATGCGCCTCCTATGATGACTCCCATGGGTGGAGGAGAAGAAGTACTCAAGCCTAAGGCTCAATGGTCCACTGAAGAGTTTGAGACTTCAAAATGGAATAGGAAGGCATGGCATGCTCTTCTATATGTAGTGGATGAAAATCAGTACAAACTAATTCAAAACACTAGGATAGCCAAGGAGGCATGGGATATCCTAGAGGTTGCACACGAAGGAACCGATGTCGTTAAGGATTCCAAGCTACAAGTCCTTCAAATGCAATTCAAGTTGCTTAAGATGGAGAAGGACGAATGCTTCAATGACTTTGAAGTCAAGTTGATGGATATTGTCAATCATGAAACAAATTATAGCACGGTGTGTATAAAACTATCTAGAGGGGAGGTGGTGAATAGATTTTAAACTTAATACCCAATTTTTCGTGTTAAGTCAATATTACGAAATTACCCTTAACTAGATAAAGCGATAAAGCAATAAATCAAGTATAAAATGCGGAAATTAAATAACACTTGATTTTTACGTGGAAACCCTCACGGGAAAAACCACGGGCTAGTAAGTAAACCACACTCGAACCTCGAATCCACTAAATGTGTAAAATGATTACAACCTAATCCCGGAAGTAATCACACACCTACCTAATCCCGGTATAAGTGAACCTAGTCCAATTTGCTTGCGATCTAAGCAACCTAATCCCGGAAGCTACACACAAGACTTACTTTCTCAATGAAGAGAATAACACCCTAAGTGAATATATGAATATCCAAATGCAACATAGAGCAAGGGAAGCCCTATATGCGTATCTAAGATGATTAATATGCAATTAGAACAATCCTAGATATTAAAAACTAAATGACATGTCAAATAGTTAAGCTAATCAAGATTAAGCACAAAACCTAATTAGCTATCACAAAACAACTTCTCAAACATACATCACACTAATCTCAAACTTGTATCAAAAGATATATGAAAATCATACAAGTAATAAATTGAGATTGCTTGTTAAGAAAAACACAAAATATGTAAGATATTAGAGAAAAGCTTACCAAGCAAAGTATGATGAAGAATCCATGCAAGATGACATCTAGATGATCAAAGATGATGCTAGATGATGATTGATGATCATGAAAAAGTGTTTGAGTAATTAAAAATGAGTTCTTGAAATTTTTCTTCTCTTTGAAAAATATCCTAAGTATGAAATCTGAATATGAACTCTCTTAATTGACCTAAAGACAAAATGGCATATATATAGGGGGCCAAATCAAAGTGAGGTCTTTTTGAGTAAGTTTCAAAGAAACGTGCCGATCGGTGGTTTCAATCTGCGGCCAGGCCGTAGATTTCAACTGTCGAATGGCTCCCGTGAAAGGCAGGGGAGAAACGGCGGTTTCAATCAACGGTTTCGAAACCGCCGAACCAACCGCAGAATCAAACCCGAGAATTAAAAACCATCAGGTATGAACGACGGTTTTGAATGGCGGTCGGTGGCTACCGATCGTAACCGCAGAATTGCTCCAGACACTTCTAGAAGCAAACGGCGGTTTCATTTGACGGCCAGGCTGCCGATCATAACCGTCGATCACCAACATAGGTGAAAACCAAAGAGAAGCCAAGGGCATTCTCGGTAGGCGGTCTTCACGTAAAACCAATCACATTCTAATGCATGCGCGGACGTTTCTGAATACTATCGGGAAACGAATTACTAAGCACAAAAGCACACAACAAAATACAACATCAAGGTGCAAGTGTGAAATGTGACACGTGAAGAGTATGCACACCAAATGCAAGAATGCTAAGTGGGTGTGTGCAACTATCTCTTCAAGACAAGTAGGCACATAGAAATTTACCTTCGGTGCTTATCAAGACGAGGTCTTCAAAGGGCTTCGAATAATAAAACCAACTCTTAAGCTACCCTTACAAAGAACCCCAACACGTGGTTTGTCCACAAAATGAGCCAATCAACAAATGGGAACCTTACAAATCAAAGCCATCAACTCGGTGATCCTTATTCGGATCGGAAAGTTAAGCAGAAAATTATGAGGTCTCTTCCCGCTAGGTTTGAATCAAAAGTGACAGCTTTAGAAGAGAATTATGGATATAAGGACATGAAGCCGAGCGAGGTAATTGGAAGACTCCTCACCTATGAGTCTAGGAAAGCTCCTAGTATTACACCTCCTAAAAAGCAAAAAGGAATTGCTTTGAAAGCTTCCAAGGTTAAGAAGGAGGAAAAATGTGACTCGGACGAAGACACGACATTGTTGCTTAGAAGATTTAAGAAATTCATCAAGTTTGAGAAGAAAGGCTTTGAATCCAAAGGCCAAGACTTGAAGAAAAAAGCTCCCTTCAAGAGTTTTGAGCATAGGCAAGAGCTTAGTGAAAAGAAAGGGATCCAATGCTATGAGTGCGGTGGTATAGGACACATCTCACCCGATTGTGGGAACTTAAAGAACAAGATGGCAAAAATGATGGCCACCACTTGGAGTGAAAGTGATGACTCCGGAAAGGGAGACAAGTCATCAAGTAATGATGAGCTTACCATCAACCACATGGCATTTGGAGCCACTTGTGTAGAAGATAAAGTTGTTGGTAAGAATGATCCCATAGAAGAAAGAAATGAAGAAATAGCTCTAGAGGAGATAGGTGTAGCTACTTATTGGGACATGGCTCCCATTAACTCAAGAGACCAAGGTGAAGGTCTTAATGAGGGAAATGACTCCAAAGGTGAGATGGAGAGTGGAGGAGATAACTCAAGTGAAGATGACTCCTCATCTAACTCTACAAATGGAAATGTAGAGAAAATAGATGTTCATAACTTTATAGTCAAGTGTGAAAGTTCATTGAAGAAGAACAATACAAAATTGAAGATGTTAGTGTAGAGAAAAATACCGTAGTACACGTAGCGGAAGCGAGACTAAAAATAAATTTAGTATGTTTTAAAATTTTTCCTTTGATGAACCTTAACCCTTTAAATTAATTAACCATACATATAAAGTAACAAAAAGTATAATACCTTTTGTCACGTGATCCGATTGACTTACGTCAATGGTAATCCGCAAGATCTTCAATCCTAGCACGAACGTGAATCACCTAGGAGCGTGGTCTCCCTTTTCCTTGAATTGCGAACCTGAGAATGGACAAACAAACTTTCTTTTTCTTTTTGTTAGTCACAAAACAATCAAAATACTACAAAGATTATTCCGGTCACTTTTGAGTTCTCAATCTAATGATCGAAACTCGCGTGAACCTAATTCGATATTGTAAACACAAGCCTATTGATGAATAAGCAAATAATGTACTATCAAAAGAATAATCTCTTCTCACTTTTTTGTCTTGGCAGAATAATCAAACACTTTTCTATGAGTTGAGAAGAAGAAGAAATTGATTCAATAAAAAACACTTTTTTTTGTGTGGTCGAACCCTATAAGGTCTATTATATAGGGTGGCCGAATTTCTTTCTCTTTTTCCTTTAGGGTTGCCGAAATCTACTTGTTGTTGTATTAGGGTTGGCCGAATTTCATCACCTCACTTATATAGGGTGACCGAAATTCAACCCTAATTCCCATCAACTTTTAGACTCATAACCCTAATTTAACTCATAAGTATTTTTATTCTTTTTATTGACTTAATTAAAAGACTTCTTATTTGATTAAATAAATAAACTTTAATTATTTATTTTCTTACCAAACAAGTCTTTTACTTTTAGTATACTACTACCAATAGTATAATTCTAGGAAACATATTTCCTGATCAGAAAAAGATTTTGTTTCTTAATTAATTAATTAATTAATTCTCATTTAATTAAACAATAAAATAAAATAATATTTTTGACTAAAAACTTAGCCTTGCCGTCCCACATAGAATATGTGGGCCAAAAATTATTTTCTTATTTTATTTAATCCATTGGACTTTAAATAAAAAGCCCACATGTGAACCAGACCCATTCTTACTAAAAGAAACAAGCCCACATGCCTTTCATTAATATATTAATATAATTGATCAGCCCATTAAATAAATAACGTGCAAATTATATTCTTAATATATTAAATGCAATTCTAGATGGACCCATAAATTGGTCCGATAGAATATATCAAGTGATCCATGCAAGTCCGTGTGGATTGGGGATCTTGGCGGGCTATCTAAATTTAAGCTTCAATAGACATAACCTAATCATAATCAACAAATGATTCACTTAGGTCCGATCTATTAATTTTAACTCATTCCACTAAAGAGCTAAAATTGAACTCTTAAATAAAGATAGAATAAGAAGATGTTCCTCATTCATACCCTAAACAATCATATTGGAGATAGTGTATCCTCGTGATTAATATCAGTAATCGCCAAGAGTTCATAGACCGCCTATAACTCTCCAAGTTACCATATTTACTCATATGACCACGTTTTGAACTTGGATATTTTGACTTGTCCAGAAGCCATGTTTTCAATAGTCACTATCGAAAACTCAACGTTGAGATTTCATATCCAATTACCTCAAAACATCCATATGATGATATTATACTCTCATTTAATAAATGGAGCCACGATGTCCATATCTATAAATGAAGTCCTCTATCGATTAACAAATGAATATCACCAAACTATCGAGGATAGACTATGCTATATAATCGTACTCATTGATAACTTAAATGATATCACTTGCAACCATAAGTCCATCATTTATCTCAAGATTAAGATAGACTCTCTGATTGTCCTGATAATGAAAAGACTATTATCTATTGACGGTTCTAGATAAAGCTTTTCATTGTGATCCAGTTCAATGCACCCAGTGCACTATATTCTTTTACTTGAAGACATTCCGATGATTTTAGACTCATCATATCTCATTTGATCCCACTCAAATGCTAGCAAGAGAATTCTACAACTTTAACAAGATAAAGGTGCCCAACCTTTAACTTAAGTTGTGAACATTATTCAAGACTAACTAAAGAATTGTATCTACCTCATACATATCCAGATGTACGAACAATTCTTCTTTTCTCATAGTCTTTAGACCTTATGATTATTTACTTTGACAATTATAATATTAAACTATAAATGCTATAAGATTTGTTAAACTAGAAATCACTTTATTAATATGAAAAAGATTGTCAATTACAACATTACACTCTTGCTATTGAGCATAATCCTAACAGTTAGAGGATGAAAATCTAGAGCTTTCAACACACAATGACCACTTAAGTAAGCAAGTGGAAACATCTAAGATGATTGAAGACAAGCTAAGAGATGAGCTAGCTTTGTCTAAGAGGAATGAGGAAGGGTTGAAGAGGGAGCTTGATGAAGCTAAAGAGTCATTGACTTGGATGACTTCAAGCACCAAGAAGCTTGACCACATACTTGATAGTGGAAAGAACCCTTGTGACAAGAAAGGTATTGGGTATGAAGATAGCAAGGAAATCTCTACTCCAACCAAGACCGTCTTTGTTAAGAGTTTGGGCAAGATAGAAGCCTCGCCGGTGCACACTCCTAGGAAGAAAATCGATCTAGGATAATGTTCAAGAAGTGCACAAGTGAAGGAAGCCCCAAGGAGACAACCTCAAGCTCAATGCATTAGAGTCTCTCAAGTCAACATTCCTCATCAAATGACTCTAAATGGAAAGAGGTCAATCATGCAAAATGAACCAAGGAAGCAAGCAAGACCGGTTCAACAACAAAGAAGGTTTGAACCCACTCAACCACAAAGTCATGGGAAGGCTCCTATGCATGCACAAGGACATGATATGATTTCTAAATTTATCCCTACAAGTCACTTTTGTGGTATTGATAGTCATATTAGACCAAATTGCTTTCATTTCATTAAATTATGTAGAGTCAAAAACATGATTGAAAAGAGAATGACAAGAGCTAGAATGCATGTTAATAGGAAAGAAAAAATTCATATTAATGATCCTATTATTTCTAGAACTCTTGAACCATTAACCACTAGGAAGATAAAAGTTATACCTAAGTGGATAAGGAAAAATGAACCCTCCTGCTACGAGACAAACTTGTCTCACATGGGTTCAACCAAGTCCAATGGACTTGGGAGGTCTATAGGACCTCATAACCTTCATTGATGAAGGATGGTGATTGACCCCATATGGGGAACTCAAGCAAAGAGAGCTAATGCACACTTGTTGCATGCAAATATTTGAAAAATCTTATGCTTCTTTGTTGATTGCTTGAGTAAGCTTGGTTGCACATATGTATATATGTTTTCAATTCAATAAGTGTGAACGTTGCTTGTTTACAATCCATGTCATATTTATGTTCAAACATGCATTTTTGGACTAGGAGATTTACATAGGAAGTATGATTTGAATGACCTATAGTTATCTCCATGACATGATGATTCTTTTATAACATGCTAATGACATATGAAAAGCATGAAATTCAAATGACATGCTCAAATGAAAAAGCATGAATTGATGATTGCATATTCTTAAAATGCAAAACTTGTGTGAAAAAAACTTATGAGACTCAAAATGAATAAAGGATCTTGTATCTGTTCAAAGGAATTTAGATTCCAAATGTCTCTCTTTCTTTATTGGCTGAACATGGCTACTATCATACATATATCTTGTCCGAAAAAATCAAATAGGGTGCAAAGTCGCTCATGCCATGTTTCGCTTTTAAAGTTGGATATAGTTATTCATATATTGAAAAACAATAAAATCTCTATATCCTTGCTTCTCCCATGACAATGGAAAAATTGGTTTGAATTCTTATTAGAAACCTTTGTCATTTGCTTTGCCAAATACCATTGTATTTTGGACTTGAATGCTATATGTCTTGTATGCAAAGCATTTTTGATTCACACATTTTATCAAAATAAATCTCCTTGTTTCTCTCCAATTAATTGAGTTGCATAAAGTGGCTTATATGATTATACAAATGACTAGTATGCTACTATCTCTCTTTGCTAAATGATTCGGTTGGGGACTACTGATTTGCCTATATCATGACAAAAAGGGAGAGTAGAATGGTGGTAAGGGGAGTTACAAATTGTGGTAGCAATTGTGCATGTTGGGGAGACAATACATTAAGGGGGAGTAACCCTTTGAGGGGGAGCATTGCATTCATTATACATTGCATAATGTTGTGCTTAAATTCTTAAATGCAAATGCTTGTTTATGCTCTCACTTGATTAATCTCACATTTTACTTGTATTAGAAAGTATAGAAACTTTGCTTTCAGGGATTGATTGTTCTACAAGAGATTGAAGACTTCAAGATTTTTACTTTTATATCTCTTTGTAAAGTAGAAAATCATTGTTGACCTGTAGTTTCTATTATGTTGTGAGGAATCAATGTGAGTGGTGGTTTTGTCACGAAATAGCCAAAGGGGGAGATTGTAAGGATTCCCATTTGTTGATTGGCGTATTTCGTAGACAAACCACGTTTGGGGTTTTTGTAAGGGTAGATTAGGCTCTCAAGACCTCAAGAGAAGAAGCACCAAAGGTAAACTTCTAGTGCTTTGCTTTGAAGTGATGTAGTTGCATACACACACAACACTTGCATATCTCTTATTCTTGAATGTTGTGTGTTTGTATTTTGTGTGCATTAAATGTTCATAAATCTCTCTTCTTGCATGTTTTACATGATTGCATTTTGTTTGACCTAAGCCATGTCAATTAAAGACTTAGGATTGCATTCATTGTGTTGGGCGCTGTACAAAGCGTTGTACGTACAACGCCTATATGAGACCTGAAGGAAATAGGTTTTAGCGCTGTACAGACCTGATCGATTTAAATTGGTCGCTGTTGGGTCGCTGTACATACGCTGTACAAAGCACTTTACGTACAGCGCCGCTCTGTTTTCCCGTGAGAACAGAGGTGTGACGCTGTACAGAGCGCTCTACAAACAGCGCACAAGCCAAAAATGTGTGTCACTTATTGAAACGCATCACTTTGATTTTGACATACTATATATATGTCTTTATGACTTTAGGTCAACTTGCTGAGTTAAAAATATCATATATTTTCCTTAGAATATTTTGCATGTGAAAAATTCTTAAAGAACTCACTTTTGAACACTCAAATACATTCCTTTGTGCATCAAAGATCATTTTTTCAATCATCATGCATGGGTTTGCATCATCACAACTTGCTTAGTAAGATTTTGATTAACTTCATCTTATTTTAGTATTTTACTATCAAGCCATCTCTTGAAATTACTTGTATGTTTTTAGATCATATGCTAAATACAAGAATAGAGAATTAATTGTGATGAATTGATTGAGTGTTGTATTGTGATAGATATCTAGGTTTTTATAATCTATGTTTATCTAAGCTATTTGACATGTCATTTAGCTCTTGATATTTAGGATTGATTTAATTGATTGTATCACCATCCTAGATAAGCATCTAAGGTTCCCTAGCCTTGTTTGTTATTTGAATATCATCATATATTCACATAGGTTGCATAATCTCTTTATTGAGAATTAAGACTTGTGGCTAAGAGTGCTTAAGCCACAAGCAAATTGGACTAGAGCCACTTTTAATTGCCCGCGTGATAGAAGTGGGGGGATATTGACCGGAGTGTTAGACGAGGTCTACATAGGTTGTAAACTCCATTTCGATTAGTGGATTTCAAGGTTCGAGTGTGGCGCACTAAACAGCCCGTGGTTTTTCCTAGTGGTTGGGTTTCCACGTATATATCAAGTGTTATTTAAATTCTGCATCATATTACACTTGTTATATTTTATTGACTATTAGGGGTATTTTCGTAATCTTGACTATACATGAAAATCGGGTAATATTAGTTAAAATCTATTCACCACCCCCCCCCCCCCCCCCCCCCCCTCCTAGATTAATATATCGAACACACCGAGTTATTTCATTTTCAGTAACAAATTTATAATTTAGATGTGTGTGGTAACAATTTCAATTTTGTAACAAATTTTAATTGATATCTATCAATAAAGTTGTAGCTCGTAACAACTTTACCATAGCAAGTAACAACTCAGTTTATATGGGTAACAAAATATATGTGTTTTGTAACAAGTTTCATGTAGAAAGTTGTAGTTAAAACGTTTGTGGTAACAATTGCATGTTGTTTTAATGTGTAACGATAAAATTGTAAGTTGTAACGATAAAGTTGTAAGTCGTAACAACATTGTCGTATCATGTAACAACTCATTTTATATGGGTAACAAAATATTCGTACTATGTAATAAGTTTTACATAATTTTTTTTAATTAAGATGCATGTGGTAACGATTTAATGTTGTAACAAATCCGACATGATGTATAACAATAAAGTCATAGTTCGTAACAGTTTTAACATAGCATGTAACAACTTGATTTATATGGGTAACAAAATATATGTGTTTTGTAACAAGTTTCACGTAGAAAGTTGTAGTTAAAATGTTTGTGGTAACAATTTCACGTTGGTTAATGTGTAACGATAAAGTTGTAAGTTGTAACAACGTTGTCGTATCATGTAACAACTCATTTTATATGGATAACAAAATATTCGTATTATATAACAAGTTTGACATAAAAAAAATTTAATTAAGATGTATGTGGTAACGATTTAATGTTGTAACAAATCTGACATGATGTGTAACAATAAAGTCATAGCTCGTAACAACTTTGATGTAGAATGTAACAACTCGATTTATATGGGTAACAAAATATATGTGTTTTGTAACAAGTTTCACATAGAAAGTTGTAGTTAAAATGTTTGTGGCAACAATTTCACAAAGTTGTAAGTTGTAACAATGTTGTCGTATCATGTAACAACTCATTTTATATGGGTAACAAAATATCTATACTATGTAATAAGTTTTACATTAAAAAAAAAAAATTGTAAAATATTTGATGTGAAGATGAATGAAAGCAAATTTGGTTTAGGGTTCTTTTAGAATTTAAAAAAAAAAAAAAAAGGCTGAAGATGAAAGAATTATGGTTCAGAGTTTGATTAATTTCACAGTTTAAAAAAAAAAAAAAAAAAAAAAAATCTCTATCACAATGTTAATCCAATAGTCGTCTTATTTTTATTTTTATTTTTTATTTTTAAATATTCTTTTATTAGCTGTATACTTTCTTATCTTTTACAATTATTATTTTTTGAAAAGGAAAAAATAAAAATAAAAACCTGTTGAAAGGGTTTCAAGTTTTTACCGTAATAAAATACATTAATTCCAAATTTTAATAACATCCATTGGATTTGTTTTTATCCAATCTAATGGTTGTTATTAACTCCAATAACGTTATTGGAACAGTAAGGTAGTATGACCCATATATATATATTATTTTCTCCATTTTTCTACTTTTCACATTTCCTCACTTTCTCAATTTAAACCCTAACTATAAATATTAACTCTAAATTTAAAACCTAAACTAAGAGTTGTGCCCCTCTTCTGAATCTTTCATATTGTTATGAACTTAATCACTTATGATTATGAACAGAACAATATCATATTTTATTTGTATTTGTATTGGAATTTTAAAAAATATATATATTATAACTTAACATAGAGCGTTTTTTTTGTTTTTGTTTTTTTTTTTTAATTGTAATTTTGAGTCAAACATGATCTAACGGAAAAAACAGAAGAAACAAGAGTAAAATTTGGATTGAGAATAGAGAAAATAGTTAAAACAAGTACATCCCCATTTTTCCCGAATAGAGAAAGGGGGATTGAGACCAATATCCATCCCCATTTCTCCAAAGCCCATCCATATCCTCCACATTATCACAATACTCTTTAGAAGCTTCTAAAGAGTTTATGGTAGAGGCATTTTCTTAGAAAGGTCGTCGAAGTTGAGAAATGGGGATGGGGACCAATATCCATCATCATTTCTCCAAAGCCTATCCCTATCCTCCACACTATCACAATACTCTTTAGAAGCTTCTAAAGAGTTTGTGGTCAAGACATTTTCTTAGAATGATCGTCGAAGTTGAGGTGGCATTTGTCACGATATCTCATGGAAAACTTCTTTTCTTGTACTTGATTGAGTTATCAATTATCATTTTACTTTACTCTTATAAGGCCTTTGTCATGATATTTCGTCGAAGGCTATGTTTTTATACATCTTGAATTTTTTGTCATTCTACATTCTGTTGACGGTGATTTTTGGTGATCACCAAGTCAATGATTCGTTTTTTGAATTACTGCAGTTTATACTTGAGTATAGTCAAAGATTGTAAAGAAATAACAAGTGATTTACGTGGTAAAACTCCAAAAGATCGGAGAAACATCCACGGGATTGTTGCTTTAGCAACAAAGTCAAATCCACTATGAATCACGATTACAAGATGAAGAACGATAAAGAATGATTACAAGAACTTTGCACTATGATCCTCTCTCTCTCTATTCTACTTCTCGCGTACCCCTTGTTTATGAATAGAGGGCCTATTTATACATGTCGTTTTTAGGGTTTTAAGGTGACCGCTAGGGTTTAGTGTTGTGGCCCCCAAGTCTCAAGCGGTTTCCTAGTCCTATTTAGATTATGTTTTCCCTTTTTCGGCTGTGTCCAATTCTAGACGGGATTCTTTCTCCTTTATTCACGGGAGAACTGCTTGTTTCCTTCTTAAACTCTAATGGTCCACATTGTTGCTTATTGTGGACCTGCTGGCTGTTGATTGCAAGTGTTGGCGAATGTTTTATTGTTTCCCGAGTGAGTGTGCCCGAGTGTGCCTGAATCTGATCTGCTGCCCAAACTGATCGTCTTTGTTTGTGGTCGGACTATTTATCCTCTTTTCCGAGTAGGTTATCAGTGGAGGTTTCTGCTCCATAAGTTGACTTATCTTGACCCCTGCTGACCTGGCCTTCCATGGTGATGACGTGTCCTTCATGACTATTTTTACCTATAACAATACCCCCTTAAATATTTGAGCCGATCACGCTTAGTCAGGCCCTCTCGGGTCTAATATTTAACCTCGATATTTCTTTGTGATTGATCTTCATTCGTCGTTTTCTGTATTAATGTATCCTCGTTTGACTCGAAGCTTTAAATGACGTGTCTTAATTACGACCGCACACATTCGATTCCTCAATGATTTCAGAAATCTTTTGATGGTGACGCTTCTGTTCTCTGACGGCTCAAGACGCTCCCCGGCTGCCACTTGTCTTTTTTTTATTTGGCCGTGGTACAGCGCATTTATGAGACATAACCTTTCTTTTCGCCTGCGTACAGCCCACGTCACGGCCCACAGTCCTTCTATTTTCCCGCTTCTGTACTCTCCTAGGGTTTTGTTCCTTTTGAATTTGATTCGTCGCCTATATATTTTAGCTCCGCTGTAACTTATCCACTTTTATTTTCTTCTTCTATTACTTTGCTTGTATTCTTCGACTCTCTTGTTTTCCCAGGCACTTTGCTTCGTCTTTCAACTTTTCTTCTCAAACCTGCTTCGTTGAGATCATCAGCTTCAACCCCCGGGCCTTTTCTTGAAGATTCTTCCTCCTCAGGGGTCTGCATCGCCTCTGTTTTTCACCTATCTCAAGGTTAGTTCTCATGGATTCTACAACTAGGTACCGTCTTTTTACTGTTGGTATGATTGCCATTGAGCAAAATGATACTCTCACTGCATCAGTTGTTCACAAGTTACTGAAAGAACCTCCCTTTGATCAACAGCATTTTACTAACGCCGACGTTTCTGGAATTTATCGTGACAGCCCTGCCACTTCCGGAGTTCCTCCTACTCCTGAAGTTCATTCTGTTTCTTCGGGTTCATCGCAGCCTGACTCCTATCAGCCTGAAGCTCGGTCAGACTCTTCGGCTTCCACCTGTGTTGATACTCAATCTTGGAGAAGACCGGGGAAGAGGATGAGTAGTCGGAAGATTTATAAGGATTGTGACCCCCGGGAGAGCCGAGTGGCGACCCAGAGGATCGTTGAAGACGATATTGAAGAGGAGCACAAGGCCATTCGCATTCCCTTCTCTCCCGAGCGGATTTGCATCTATGATGTTGAGCCGAATGTGGTCGGCCCTGACGAGATAATGCGATATATGCGGCGGTTCGATCTGGACAGCAATGAGGTTTCGCTGATTCCAGCTGAAGGTCGGGCTGCATGGAACCCACCCCCTGGCCACGTGGCAATTTACGGGTCCATGCTCACCTGCGGTGTTACTCTTCCTCTCCAGCCTTTCATCACTTGGTTCTTGGCTGAAGCCCGACTCGCTCCGGCTCAGCTAACTCCGAATAGTTATCGCATCCTGATGTGCATGTGGCACATGTGGCATAGAATGAAACGGCCACCTCCCACCCCTCGCGAGGTTCGTCACTTCTATTCGCTGAGGCCAGTAGGGGAAGACCGGGATTTACTTTCTCCAGTCGAATCAGCCCGAGTTCTGGATTCCAAAAGACGTCGTGGTCAAGGGTAGAGTCGAACCGACTACGGACGAAAAGATGAAAGGATTTGTTTGGGGCTTCCCGACCTCAAACTAAATTTTGGAAGAACAGCTGGTTCTTCGTGGGCAAACGCTGGGGCCAATCTATAAGCTTTGATCTGGATGGTACTCGGATGACGTGCCGGGTGCCCCGATACTTCTGCACGCCTCAATGGAATCATACGACTTCAGCCTTTGCCGACGAGGAACTGAAGACCCTGGCTCGGGCGGCGGTCCTGCCCTCTGGAGAAAAGGGGGAAACCCTACCTCTATAATGAGGGCAAAATGATTAAAGCCCGTCTTTTTCCTCAAATCTCCTGCGTGCCGCAAACGCTGTAAGCTACGTCGTTTTGCTCAGTTGCTCTCGTATTTTCTTTTTCTTTTATTAGTCTATTGACTCGGGTTCCCTTTTTCTCCCCTTTTGTAAGTGTTTGATGTAGATATAGTCAGCGATGCTCTGGCACGCCGGATGAAAGGCATCGTGGAGGCGAGTCGAAAAGCAGTCCTTCGCCAGCGAGATGCTGGGATAGCCCCTCCCGAAGACGAATCTGATGAGGGTACTCCTGAGAATCTTCCCGAGGGAGATGACGAGGAGGGAGTACCCGATTATGTGCCCGAGGAGGCTCATGATCAAGAAACGACCGTGTGTTCGACGGAAGCCGCGGGCGTTTCGGGGAACTTTGGAGTAAGTAGGACCTCTGCTGATTCGGGCAATCCAGCGGGTCCTTCTTCCAAAGGGAAAGAGAAGGTAGGGGATCTCCCTGAGCCCGAGTAGGCGAATCTCCCCAGCGGATCTGGTTCTCCCCACTCTGCTGCAAATATGCCAAACGTCCCCTTTGAAGCAGTTGGGGGGTCTTCAGGTGCGGTAGCTCCGAGAGTTTTTGACTTCAGTTGAGCCGAATCCTTCTTCCTCGGAGATTCCAGCCCCTGCTGATCCGATTTCCACCCCTGGGGACAGCAACACTGAAGCTGGGCAGACTGGGAAGAGGAAAGCTTCGTTTTCTTCTGGTCACCCTTACCCCAAGATTCCCCGAGTAGTTGCGTATGTTGATTCCTCTTCGGAGGATGAGGGGGAGGGTGATGTTGAAAAAGATGCGAGCGTGACCCCTCCCGGGAGCAGGTTAGAGATAGTGCTGGTGGCTCAACCGACCTTCCTCGGGCGGCCCCATCCGCCGAACTCCCCGAAGGAGATGTAGGTGGTATGGGCTTCTCTCCCCCAAATCGATGATCCCACCCCCGAGACCATGTTCAGGGCCATGGCTTCAGGCCTGAGCCTATATTGGGGAGGATCACTGGAGTTATTTCAGGACCGGGACTGTGTCTGACCGACTCCGCAATTTTTTTAACAGCGCTTCCTATGTGAGTAACGCCTTCGCTTATATGCGTCATTTCGTATTCTTCCTTTTCTTACTTCTATTTGTTGTTGACTTGTTGCAGATGGTGGCCGAGATGTCTGGGGCTTGCCAAGCTGGCGAAGCCCAAGCGGAGAAAATAAGAAGGCTGGAAGCCCAATTGAAGGAGAGCGAAGATCATTGCTCTCAGGCTGAGTTAGCTCGTCAAGAGGAGGCCAAGTCGAGTCAGATGCTCCTAAATCAGTGCTTAGCACGACAAATGGAAGCCGAGCAACGGGCATCTTCTGCTGCGGAGGAGGTCAGGACTCTGCAGGATCAACTGTCATCCACCCGGGAAGCCTTGCTTCGGGCCGAACAAAATGCAGAAGACGCCAAGTCAACTTATGAACGCCGAATCGAAGACTTGGAGTGTCAAGCCCTGACGGCTAAGGAACTGTCGAAGGGAGCTAGGCTGGAAATGGAGCTACAAAGCGTTGACCGTTTTAAGAGATCTCCAGCCTATGATGCTTTGCTTCTTCGGGAATTCCAGCGTGGAATGGTCTCGGCCGGCGAATTTTTTAAGTAGAAGAACAGGGCGACTGATCGGGCCCGGGCCAACTGGAGCCTCTCAATTAGGAAGCATGTGGACACATCCCTAGAGTCTCTTCGGATCCAGATGAAGGAGTGGCGGGCGTATTGTAGAAGTAAAGGAAAAATGCCACATCCCATGCACCTTGAGGTTCCTACCGCCGAGTCTTTCTCCACTTTTTACGCCAGTGAGAAGGCGGGGTTCAACAATGAGAGACCCGACTTGGGACCCGTTCCTGGTACCGACTACAGTCACTGGATGGATGATGAGGAAGATGTGATCGTGTGGCCTTCGGATGACAGCCTTCTGAGCGAGTATGTGATGGAGCCTGACCCTGACGTTGGCAGAAGCGGCTCACCACCCCCGGCGCCTTCCTCTTGATTTCCAAGCCCTTTTTTGTAACTACACTTGTATATTTTTCGTATATTTTTTATACATTGTATTTTTCTATACATGAAATAAGAACAAAATTTACTCTTACATTCTTACTGTTTTATTTTACTGTACGACCAATGCCTAAATGGGACAACCGTCTGCTTGTACTAACCATCTTTGAATTTATGGATCCTTCGGGAATCTTTGGCTATGCTTTGACCGAGTACCTTATGGCTGGCAATTAATTTCAGCCGAGTATCTTATGTAACTGGTTTTTTACCCGATCAGACCGAGTATCTTATTTAACTGGTAATTAATTGCTGTCGAGTATCTTATGTAACTGGCTTATATCAATTAGACTGAGTATCTTATTTAACTGGTTAACTAATTTTTGCCGAGTATCTTATGTAACTGGCTTATATCAATTAGACCGAGTATCTTATTAACTGGTAACTAATTTTTGCCGAGTATCTTATGTATCTGGCTTATATCAATTAGACCGAGTATCTTATTTAACTGGTAACTAATTTTTGCCGAGTATCTTATGTAACTGGCTTATACCCTTTGATTTTTGGGGTTGTTTAACCTCCACGTTACGTCGAGGCTCGCCACGACCATACGTTGAGGTCCTTGCACAAGTCACCTAGGACGTCTCCTGGTTTTATCTGTGCAAGGGTTTGTCGAATCGTTGGGGTAATTTGTACCGGCCAACACGACTGCGCATCTCACTAGTCTTTCTAGCGGCGCTCCGAGCATTTTCCCAGTTGTCCTGGTGCCTCGGTTTTGCCTTTTTGCTAAGGGACGCGTTTGCATCGCCTTAACTAGGCGGGCATGCTACTACAGCTTTTCCGCCCTTCGAGCACCACTCGTCCGCTCTTTCGCGGCCTTATAGCGCTCGACTCTTTTTGGCGTTTATTCGGTCGCCTTGAGTGGCCGCCATTGAAATGTTGCTCATGGATTTTATTGATTCCGCCACACCATATTAGCAACTGAACTTTATTAGATGATCATGAATATAAAATTAATAAACAAATCTGAAATTTTAACGCAGAAACTAAAAACTGAGCTAAAGCAGAATAAATAAAGTGTAGAACCATAATCGGATTCTTTTAGGGATAGAAGATCTTCAGATATTGTGCGTTGCATGGTCGGGGTACCAGGCTACCTTCTGGTCGGGCTATCATGTAGGCCCCGTGCCCTACGATTCTCTTGATGATATATGGCCCTTCCCATTTATCGGCGAGGGATCCCGATGATTTATCTTTGGTATTTGGGGATACTCTTCTCAGCACTAGATCCCCGAGTTGGAATCTCCGCTCCCGAACATGAGAGTTGTAGTACCTAGCAGCTCTTTGCTGGTATGCGGAATTTCTTACTTGTGCTGCATCTCTGATCTCTTCAAGCTCGTCTAGGTTCTGCTGCAGCATGTCTATATTGTGCTCGGGGCTGTATAACTGGACCCTGGGGGATGTAAAAGTTGTTTCTGCTGGGATAACAGCTTCTGTCCCGAATGCCAGCTCGAAAGGAGTTTCCCCTGTGGACGACCTTACAGCTGTTCGGTATGCCCACAGCACCTCGGGCAGTTTGTCTGCCCAGCCACCTTTCTTTGCCTCTAGTTTTGCTTTCAATGTGTGCTTGATCACTTTATTCACGGCCTCCGTTTGGCCATTGGTTTGAGGGTGAGCAAGCGATGCATAATAGTTTGCGATCTTGAACTCTTCACACATTTCTCTGAACTTCTTATTGTCGAATTGAGTTCCATTGTCTGTTATGATGATGCTCGGGATCCCGAATCGATATATTATATTCTTCTTAACGAAGCTGGTGGTGTTTGCCTCGGTGATGTGTACAAGTGCTTCTGCCTCTGCCCATTTGGTAAAATAATCCACTGCCACAATAGCATGCTTTGCTCCTCCCTTCGTCCCTATGGGCATTGGTCCTATCAGGTCGAGTCCCCACATGGCAAAGGGCCAAGGCGAGGTTAAGCTTCTAAGCAATTCTAGGGGGTCGCCGAATGTCGTTTGCTACTCTTTGGCATGTTTCGCAACTCTCTGCGAATTGCTGCGCTTCCGAGAACAGAGTCGGCCAGTAGAATCCTTACCTGAGTATCTTGTGTGCTAAGCTTTTACCCCCAGTGTGGTTCCCACACACTCCACTGTGGATGCTTCTCAGGATCTCTCCAGTCTTTTCACCGGAAATGCATCTCTGCAGCACTTTTGAGAATCCTCTCCTATATAATTCTCCTCTCAGAATCGTGTACCGGGCTGACCTGTATCTGATGCGTTTAGCTTCCACGGCATCCTCCGGTAGTATGTTCTCCTCTAAGTACTTTCTGAGTTGGTATGTCCAGTCGCCCGGGCTAGGTCGGATCTCTGCTATTATGATTTCCTCGGGTTCTGCTGTACTTGGTTTAGTCAGGTGTGCCACTGGTATTGCTTTGGATCTGATGTTTGTGGTGGCTGAAGCTAGTTTGGACAAAGCATCTGCTTTTTCGTTCTCTTCCCGAGGGATCTGAGAGATTCTGTACGCTTTGAACTTTTTAAGTAGTCTTTTTGCAATGTCCAAATAAGCTATCATGTGCTCTTCCCTGGCCTGGTATTCATCCAGTACCTGATGGACCACGACCTGTGAATCGCTGTAAACTTCCAGCTCATCTGCCCCTAATGCTATGCAAACCCTTAGGCCGGCCAACAAGGCTTCATACTCTGCTTGATTGTTGGTTGCCTTGAAATCGAACCTCATGGCACATTCTACAGTATCCCCCTCGGGGGTCGTTATGACTATTCCTGCCCCGCTGCCATGCGTGTTTGATGACCCGTCTACATGCAATTTCCATTGGAATTTAGTAGTCTGTTCATCTTCCATTGCCCTCCTTACCTCGGCGTCTGGCTCGGTGAATTCTGCTATAAAGTCGGATACCGCCTGCCCTTTGATGGCCGCTTTTGGTGTGTATCTGATATCGTATTCGCTGAGCTCCACCACCCATTTGGTCAGCCTTCCCGACACCTCTGGCTTTTGAAGAATGAGTTTTAGTGGGCAGTCTGTATATACCTCTATTGTATGTGCTTGGAAATATGGCCTCAACTTCCTGGCCGATGTGATCAGAGCTAGCGCTATTTTTTCTGCCGGTGAGTATCTGGTTTCTGCCGCTAACAATGCTTTGCTTGTATAGTACACTGGCTTTTGTATTCCTTCCTCCAGTCGGATCAACACCGAACTCGTCGCCACTTCGGTGACCGAGAGGTATAAGTACAATGTTTCTCCCACCACCGGTTTTGAAAGGATGGGTGCTCTCCCCAGATACTCTTTCAATTTTTGAAAGGCTTCTTCACATTCTGTACTCCATTCGAGCCCTTTTCCCTTTTTTATTGCTTTAAAGAATGGGGCGCATTTGTCTGTTGACTTGGCTATAAACCGGTTGAGTGACGCAAGGCATCCCGTTAGCCTCTGCACATCTTTCAGTGTCTTGGGTGAAGCCATTCCTTCTAATGCTTTGATTTTCTCGGGATTTACTTCGATTCCCCTCTGGTGCACTGAAAACCTAGAAACCTTCCCGAAGGTACCCCGAACACACATTTGCTTGGGTTGAGCTTCATCTGATACTTTCTTAGGACGTCAAAGGTTTCCTTCAGATCCTCCGTGTGTTTTTCTACAGTGGTGCTCTTAGTCAACATATCATCCACGTAAACCTCCATATTTTTCCCAATCTGCCGAGCGAACATCCTGTTTACCAACCTCTAGTACGTTGCCCCGGCGTTTTTCAATCCGAATGGCATCACTTTGTAGCAATATAAGCCCTGGTCCGTGGTAAACGATGTCTTTTCCTCGTCTGCCTTATTCATCCGGATCTGATTGTATCCCGAGTAGGCGTCCATGAAACTCAACAATTCATGTCCTGCTGTCGCGTCTACCAACTGGTCGATCCTCGGTAGTGGGAAACTATCTTTTGGGCAAGCTTTGTTCAAGTCTGTAAAGTCTACGCACATCCTCCATTGTTTGTTCTTTTTCTTGACCAACACTACATTGGCTACCCACTCCGGATACTTGACTTCCCTTATCAACCTCGCGGAAAGCAGCTTCTCCACCTCCTTCTTGATTGCGACGCTTCTTTCTGGATTGAATAATCTTCTTTTCTGTACCACGGGTCGGAACTCTGGGTTGGTGGAAAGATGATGTGAAATCACCTTCGGGTCTACCCCCAGCATATCTTCATGACTCCAAGCGAAAACGTCCTTGTAGTTTCTTAGCAGCGTAATAAGTAAGGTTTTGACATGTACGCTCAAACTTGCCCCTACCTTCACTGTCCTACCCGGATCTTCTGGGTCTAGTGCCACTTCTTGAGTCGGCTCGTCTTCCCTGTCCTCCGGTCCTTCTCTGGGATCCAACTCAAAATCTTTCTGCACTTCTGCCTGTTCTTCAGGTTCTCTAGCCTTTTGTTGGGCCGTTACCATGTATACTTGGCGTACCTCCCTATCTTTATACACTGACAAGTTTGCTCTTCGGGCCATCTCTTGTGACCCTTTGACCACTCCCACACCATATTCGGTCGGGAATTTCATCATGAGGGCATAAGTTGCTGTCACCGCCTTGGCTTTATTCAAAAATGGTCGGCCCAGTAAAGCATTATACGGCCAGTTTTCCGTATCTACCACCACAAAGTCGAGCAGCACTGTTTTCTGGCAAGGGGCTTTTCTAGATGAATCTGGATGATGATGATGATGGTTTGGCTGGGTTTCATTTGGGGTTGGCTTGAATTGAATCTGAAATGTGTTTTTGATTTTTCAATTATTGATTTGGTATTGAAACCGAATGGAATCTGATGTGATGGTGGTTTTGTTTTTGTTTTTCAATTTTTTTTCAATTGGGGTTGGCTTGAATTGATTGGAATCTGATGCTGATGACGATTTGTATTGAATCTATTTTTAGTTTTTAGTTTTTTATTTTTTTTATTTTAGTTTTGTAAAATGTTTTTGTATATTTTATTAAGTATTTTAATATTATTTAATTATTAAAAATATAATTCCAATTTTACCCTTACATGTGCAAGGCACGTGATCAGAAACCAAACGGAATAAGGGTTCCGTCCCCATTCCGTCGATGATTGCCAATTTATGTAAGTTCAGGGGGTTTACTACCTAAAAAAAAAAGTATAGGGGGTAAATTGGCAACGAACATAGAGTTCAGGGGGTATTTGTGATAATTACCCTAATATTTAACTAATGTCCTTAATTGCATAAATATCCCCTAACTTAGTCGATATCAATTAATGATAACCATTAACCATGGGGTTTTTTTCCCGTTTGTGGAAATTTTGTTTGGGCTGTACTTGTGTGTCATTTGCTGAAGAGTCCCAGTTGTAGTCGTAAACATGTTTTTCATGTTTCTTGACCTGGATCTGAATTCCAGGTGTTGTAAGCCTTTGGTTTATATCAATAAAAAAATAAAAAAAAAATAATAAAATAATAAAAAAAACCATGATTTTTTATGAAACTCCAAAATTGCCCCAACACTTTATTGAAAAAAATATCTTAAATGCCTTTTACTTACAAAATTATTAGTTTTAAATTTTAAAATATAAAAAATAAATGATGAACATAATCATTTTTGCAAGGGATGTTAGTGCAATATTTCTCAAAGGTTAGGGAATTGGAGGAGGAGGGAGGGAGACAACCAGGTTCGTGGAATTCAATGGTCTAGATGGAACAATGGAGGATCTCCTTCATTTTGAACCATGTATTGAAATGGAGATTTGGTTCAACAATGAACCAGATCTCTATTTGGAGACCTTGTGAGATTGCACCTTATTTGAACACCTTAATGTGCGTTCTCCAACATTTGTTTTAGATAGTTTTAATATTTTTATCAAATTATGATTTTACCCTTGTAAATTCCAGTCAACCGTTTTTTTTTAGAAATTGACTAACATGCGGGGTTGTTTGTGTAATTAAAGGTTTTAGTTGAATATTAAGCTATAATGAAAAAATATAGATTTAGTTTTTGCAATTTGCTCTTTTAATTATTATATAGTAAAATCGGATAAATGAATGTTCGATAAATTAATATCCTCATTTAAATAATAAAATCTTCTGGTCCCAACATGGACCAATGTACTAAATAATAACCTCGCATAATTACAAATCATATTATATGTATCTAGTTGGCTATGTATTAAACATGAGAAGCAAAAAAAAAAAAAAATACTGATACGGTCAAGGTGTTAGGAAATATGCCCTAAAGCATGAAATTTCTATAATTAATCGTTAAAATATCAATTAAATCATGTAGCATTTCTTTCAACAAAAAAAAAAAAAAAAAAAAAAAATTCATGCAGCATTTATAATGAAAGATTATTTGTATTAAATGCAAATATTCTAAGGATTCATGACTAAAAGCGAATTAAGAATTATACACATAAAATTGTTATATGTGGTAGACACAATTTTTTTACTGGTTCAAAGATAATTCAGAACTTAAGATGGAGGCTAGGCACCCTATCTCGATAAAGTTGTAGGTTCTTTTTGTTTCAAATAAGAGTGACGAGTCTAGATTTGTGTTCAAAAAATCGGCTTAGGCGGCCGATTAATCAGTAGAATTCCTCTAGACGGTGCTACACCATGGCGAAAAGGCCATAATTGGCCATATTAGTCGAAGAACGATTAATCATTCAAATCGGAGCATGGAGCATGGAGATGTTGTTGTCGGTTTTCAAGTGGAAGCGACTCGATTTCCACACTCGTTCCATAATAGACGACTTCATCTTTAGAATCATATAAGTCGTTGAAGCCATCGTTCTTGTCTCAGCTCTCTGCTATTAGAAGGGAAGGAATTAGGGTCTTTTGAAGATGATTGATGAAATGGTAAGGAATTTGAGGTTTCTTCAAATTTGTATTTACCTTTTAGATCTTTTGCTCAGATTTGGGTTTTATTACTTTATAAGGTAGACACTAAATTTTCGAAATTTTGAGTAATTGTCGTAAACACCCTATTAAAAAATCACTCATCATTTTCAAGTATTTGGGTTTACAGAACCTCAGATCAGTATAACAGTGGTCATTTGTTATCTTGTAATTAATTTCTACAAAATTGAATGATACTCTCTTACACTTCTACCTGTTTTTTTCTAAATGCAGTTTATGATTTTCTTTAGTGTTTAAACTGATGTTGGACATGGGTTATGTTAAAAGAGTTTAAATTGTCTACATGGATAAAAGTGTTCTTTTATATTCGAAAGTTTGTTGATGTTTTCGTTATGTTAATAATTCATAGAGAGATTAACATTTCGTTTTTCTTAGCCAAAATTCAGAGCCTTGCATTCAAGACATCATCTTCTCACCTCATGATCATAGATTCTACTGAACCACAGTATCATTGCCGCTTCTTTTACAACTTAGAGCACATGACTTGCATACTATATATGTTGTTGATTAGCTTAAGGTTTAATGCTATAATGTGGGCCGGCCGGCACGGCCAGGAAACAGTTCGTGCTAGGGCACACTATTTTTAAAAAAATTGTAATTATTGTAGCTTGAATCATGGTTGTAAAAAGTCAATCCATTTCAAACAGCCTAACCAATTCAACCATACTAAATAATATGCTATTGTTTCAAATACATATTTTAAGTAGTATAAAGAATTAATTTAAAAAGTATTCATTTTGATCGGGATCAAGATCAAATTAATTCTCCAGATCAAGACGAACACGGCTATAGTGTTGGATCAGGAGGAAATTTTTTCTTACTAGACTTAAATGAGGTTTGAAATAGACATGACACTGAAACATTATGAATCTACTAGGAAACAGTCATAAATTTCCTACCAATTCTCTCAATCTTGGTCTTATATGGCTCAGCACTCGATTGTTACTCAATACCAATACAAGTTTATCTTATAAAGAATGTCAAACCAGAGCGAACAATAATAATAATATTTATTTTTGTTTATATAATATATATATACATATATAGAACAAGAAAAGGATTTTTTCTAGAAAATTTTGGAGGTTTGAATCTAAACATTCAAAATATATTATTAATCTTTAATTCGGCCTATATTATTAGGCCACTATTAAATATTTTAATGTCCCCTTTGCTTAATTATTAAGTGATTGATAACTTGTCCTCTCTAACAACTAACAATTATTACTTCGAAGAAATAAAAAGAAAATGCTAATTACAACTAACCCACCAAACTCCATAACCAATCAAAGAAACCCCCAAAACAGCTACTTCTTAACTATTTAGAGCATCTCCAACAGACTCCCTTAATGACATTCCTTAACTTAATTAAGGGAGTATGTGTATTTTTGCAACTCCAACAGTTCCCTAAATGACTCCCTTAATTATGTTCAAGTGGAGTTCACTTCCTTAATTAAGGGGTGTTTTAGACTCCCTTAAAGTGAGCTCCACTTATTTAAGATTATTTTATTTCTTAAAAAACTCCATATATTTGAATTTGAATTAAGCTGACATCTCTTTAAAATCCTAACAGCTCTTTTGCTCTTTTATTTTTTAATTCACTATAAATTGGTTATTTTTCATCGTAAAATTTCACACTTTCTCTGAGTTTTTACATTTGGTGTAAATGGAAAATGATGATTATTATACCAATTTAATCAACGGTCAATATTCAATTATTGATCAACATGATGAGTATCAACATCAATGGAAAATGATGGAAAAAAAATAGAAATGGAAGTAACAAAAAATGAGTTTAATTTTTTTTTTTTTTCTATAATCCGTGGCTATTGGATACAAGTAAGAAAAAAGGATGAAGTCAGATGGATAAAAATGAGAGGTTTTTGAATTTTTATAACAAAATAATGAAGTTGCATTGAAGGATATTACCGTTAAACTATGATCAAGAGTAGGTTTTTGATTTTTTATTATTTAACAAAAATATGAAGTTGGATTGATAAATATTTCCGCTAAAATTTGTTTAAAACTCTCTTAATGAAAAACAATATATAATATTTATTACACAACACCTAACATTTAAATAATAATAAAAAATTATTAAAGGGACCATTTAAGGGGGTATTGTTGGAGCACATGCTCCCTTAATACCATCTCCAATGCATGTGCTATTGTCAATATCATATTTGGTACAAAAAAGTGTAAAATGCTATATTTGGCATAATAATTTAGCATTGTGCTCCAATGCACAATTATGATTAAAATCCTATTTTTATTATTTTATTAATTAAAATTATAAAAGTCAAATAATATCATTAATGCATTCATTAATTTTTTTTGGAATTGTTTGCATTCTTTATTTTCGTCTCTTTCCCCTTCTCCCATTGTCTTCTCTGAGTATTTTTTTTTTTTTTTTTTTCAGACCAGATTCTAGAATACAAATTAGGTTGCCATTATTTTCGTCTCTTTCCCATGCTCCCATTGTCTTCTCTGAGTTTTTTTATTTTTTTATTTTATTTATTTTTTTTACTTCAGACTAGATTCCATAACACAAATTAGGTTGCCATTATTTTCGTCTCTTTCCTCTGCTCTCATTGTCTTCTCTGAGATTTTGGGTGATGGCCAACCAAGCATTGCAGATGGCTACATCTTGGTTATTTGTAAATGATTTTCCACGTTTTGAAAGATTTTGATTCTCTTCCATTGAAAAAATAATTTTGTATCTACAAAAGGAAGATATGAAATTTGGAGATGAATAATAATAAAAAAAAAAAATGAATAGACAAAAATGGAAGAACATTGAATTTTTATAGAATTGTTGCAGATGAAATAAATTTTGATTGAAATATCATTAATGTATATTAAATTTAAATTATTTTAATGATAGTTTTATAATTAAAAAATAAGCATCTATTGCTGTGCCAAATTTGGCACAAAGTTTAGCATATGCTAAATTTGGCACAACATTTGGCACTGCATTAGAGAAAGGTTTTTGTACTCTGTGCCAAATTTTAGTATTGGCACAACAAAATGGCACAGCATTGGAGATGCTCTAATGGCCCCTTACATCAACATCCACCCTTGTTTAAGGGAGTCTCCAAGATAGACTGTTGGAGATGCTCTAAGTCAATGAAAATAATTAATAATCTAGTAGTTCAACTCTGAATTTTTTTTTTTTTTTTTTTTCTGTCTTATAATTTTCAAAATAGTTCAATTATAATTTTCCCAGAAATTGAACCTGATTGACATGAACATACATAATTTTCCTAGTTTCTGCAGCAATCAAATAAGGCAAATCAATATATATATATATATATATATATATATATATATATAAACTAAAAGTATATGCTTTAAATTGAAAACCATTCAATATAACAAAAAAGAAATAACCAAAATCCAAACTATATAATATAATAACATATTTTCCAATATTTACAACTATAAAAACTTGCAGAGTTACTTAGTTTTTGATCTAATAATATAAACAAAATCACTCTTCTAGTATTATTATTATTATTATTATATATTGTTATAATATGATAATTCTAACAAACCAGCTTTCATGGAAGGCAGATTGATATTGCTCAAGAACTAGCAGCAAAACAATGACAGCAGCCACCCCCCCACGGCGAGCTCCCTTCCGAGGGATGGTGGTGGGTGCTGCAGCGCCGCTCCCACGGGTCCTTGGAGGAGAAGAACATGTCGGTCTCGAAGGACGACAACCATCTAACAAGGATGATCAAGACTAACGGTGTAGCGAAAAGTATCCAACCCATCTGCTTCTCTGCACTCTCAATGGCCTCTTCATAGCTGAAGAACCATGAAATTCCAAGGAAGATAAATGTTACAGCCAGGATTAGAAGAACTGGATATGGTAGTGGATTTAGAGTGAATGAATCAAAGAAACTGCGTCTTCTGTGATGACCCATTGAAGTTTTTTTTTTTTTTTTTTTTTTGTGGGTGTTTTGACAAGTTTAAGAGGTAGTTGTTACATGGTGGAGGGTGTGTTGTGAATTTATAGCAAAAAAAAGTGGGTTTTTGATTTGATGGGTTTACTTACTTGTATCGGGTGATTTTAACTAGGGAATAGGGATGGCCAAACCCGAACACTCAAAACATTTTTCAACCTGAAACCCATCATGAACCCGAATGATTTCACATATTTGGGTTTTGATGAAACCCAAACCCAAGAAATTATTTGGGTTCGAGTTTCAACTTACAAAGTACAAATCCAAAATGACTCGTCTTGAATTTATGTTTTTTATTTATTTATAAATATTCAGGTTTATTTTCAAACTTGAACCCCGACTCGCTTTGAGTTTACATTGAAACCCGGTTCGTGATCCGAATAACAAAATTCATACCCAATCCACACAGTTTGGGGTCGAGTGAAATTATCATCCGTAATTTTAAAGGTTGATTTCTTATTTGATATAATTTCTTTCTTGATTTGAGAACTGAATTGGCCTTTTTGTGGGCCTATTTGATTTTTTCACTTAACACTTAACGGCATTTAATGTGTTCCATTAAGTTATTTGTTTGATTTTTTAAGTGATAAAATCACTTAAATAACTCTTAAAATCACTTTTTAATAAAAGTGAATTTTTTTCACTTTTCACTTAACTAAAAACAACTTAAATTTAAAGCAGTTTTATATTCCCAAAACTATCCTCACAAACAAAATATGTTAAGGATTTTTTTTTTTTTTTTTCATAATTTGATTAGTTTTATTAATTTTATTTTAGAGTTTGACATTAAAATTATCAAAGTTCCACATAGCAAAATTGAAGTGAGGGCCTCAAACTATAATGTTTTAAATATATATTTTTTTAAATTACTTGTTTTTTTTAACTATTAAAATTATTTATTATATATTATCTTTTAATATATTAAAATGTAAATATATAACAAATAATAGTTTAAATTACTTGCTATAGTTATCTTTTAATATATTAAAATGTAAATAAATAACAAATAACATTTGAAAGGGTATAGATATAAAAGTATTTATTTTTAGATATTTGTAACTTAAAAAAACAAATAAATTATCACTTATATTCAGTTTTTAGTGAAAAAAATTAACTTGTTTTTCAATTTTCAATTTTCAGACACTATTCAATCTTTACTACAATTCAGCAATGTTTAGTGTTCAGATAAAAAATCAATCGCAGCCTAAGTGTATATGCAAAAATGTGAAAGAAATTGGATTTTCTCGAAAAGACTTGAATTTTATCTATCAATCAAAATGTAAAGGATTTTATGACACATCAATATTATTATTAATATTGAATGATGATGATAGAATTTATTTCATTTTTATTTATGACTTTATTAAAAATTAATCCGAATTTAATGTAAGGTAAATTTAGACATTTTATATGAGACAAAAACGATTTCGTGATACATAAAGTATTATTAAAATTGATTAATGATATAATTTATTTAAATTGTTATTCCTTACTCTATTAAAGTTTAATTAAAACTTAAAATATGAGGTAAATTTAGACCGAAGAGAAGATTTTTGTCCAAAATATTTATGAATGGAAGATGTTTTTTTATTAAGACATTTATCAAATGTATATTCTCCTCAGAATCGTGTATTTTTTTTTTTTTAATATGTACCAAATAAAATTAATTAAAAAAAAAAAAAAATCGATTTGCTAACCTTGCCTTTTCTTTTCTTCCATAATAAATACTTCAAGTGATTGTACGATTGGAAATGTTTTTTTTTTTTCTAGAAAAGCAGCACTTATAATTTATAATTATACATAAAGCAAGGCAATTTGGTGACTTTATTTTTTGGACAACACTTGGGTGCTGACCGGCCAGTACCCAAGATACTGATCAACCCAATGGTTGGTTGCCATGTAACTCAAAGTAAGGAGAAAAATGTAAAAAGTGAAAAAAGTTTTGACCACACGGCAACACCCCATTAGGTGGTCAGTATACTTGGATACTAACCAGTCAGTACCCAAGCATTTTCCTTATTTTTTAACATAAGCTTATCATTATGTTAGCCTAGCTAGGCCACACATCCGCACACTATTATAAATTATAATAAGTGGGATTATGGGTATATCGAAACATACTGAGATTAATCACTACATACTTTTTATCTCAAAATGTTTAAAATTAGAAAGACCAAAATGCCCACAACTTTTATATGAGTTCAAACACCCTTAAAATTATGGTTTACCTCAAAGAAGTCTTTTTTAAAAAAAAAATAATTACAGAAATTATGAAATGCATTGAAAAAAAATTAAGAAAACTATTAAACATAACATATATATATATATATATATATATATATATATAAAATCATATCATTCTAAAAAAAGGGAAGTGAATGAATATTATTTTAGTGTTAATTGTATAAACTTACACCGTATTCGTAACAAAATATTCGACTAAAGATATTAATTACATGGAGGCAACCCTTATATATGGTTAACCTTAATGCTCGAGGATAAAATAGTTAATTTGCTTATCAAATAAAACTAAAAGGTTAAAATAATCTGTAATCTCAAAACTTTTTATAATTATTTATCTACTTATTAAAAAAAATGATAAAAAGAATCCATATTTTTCTACAAACATAATTTCAAACTTTTATCTTTTTATTTTTATTTTTTTATTTATAAAAAAATTGAAAAATGTGATCGAAACAAGAAAGCACCGCACGCAGCACCAAACACCATAGCGCCAACGATCGAGAAGCTTTTAAGTATACACCATGTGGATAATTATTGTTTTGAACCTCACCCTTACGTGAATGAGAATGAGGATCAAGTACACACCAATTAAGTTGAAAACTAGCCTGGGCTGGTTTTTTTGAAAAAAGTGGAAAGTTAATTACTAATTACCCTTGTTTTATGATTATATTTATCAAATTATTCTAATTAAAAGAAAATTCAGAAACAAAACAAACGAATAAAATAAATTATTGAAGGCTCAAACACAACTTTCAAAGTAGTTAATCACCAAGCCACAAACTAAGAGGGGTGTATTCAATTAGGATTTCGAAAGACTTTTAATTACTTTTTTTTAAATGAATGACTTTTACAGATTTTATGTACTTTTATATACTTTACAAGATTATGAAAAACTTTCATAAACTTTAATTTTAAAAGACTTTTGTAGATTTTCATTTTAAAAGATTTTTATATACTTTCATTGACTTATAAATACAATGTATAATTTGTTTTAGAAAAATTATATATATTTATCATGTCAATAAAAATATTTTTTCAAATGAATGAAAAAAACCATTGTTAATTAAACTTGACAAAAGCATTCATGTCTATATATCTGATTTTAATTTATTATTTTTTGTAATGATATTTTGCATTATAAAGACATTATGCTTTTTTTTTTTATTTTTTTTATTTTTTATTTTTTATTTTTTTAACAATTAGTCAAAATTTTATTTGTTTTTTATAATTAGTCAAAATATTATAAATTTTCTTTTAGAATAAATGTAGCAAACCGACAATAATATTAACGTTTATATGTCTCTACGAAAGTATGACAATGAGTATACAAAATCAACCAAAAGTACATTCAAGTTACTAAAGATAAAACATAAAAACCGCATCTAGTTGTTGAATAAGATCCATGTAGTTTGATATTGATCATAATTACATAGAGTCACGCTCATATATGACTTTGATTATGGCATATTGACATGGTTAAGTAGTGGTTTTTGTCTTTTATTATTTTTATTTTACATAATTAATGAAGTTCATTTAATTTGTTTCAGTGCTATTTAGTTACTTTAAAAATATAAGTAAAAAAATATGAAATCTCTCGTCCTTAATTGCATAACCGATGAAGAGTTGTTTTATATTATTTTTTAGTTTTTTTTTTTTTTTTTTGTTATAAATCGTTAATGATTGTATTTTATTTTATTTTATTTTATTTATAATGTTTATTCATTTTAAAGTTATTCGTTTTATTTTATTTATTAAATTTGTTAAGAATAAGTGTATTTTTATTTGAAAATAGAACATATATTTGGTGGTTGATGTTTTTTTTTTTTTTAAAGAGTTTTATATTTTTCTTTTAAAGTGAAATTATTTCTATTTATATATATATATATAAAGCTATTCAAAGTCTTTGGTAGGAATGGAAGACAAATTGTGAGATTTATTATAACTAAAAATCATTAAAAGTCATTGATATTTTAAAGTCGTTAAAAGTCATTGAGATTTTGAATACCTCATAACTTTCATAGACTGTTAAAAAGTCTTGATTGAATACCACATGACTTTTAAATGCTTTTTAAAAGTCTATAAAAATCTGTATTGAATACCTCATGACTTTTATAGAGTTGTTAAAAATCTACATTGAATACATCTAAATTTTTTAATTCCATAAAAATTATTAAAAGTCTTTTAAAATCCTAATTAAATACACCCTCATAAATTTAACCTTTTCATTCTTTCAAAATATGTATCCCTCCATTATTTATTATTATTTTATTATTTTTTGTTGTGATGTGCTAGTAGCTTGTGGGATTAGCATATAAACACTAACTTTCATCAAATCATGCTATTTTCTTGAATTTATACAAACATGTTTAATTTATAATATTGATTGTTAACCTAAAAAAAATCATGAAATGTAAATAAATTTTCTTTGAAAGTAAATAAATTATATTGACATGCCTAAATAGGTATTTTTTTTTTCATAACTTGACAATCCAATTAATATCGTAGGTTGCAATATCAAACAATTATATACAAAAGCTAACAAGTTGAGGTTTGTTCAATGGTATACCCCTCACAGATATACTAAGAGGTTGTTGGTTCGAGTCTCTCCCCCTCCCGATATCCAAAATTATTATAATATTTTTTTTAAAAAGTTATATGCAAAAGCCAGGAAAAAAAAATCAATTAATAAAATTTATTCGTACAATTTAGATTCACTTAAAAAGAAAAATGGTATTTGTATAATTATGACTCAGAGGAAATAATAAAAGATTACCAATAAATATGCAATTTAATTTCGGAAGAATTTATTTGATATTCAAATATAAAAAAAATCAACTAGATATCTATAGATTATCAAAAGCAATAACTGGTAAATAAAAAATAAAAAATCAAAGATACATGAGTTTTTATTTTTGAAATCACAGATAAATGAGTTTAAAAACGTAATCATAGATACAAGAGTTTAAAAAAAAAAAACACATTATTGACGTCAATTTTTGGTGAAACCTAATCAATAACACATTGGTTGATCAGTGCTCAAATGAACCAATGATGTGTGATCTCGATCGTATTTCTATAATATGTGTGAATTGATGAAATAAATAGCAAATGAGAAAAATAATAAGAAACAATAAAGACACCAAGATTTGTACGTGGAAAACCCTAAAGTAGGAAAAAAAAAAAAAACCACAGTTATCGTAACAATAGAGAAAGAGAAATTGCTTATGGTGCCTTTGTCATTTCTTGCTTGATACAATTCGCCATTCGGGGATGCTTCGGCGGGAAGGTTTCTTTGTTAGGCGACTTACTCGCTACTTCCCAATTCGCCGCTGTCGCACATGGCCTGTTGAGTTGACGTGACTTAATGTCGTGGAGACTTGATTACATGAATTACGGGCTCATGACTGACATGTCAAGCCAAATAAAATTACCCCAAACAATACCCCATAAATCCGCCTAAGAAGATGAAGAAGATTGGAAGAAGAAGACTAATGGTGTTTGTGTAATTAAGACATGGGAAACAAATGAATCTAATATTATTGTATTGTACTATTTTATCTCATTGCAATGGATGGGATAAAATAAAGAGATGAGATTAATTTATCCTATCTTGCCAGCCAAACATGAGAATCGGATTAAGTTAAAGTCATTCCTATTCTACCTCAGCTATCAAACGGGCCCTAAATGTAACTTACACAGTAAGAAATTTCACCTTTTACGATATTAATTTTACTGCATTTGTTTTTTTTTTTTTAAATGTTGTAATTGATTTCAATTATAGGATTTATAATAAAAAATGCTGTATAATATATTAATATGTGTTCAGGTGATTTTTTACGAGATTTAAAAAATGCTTTTATTATTCACTATAATATCATTTTTAAAAAGCTTTAATAATTTAGGAGCATTTCTAAAAAGGTAATTTTCCATCCCAGATATTTTTATTTAAACATTTAATAATCAATTTTTCATCAAAAAAAAAAGAAGAAATTTTTATTTAGGGAAAATTGCACAAACTTACCCTAACGTTTACCATTATGGCATAATATTCAACTAATACCTTTAATTACACAAACAACCCCTCTTTTTGGTCAACTTTAGTTAAAAATAGCCATTGACCATGATTTTTTTTGAAAGCCCAAAATTGCCCCTACACTTTATTACAAAAAAATCTTAATTGCCCTTTATTTAAAACATTATCTACTTTAAATTATTATAATATAAAAAATAAATACTAAACATAATCCTTTTTAAATCAAAAAAAATTCAAAAATAATATATTAAAAACAAAACAATTTAAGAAAACATTATTTTGAGAAAATACAATTTAATAATATATTAAAAACAAAAAAAAAAAAAAAAAAAAAACGTTATTTTGAGAAAATATAATTTAAAATTATGCAAGTCAAATATGAATAGTGGTAATGTGTTACATATTTTTGAATTTTTTTTTTGTTTTTATTATATTATTTTTTAATTTTTTTTATTTAAAAATGATTATGTTTAGTATTCTAAACACAAATATAAATAAAATCATCAAGATTTTGAAATAAAAATATAATCATTTGTCATAATTAAATACAGTAGCACCGAAAATTTATTCAATATTCATCTCTATAAGATAAAATAATTTGACTCAATATAAATTACGCATTATATTTGGTTCAAAATTAAAAAAAAAAAAATATACTAAACATAATCCTTTTCAAATAAATAAAAAATGTTTCAAATTTTAAAAATATGTAGCACATTACCACTATTCATATTGGACTTGCATAATTTGAAATTATATTTTCTCAAAATAACATTTTTTTTTTGTTTTTTTAAATATATTATTAAATTGTATTTTCTCAAAATAACATTTTCTTAAATTGTTTTGTTTTTAATATATTTTTTTGAATTTTTTTTATTTAAAAAGGATTATGTTTAGTATTTATTTTTTATATTCTAATAATTTAAAGTAGATAATGTTTTAAATAAAGGGCAATTTTGGGCTTTCAAAAAAAAAATCATGGTCAATGGCTATTTTTAACTAAAGTTGACTAAAATGAGGGGTTGTTTGTGCAATTAAAGGAATTAGTTGAATATTATGCCATAATGGGAAACGTTAGGGTAAGTTTGTGCAATTTTCCCTTTTATTTACAAAAGAAAACATTTAAAAATTTTTTTTGTCTGCTTTAAATTTCTCCAAATTTCCTCGTCTGAGTAACCGACATAGTCACTCAATTACCTTTGCCTCATCGAATTTTCATCACTTGCAATCTTTGATTCTCTCGATTAATGGATCTCAGATTTTCGGAATCACCTTCAGAGGTTACTTCTCTCAATATATGATACTCTAACCTCAGATCTGTTACTCAATTTTTTACGATATCTTTTCTCTGATTTCTGAGTTGTTGATTAATCTCTGATTTCCCGTCAATGCGCAACCGTCTTTCCTGCTGTGGTCGTCTCCATCGCTATCGCCGTCTTTTGTCTTTGTCTCTGATTTCATACGATCTCCAATTTTTTTCTAGGTATTTTTTTATTTATTTACAATATTATTCAATCTGTGATTGCAGAAGTACCATAAGTGATTCAATTGTGTCAATTAATTCTCTAATTATTTATTTTATTTTTTTTATTTACGTTATTATTCGATTACTGTGTTGTCTTTGTATAATTTCTTTGATTGAGCATTCTTTCTTTGATTAAGTTATTATTCTTTTTGCCTCTGCTTGCTGGAAAAAAAAAAGTAAGGAAAATTTCCATGACCTTGTAATTTGCAAACTAATTTAGTTGTGGGAACATTTTGATCATTTTTCCATCGGTAATATAAATTTTTAGAATAATGCTGCTTCTTTCTTGTAACATAATTTGCACATATGATAGTAAATTTGGATTATTGTTTCTGATTTCACATTTAATTTGAGCTTAACAAAGCACAACTGGCATGCAAGTGGTATAAATTTAGAATCATGATGCTTTATTTAGAAGCATAAATTAGACGATTAAGGATCTTAGATATGATCTCAAGTTTGGCTTTGATTTTAATAGATTGTTGAATGCAGAGTGAAGTGAATTTTCAATTAAACTGCAAGGAATTTATTATTTTATGGAACCTACAACAGATTAAAGCATGGTTAACTGAATTGTTAACTCTAATAAAATAGCACATTCCTGATGCCATTGTGCTTCACTGTTCCCCCACTTTATTGATTGCTTCTGATATCTTGATTTCACACCAGCAGCATTCATTAATGCCATTTAGTTCAAGTGAATTATAAGCATGATCTCCATACTTGTTACAACATTTTATTTCTTGGTTGACCTTTTGTGCCTAAAAGTTTCAGCCCCATGATAACCGGAACTGATAGTATCATCTAGTCGCATGGCTCAGAAAAGAATAATAGATACAACATTCCTTTAATCTATGCAGATCTACCTGGGTCTCGTAATATGTAAAGAGATTATTTTGAAATTTACTTCTAGGTCCATTTTCATTGAATTTGCTTTGTTAATCTTAAGTTACATGCTGTGACATTGCATATATAATCAGGAATACACGGTTGGAGGAAGGAAATAATATATAGATGATGAATTGATAATGTGAGTGGCTTGCAGTTTAACGAATTCCCTTTTGTGTTTGCTAATATGTTGAACGGATGCTTGTTTCAAATTGTATAGGTTGTAACTTTAAATAAAAGCCAACCATATTTTGGAAGTTGATTAGTTGTAGCCGTTTCGTAGGGCTGCATAGGCCTTCTAGGATTTTGGTGATATACTCAAGTCTAAGCAGACATAATGAGCTAAAAAGCATTCTTCTAAGATAATATTTTGAATTGCTTGCTCAAGGAACTTAATACAAAGACGTTGATAAGAAGCATTCAGGACACTAACATGATCATTTGGTTCTCTCAATTAATAGTATCCTTTTGATTGCATAGACGGTCGAAAACTGTACTGATCTTGAAGTTCAATGAACACTTGTGCCTATATATATATATATATTGAAATGATAGTATGCTTTATGGTAGTAGACTATATTTTGTAATATATTATTGGTAGTAGACTTTAAGACAATTTAATGTTACATTTGAATATTCAATTTGATATTATATTAGTTTTTGATTGCAATATGATGTTTCAATTGTAATTGTTTTTATTTAGTTTAAATACCTTTTGACAGGTAATAGTTCTTATATTTGCAGCATTTGTATTTGTTTAAACCTTTATTACGCGGCATTTTTTGGCTACCCTAAAACGTCTCTTATGTGGCATTATTTGGCAGTCATGTAGCATTTTTTGCTATCCCAAAACATCTGTTACGCGACATTTTTTTGCTGCCCTAAAAAGTCTTTTATGCGGCAATTTTTTGCTGCTCTAAATCCTAAACGTCTGTTACAGCATTTGTGAAATGATAGTAATAGATTAACATTCTTTTGTGACTTCTTTCGTAATAACATTTTATTAAATGCCGTAAAAAGGGTTCTATGGTATTTTTCAAAGCTCGTAAATGTCAATTTTTCTTGTAGTGCTAACCTCTCCTCAATAGTGGATTTATGCATCATGGGAATAGTATTCTGGACCGTGCTTATAGAGTCTAATTTCACTAGGTCTTGACAATAAGACCCATTTAACCCGTTAATTTTCAAGTCATGTCAATTATGTGATCAATCACAATTCCATTTAACTAATACTGAACCCTTTAATTTTTGAGATACCACGACCAGTCCCAATGTGGTAATAAACTCATTTAATAAATGAAAATAATGAACAATAATATAATGTTGAAAATGAATAAAATTTAATTAAAATTTAAATTTAATAAACTCATTTAATAAATGAAAATAATGAACAATAATATAATTTTATTTCAAACTAAAATTTAAAATAAAATCTCATAAAAAATTGAATTCTCTGCTCGTAACACAATCAACTAATAAATTTAAGTAGACGAGATAAGATTGGTCTAGTGGTAAACTCCCCCATACATGCACCATGAGGTTGTGGGTTCGGGTCCTTTGCATATTAAAAAAAAAAAAAAAAAAAACCAAAATTATTGTAATACTTATAAAAAGAAAAAAAAAGAAAAAAAAACTAATAAATTTAAGTAATGCTAGACAACTCAAAAAATTAGTCAAAAATTCTACTAAAATGATATCACAAAAAATCAATTCAAGAATCACAAGTCTTGAAGCCAGCGAAAAAGGCTAAAAAATAATTGTAACAAAAATTCAGTAACATAATATTCATTACAAAATGCTTACTTAGAAAACTATTCTGTCTACTTAAAAGGGAAATTATGATCTCCCCAGTTGCTGAAAGAGCAAAACCAAATTGTGTTCTTCAATAGTCTTGCATTGCTCTCCTCTACTTAAAACCAATATTCCAACAACTTATCTGCAACAAAATAGTACACAACCTTTTGTTGAAACTAGAACAAATGCAACAAAGCAAAAGGAAGTCGAATTAAACAGGCATATATATATATATATATATAAGAAGGGATGATTGATTACCTTCGGTTCTGAAGTGATTTTCATAATTGAGTGAGACAAGACTCTCCACATACTCTATATGACTATTGACATAAAACTTTCGACTACCATTAACCTCTATTTTCTTAAATTTCAGACATTCTGGATTATAAAATACCAATTCTTGATTATGTTCATAGTTTCTATTCAACATCATTGTGTTACTATTCTTCAAATAGCATAACGGTCGTAGAAAACATGGCGAGTTGACCGTCAAAATTATAGTCCAAGATGCTGTCACGCCATATTCCTTCATAACCCAGAACCTGTATGTGTCCTTGTTTCTGTCGAAGAAGGAAAGATAGCCTTTGAAAAGTCCAAAAAACTGGCCAAGTCCAAAAAATTCTGGTAGATGTAAGGTTTTAAAGTTCTCTTCAACCAAATCAAATGCAATAATCACCCTATCAAAGGTATCAGGATTTAAATCATAATCAACGTAATACGAATCCCAATGAATAGCTCCATTTAGAGGGAATCCCAACTGTCGAAAAAAACCATGCCCAATGCAAAAATCATGTTGAATACTTGTCCAGGAATTTTTTCTCAGAGAATAGATATCAACAATATTTTCTGGACGATGTAATATAACTAACTTGTAGTCATCAATAGAATCAACATAACTAAAGCCAAAGCCAAAGCCAGAAACCATATGTTTTGGAAAATTAAAATCAGGTACTTGTTTGCGCTCTCTCGTAGAAGGGTTATACAACCAGAAATATTTTCCAAGTCTAAAGCACAACAAACCATTAGAAGAACTAATAATACACCATGTATGCCGCTTAACCAAACGATTTAATTCAAAAGCAGCAATATCTAGATCTGATATAAACGCTGCAATATCAATTTTCACTGCATCAACTTTGTTGACATCATAACTTATGCTTTCAAGGTCGATAGAGTAAAGGGATGCTTTTCCGGAGTAGATAAAATTGCTGTCTCCAGCAGACATGAACAACTTTTCTCTTTGAGTATGAGCTAGATGCATTTTAACAAATCGAGGGTGGTTGATTAAAGCCAGCCATAACTTAGATACACACCTGAATCGGCAAAGAGACTTAACTGACAATCTCGAAAGTATATTGACGATCATCTCTGGTGGAAGATCCACGATGGCTAAGTTCTGAACTTGGAGGGGCTTTTGCAGCGATTCCATAGTGCGGGATGGGCGACAAGTCTAGACTCTAGAGTAGAACGGACGACAAAAAATACAGAGAAAACTTAGAGACAATTTAGGGTTATATTTAAGTTAACCTTTGCGTTATAACTGTATTTATAAAGTTTGGGTTAATTGCAATAACTTACCCTGAGTTTTTCCTTAAAGGCATAATATTCAACTAATAGACTTAATTGCAGCAGACCCCCTGTCAACAATAGATTTCCATCTAATTTGACGGTTCACTTGAAAAAGTCAAAAATGCCCTTACAATTTATTAGTAAAAGTCTTAATACTCTTAAAAAAATACTTGTATTTTCTTAAAAAAAAATTGTTGAGCTTGAATCTCGATAAAAAAAAAAAAATAATAAATAAATAAATAAATAAAAAATAAAAATCTTGTATTGCTTTAAAAAAAAAAAAATTATTGTATGAAATAATAAATAAACTTGTAATAAAATCTTTTAAAAATTAAAGAAATTGACAAATAAAATAAAAATCTTTTAAAAAATTGATAAAAAAATTATCTTTAAGAAATTGATTAAAAAATATCTCTTTAAAAAAACGGAAAAAATAAATCCCAGTTTTTATTTAAAAAAAAAAAAAAAAAAAACGAAGATCTGTTCCTTATCTCCTACAAGCCTTGATTTAAACCCAGAAAAAGTGAAAAAAAATATTGATAAATCCAATCACCACTTGTGTGAGAAAACTTTGTTCTCCTAAATCTCCAATTTTTGTTTGCTCTTTGTTTTAAAATTATAATGGTTACATAATAAGTAGCAGTCACACTCAACCAAACCGATTCACCCGAGCCAAAAGCCCACCTAGCTACCAGCGCCAGCGGCATGAGAAAAAGAGCTAGACACCACAATTCCTATTTACAATATAAGAATATATATCTTATATAATGTTGGCTACAAACTCAAAGAAACAAAATTGGACTATTTTTTTTTTTTACGGAAAATACTGATGCATTACGGGTAAATTCCCGATTGTTTGCCCCTAAATGCCTCTCGGAAGGGTGTCCAACATCAGGAAGCCTTTGTATTATAAGCAACAACAAAGTCTTCAGCACTAATATTTCTGACACGATATCTCTTATCTCGAAAAGAGATTGATTCCTAAGTTGTCTAGCATTAGTGTTTTTAATATTCATTCTTTGATATATATATATATATATATATATATATATATATATATATAAATAAGAGCACCTCTGAATAAAATTAATCTTGTATTTACCCTTTTCGAGACAACCAAAATTCTGTAAGTGGAGTAGCAAGGAATTTATTATATACAACGTGCAGTAGAGACGACTCGAACTTGGTACATTGCAATGGCAAAGCTTTCCTTACTCAGCATGGTAATTCTTCTTCTTGGCAGTTGTAATTGTTAATATACTTTTATATATATATATTTTTTTTCATCTTGAAACCAATAAAATCAAGAAATTGTTATCTGATCTATGTGTGCTGTGCGCTGTATTCCCTGTTTTCTCTGTTTCTGTTTTTTCCTTTCTTTTCTTTTGTTGCTGGCTGTGAGCTTGTGGTGTCCGTACGTGTATGTGTTGCGGTTTTTTCCCTTGTTCTTCTGGCTTGTGGGCTGGGCGCTTGGTGCCCTTGCTTTCCCTGTTTTGTTTGTTGTGTTGCCTTTGCTTTAATAAAGCTTGCCGTCTCAAAAAAAAAAAAAAAAAAAAAAAAAATCTATGTGTGCAATCCAAGTGTTTTGTTTTGTTTGAGTAATTCTAGCAATTATTAGAAATTGATGTGCCGTTTTGGATCTGGATCCTCTCCCCCCTTTTTTTTTTTTTTTAATATATGTTTTTGCTCTTTTTAGAGATAGATAGAACCCTAAACCAACCAGTTTATAAGAGCTTCCTAATTCACATAAAATACTTTTAATTTGGATCGATATTAATTACTTGATTGTATCAATTTCCAAAACAAATTCAATTCTTGAAAAGTTTTGTTTAACTGAAGCTTCTGTTTACAAAGTTTTGCAAGAGATTGATAAACTTGAACAAGGGTAAGGATTATGGAAAGGACCACCCAAAATTTGATTCTATAAACAATTTACTCAAATTCATATTATCTATCACCCATTACAAAATAAAATTACGAAAAATAACTTTTCAAAAATCAAATGTCAAATGATCTGGGTCAATTTCTAATTTACACAACAATATTTAGTTATTTAATTAATACTTTTTACTCTATGGCTAATTGAGTAAAAAAAAAAAAAAAAAATTAAAAAAGAGAAGAAAGACATGCATTGAGATGGTTGCAACATGCTAGGCTGAATCCTATACCAAGTACAATTAAAATCCGATCATAATTTCATCACCAAAACAGTCTAATTGAATTAAAAGACCTCAATTATTCATTTATAGACTATAGTCTAGATTTTCAAAATGGACCGTTCCCTACTCCAAGAATTTTAACTAATACTCCACACTTCCATATTCATTAAAATTTTACAGAGTTACCCAAACATATGTAAGAATATATAGTAAATTTTTTAGATCATTAGCTTTTTTTTTCTTTTGGTTTCCCGAATTTGTCCTGCAAAAATCAAATACTAACCTTTGTCCACTTTGAAAATTATAAAAAAATTTATAACCATTTAAAAATTACGAAATTTTAGAGTGTTCACGGATCAAAATTGTAATTTACATACTTCATATGCATATCCTATGGATATATACAAAAGAAATTAAATACAAGATTCAACTACCTAGCTTTGTTGAAATATGATATGTGCTCATTATGTCATTGGGTGGGTACATGTGAGCCATGCATGGAGGGGTTCGTCTAGATCAGTGGGACTCGGTCAATTGGTTTTTCTACCCCATTTTCATTGTTGCAGAGTACCTTCCGTTTTTTTTTTGCCTAAACAAAACATTTATTACTAATGTTATATCTGTCTGTACTGAAGTAATTTACTTGTGTTTTGTGGAAGTTGAAAAGGTTGTTTGCCAATGTGTATATAATCATGTTTATATGCACGCTATTGTTGGTGATTCCACAAGTTTCAACAAAATAATTTTATATTGTTGGGGCTCCTGTTGGCTGGTGTAGATCGTTAAAAATATAATCATGGGCAACAATAATGTTGGAGACACTATAAGTAGTATTGATCTACACCATTCAATCAGAACCCCAAAAATATAAAATTCTTTTGTCGAAACTTTGTGGAACCACTAACGTATACTAACGTGCATATAAACATGGTTATTGTGGTAGCCAAAAATGGTCTAATGGCCCAACATGCCAAGGCCCATTCACAACAAGTTTAACCCAGGCCCCTTGTGTTGGGTCGACCCAACACAAGTGCCAGCAGAAGCTATCGTTGAAGATACATTCAAAGGGATCAGTTACGAAAAGATCAAGTAACTGCCCATTGAGAGAATCTCTCCTAAAATCACGTCCACTATCAATGCAGATAGTAGACGTTAGAACCAAGACACCTAGTATAAATAGGGGAGGACCCTCCACTAGAAACTCTCGAAAAACTCTCTGAACAAAAGCTTACAACTAGCGTATTGAAATTCTGGTTCCATCACTTTCCGGCCATCGGAACTCACTCATCAGTCATCTGACTGCCTTGCTCAGCCCAAGCATATCTAAGGCTATCATCAAGCCCCCACCTTTCTCCTTTTTTCTACCTTGTATTTCTATTTAAAGTTCTTTTGCAGGTTCAACAAAGTTCAGACGACCACACATAAACGACAGTCGACATCAACCATCCCACTTCCAGCCTAGTTGCCTTGAGCCTGATTCTACCCGACCCGTTTGACGTACCAAGTCGTTCGACCACCTACAGTTATATACTTATTGGTAAATGACCTTTTTGGCTTCCGCAAAACATAAGTAACTTTAGTAAGGGATTCTACAACAATAAAAAGGGGATAGAATTAAACCGTTACTGTTCAACTAAACGGTAATTTTAGGATTCAATTACTGTTTTTCATGTATTTTATTAAAGTCCCTACTTTTTGATGAAATATCACCTATTTAAACGTCTTTATCATATTAGCAACTTAAGTCTCTTGTTTTTTCAAAATACATGACTTTAGTCCATTTGACCAAAATACTAATAGTCAAATCTAACTATATAAATAAAAGTATAAATCTACCCTTGTCGAAATGATTTATTGAGTTTCAAAAATAAATAATAGTAAAATGATTTATAAAAATAAATTAACAACAGAAATTTTCTATAAAATATATATATATATATATATATATATATATATAATAATTTTAAAAATAGGAAAAAAAAACTAATGGATTATGGAAATATAAAGTTAAAATAAATAATAAATTGTCTTTTATACATATAATTACAGTTGACCGTTAATATTTTGGTCAAATGAATTAAAATGATGTATTTTGAAAAAAAATAAGGGACTTAAGTTACTAATATGCCAAAAACGTTTAAATAGGTAACATTTCGCCAAAAAGTAAGGACTTTTGTGAAATTACCCCTCAAAAGATTTGATCCGGACTAATCCTATTTCCGTATACAGCTGAGCGGTACGGAAATTACTAATATGCCAAAGACTTTTTAAGGATTGAAATCACTGACTTTTCCGCGAAACATTTTGCTGAAACATTGTCAGCTGAGCGATATCACAGCTTTTAAGTCGGACGAATTAGAAGATAAATATCGAAGATTGGAGGAGGGCTACTGGAGGAGAAGAACCAGCTTTCGGATTAACTTAATGCAGCAAAAGCATCTTCTGTTAGATGAATTATTAAATTTCAAATCTAAATAAGATTTTCGAAGACTTATGAGAACTATCTAATTATCCATTAACTTCAGTAATGTGTTCCTTTTCAGGGATCATAATTTTGTGTGTTTGTAATTTTTTTTTTTCCATTGACAGTATGAGGTTGGCCGGTGGTATGTCCGTCACACATACACTAAGAGGATGTGAGTTTGAGTCATAAGTTCATAACTCCTTCACAAATCCCGAATTATTGTAATACTTCAAAAGAAAAGAATGATTTGATTTGCTAGAGCATTTTTTTTCGTTCTTTTGACGTGTCTACTAATTGAGAATCCTTTACAAGGGAAAGAGGAAAGGGAAGTTGAACAATTTTTTTATTTATTATTTTTAACAATTACAATTTTTATGTTTTTGCTGTAGAAATTTTGTATGACAAGGAGGAGGATTGGAGGAAGACTCCATGAAAAATAAAAAAGCTGTGGAAATTCTGGTGCAGCAGAAGCCAGATCCAGGCTGGTAAAATAAATCCATAAACAAGAGTCTGATAACAATTTTTATCAAGCAATGTCCAAATATTCAACTCCTACAATACCTAAAGAGACCCTATATATATATATATATATATATATATATATATATAGTCTATTAGTCTCCTAACAAGAACCCTTTTACAAGCCCAATTCGACGCTACCAATATGAAAACAAACAACAAATACTAATAAACCCCCCTATATCAAAAACAAACAACAAATGCTAATAAATCCTCCTACATCAAATTCCCAATGGCCGGCCTCCATTTGTTACAGTTTTTTTTTTTTTTTCCCCTATATATTTCATTATTTTGTTTTTGTTTGTTATATATATATATATATATATATACGATCCCGTTCATATCAGTGTATTGATGTAACTATATCAGTACCAATGCATGTGGACCACTGATTATGGAGAAGTTTTGACAAGTGCATACACTTTGAGTCAAAGTATGTAAATCTAATACTCCACATCCAATGCACTGATGAAGTTATATCAGTTCGTATTGACTTGAATATTTCTGTATATATATATATATATATATTAAGAAGTAATGCTTGAGGAAGTAATGTTGGAGTCTTTATCTTAATTGTTTATCCTTTTTAGTAATTTTAATTAGGATAAAATTATCATATAATAAAAAAAATGGAGTATAGAAAGGTTTTGAGAGCTTCTCCTTACACTTCACAAATTATCTACTTGCAAATCATTTTAAGTTTTTTTTATTAATAACAATATTAACCTGAATTTAAATTACCAAACAAGACACAAAAATTCTAAAAACACTCCAAATTAGTTTTTTTTCCCCTCTTTTGTGTTTTTTTTTTTCCTCTTCACTATTTTACAAACCCGAAGGTGGAAGTTGGAATAGCAACTAGTGTTTTTTTTTTTTTTTTGTTGGAAACAGCAATGTTTTTTTGAAATAGCAACTAGTGATGACTCAATGGATGAGTGGCTTTCAGGTGTGTAGTTTTCACAATATGATGTAGTATTCATTTCACTAGCCTTATTTCGCATCTTTTCCCTACCCTATGATGAATTAGGTTACCGAATCATTGTAAGTTTAATCTTGAGAACTGTTTCTGATCTATTTCGTTTTTCCTTATCTTCAGGGAAATGCATATACTCAATCGGTGTCCATCAAATCAAAGAATTAAGAAGAAGTAGAAGAGCAATCTCGCCCAATTTGGCTGTACGCAGCACTAGGCATATGGAGAAATTTTTTTAAGAGGGCGTATAAGACCATAAGTTGAAGTCGTTTTGAAAATTGAGGGGAAGAAAAAGACCTTACCTTGTTGTTGTAGCATGTGGAGATGTTAAAAAGTTGAGCCATTCTTATGTGGATGAATCTAATTGTGTTGTTTCGTTATTCAGAAGTTTGGGATGGGAATATAATTTGAATCAACAATTTCATTGATTGATTTAAACACTTCTGCAAAGAGTAATGCTGTATAGTTCAACAATTTGTTCAAAATTCATTACTCAAATGAAACGGAAGCTGATTTGTTTCTTCTTTTTTTTTTTGTTATTAATATAAAACTAATTATTTTTTATTTTACTTTTTATCCTACACAGTTAAATTAGAACCATTCTGAAAAATGGGTCAAATAATTATAAAGCCTTGATGTTTGGTCAAATGCTAAATCAATCCCCCTAGTGGCCTAGTTTAAACTTTAAACCACTCCCTAACATATTTTCCAATATTTACGAAATTGGGAGGACATTGATAATTGAAAGGTGTGGGTTTGGTAACTGAGAGAGAGGGAGAGGACTTATATATGGTTTTTCCTTAGATAGTAAATTAAACCATACACGTATTGTGATTAATCTACTTTCTACCTATATTTGAAATGTGGTTGATTATCACCAATTTCATGTTCTTGGCTGGTTGCATATATATATTTAGTTTAAAATTAAACCTATCTTCTACTTTAAAAAATCTGCATCCCTTTATAAGAAAACTTTGAGCTCACATACAAATCTAAACCTTCCATAGCATACGAACTCAAATTTCTATTAGCAATGTCTCTCTTCATCTTAAAAATCTTTTTTAACAAGCTGATTCCTATGTAATATAGCAAACGTCATTACCTCATGAGAAGGTTGAGCAGCACTAAGAAACTTTTCATCCCATTTGACAAAGTTTCGAATCTTTAGCATTGTATCAGTATGGTTGAGAGTTATTGCAGCTGATGTCTGCAGACTGGTAAAGGACAAAAAAATAAAACTGATGAGGAGAGACATTGCTAATAGAAATTTGGGTTCGTATGCTATGGAAGGTTTAGATTTGTGTGTGAGCTCAAGGTTTTCTTATAAAGGGATGCAGATTTTTTGAAGTAGAAGATAGGTTTAATTTTAAACTAATTATATGCAACCAGCCAAGAATATGAAATTGGTGATAATCAACCACATTTCAAATATAGGTAGAAAATAGATTAATCACAATACGTGTACGGTTTAATTTACTATCTAAGGAAAAAACATATATAAGTCCTCTCCCTCTTTCTCAGTTACCAAACCCACACCTTTCAATTATCAATGTCCTCCCAATTTCGTAAACATTGGAAAATATGTTATTATATAGTTTGGATTTTGGTTATTTCTTTTTTGTTATATTTAATGGTTCAATTTAAAAAGCCCATGATTTCTGCAGTCCCTATATATATAACCTTTAATTATATGGGCTATATTTATATACATGGACTGTAACTATCCTTGAGTAATTCATAGTAATTAGATTAAAATCCAATGGTTTAAATGAAAGAGGAGTTTTAAAAAATAAAAACTATAAATATTAAAAATAGATAAGGTCTCCTTATATTAAATATTTCAGATCACTAAATTTTACTACTTTTTAACCTCACCCACTGTACATGCTTACGGCTTACCGAAGGAAAACAGAGTGCCAAGATTTGTTTGCTTGATCAAAAGCTATTTGAAATCCGAATTGTTATATATTGCAACCAAAAAGATTAAAAAAAAAAAAATAGCATTTACAAAATATCGTTTTTTTTTTTTTTTTTTTTTTTTTTCTAGTTTTTCTACTTTCCCGAATAGTTATTTTAACTAACTTGGCTTGTGACGAACTGTAGTTTATTTTTGAGCTTGGTCGTGGAGACCCCAGTCAGCTAATAAAATAAAGGAAATCTCTCTTTTTTTTTTTTTTTTTTTTTCAAAAATCAGTTCACTGTGAAAAAGGAAAACTAGGGCTGAGAAGGTGGATAAATTAAGGAAGGATGAATAACAAACCCCAAAAAATCCCAATGACATGCATGTGAGTTTGTTACATTGTTGCAATATGAATAGGATAATGCTAGGCACCCAAAATACTGATCCATCAATTGAAGTGTAGTACATGGTTCAATTTGTAAAGAATGCAAGGAGATAAATGTAAAAAGTAAAAGAAAAAAGACACCTGCTACACTTTAATTGATGGATCAGTATTTTGTCAGCGCCCAAAATACTGACTTACCAATTGAAATGTAGCCAGTGTTATAGTAGGCGCTAGGCGCTAGTTGGGTGGAGACCCACCTTCTAGAGCCTAGACGATTAGTCGGCAATTAATCGGCCGGCGAATTTAACCCTATTTTTTTATTTTCTTGTACAAAAATCCAATCTCAAACAAATTCCAATTATCAAATCCAAATAAAATTCTTTCCAGGTATTTATAAAGTTGGTCAATTAGGGGTATAAGTGTAATTATTGAAGGAAGATTGAAGCTATTGTGATTTTATAAGAGATTAGGGGGCGTTTCGTAATTTGCAACTCAAATAAGTGATAACACCACATCAATGAAACGGCTGCGTTTCAATAAAATGGGGTAACAGGCCAGGCCTAAACACGAGCCCAAACGTTGACCCAATCTGACTCCTGCGTACACCCCAGACCGTTGCTAAACACACCCCACCTTCCTTAACTTCATCTTCAACCTCACGCTTGCCTCCATTGCCGACCAACCCCGAGCTGGTCCAGTTGTCGAAAACGGTGATCTCGAGCCTTATTCCAGCTGATTTCTGGTGCAAAAGAGCGGCGCTTAGCTCGATTACTCGGCCACGTGCCCGATTACGCGGCAAAGTGCCCGATTAAGCGGCCACCGCATAATTAGGCCGATTTCCACTTTTCTCCGCAGTTGCTCGCCGCCTAGACGAATTGGATTGATTAATCGGCCTAGGCAGCCGTGTTTTTGAACACTGAATATAGCACATGGTCCAATTTGTGAAGAATGTAAGAAGATAAATGTAAAAATTAAAAGAAAAAATATCACGTGCCACATTTCAATTGGTGGGTTTGTACCACTAATTACCCACCAATTGAAGTGTGGCGTGTGGCCAATATGATTAAGTGTGAAAGGACAAATAGCATTTGAATTCAGTCAAAAAGTTCATATGATTCAGAGTAAAAGGACAAACAGTTGTTGGATTTAGTCAAAAAGTTAATAATCGTAACAAAAACCATGTGAATTTGTACTATGAGAGAGTGATAAAGCTTGGTCAAAATGAGCAGTCGAGTCGTCGAGACTTGGAGCATTTGAAACATATCAAGTGGGATCCAAAAATTGTTTTTATAATTATTACAATTTTTAATAATAATAAAGAATATTCATATCATTTACAAATATCATATATTATTTTACTAAAGAATGGAAATTGCAAAATACATAATGTTTTTAATATTTAAAAACATTATTAATTGTTTCATTTTGGGGTTAAGTGATGTGATTAAAAATTACTGAATTTTTTTTTTGAAAAAAATCTTTTGTAAATCACTTTCTTTTCAAAAATACTTACAAAACGTAGAGACACAATTTTAGAACAAGTCTTTTATATATTCCATTTTATAAATAATAAATCTCATCTGTTCCATTGAATTTTTTTTTTTCTATTTCATTTATATATCTGATAAGAGAAAATCAATTAAATTCAACTCCACTCAAATTCTAAGTAAATTTTAATAGTTAAAAAAAAAACTTAGATAAATTAAATTAATATATTATTTTTCGAGTAATTGATATTTAAAATTTTGAATTCACAACAAATGTATTTTTTAAATTATATAAATCTAGATTTTTTATTTATTGAGAATATGTTTTTTTAAGAAAATATTATAGGGAGGTTTTTATCCAGTGCGTTGGGTGCACCGAGATCAGACATGTGGCAAACAAATAAGTGCCACCGGAGATGAATGGTAAAAGTTAAAAAAAAAAAAAAAACAAGAAAGAAAAAAAAAAGTAGTATATACAAGTATCTCTCAAGTCTCAAACCTCAACCAAACAAATCTTCGTAACATCTCTCTTTCTCTTTCAAAGCCTGTCCTTGCTTGTTCTTTTCAGATTAGTAACATTAATTTTTAATTTTATTTGCCTTTTTTTTTTTTCTTTTTTTTTTTTTTTTTTTAAATTTTTTTATGTAGATCAATGTTTATGTAAAAATATTGTGTTTTAGATTTCAAGATTTTATTTTGTTTCTTCATCATCTGTTATTTTCTCTTTTCAAATTTCTATCATAATTTTCTTCTCTTCAGCCTTTTTGTTTTCAAGATTTTTCTTAAATTATATTTGGATTTCAAGTTTAATTATTTTTCTGCACAGAAAGAAAATGTGAGGGAAAAAAGGGGTTTTTTTTATTTTTTTTTTATTTAAAAGATTGTTTCATTTTCTATTTTAGATTTATTTTCTTTTGTGATTACTCTTGATATTTTGATGTTTTTGTTTTTTTAGAAAAATCAACTGAAGAAGAATTTTTCTCTGGAATTGGGAGGTGTTGGAAAAAAAGTTATCAGCATCTCCGGTTGTCCAAAATCCGGCCGATTATGTTGCTCCAGTTCAACTTGGAGACGTTCCACCTTCTGATGTGAGTCCTTATTTTACAGCAGCGACCGCCAACCAGAATAGATTGGTTTCACTGGTTACTGAATATTATCAAGCTAATCCAGCCGAGCACCAAGATGTTGTCGGTTGCAAGGGAGCTCCCGAATTTCCAGGATGTATGATGCCGCAGGCGCCGGGTTCCTCTTTCCTTATGCCGGGATCCTCCGGGCCGGAACAGGATCCCTCCTCACTCGTGCTACCGCAACAGCCTTCTCAGCAGGATCCCAAGGCGTCTGTCCTTGGCAAACGCTGGAAACCTAATGGTCCATTGGTTCGTAGGTTGAATGAAATATTAGAAGATCATGGTGGACTAAATCCAGGGAAAGCGAAAATCAATTTGCATGTCTGGTTCTCAAAAAAAAAAAAAAAAAAAAGAAAAAAAACAAATTTAGTTCATTTGTACTGTCAAAACCATCTGGTCAAGGTCTTAAAAGCAAAAGCAATTTCATTTGTACAAAGTACTGCAGATTTCTTTTTCTTCTTTTAACTTTGAGTTTTTATTTTGGTTGTGTACTTGTGTATTAAAAGCTATAGAAAAACACTATCTGAATATAGTTTGAACAAACTCAGGAAGTTTTGTTTTAATTTTTGAATACAGAAAGAAATAATAATACATGCACTGTTGATAATGAAAATTGATATTAATTTTATGAATATATATATATATATGATCACCTCAATCCCATGCCAAAACTAATCACTCACCAAACTCCCATTCGGGTTCTTCACATATATTTGCGGACTTTTTTTTGTTTTCTTTGGAAAAAGTTACTTCCACATCTTTTATGAAACAAATGTTAGAACATAAGGTTTTCACATGATAAATTGTAATGGTAATAAAAATGTTTTTAGCTCCCATGTAGTTTATTGAATTGTTCTAAATATGATCTGACCGGAATAATTGTTGTTGCATTGCGCTAATGATATTAATGGCTGTCGAGTATTGGATTTAGGGTGTTACAACATTTCTGTACTGGTTGTGATATATTAATAATTGAATAGATGGGCGAGCTTGGGTTTGGGTTTGGGCAAATGACTCCCAAATCAACGGTTCAAATCCTACCAACGGTGAAAGTTTAAAAAAAAAAAAAAAAAAAATTGAAATGGAAATGGATTATTTGCTGAACATATTAGCGAAGAAATCCCCGTACTGGTCCCCCCAAATCAACACTTGACTTTGACTCTATTTTGTTGAAGACCATTTTTGAAAGCTGATTCTGTTACACCGATGGTCCCTCAAAATCAACACTTGGCAGAGTATCTGCTCTAATTTGATTTGTTCAACATGTTGCAGTAAATCAAAAGGTTTTAGAAATTATATTTTGACCCCTGATAACTCTCAACGGTAAAATCAAAAAGTGACCGTTGGAACTTTATGGAAAATCACGGTTGCTCCCAAAATTTTGACATTTCCGTTGTGGCCCAAAGAGTTCGAGACTGATCAATTTGGTCCTTGTGTATATCTTTCAGAAAAAAAATAAAATAAAATTGTCACGTCAATGGAATTTCTAATTAATTTTTGTAGATTATAAAGATAGCACTCTTCACCGTAAGAATTTAGGGGACCAAATCCAGACATGTACACTTGTTCAAGCATGCCAAACCCAGATGAACAACTATTCAGATGACCTGAAATAATAAATACAACCTTCTACAAAAATGATGAACATCTGCAGAGTAATTATGTAGCCTGACCAAGTAACAAAATAATTTGAAAATTATTTGAAAAGAAATCAGATGAATTGAAAATTTGGTAATTATTTGTTGCTCTATATACGCAATACATAGTTTGCTTGGATCAAAGTAAAAGGTTCTATCACCTAAAAAGAACAAATCATCGATTAAACATTTCCTCATCAGATTTATTGATTTTGCATAAAAACTGACGAGAAGTCTAGTAAGAAAATTTGACCCACGGGTTTTGATAAAACCCGAACCTGTGAAATTATTCAAGTTTGAGTTTTGACTTGTAAACCCAAAACAACGTCGTTTTGAAAAAATATATATTTTTAATATTTATGTTTTTTTTTTTTAAAACTTGAATCTGAACCTGATTCGGATTTACATTTTAAACTTGAACCCGACTAATGATCCTAAAAACAAAACTCATACCAGATCCATACAATTTGGGTTCGGTGAAAATGCTATCCCTAATTTTAGTTGTTGATTTCATATTTGGTATGGTTTATTTCTTGATTTGAGAACTTGGCATTTTTGTCATAGTGTGTATGCAAAAATGTGATAGTATTTGGATTTTATCGAGAAGACTTAATTTTATCCGTCTAAAATGTAAGGGATTTCATGACATGTCAATATTATTATTATTATTATTATTTTATTGGATTTGGATCTTCTCCTCACCTTATTTTGTCCTTAATTAATTCTATTTTTGGTAGAGTGAAAACATAAAAATTAATAGAAATAATTCAAATGATTGACTTGCTATATTAAAAACAAGGCAATAGATTATGGGGGTGAGGACAATTAAGGTGATGAGAGGATCCAGAATTCCAGATCCTTTTATGTTTGGCAACGTCAATATTATTATTAATATTGAATGATGATGATAGATTTTATTTCTTTTTTTATTTTTATTTTTATGACTTTATTAAAAACCAATCCGAATATTTTTAAAAATATAAGGTAAATTTAGACATTTTTTCTTAAATATAAAGGATTTCGCGATAATTAAAATCAAGTACTAATAGAATTTATTTAAATTATTGTTTTTTTTTTTTTTTGAAATATTACAACAATTCGAGATTTGGAAACTAAAGACAGATTCGAACCCATAATCTTATAGTGTAGGTTTCATGAGTAAACCATTATGCCAACCTATCTTGTCTGAATTTATTTAAATTGTTATTTGTTACTCTATTACAATTCAATCAAAACTTAACCCATTGGGCCAACCTAATGTGACCGGTGCACCCAGTTTAATGGTTTAAGTTCTTGGATATGTGTTTATAATAGTGATGGCCTTTTTCATTGGATGAATTTTCATCGTCATTTTAAATAATAAAATCTTCTAGTCCCAATTCGGACCTAAATTAATAACCTCGCATAATTACACAACATATTATATGTATCTAGTTTGCTAGATATTAAACGAGAGAAGAAAAAGAAAAAGATACTGATATGGTAAGGATTGTGATCAGAGAATTGATCAAATTTATGAGAATAGTTTAAGAAGAGAAAAATTGATATATAATTAAACAATTTTTTTTTGCCAAACAAAATATAATATATATTAATTCAATCAAGTCTAATTCTTGTTTCGTCAGTCATCGGGGTCAAAAAGATATTCTTTATGACATGTTAAATGCATGCCGCAATCAGAGAATATGAAAATGAATCTCACGTTGAAAATGTAAAACAGCAAAAAGAAAAAGATTATATATCAATGGATGCCATGATTTTGGGTTGTAAACTATCCACCAATATACATACCATTTCTTGTAAACATAAATAGAAAACAAGTATGAACTCTATATATACCAACTTAAACTTAAAACAAACAGCAGTCTCTAAACCAAAAGATTATATATATTCAGGAACAAAATGAATTCAATGATCTCTAACTAAATAGATCATGTCATCCCTTGAAATTTATTACAACTATCTAATCCATTTTTTACTTTTTTTCTTTATCTTTAGTTAAATCTAAAGTAACCGAGACTAATAGATACAAATTTAAACAAACGAAGGCTAATAGAGTCAATAATATTAGCAAATCGGGAAAAGGAGGCAGTGGTTCCTCTTCAGTTCGTTTCAGCCTTGGTTGTCAAAACTCAAGCACTGTTTCATTGGAGATGCATTTGGCACCAAGGACGTGGATATGAAAAGAAAAATGGCATAATAATACGCGTAATTAGCAAATGATAGTCGAGAATTTCCCATAATCTTTTTGGGGTTTGGCAGCACCTCCCCCCCTGTAATAATACAATGAAACTTAGAGATAAAAAAGAAATAAATAAATAAATAAATTAGCATTTACTTAAATAAATCAAATATTCCTGACATGCATGTGAGCAGCGATTCAATAGAATTTTTTTCATATTATTTTTCTTTTGGTTGCAATATATAACAATTCGGATTTCAAATAGCTTTGATCAAGCAAACAAACCTTGGCACTCTCTTTAGTCCTCTTCTAGTTCTTGTTTTTATTAGACTTCTTAGTTTTTGATTTAACAATTTGGTAGAGTACTCGAAATATAGCCTCTTGTTGAAATATTTGAAAGTCCTAAATAATTCATCAGATTATAGGTGGGAATTAATTCAATATTTTCTAGATGTGTTAGAATCACCTTCTGTCAAAATAAAATTCTAACCAGGAAGCTCATATTGCATCTTTGCCCACTCCTTAATAAATGAAAGTCAGAAAACTCATCATAAGACTTCATTTTTTTTTAGGGTCCAGTCATATTTGGTCTGGACTCTTTCATTTTTTGTGAGTATTTTGTGGATCTGGTTCTGGGTTGGATCTGGATCCATGTCCGGTAAGCCATAAGCAGGTAGCCAGGTACAGGTACACTGTGTGTGAGGTTAAAAAGTAGTAAAATTTGGTAATCTGAAATATTTAATTTATGAGTTTAAATACAAGGAGACCTTATCTATTTTCAATAATTGTAGTTTTTATTTTTTTTAAACCCTTCCTTCGTTTGAACCATTGGATTTCAATCTAATGGCTCCGAATTACTCCACTATAGTTACAGTCCATGTATATAGGTAATAACCCATATGATTAAAGGTTATACTAGTATACAGGGACTGTAATTCAGAGCCAAAACTAAAATTTATGATTTGTTTGGATAAATCAGACAGGTGGTCAATTCTTTCACACTGCACAAAACCAACAACTTTTGTACCTAGCTGTTTGACCATATAATCTCACTCCCCTGTCTCTCAACCCTTTCTGAAAAGATTTTCAATGGTTTTTAATAACTTATTTATATTTTATTTAAATTTAGTGTTCAAATGATATAAATTTAATATAATTTAAATAAATAAATTATAGTGATATCACATCATTTAATACTAAATTTAGATAAAGTAACATTATTGATTTATTAATTTAATTTATCTCGGTTTTTATTTTTTAACTATTAAAATTTATTTAGAATTTGAGAGAGTCAACATCACACTCCGACTCACAATCTATCTTAGTAGATATTAATTGATTTTCTCAATTTTTAATCACTTCACTTGACACGAAAATAAACGATTAATAATATAATGCCAAGGTTCACCATTTGTGTGAAAAGTTATGTCAAAGGAGTCATGATTCAATATTTGCATGTTATTGGTCTTCTAGCTGCTTTAACAAAAAATTGTACTTAATTAATTTTGTTGACCGTTCCTTAGAGCATCTCCAAGGGCTCTCTAAATTTTTGTTAAATTTTAGCTATTTTAGTTAGCAAGTTTTCATGAGGACATTCCAACCATCCTCTCTATTATAGCTAGTTATTAATACTTTAATTTTTTTTTTTGAATTTAAAATATAAATAAATTTATTTTGTTTTAAATTGTAAGAAAGAGAACAATCAACTTAAATATATTAAAAACATAAGAGAGAAAAGATAGAGAGCTTGAAATGACTCTCTATATTTGGAGAGTCCTTTGGTAGTTCTCTAAAATAGGGAGCCATTTAGAGAGCCTATTGGAGTGCTCTAAAACCATCCCTACTGGCTATTTTAGCTAAAGAGTGGGTTTAGAGCATCTTCAAGGGGCTCTCTAAATCCTCCCCTTAGCTAAAATAGGAAGCCAATTTGGTTTTAGAATACTCTAAGGGGCTCCCTAAATGGCTCCTTATTTTAGAGGGCCTCTTGGTGGCTCTCCAAATATAGGGAGCTCCCTATCTTCCCTCTCTTATTTTTTTTTTTTTAATATTTTTAAACTGATTTTGTTATTAAAAAAATGATATCAATTTTGTATTATTATTTGTTCAAAGTTTGAACTTTGAAGGTTGTTATTAAATAAATTTATTTATATTTTAAATTTTAAATATATTAAAATATTAATGATTAGCTATAATATAGAGCATAGTTTGAGTAATCTCATGAGAAATTGCTAGCTAAAATAGTTTTTCAGCTAAAATTTAGGGAGCATGGTTGGAGATGCTCTAAGAGCGTCTCCAATGCAAATATGTATTTTGAGTTTCTAAATAGTGCAACATCAGCATTTCTATTTATTATGGGCCCACTTTTGAAAAAGAATTAGAGAAATATATATTCACATCTCCAATGCAATTATCTAAACCTCCATTTTATGTTCAATCATAATAAAACAATTATTACACTCTCTCTCATCTTTTATTTTACAATTAAATGAGGTTTAATTTTATTGGTGGAAAGAGTTGAAAACCTTAATCTTATTGGTGGAATGAGTTAGAAATTCTAGTCGGCATTTCTAGGAGAGTTTCTAGAATTAGAAACCCAACTCCATATTCTCTAACTTTTTTTTTTTGCCACATCATCTCCATATTCAACTTAGATAATAGCATTGGAGAGAGTTTTTCTAACTTTTTCAATATCTATCTTATGTGGCACTCTATTTTCTCCAAATGTATAATAGCATTGGAGATGCTCTAAGGTTTGTCGTGCCATTCACAACGAGAAAGTTGTGGGTAATATGACTCGGTCAAATGATCAATTTTGACCGATTTAAATGACAAGAATACCCTTAAAGATTTTGTAAATCAACCCATCCCAAGTCATTTCTCTTTATAAATATCTCTCTCCCATTCTTCTAATCTCATATCTTCTCAGTTCTCTCTCATTATTCTATCTCTTCTTTTTCACTATTGTCTTTCTTTATCAAACATTTCTCTTATATAGAAAAACTAAAATCAAAAAACCCTCCGACCGTACATTTTTACTCCAACTCACTCCTTCTATATCTATGGGCAAAAAGAAAAAGAGAGGAAAAAAAAAAAGGTTTTTTTTTTCAATTTTTTTTAATTTTTTTAATTTTTTAATTTTTAAGATTGTTTCACTTTCTATTTTAGATTTATTTTCTTTTGTGCTTACCCTTGATATTTTTGTGTGTTTGTTTTTTAGAAAAATCAACTGCATAAATATTTTTCTTTGGATTGGGAGGTGTTGGAAAAAAAAAAGTGATAGAGCTGTACCATACCCTTCTCTACTTCGATGACTATTTCATTCACTGAATTTCGTGAAGGCTGCAGCTCTGATGGGAGTCTTTGGAGAAAAAACTCCACAAGTCCCAATTAGTTGATGGAGAACCTTGTAGAGTTGAGTGTAAACAAGATATGGTTCTCCATCTCTAGTATACTGTATTTGTTTTTAAGCACATGTGGCCTAGTTGTCTTTAAAAGCAAAAGCAGTCAAATTAAATTAGTATGAGATTTTCAATCCCCTAAACAGAAAAAGGGATAGAGATATGAAATACTTACTAGAAACTGATAAGCGAGAAAGAAACAACTGATTACGACCAGTTCTAACTCTTTATTAAATTAATAATAGAATTTTCTGTTATAGTTATATATATATATATATTCTAAGGGTTTAGAATATTTATAGTATTTTTTTTTTTTTGAAAAACAGAATATTTATAGTTGATACCTCTGTTCGTCGTCTCTGGAAGAGAAACGATCAAAGAAATTAAGAGCAAGGTAGTGTGTCATGTCATCTTGTTTCGACTCTTTCTTTAAGAGCTGTAAAAGCATTACAGAAATCCTCAAAACTAAAAACCTTAAAGATGCAATTTCCCAAAATGGGATAGCATTCATACAATATAATCCCTCTCTAATTGATTGTATGCTTGGAAATGTCTTTTCTAGAAAAGCATCACTTATAATTATAAGTAAAATAAGATAAATTGGTGACTTTTTCTTTTTTAACATACGCTCATCATTAGCCACACACCCACTTACCCACACACTATTGTAATAAGTTATTCTCCTATTGATTTTTATTTATTTATTGATATCCAACATGTATCTGTCGACTAGAGTCGACGTGTGTTGAGATTACAGAAAAAAATCATTACAAATGTGTTTTACCTCAAAATGCCCAAAATTAGAATGACCAAAATGCCCACAACTTTTATATGAATTCCACAAGAGAATAGTTTGCTAGATATTAAACAAGACAAGCAAAAGAAAAAGAAAATACTAATATGGTAAGGATTGTGAGAGAATATATCAAATTTATGAGAATAGTTTAAGAAGAAAAAAATTGATATATAATTAAGCATTTTTTTTTTGTTTTACCGAACAAATATATATATATATATATATATATATATATATTAATTCAATCAAGTCTAATTCTTAATTCTTGTTCCTTAAGTCATTGGAGACAAAAAGATATTCTTTACGAAATGCTAAATGTCTAAATGCATGTCTCAATTAGAGAATATAAAAATAAATCTCACGTTGAAAATGTAAAACCACAAAAAGAAAAAGATAATATATCAATGGATGCCTCGATTTTGGGTTGTAAACTATCCACCATATACATACCATTTCTTGTAAACATAAATAGAAAACAAATATGAACTCTATATATACCAACTTAAACTTAAAACAAACAGCAGTCTCTAAACCAAAAGATTATATATTCATGAACAAAATGAATTCAATGATCTGTAACTAAATAGATCATGTCATCCCTTGAAATGTATTACAACTATCTAACATCTTTTACTTTTTAAATTTCTTTATCTTTAGTTAAATCTAAAGTAAACGACACTAATAGATACAAATTTAAACAAACGAAGGCTAATAAAGTCGATAACATTAGCAAGTTGGGAAAAGGAGGCAGAAGTCCAGCCGTGGTTGTTAACACTCAAGCACTGTTTCATTGGAGATACATTTAGCACCAATAACGCGGATATGAAAAGAAAAATGGCATAATAATATGCGTAATTGGCAAATGATCGATAATCAAGAATTTCCCATGATCTTAAATAAATCAAATATTCCTGACATGCATGTGATCAGCGATTCAATAGAAATTATTTTTTATTTTTTTTTGGTTGCAATATATAACAATTCGGATTTCAAATAGCAATGATCAAGCAAACAAACATTGGCACTCTGTTTTTCTCCGGTAAGCCGTAAGTAGGTACACTGTGTGTGAGGTTAAAAAGTAGTAAAATTTGGTGATCTTAAAAATATTTAATTTATGAGCTTAAATACAAGGAGACCTTATCTATTTTCAATATTTGTAGTTTCTATTTTTTTTAAACTCCTCATTTATTTGAACCATTGGATTTCAATCTAATGGCTCTGAATTACTCCGATATATATATAATATAGTTATAACCCGTATAATTATTAAAGGTTATACTAGTATACAGCCATACAGGGACTGTAATTATCAAACTAAAATTTATGATTTGTTGGGATTATAATTGAATTGTTTGGTGCGGCATTGGATAAGATAAAATTTTCAAAATAAGAAATTTGGGGACAGGTGGTCAAGTCTTTCCAAAACCAAAATTAGGAATTAGTGGTACACAGTACATTGCACAAAACCAACAACTTTTGTACCTATTTGACCATAGAGTAATGCTAGACTTCTAGCTATTTTTCCAAAATCTTTTTTCAATTAATGTAGTACATGAGTTGTCAAATGTGATGTTGGGAAAGATTTTGGAAAAGATTTTTGGAAAAAAAATCGAAAAGCCTAGCATTACTGTTTGACCATATTATCTTACTCTTTCTCTATCAAATATGAAAAGATTTTCAAACAAAAAAACAAGTCTAAATATTAGGACGGAGGAGAGAGAGAGTAGTTGGTAGAAATAGTGATGGATCCAAAAATCTTAATGAGTTGGGGCATTTGAACAAAATAATAATTATATATAAAAAAAAAAATGAAATTTAAAATCATAATAAAATGAGTTTTTTATATAAATTTTTTTTTGATGGTATAACGAATTTTAATTATAAAAAAAAATAGAACACTTACTCGAGATGAACTAAATAATCTTACATTCAAAAGAACTAAAAACAAGAAACATAATATTAAAATAATAAATAATAACAAGAAAAACAACATGAACAATGAAAAATTATAATATTTATTCTTAAATATATATATATATATATATATATATATATTTATATATATAATATTTTATAATAAAAAATTTGTTTTGTATTTATAATGAATTCACTTTAAATTTATACAAAATTAAGTGATTAATAAATATTACTAGACATGTTTTTGAATTTTTTATTCTTCTAATTATTGATTCTAAATTAATTAAAATAATAAAATAAAGAAAAATATAAAGGATAAAATAAAATAAATCATAATAATAGCTGAACTATTTTAATACAATAAATTAAAATTTGAGATTTTACGGTTTATTAATTGGATTTGTTAGAAGAATGTGAAATAAAAATGATATTAAAAAGAAAATTTATTTAGCTGTTAATGAGAATTGAACTTAGACTATGATCGATGAAATGAAGAAACTCTACGTGGGTCCGCCCTGGAAGATATCAACAGCTTTTAAGAACTAATTTAGTATGTGTTTTAGTATGGCTTTTGTAGGGGTTAAAAATTTTATTTTTTAATTTTTTTTATTATTTATTATTTTTTATTTTTATAAGTTTTTTTGATAGTTTTTTTGGTTGTTTGACAAAATTGAAGAAGTGTTTTTTTAATATTAAAAAATCTATTTTATGTCTTTTCGGAGAAGCCCAAATTTTGTGATTCTCCCTAGAAGCTCTTTTTGAGCTTTTTTAAAGGAGATAAATAGTTTCAACTACCCTATATGAACTTTAAATATTTCACCATATACCTTTAGATTACAAATACTTTGTTAGTATCCATTTTTGTAATTTTTAACAACAAAAGCTCTTTTAGAGATATTTTGACAAACAATCTATCAATTTAAACGTGTTTATTTTAAGTGAATACCAAATAATATAGAGATTTTTGTTGAAAGCTCTACTCAATAGAAGCTCTATTTGTAAAAGATCTACTCTAGAAGCTCTACTTGAAAAGTTATCCCAAACACACCCTATAGTTCTCTCATCTATAATGTCCAAGTTTATATAATTAAAAAATATATATTCGATAAAAATTCAAAATTTCAAATATATATTAAAGTAGTGCTACTTTAATATAAATTTAGTGTCCAAATGATTTAGCATCATTATAATCCATTCATTTAAATCATACAGATCTAATACAATTTAAATGAATGAATTATAGTAATGCCACATCATTTGAACACCAAAATTAGATAAAATAGCATTATTGATCTATTAATTTAATTTATCTCGGTTTTAATTTTTTTAACTACTACAGATTTTTTAGAATTTGAGCAGAGTCAACATCACACTCCAACTCACAATCCATCTTAATTAGTAGATATTAATTGATTTTCTCAATTTTTAATCCCATCACTTAACACCAAAAGAAACAATTAATAATTTAATGCCAATTGCCAAGGGTCACCATTTGTGTGAAAAGTTATGTCAAAGGAGTCATGATTCAATATTTGCATGTTATTGGTCTTCTAGCTAACAAGAAATTGTACTTAATTAATGTTGTTGACTGTACGTTAGGTCTGTTGTGACATTCACAACGAGAAAGTTGCGGCTAATATGACTATGGTACTGTGGTTGGTCAAATTATCAGTTTTGATTGAGTTAAATGACAAGAATAACCTTAAAGATTTTGTAAATCAGCCAGTCAAAATGAAATCATTTCTTCTTTTTACTTAGAGTTTTTATTTTGGTCGTTAACTTGTGTATTAAAAGCTATAGAAAAACACTATCCGTATATAATTTTTTTAATTTTTTAATTTTTTTTTTTTTTACAAAAAAGAACTTGAGAAAGTGAAAATCAGCCCTCATATGTTATAAATTAAAATGCACCCATTAGTAATATTGAATAATAACATGCACCAAAACTACATGTGATCACGGAATTTTGACATAAAACCTAACTTGACTCTATTTCTTCTCTAACATTTGATCACATGTAGTTGAAACATGTAGTTTTGGTTGGTTGTCAGGTTGTGATCTCATATATCTATATATATATATATTAATAACTGAGGATTATTTGCTCAACATATATTAGACGAGAAACAGAGTAAAGCTAGGTAGGTAGATTTTATGTTAAAAAACTTTGATATGTCAAGGCAATGTGTGAGATAGCATTTTGATTTATTGTTTGTCATTCAACACTTTTTGACCTTCAAATTACTCCATTGAATTCCAACCAAACAGTTAATTTGGTTCTTTTATTGAATCTTTTTCAAATTTCTGCATTTTGATTCAGTTTCTTTCATTTTGTTTGTTTGTTGATTCGATCTGTTAAATATAATGCACTAACTCTAGGATTGATTGAGATAGTTCATCCTTTAAAAATCCAGCAAACTAATTTTGCAAATGCAGTGTAAGAGGAAAAGATCTTCTGTGTACCCAGCCATTGAAAAAAAGATATATGGTAAGAAAAGCTTATGTGACATCCACATGTTTTTTTTCTCGGTGGCCTTGCACGGGAGATTTTCTAGTACAAGAGGATTCATTGTTGAAGATTGAAATCTGCTATTGTAGATTTCAATTAACGCAATGAAATTAAGGATATTATATCAATCACTACTGTGTAATGTATACCTTATTTTTATTTTTGTTAACACAATTTTTTTAGTTGAGCTTCCTTCTAGTTATATATTTAATAATTACTACTCGTTGATTAGAAATTGTTGTGCTCTTTGCATATGATGATACATTACACGCATATAATTTTTTAGTTTTGCTATACAATTTTATTAGTTGAGCTTTCTTTCTTGTTTTCATGACATGCATTTTTTTTTTCTTTCTAAAAGCGATATCCAGACAGCAATGGCAAAGCTTTCCTTACCGATCAGCATGGTAATTCTTCTTTTTGGCAGTTATAATTGTTAATATACTTTTATATTATTATTTTTTTCATCTTGAAACCAATAAAATCAAGAAATTGTTACCTGATCTATGTGTGCAATCCTAATGTTTTGTTTTGTTTGAGTAATTCTAGCGGTTATTAGAAATTGATGTGCCGTTTTGGATTTAGAGCCTCTCCTCACCTTGTGCCGTTTTGCAGGTGAATTTATTCATACTGGCATCATTGTTGTTGGTGCCAGAAGTTCATGCTCAAACGATTCACATCGTTGGGGCTCGATCTGGTTGGAATTCTTCGTTGTCCCACATCAAATTGTGGGCGGAAAACAAAACATTCCATGTAGGGGATTCACTAGGTATGTATTTATTCACTTTAATGGTATTGTGCTTTGTGAATTTTCAAATAGTATTGTACATCATAGTTTATTGACCATAAATGTTTATTGTGCAGTTTTTATATATGAGCCACCACTCTCTGTTTTGGTGGTTAACAGAGAGGCATACCACAGCTGTAATACGCAGGACTATATAGCCATGTATTACGATGGACAAACCAATCTAGAACTCAGAAATCTTGGACCACAGTATTTTATCGGCGGTAAAAATTACTGTAAAACTGGCGTGAAGCTGGAAATCAATGTACTTCCCGAGCTCCCAAGCTAGAGGCGTAGGACAGTTTAAAGACAATTTTTCGTTTCAGTAGGACAATTTTTGTTTTGGTAAATGCTTTATTAATTTATGTTTTACAGAAATAAATAGAGCCCTAAACCAACCAGTTTATAAGAGCTTCCTAATTCTCATAAAATACTTTTGGATTGATATTACTTGATTGCATCAATTTCCAACACAAATAATTCAATTTCCAAAACTGAAGCTATGTTTTCAAAATTTTGCAATAGATTGAGAAATTTGAACAAGGGTGAGTACTGAGGACCACCCAAAAATTTAACTCTCTTTATAGACAATTAACTCAAATTCATATTATTTATCACCCTTATAAAATATATATATTTTTTTATTGGACTCGAGCACCCTGGGTACAGGGACGTAACCAAGATTGAACAACAGGATATATATATATAAATGTAAATTCTAAATAAACCATTTAAAAAAAAAAAAAGAACTCAAAAGTAAATTATAAAAGAAACATGGAATGCAAATACAATTAAACACTAATTAAATTGTATACTAAGATTTTTCAAAAGATTAAATGTATTAATTAGGAAATTGGGATAATGATAACAACAATATCTCTTTCAATGTAGACAGCCATAATGTAAAATGATGTCTTGATAAGTTTTATAGTTGAAAAAAATATATTAAATATACAATATTATTATATTATTATATTAGTTTGATTCATTCAAAATATACTAATACAATTTTTTAAGAAATTTAATTTATTTAATTATCATATTAGTATAAACTAGTTTGAATACCAATTGTTGATGTTGAAAAGGAGATAGAGCCAAATTTGAGTAAATTAAAAGAGAGAATTGTTATTATAATAAGAAGATTTTTTTATTTTATTTTTAATTACCACTTAATTAATTTTTTAAGAATACACCTTTAACTTTACCGACAATTTCGGTACTTACCTGCCTGGAGCTGAACGGAAAATTGCTGAGCAGTTTATAATTGACGGAAGGGGAATTCCCAGGAACTATCTATTGTCAATTTAAACTGATAAACGAAAAACGGAAAGTGTCATGACTACACTAACCGTTTCAATCTCTTGATGGTGTTTCATAGATGATAGATGGTATTGATGGGTCTGAAATAATATCTGCCCATATATATACCACCGGAGTGAGAAATGTAGATCAGACCTTCCTTCATATCGGAAATTCAGTTTGTAATCGTGTTGCAAAGTTGCCAGAGTATTTTTGCAGGATCCTCTGA